>JAXGFM010000012.1:12441071-13660357 GCA_039880935.1 Streptanthus diversifolius | reverse complement strand
GATCTGGATCCAAATCTCGTCGTTTTCCAACTTCAGTCCAACAAAGCGGAGTTCGACAAGGTCTACCGTACAAAGCCTCATAAGGTGTCATCTTAATACTCGCATGGTAACTGTTATTATAGGAAAACTCTGCTAGAGATAAAATCTTTCCCCAACTGTCACCCCAATCAAGAACACAAGCCCGAAGCAAATCCTCAAGAGTCCTAATGGTTCGCTCTGACTGCCCATCTGTCTGAGGATGGTTCGCTGTACTGAGATGCAGCTTAGTACCCAGAGCTTTCTGAAAAGCCTGCCAGAAAATTGAAGATAACTTTGGATCACGATCTGATATAATGCTCACTGGAACACATGCAGTCTAACAATCTGATCCAGATAAATTTGAACAAAAACTTTGGTCTTAACTATCTTCTTGATAGCTATAAAGTGTGACGACTTGGTGAGTCTATCCACTACTATCCAAATAACGTCATTATTGTTTGTTGTCCTTGGAAGTCCGGTCACAAAATCCATAGTTACCATATCTCACTTCCATTCTGGTAATGGTAAATCCTGAAGTAACCCACTTGGAATTTGACACTCAGCTTTAACCAACTGACAGTTCTGACATTGAGATATCCAAGTTGCAATCTCCCGCTTCATGCCTTCCCAATGGTAATAACGCTTCAAATCAGCAAACATCTTGTTTCTGCCTGGATGTATAGAAAAACGAGATTGATGAGCGTGACTTAGAATATCTCTCTGCAATGCCTCAACTGGAGGAACATAAACCCGGTTCTTGTACAAGATAGTACCATCAGATGCAGTGCAATACCCAATCACTACTTTCATGATCATCCTCTGAAGTCCCAAATCACCTGATTGAGCATCCTGAATCCTGTTAAGAAGATCAGCTCGCTCCCACATCGCCAATCCAGTCTTGTTATCCTCAACCGATGTCACACACAACCTCATACTTTCCAAAGTATCAGCCAACTCTTGCACTTCCTTAGTGCCTGAAACATCTGCCCTTCGACGGTTTAGAGCATCTGCCACCTGATTAACCTTTCCTGGGTGATAAGTGATGTCCAAGTCGTAATCTGCCAATAACTCAATCCAACTCCTCTGCCTTAAATTCAGGTCGCTCTGCTAGAAAATGTACTTCAAACTTTTATGATCTGTCAAGACTCGGACTTTCTCTCCATAGTGATAAGCTCTCCATATCTTAAGCGCAGAGACCACTGCAGCTAACTCAAGATCATGCGTCAGGTAATTAGCTTAATGACTTCAGAGCTGTCGGGAAGCATATGCTATTACAACGCCCTCTTGAATCAACACACAACTGAGACCTATCCTAGAAGCATCTGTATAGACATCATATGGAACACTCATTCGCGGTAGAACCAATACAAGAGTCTTAGTCAAACAATCCTTCAAATTCTGAAAACTCTTCTCATACTCTTCTGACCACTCAAACTTTACCCCCTTCCGTGTTAACATGGTCATAGGCTTGGCTATACTAGCAAAATCTTCGACAAATTTTTTGTAGTAACCCGCCAAACCAAGTAAACTACGAATCTCAGTAGGACTAACCGGTGTAGGCCACTCCGAAATTGTTACTATCTTCTGAGGGTCAACTGTTACACCTGCCTCAGAAACAACATGACCCAGAAATCCAATCTTTCTCTGCCAGAAACTGCACTTGCTCAGCTTTGCAAACAAACGATGCTCACGCAACTTATCCAATACTAACCAAAGATGCCAACCATGCTCCTCTTCGATCTTGGAGTATATCAAAATGTCATCGATGAACACTATGACACACTTATTATCCAAGTACTGCCTGAAAACATCATTCATCAACTTCATAAATACTGTGGGTGCATTCGTCAACCCCGACAATCAATGCATAACCTGAAACTGCCATCCTTTTTCTTGACGAACAAAGCTGGTGCTTCCCAAGGCGAGCTATTGGGTCGAATAAACCCTTCATCTGTTAGATCCTCCAACTGCTTCTTCAACTCCTCCATTTCTGCGGGAGCTATACGATAAGGCGCTCTCGATATAGGAGTGGTACCAGGCTCCAACTCAATTGTGAACGGCTCACTTCTAGGCCGTGACGGTTCTTGCAAAAGCTCGAAAATATCTGCATAACCTGACACTACTGGAATCATGCTGAGATTCAACTCTGATCCTTCCCCCACAATAGAGATAGTCGCCAGAAAGCTTCATTACCCTTATCAAGTAAGTCCTCTGCATGAATCATTGATATAAGCGGAATACCGATGCTAACTCGAACACCTTGAAAGACGAAACTTTCCACCATCTCTCGGAATTAACACTCTAGTGCGATGGAAATCCAAGGTCACCATATACTTAGATAACCAATCAATCCCGAGAATAACTTCATAATGGATTAGCTTCATCTCGACTAACTCTCCAGGCAACTCATTTTCATTAATTACCACCGGAACATCAATATAAACTCCGGATGTCTCCATAACTTGTGTTCCAATCGTCTGAACTCTTTCGACTTAGCAAAAATTCTAAAAACGCAACGGAAGAATAGATAAGCAGGTTGATGAGCTGTTCCATTTGTTTTTCGAAAACCACTTAAAAACATTTTCTCAGGACTGCCTATCCGGATCAGCACCGGTTTGATAAACTTGGGCTCTGATACCAAGTTGAAAATACCCAAACTCTCCAAAAATAATAATTAAAATAATATTCCACAAATAATATAAAACGTTTTATAAAATAATAACCCAAAAATAATTTAATATCACAATAACCAATCGAAATCCTTCTTAATAAATAATAAATAAATCCGAAAAATATTATTCAAAGGTACAACAACTTCATCAACTTCAACGCTACTCGGCCACGACGACATGCTCACCTGAAAGATTGGAGAGGGGATGAGTAATTGGATTACCCAGTGAGAAATGAGTTTAAGGACTCATGAATCCACCAGAACAACTTATTACAATAATCTAAAGCAAGTCCAACGCTAAAACAAATAAACAATTATAGTGTCTAGAACACTTAAACATATGACCACTCAGTGTCACACACACAAACCAGGGGACACGTTTTCATGCAGGGCACAACTTACATGTTAAACGGCCAGACGAATCTTCATGCAGAGCACACCATACATGACAGAAACTCCTTCCCTTCACAAACACAAGAAAACATGCTCGTCCTCTTGCTGGGCATGCCATACATGACAAACGGTCATGTGGATCTTCATGCAGGGCACGCCATACATGACAGACCATCATCACACCATATCTCAATCCCACATGATTCGAAAGTCTGGGTCTAAATGCCACAACACCACTTTCGAACCAACCTATCGCGAGCTCCTAACGCTCGTATCTAACACAACACGTTAATACAACTTAGCATGTTCAAACAACAAATCATCACACAAAAGTTTTAATCCTTTAATCCTATGGATTCTATATGATACATATATATAAATATATATATATATTTGTTTACATAATATATAGTTTATACAATCACAAACAATAACGTTTCTATTATTAATTAGAGCCGTTACATACATGCTTTAAACAAAGACTCAAACCAGAGATTAACAGCTATAAGAATGAACTAATGGAAACACTCGACGAATTCCTCACCTTAGCAACAGAATAACAAACTTTTCTTTTCTGTAAACTGCCAAAAAAAGAAAAATTCCTTAAATAGAAACCTGTCATATATGGAAGTTCGAAACAAAGTGAGGAATACTGATATCAAACTGCTCCAAAACGATATCAGTAACCACTTGAGACCAGATTTCAGATCTGAACGCCTCCTAGACAAAATTGAAAGATTATGAGATTAAGAGATTTGTAGAATGAGAGAATGAGAGATTAGAGAGATTTAGAGAGAAAAATGATTTTATTAAGAGAATGAGAATGATAGTTTCTTAGTTACAAATGAGAAGGAAGAGAGATATTTATACTAGTCTAGTCTAGGCTTGTTTTGATATAAGGATTACCTTATACATGAATGGCTATAAAGATAACATAACACTAGAACACAAACAAGCCTTAGACACTCCCTCTTTAGCTATGTAACACACGGCTATTATAAGAAAGCTTGAAGGGCTTTCTAAATTCATCATTTCTTCTTCATTCTAACACTCTCCCTCAAGCTTAAGACATGAAGAATGTCTAAGCTTGCAACCATGAAGTATTACCTCATTAAAAACCTAAAGAAGGAAAAAACCAATTGTGACAAAACTTTTTCTAGGGAAAAAGAGTATAACACTCCATGTTGTGATCATTGGTGTGGAATGGTCATAAGGCCAAGCCTTGGATATATGGAGGCGCCATTCTTCAAAGATGTTGCCTTGGTGAATACATTAGCTAATTGGTCCTCACTCCTTGTATAGCAAGGCAAGATGATACCTTTCCCAATAGCTTCTCTTACTTTTTGGCAGTCTACTTCTATATGTTTGGTCCTTTCATGGAACACAGAGTTGGAGGCTATGTGTATTGCAGCCTGATTGTCACAATGGAAGGTGATAGGGTCTTCATACTTCACGGCCAGGTCTTCCAAAAGTTGTTTTAGCCAAATGCATTCATTTGTAAGCTTCCTCATTGCTCTATATTCTGATTCTGCACTAGAGCGTGATACCACCTTTTGCTTCTTGGTTTTCCAAGTCATAAGGTCCCTCCTATGAAAGTACAATAGCCAGTGGTAAATCTCCTATCCTCCCTATCTCCTGCCAATCTGCATCACAATAACCAACCACATTTGTGTTTTTATTGCAACTCATCCATATACCTTGTTCATGTGTGCCCTTTAGATATCTTGATGAGGACATCGTACCAACTACTGCACCACGAGTTTCACCAGGACCACTGACACGTTCCAAGGCTCTCGCCTTGAGAGACAAGTTCAACCAGCTAATGGAGAGAGCAGATACCCAGGAGCCCACAGATGAAGGCCCACCCGGCCCACCAATTGGTTCAGAAGCCCATTAAGGTCCGTTTGATTCAGCTAAGGAACATTGGAGATTCCTACTCGAAGATTCTTCTACCTCCGGTGTCTTTACCATCACTGTTCGGTAAAGACACCAAAAGACGTGCTAAGAAATTGTATTATTTTTCCTATCTTCGGTTTTATCCCACTGGGTTTTCCGGAGAAGGTTTTAATGAGACAACATTCTTAGTGCGCAAGACGATGAAGACTTGTTCACAGAATTCGCCATCCTTCACAAGTATTAGTCAAATTCGGTCTGCCTTCTTCATTAAGGCTTATCTATCTCATTTCTTCATTATTTATGCTAAGTATAAGTTTAAGGCATTAAGGTCATTTCTATTATGTCTAAGTTATTTGGCCTTAAGCCCATTTTTATTCTGCAGCAAAAAAAACTTCATGTTGCTTTTATTTACACTACTTGTTGTTTGGGGTAAACATCATGTTGTTTACCCTAAGTTGTAACTAATAGGCTTATATAAGCCTCATCACTTGCAAGTAATAAGACAACACAAATTTTATCAAAAATAAACCTAAGTCTACTTGCTCATTGACGGCTGCCTCTCTACTAGGAGAAGCTTGTCTCATTCTTCTTGTGCCAAGAAGAACAACTCGGTGTATCACAAGTCTTCTGCAGCTTGTGTGGTCCTTTCGATCCATTATATTCATTCAACTCGCTTCTGGAGGTCTCGAGTTTCTAGACCAATAGTTGCACCACCACTACGCTTAAACCTATTAGATTGAATCCAAATTTCGTGGATACTCTCACAAGATACTTATTTATCACCAGGATCTTGTTATGGGCGATTTTGGACATCTCTGAGGAAAACTTCAAGAAAATCCCTCAAACTAAATGGAATTGAGTTCTGTTTTCTTTAAACAGAAACTAGACTTGAAGGGCTTGAGTTTATGATTTATAAAAACGCAATTTGATGACGAATAAACGTCGGAATAACCTAGAAAACACGGAGGTTCGCGGCGAAGGCACTCGCGTAGGTCCGTTGCAAGAAAATTCGTAACTTTTGATTCCCTGGGTCAAATGATGCAATTCAAATTGGTGTGGCTAACTCGCCGATGTACAATCCAGAGAAAGCAGACCGTCAAAGGGAGTCGTGGTTTGGCCGGAATTTGAGTTACAAGATGACGGTCGAGATAGAACAAGAAGAAGATTGAGAAGAAGATGATTTCTTCTTGATTCAATGAATAAATGATAAATTTATCCATATTTGATTCAACCTTGCTCTGATACCATGAAAGATTATGAGATTAAGAGATTTTTAGAATGAGAGAATGAGAGATTAGAGAGATTCAGAGAGAAGAATGATTTTACTAAGAGAATGAGAAAGATAGTTTCTTAGTTACAAATGAGAAGGAAGAGAGATATTTATACTAGTCTAGTCTAGGCTTGTTTGGATACAAGGATTACCTTATACATGAATGGCTACAAAGATAACATAACACTAGAACACAAACAAGCCTTAGACACTCCCTCTTTAACTATGTAACACACGACTATTATAAGAAAGCATGAAGGGCTTTCTAAATTCATCATTTCTTCTTAATTCCAACAAAAAATACTAAAATACCCTCACAACTTCAGACAGCCATAACTTTCAAACCACATCGATTCGCGAGAAACTGAAGGCAGATTCGGAATCAAAACAGCATGAACTATCATATACCAGAAAATTACGCAGATCGGCGACGTTTCAATTTTCCGGCGAACCTTCCGGCGGTGATTGACAGCGTGTCCAGCGACCAAATCCGGAGGGTCCGGTGTGTCTGGCTTTGTCTCGGAGAGATCTAGAGCTTGATATGTATATCGCTAAAATCTTATACAGTATGAAGAAGTTATGATCGAATAACCAAATTTGGGAAAAAAAACTCACCTCACGACTCTGACAAGTTGCTGCTTCTGACGACGGTAGGAACTGTAGCGGCGGCGACGAATCCGAAATTTGGCAGAGCTTCGCTGAGAATTGAGTGTGTGAGGCAGAAGGGGTTTTGCTTCTCCCTTTATAGACTTTGGGAAGAGGAAATGCCCCAAGGTTAGGCGATTGGACCTCAATTTCGCATGGGCCTTGGGCTGGGATGTTACATTCACTCTCGGCTTTCTTAGCATTTAGACACACCTCTACATCTGTTGCTTTCAAGGATAAGTCAGTGTTTTCCTTTTCTGCAGGCGTTCTAATCTTAACCCCTTCAGTCTAGGCTTTATCATTACCCATACAAGAGTTATAGTTTTGTTCATATTCCGGAGTTGATAATGTTTCGTCCTTTCTGGGTGAAAGTGTTGAAATGAAGAAGAAGAAAAGAAGTAGATAATCTAAGACAAAGAGAGAGTATGAAGTGTTGTAGATATTTTAAACCAAAGGGAGAGTATCAAGGAGCTTCTAAACCTGTAGCCAAACAGGCATAAGTGGTGCCCAATAAGGTGTGTTTGGACACAAGGATTGTAAACTCTCTACATAAACAATTGTAATCTTCATTTATAAGCAACAAGATTAATTCTTTCATTATTAATAATAAATCTTTTCTCTCATTCTCTTTTCTCTAAAACTTTCTCTATTCTCCAATGATAAATCTAAATCTCTCATTCTTTCATGTTATCAGAGCCAGGTTACAACAATCTGGGATAAAATTCATCATTGAATCATTGAATAAAGAAGAGATCATCTTTATCACAATCCGTTTTCATTTCTATTTCGTCTGTCAACTTTGATCACGAATTCCGGCAAAACCACGGCAGATTTTGATGATCTGCTTTTTCTGCATTGTTTATCGGAAAGTCCTGAAGTCACGCCAATTGTATTTGCATCATTTGAACACGGGAATCAAAAGATACGATTTTTCTTGCATTGGACCTCCAGCATTTCCTCCGCCGCGAACCTCCGTGTTTCTCTGAGCATTCCGTTATCAATTCTTCACCAAATCGTGATTTTCCAAATCCTAAAATTAATCCCATCGATCATAGTTTTTGTTTAAAGAAAGCAGAACTCAATTCTCCTAATTTTTGAAGCCTTCTTGATCATTTTCCCTCGACGTGTCCAGTTTTGACCCCTTTGGGGTATTGGTGATAAATTTTTTATCCTTTCTCATTCTCTTTCGAATCTTAGATGTTAAGAAGTTAGATAAGAGTCTTTTGGAGGGTTTCAAGAAGTTTCATTACAATCTGAAAAGTTTTAGTCTTCAAGATTCATTTTCTTGTGAACTAGTCAGATTCTGAAAATATTGAATTTTGGTATAAGGATGTTAGACTTGTTGCTCAGCTGTTATAACCAATTATTAACTATCTAAAACAATTTTTGTTAGTAGTTAAGAGGTTGTTAATTAGTTTAGAAGCCTTTAGAAAACAGTTAAAAGGCGGTTACAATCTGGTCAAGAAGTGGTTATAGACAGTTATGTTTGTTAGAAGAAGTTGGAGTTAAAAACTGTTAGTGGCAGTTAAAGAAAGTTGTTGGGGACGTTTTTTTAGGCTGTTGTTTAGGAGGTTTAGAAGTTTTTCTGCCGTTGGAAAGTGGTTAGGAGACCCTAGGCTGCAACAAGAAAAAGTGCAAAGGCTAGGACAAAAGAGGAAGAGCAAGAGACAACTACATTAAAGATGAAAGGGGAATGATCCAGAATCAGTTTCTAAAATCAAATGCAAAGACCTAGTATCATAGTCTTATGCATCAAAGCTATTTTTAAACTCTTATCCAACTATATTTTGTTGATTACATTGATGGTTGTGTGAGTTAGAACCATAGGAAATCTGGTATCTAGGTGGTTAGTAAATCATGAATTCTATTGAATTGTGGTCATGTATTTAGAAATTATTAAAATGGGACATTTTGAACCTAGTTTAGCTAGCTGAATCATTTGTTCATGAATTGCATTGATCCTAGAGGAAGAGAACCTTGTCTTTTACTTAACAATAAGTTTAAGAAGGCATGTTGTATCCAAAAGTCCTTAGGCAATGTTTAAAATTAAGTTTGGTTACTCTTAATCACTCTCTTTCACTCACTATCTTTTGTTTAGAATCTGCCTATTCTCAACAGGTTCCTTAAGATGGGAGTTGATGTTTTGCTTGATTTTCTAACAAAGGCAAAAGAAAGCAAGTGAAAAAGGCACAGCACATGGAGAAGAAGTTAGAACCAATTGCCACCAAGGACAGCCACCACAAGGAGTGGAGAGGAAAGACTGGTGGAATGTGATGAATCAGCTCTCCTTGGAGTAAGGTGTTCTTTGGTGTGTGCTTGAAGTGAAAATCAACAGAGCACACATGCTGCAAGTTTATATCATAATCAATCACAAAGGAGGAATACTCACAAAGACTTAGTATCAAAATCTTTGCAAAGGCTATCTCTAAACCTTTTACTTATTCCTTGATTGATTAAAATTTTCATCTAGAAATGTTCATAGGATGAAAGAAAACCTATGAAGACTATGCATTGCATTTAGAACCTAGTTGAATCCAAAAATCACCTTAACATTTATCATAATTCTCTCATATTAATTCTTCATCATTCTTCATCAATCTCATCTATTCTACTTAAAATCTTATACTTTTAATCTTCAAATCTCATATTTTTCATATTCTTCAATACTTCAAATCTCTATTCTCAAGACATTTTCTATTCTACCAGATACTTACAATCTTCTTCTTTATGTTTAAAGGATAAATAAGACCAAGAGATGATGTCAAAGAGTACATATGGAAACAATTTATGAATGCTCATTCTTCCAAACTTGACTCTTAATCCTAGTGTCAAGCTTGTGAGGGGGGAAATAAAATGAGCATTCAAAGGACAATCATTCAAGGTGTCTGGCACAAACAAAGACATCCAAGAAGTGGGTCTGGTGCAAACAAGGACATCGAAGGTGTTTGGTGCATTCAAAATTTTTCTAAGGCACAAACAAGGATATCCCAAGTAGAAGATGTTTGGTGCATACAAAAGCTTTTCAAGGCACAAACAAGGACATTCAAAGAGTTGTCTGGCACATTCAAAGGCTTCCAAGCTGGTTGCTAAAACCAAGTGAGAACAAGAAGTGTGTTGCTCAGCCTAATTCTCTCATCAAAGGTTCTATCTAGGATAAGTTCTTTAACTCTATGATTTTAGGTTGAGAATTTTGCTAGATATTATACTTGATATCAGACTTGATCTTATTCAAGTTCTAGAATACTAATCTTTATTTTTGAGTTGCTATGATGTTTTGGATCAGGAAGTGATGAAAAACAGTCATAAGCATGACTTACCGTACATCAATTAGTGGAAGCATGGTGGGAGAGTGAATTAGGAGACAAGTTTGCTCACTTTACTCAAGCTTAATTCTGCAATCTTATTCTCTTGAGTTAGGCTTATTGAAAGTAGAAGGTGAAGCAAAATGAAGCTGGTCAAAGGGAAATTCAAAACATATAAGGGAAGAGAACCATGTGATCATGATGAATCCAGAAGAGAACCACGTGATCATGAGGAATCCAAAGACTTTAATATGAAGTTTTTAAAAAACCAGACTGGTCTAGATCATATCATCCAAATCGCCATCCACTCTAATAAAATGGAAGTTAAAATCATTCTTACATTATAATGCATTGGTTATCTTGTGAGAATTGATACATGCATGTATATGTCTATGTGAAACAGGTTTAAATTGAAGACTTTAAGGAAATTTGGATCAAAATCACCTCATAAAGACAAGGAGTCAAAAGAAAGGGGAAAAATGGACCAGACTTAGAAGAAGCTTCAAGGCAGCCATTCACAAGGGATAATCAACAAGGTCTTCTTCAAGGATCTATGGAGCTCACTATGGTGGATTAAAAGCTCACAGATTCAATGGCCAATCCCTAAGCTAAGAAGACTTCACTATTTTTTTCTTAGTATTGGTTTTGTCTCAAAGCATTGTTCATACTAAGGTTTTTTAATGAGAAAGTTCTTTAAAGTTTTAAGCTTGGTTTCTATGAACATTAAAAATCAAGCTTGAAAGGGAGTGAAGAGAAGGAGGAAACTCTCTTCATCTTTGCCAGTTCAATCATTCACCCATGCTTAAACTTGAGGGAGAGTGTTGAAATGAAGAATAAAAGAAGTATATACTCTAATACAAAGAGAGAGTATGAAGTGTGGTAGATACTCTAAACCAAAGGGAGAGTATGAAGGAGCTTCTAAACCTGTAGCCAAACAGGCATAAGTGGTGCCTAATAGGGTGTGTTTGGACACAAGGATTGTGAACTCTCTATATAAACAATTATACTCTTCATTTGTAAGCAAGAAGATTAATTCTTTCATTGTTAATAATAAATCATTTCTCTCATTTTCTTTTCTCTAAAACTCTCTCTATTCTCCAATAGTGAATCTAAATCTCTCATTCTTTCATTATTCTTTTCTATAGTTTTGTTCATATTCCGGAGTTGATAATGTTTCGTCCTTTCTGCGTGAGAGAACCTCAGACAGTTCTCTTATCAACAATGTCGTCTAACAAGTCATGGATTTTAACTGTTGTTGATTGTCCACGACTCTGCTCATCTTCACTTTCATTGCATCTAACTTCTTTGCATGCATTTTCCAGTTTCTGGTCGGTTATTAGAACCATCCCCAGCCATCAAACAAGTTGGGCCTCGAAAACTGAGGCGTATTATCACCCAGCAGGAAGTCATCTACTTCAGAGTTTCCAAAAACTCGAAGTTCCTCTCGGCTAAATTATTAATGATACTAGGTTCACCAAGATCTATTGAATCGTAGCTTCTTCTTCGAAGATCTGCATCAAAATCCATGGAGCTTAACAATGAATGTTCATCCATCCTATAAGACCGCTCTTCTGCTGTTGTTTTAAGCAAATTCTCCACTCGAGATTGCACCACATGACGCTACCATTTTAACTCTTTCATCTGTTCCTCCATTTTCATTGTTGTCAGAAGTTAAAAGAATTGAGTAGACTTCATAGCTAGATATCGAAGAGTAATGTAATAATAGGAGAGTGGAATCATTTTTGCAATTACTTCCTCTTTCTGTTTCAGCAATAAATAGAAGTCAGAGCCTGTAGAAGAGGCTGATCCTAAACTCTTCAACTCATTCTCCATTAGAGCCAGTTCCTGTTGCAGTTGCTTCACCAAAGCCTTTTCGGACACATTATGTACCTTAGTGTTTGTTGTCACCTCTTTAGCACATGTTGCAAAGAGAAGTGTGTTTCTTGACTGTTCAACATGTAAGAACTATAAAACCAGATTAAAAACTATGATATGATATTTGTAATAAGAAAAATATATCAATTTATAAAATCATGATTTATAAACCGATTTAAGGAAAGACAAACGGATACAAAATTCGATTTCTTTCCTTAACTCAATAAAGCGTCCGTAGAGTGACGGTTTTCATACGCTTTATGAATCCCATGATAAAACCGTTATAAGCAGATTCGTTGTACTCGAATTCGGAATCTGCGAATGCAGTATCTACATACACTCAAAAACAAAAAATTCATTTATGAAAAAGAGAAACGAGAATGAGAGAAAGCTAGACCTTTTAGTGAATATAGAGAGACGTAATATCTTTTTCTGATCCCTAGACTATTCGCTTGAAGTTTATTGATATAGGGAGTAGTAGATTGAGGTTTTTCGTGATAAAATCATGTTTTTGGCGTACATCCCGTAAAATTCGCCTAGTTACGAAATTTTTGACTCAGTTTTTTGTGGATATTGTGCAGATTTTGTGGGTGATCGATCGATCAGAAAACCAGATCGATTGATCCTGTAAGGGATCGGTCAATCGTGGTTATATGATCCCATGATACAACCGTTATAGGCCGATTCGCTACACTCGAATACGGAATCTGCGAACGCAGTATCTACGTACACTCAAGAACAAAAAGTTCGTTTATGAAAGAGAGAAACGAGGATGAGAGAAAACTAGATCTTTTAGTGAATATTGAGAGACGCAATATCTTTTTCCGATCCCTAGACTGTTTTCTTGAATTCTATTTATAGATGGAGTAGTGGATTGGAGTTTTTCGTGATAAAATCACATTTTTCGGCGCACATCCAGGAAAATCTGCCAAATAGTTACGAAATCTTTGACTCAGTTTTTCTTGGATATCGTGCAGATTTTGTGGGCGATCGATCGAACCGAAAACCAGATCGATTGATCCTGTAAGGGATCGGTCGATCGTGGTTATATGATCGATCATGAAACCATCTGTAGGACGTGACCAATCGATCTCGTCTGGATTGGTCGATCTCCTAAGCAATTGTGGGACATTTTAAGTTCCACTAATTCTTAATGAGTCTAATTTGTAATCTCATTACATTAACAACATGTTTTAAGCTCAATTTGCTTATTAACATTTTGGTCCAACAATCCCCCACATAAATAGTGATGACTCTAAACTGATGATTACTTTGAAATATTCTTTAGGATTCAGAAAGCTAAACAAAAAATATTTATTGAGTATAAACGAACAGATAATTGTGTCTGAGTTGGTAGCATTTTCAGCTTTAAACCAATCAATTTTTATATGGGTTTACAAGACCCGGAGGTGAAAATGATGTCTTGAGCCACCCAGATTTCTAGTGTAAACATAGACAACAATTATAACGCAGTTATATTTTCTCGTATAACTTTGTTCTCATGTTGTGTTCATTTTGGCCTTGAACAGCCTGGTTTTTCGTGAGTGAACTTAAAGAATATAGTCATTCATTTATTCTCCTAGAAACGGTCTCATTTCACATACAAGGTTATTTTTCCATATTTGTATTATTTTCCCAAAGCGATCTGCTTCACTTTATTGGTAATAATATATGTAATTATTAGAAGCCAATGCTTAACCTTTGTATATGCAGATAACACTGTTTGTCATCTTTAGCAACTGGGTAGAAACTGGAATTTCACAGTGTTTATGTATATTTAATTCGATTTAGTTATCCATTTGAACCTATCAAATCATGTAGGTTGGATTTCCATCAAATCTCATCTTTAGTTCATAGGCTTTAAATCCATTTCTTTTGATGATTTTAAGACTCAGACCTTTCGTAAAGAGATTTTTTATATTATCAGCTGATTTGATGTAGTCAAGCGAGATTACACCATTTGAGATCAAATATCTAATGGTCTTATGTCATCTACGTATATGACGTGACTTGTCATTGTATAATTTATTGTTTGTACAAGCTATAGTTGATTGGTTATCGCAGTGTATGCGTATTGATGACACTGGTTTTTCCCACATTAGAATGTCTTCCAAAAAGTTATGAAGTTGCTATGCTTCTTCTGCAGCTTTGTCTACTACAATGAATATTGATTCCATTGTTGATCTAGCCATAAGTATTTGTTTGTAAGATTTCAAGGATATTGCGGCACCACCAAGTGTAAATACATATCCACTTGTTGATTTTGAGTTTTTGGAGACGGATATCAAGTTGACATCACTGTATATTTCCAAAACTACCGATTCTTAACCGTAGTGCAACCCATAGTTTTTAGTAAACCGTATGTAATTTAATACTCTGATTATAACTTTCCAATGGGTGTGTCTTGGATTGCTCGTGTACCTACTTAGTATATTTTACTGAGTGTGATAAATTTGATCTAGTATAGTTTGTTAAGTACATTAGACTTCCAATCACTCTAGCGTACTCGTTTTGTGATATTGGTTCACCTGCATGTTTTGTCAGGTGAAAAGTGGTATCCACAGGAGTTTTTGAGGTTCCACTTGAGTAGTTTTTGAATCTCTCAAACAGCTTTTCAACACAATGTTGTTGGGATAATATGTATCCTCCAGGATGTCTAGTGATTTTAATCATTATAATTACATATGCCAATCTCATATCTTTCATATCTAACTTTCCACACAACATAGTTTAGTCTGGTCGATGAAATCTTTGTTGCTTCCAATGATAAACATATCATCTATGTATAAACATAGCATGACATAAGTATTTTTCGTAGTATTTGAACAAATACACTTACCACATTCATTTATGCTGAATCCATTAGACATCATGACTCTATCAATTTTTTATGTCATTGTATTGGAGCTTGCTTAAGTTCATACAACGATTTCACAAGTCGATAGACTTTTATGTTCTTGTCCTGGTATAATATACCCTTCAGGTTGTTTCATGTATATTTCTTCTTCTAAATCTCCGTTTAAAAATGCAGTTTTTACATCCATCTGGTTGATTTCCAGATTTCGTAGTTATACAACGCTTACGAGATTTATGATAGAAATTATTCTCGATACTTGAGAATATGTATCAAAGAAGTCCAAACTTTTTTTTGGCGGAAACCTTGAACCACAAGTCTAGTCTTGTGTTTATTTAATTTGGTTTTAAAGATCCATTTACAACCGAGAGCTTTAAACCCTTCATGTAAATCAGTTATGTAAAAAGTATGGTTTTGCATTATTGAATAAAATTCAATTTTGACGGCTTCCTTCCAATAAGGTGCGTCTGGTGTAGACATTGCTTCCGCGAAGGGTTTCTGTTCATTTTCAGTGAGTAAAATCATTAAAAATTGGCACAAAAAGTTTTTTCTTTCCGAGCTTTTTTACTACGCATGGGTTCATTTTCAGCGTCTTCTCCATTTCATAAAGATAAGATAGGAGCGCTTGTTTCGCTTGCATTTCTTTCTTCCCTAGTCCGCTAAGGGTTTAATTTGTCCTTACAAGGAAAAATATTTTCAAAGAAAGACAAATTTTGGTGATTCTATTATTGTATTTACATGGATATTATGTATGTCTGATTTATGAACCAGGAACCGATAAGCACTATTGTTGTGTGCATATACAATAAATATACAATATACTGTTTTAGGTCCGACCGTTACCTTTTTAGGAAGTGGTAGTGCAACTCTTGCTAAGCAACCCCTACTTTCAAGTATTTGTATGAAGAAACCGTACATTTCCACAGTTTATATGGCGTTTTTTCTGTTAATTTGTAAGGAATTTGATTAAGAATAAAAGTTACGAAATACTTTTTACCTCCTCTTGTAGGTAAATAATTTAAATCACACAAATATATCTGGATTAGTCCTAGATGTTCTGTATTTCTCTCTTTTGGTTGTGATGGTCTTTTTCTAAGTTTTGCTTGTACGCAAACTTCACATTTTTCTTTACTTGGTTTGCATTTTGGTATTAAATTTGAATTTTTTAACCGATTTAATGATTTATAATTCACATGTCCTAACCGTTCATGTCAAATATCAAAAGAGTCGACCAAATTAACAATTGGAGCATTGTTATTAATTGAATTGTTGGTTACAATTTTTGGAATGACTGTCAATACATTCATTTTGACCAGTCCATTCTTAATAAACCCATTTCCCAAATACACCCAATTTTTCTTAAGAACCACCTTGTTAGAGTGAAAGTTGGCGCATAATTTAACCTTGTTCAGGATAGTGCCAGAGATTAGATTCTTCCTCATGTCAGGAACGTGTTTCATATTGGTGAGAGTAATCTGATGTCCTGCTATCAGCATCATGATCACCTTTTCACGTCCTTCAACCATGGATGATTGGGTGTTGCCCATTAGAACATATTCATCATTGTTGCATATTTGATAAGTGTTGAACATGTCTTTAACAATGCATATGTGGGTTGTAATACATGTGTCATACCACAATTCCAGAGGTTTCCCTTCAATTGTGTTGACCTAGTCAGTGACAACACAACAAAGATCTTCCTCTGTTAGTTCGACATGATGATGTCACATTAGTTTAGGCTTGCTGCGACAAACATCAGCCTAGTGATCCATCTTGCCACAATTGTGACATTTACCACGGTACTTTTTTTTCACCAAAAGATTGCTTCTTGAAACTTGTGGAGTCAAAGACTTTAAAATTCTTGAACTTGTTAGTCTTTTGCTCAACTTTGCCTTTTCACTTTGCCTTAAATTGTTCGGCAAGATATGCATGATATCCCTTCTCCTTGTTTTTTGATAGGCGAATCGTAGCTTCAATATTTATGAAGCCTAGAGATCAACAATTCAAGAGGCCTCTGTTTACTCTTGTGCTTTATGTAATTCTTGAAATCCACCCAACTTGGTGGAACCTTCTCAATGGTGCAATCAACAATGAAAGCTTCAAGAAGATTAATATCTTATGATGTAATCTCGTTGTTGATCTGCTGGAACTGTTTAAGTTGATCCATTATGAGTTACAAGTACACCATCTTAAATTCTAGAAGCTTAGCCACATCATATCTCTGAAAACCAGCATTTTTACACTTGTACTTTCGTTCCAAAGCAATCCATAGATGTTGGGTTGTGGGATATTCCTTGTCGTTGTTTTAAACTGAGTATAAGTTGTCTACTAGATGACTAAGGATACATCCTCTGCACAAAAAAATTGGATGCATCCAAGCAACAATACTGGATAGCGTGCGCGTATCCAGGGCTCCATGAGGGGTGATTGGCTTATCCTCCTTGAGGAATTTGTTAACATTCAGAGATGTCAGATAAAAGACCATCTTTTGTTTTCAATTTTTAAAGTCATTCCCATCAAACATTTTGGGAAGCAGCCCACTGGTATCAAGTGGCAATTGTGGAGTGACTTGGATCATCTCCATTGGTACAACGTCACTGTTGTCGAGAGTGTTCACAGCGTTGGTTTCCATCTGTTTCACAAAAGAAACGATAGTCATAAATGTGATTCAAACGTTCGTTTAAAATACTTGAACGAACCGCAAGCTCGCTGAATCGTGGTCGCGTAGACGTTTTAAGATCGATTAATTCAAAATCTAGATCAGTCGATCCGATAATAAATTGTTAGATATCGTTTTGCAGACTCGCTTTTTGAGTGTTTGCAAAAACGATTCGAGATCGTTTAAATTCGTTTTGCAATCTCGCTTTTCAGCGTTCGCAGAAACAATTAAAAATTCTACAAATTCTTATTTGCTAGAAGCAGATTTATTGAGTTAAGACTGTAGGAGTAATAGAACCGGATAAGAAATACGATTTGATATTTTTAATGAGAAGAACAGATCAATTTGTAAAATCATGATTTATAAAACGATTTAAGGAAAGACAGACGAAGACGAGTTTTGATCTCTTTCTTTAACTTAATAAAGCGTCCATAGTGTGACGGTTTTCACACGCTTTTTGAACCCCAGGATACAACCGTTATAGACCGATTCACTACACTCGAATTTGAAATCTGCAAACGTAGTATCTACGTACACTCAAGAACGAAAAATTTGTTTATGAAAGAGAGAATCGAGAATGAGAGAAAGCTAGACCTTTTAGTGAATATAGAGAGTGTGATATCTTTTTCCGATCCCTAGAATGTTCGCTTGAAGTCTATTTATATAGGGAGTAGTGGATTGGGGTTTTTCGTGATAAAATTACATTTTTTTGGTGCACATCCCAAAAAATTCGCCAAATAGTTATGAAATCTTTGACTCAATTTTTCATGGTTATTGCTGATTTTGTGGGAGATCGATCGATCCGAAAATCGGATCGATCGATCCTGTAAGAGATCAGTCGATCGTGGCCATATGATCGATCATGAAACCATCTGTAGGACAAGATCGATCCATCTCGTCTGGATCGGTCGATCTGGTTTTAGTCGCCAAAAAATAATGACTCTTCGACGACGAGACAGCCCCGGAGCACGAGCCTGAGCACGAGCACGAGCGTGAGCAGGCGGATAGTGGTGCGCGTGTTTGAATCTTTGGTTCTCCCTATAAACTATTTTGAATTTAGTTACTTTGTTTCACTATATATACTAGTAGAAAATGTTTATTCTAAACAATGTGAGACATTTTAAGTTTCACTTATTTTTAATGGGTCAAATTTGAAGTCAATTTCTCACTTATATTAACAACATGTTTTAAGTTCAATTTGCTTATTAATATTTTGGTCCAACACAATCTCATTATACATATGATAGATGTTTCCTCCTAAAGAATTTTGAACTATTCGAGTTAGCTTCGAGTTTCTATACGGTATGTGCCCGTTTTTACTTTTACTGTGTTAAAAATAAATTACACTGTTGTTAAAACACACCTCTTTGGTAGAAGAGAAACCACGAAAATCCAACCTGAGTTTGCAGATGAGAGTTCCAAGAGTAAGTAAACTCCTGTTTATATGACAACCTTCTTTTAATCTTGTACCAGCAGATAAAGTCTGAGAAGCACGTTCACTTCCCGCCAGATCAACGAAGCACTTGAGAGGCAAAAAATCAAAAACACTTTTGTCGTCAGAGAAAGAAAAAGGTCGAAAGCTCAACTAATCGAAAACACTACTCATCATAGTTGTAACATATACCACGGATGCTGCAAGAGTGCTGGAGTTTTCAGGAGAATATTCTCGACCAGAGCTTTCTATTGTCTGAAAGAATTGCATTGTTTAGAATAGCGAGAACGAAAAGCCAGAATCGACGGAAAAAAATGGACTAGTTGAAATTACCAGCCGGAGAATCTGATGTTATCTGGAGCTGGTTTTATTCAAGGATGTCTCTCCAATCTTCCTCTGAGCTGCAACAATGAAGTTACATTAGTTAACGTTCAGCTTATCTTCAATTGAAAGAAAATTATAAGTTTGGAGTGTTACTTACTCTCACAAATAGAAAGAAGTTCCTCTAGATGAGTTCTGTCTCGGAGGAATTCCTCAAAATTTTCTCAACGACGGTTCCTCTCTGGTGAAGCAAGCGGATGGAAATGAGCAAGTCAAACATAACATGAGAGAATGCATTGCATAATATCAAAAAGCAAGTGATGTAACTAACCCCTCGATCATCTAAAAGCTTCAATGGATTGTAATCCCCAGATCCCTCACAGCTTTATTGTAGATTACTATAGATTTTTGACATTTATATCACGCATTAAATCATTTAATATATCATGTTCAGAATAAAAACAATAGTATAACATTAACAATTATGGATAAACGATCCGGATTTCCATAAAATATGAAACATCGTATCAGATGCGGTTCATTTAAACTTTTCATATTCGTATCCACCAGTCGAAAGTTAAAAATCTAATTGCACAAAAATTGTTTCATTTAATTCTAATTCATTCTAATTTTAGATTTGTTTAGTTTTATGGTCAAATCAAATAAAATAGATTTTAAATCAAAATTAAAATTAATTTTGCAAACCAAAAATCTAGCAAACTAAAAATCTAATCTAACAAATCAAAAACTCTCTCTCTCCTTTCACCTCCTACTCCCGCTGGTCTGCGCCCAGAATGCCGGAGGATCCGTTGCCATCGCTGGAATCTCCGTTGCACTTAGGAGTCGCGGTTCAAGCGGTGTAGACACGGTTGAAGAAGTATCTAAACTGAGAGAGTGTGAGATAAGCGGTTTTTCTCGAGGTGTTTAACCTCAAAGCTGTGGCCATGACGGTTTTTCACAAGGAAAAATCAATGGGGAAGGAAATCAGAAAAAAAAATTATCAGCAATTGATTAACATAAACCGATCTAAGATTGAAAATGTATTTTTTTAGATGGGTTTGTAAAGAAATGAAGGAAAGACTGAAACTTTTGTAGAGGGCTTTCAGTTGATGACACAATTATTTATCAATTTTGAGAGTGAGAGAGAGAACAGAGAAAAAGAGAGATGATACTGAAGTTGTGAAGCACACGGAAAGGATGAGCTCACGCAAATTCGAAAGCAAGGAGAAAACGAAAAAAAAAACATAACTGGAGAAAAATATCTAATTTCATGTTCTAGTAAGAGAGATGATGAGAGGACAGAGGATTGAGATTTAATCAATTTTTGAGTTTTTAATTGAGATTTTTGGTTTAATTAGTATAATTATAGTTTTTATTTTTAAATTTAATTTTTTGGTTTAATTCATGCAATTACGGTTTATTATTTTGTAATTTTAGTTACAAAATTTTAAATTGTTGTTAACCAAAATTGTGGAAAATTAAGTGTAAAGCTTTGATTATGTGTATAAAAAAGTTTAAAACTTTCAAGCATTATACATTTGGATGTTTAACTTTTGACTGATGGATATAAATGTAAAATTTAAATGAGCAGCATCTGATACGATATCCTATATTTCGTGGGGATTTATATCGTTTTCTCTAACAATTATATACACAATACTTTTGAACCAATTGAAGTTTGAAATAATAAAAACAGTTTGGTGAAAATCATAAACTTTTGAAGTTATATAAATTTAAGCATTTAATTATCTAACATATAAAGTAAGAATAGAAAATATGATATATTTTATTAGTTGACTAATTCCAAAATAAACAACGGGAAAAAAACATACTCAACTATACCATTCACGTATAGAATTTATTGAAAACGAAAACTAAAAATTGATTGAAATTAAAAAGATTCATATCACTTTTTTCTTCCATCTTGATCTTTTTGTTACTAATCGTTGAACATCCAAATCAATGGTCTTTCCATTCCTCTTCGACATAGGAGTCTGTGAAGATGCAGGAGATGTATCAGAACAATCCTCAGCATTGGTTAGCATAAGAAACTGCATTATAAAACTAAAATTATTAAAGTATTACCTGTGAACTGGATTCCAACCACCCATCTATGATGATTTGATCATCGGTAAATAAATCCATGATATATGGTGAATTACCAATCTATTGTTCTCACATTTCATCGTAATTTTCACCAACGATCTCTAACCAGTAATAGTATTCAGTAGTTTATGATAACCTGGTGGATCATCAGCCTGATCATCAGCCTGTAATTAGGTAAACAAATAATATGGTTATTTTATGATAGTTATTTGAAGAGTTAATCTCTTAATAAATAA
This sequence comes from Streptanthus diversifolius, assembly GCA_039880935.1. NCBI lineage: Eukaryota > Viridiplantae > Streptophyta > Magnoliopsida > Brassicales > Brassicaceae > Streptanthus > Streptanthus diversifolius. Next base: position 13,638,679 of record JAXGFM010000012.1, on the reverse strand, counting down.
TTGATATCAATTTTTCAAATTCTTCCAGCAAAAATTTTCCGATTAAACTTTTGGTAATTGGGTCGAAGATCAAAAACTTCGTCTCAGCATCTTGGTCAGAAGCATGTACCACTACGTAGAACCTACGCGATATAGAAAATGAAATTATAACTAACATCAAATAAAAAACCGAATTTATAGAGAAGATTTTATCTAGCAAAATCTAACTCCACATCACCACAACTCCGATAGTTGTACTTTAGTTGTTAACCATTTTCATTAGAAAATTCACTGTATTCTTGTAATTTTAAGTTGCAAGTTTTACAGGCCCAAAAATACCAATTTTTGGAAATCCATCTCTTCGATAGTGACACAACAAACAGCTTTGTCGGGCTATTCAAAATATAAGAAAATACTATATTAAATGATATAAAAACAGTTTATTATTAAAAAAATCACAATATTGTACATGGACTGAAATATTAAATACTAACTAGAGAAGATTTTACAATGGCAAAAATGTTCTTCCGAGGATTCCTCATAAAGAACTCAACATGAATATCCAAAGAATTGTCGTATAAACTTCTTTTCCTAGATTCTTATCCTCAGACGAAGTTTTCACGTCTCGATATGGTGCAACTAAGACAAAGACACAAAGATCTACACGAGAAAGAAGACAAAAGGAGTCAAGTTTTCTTGACAACCCAAATAAGAATCCAGCTCTAACATCTTCGTCAAGGTTCATTTGATAGTCGATCGGATAGTGAGTCCATATAGGATTGAACGGAATATGGAATGTTTGTCTGGCGTTATTGAGGCGGAATGCATGAATCTGGAATTCTTCATATATCTTGTTGTCATAGATATTGAAGTCTAGGCGAACACCCTTTTGATAGTCCTTCTGATGGACAAGAGTAGGGAGTGCATGAATTTTGTTGGTCTTTGCATTGACCTGAACAGGACGGTGGAAGAAGTAGACTGTGTGTGGATTGAAGAAGGGGTTGAGGCCTCCTTGACTCTTTAGCTTCTTGAATGGCAAGTTTGTCATCTTAACAGATTTCATAATTTACCGCTCCAATTGCTAAGTGGTGCGAACCATGTGAGGAATGTTGACAGGCATTTTGTGTTGCCTTGCTGAGCATTGACATACTGATATAGCCATTTTATATCAAAAGATATTCCAATGGTGTGAACTGAGCAGAGGTACCAGAGGAAACAGAGAACTTCTTTCGGTATTCATGTTGCTTCGATCCTGTAGAGGTGAGCAAACAGATGATCTGGATGAATCCTCATTGGTGCAATGTAGTGAAAATATGGACCGTGATTGGACATGACTATGGATTGATAGTGGAATATCTTGTTTCGCAGACTCTCGTGCAGATTTCCTCTCTGGATGAGGTCGTTCACATCGAAGGGCATGTTTGCTTCAAAATTATAATAGCTTCTTGGTACTTTCGAAGAGTTCCCCATCAGTTGAATCTCTTTGGGAGGATTTCTGTTGAGCATATCTGCTAGAGTGTTTTTCAAACCCTTTAAATAGGACGATTCAAAATCGTACTTTGAAAACCATTCACTCCAGCGTAGCAACTGTTGATGAGGGACCATCTTCTGCTTGAATTGTAACATCTTTGGGAAAGAAGACATATCCATTTTGATGCGAATTTATGTTCAATCAGATGGAACTCAAAGCGTCTATCTTTTGTACGTAGAGTGATAATGCATTTCAGAATCTTTAAAGCGTCCGCTTTTGTATCCGCAGATTTGACGTTTCCCATTTAGTTCTTCGAATAATATTGCTCCCCAATATTTGTCGCTAGCGTCAGTTTGAAGTACACGTATTCCAATGGAGGGAATCTTTAAAGGTGGTAGCTTTTGCACTTCTAGCTTTAGCCATTTGACTGCTTCTGTGTTTGTTGGAATGGAGAAGAAGTGATGAAATTATGGATGCCTTTAATTCTTATTAAATGGCGAATTATATCTGTGTCAAAGGAAGTGTCTAAGGCTTGTTTGTATTATAAAATTATGTTATCATTGTAGCCATTTATGTATAAGGCTATTCTTGTATCCAAACAATCTTAGATTAGATTAGTATAAATACCTTACTCCCTTCACATTTTGTAAATAAGAATTCATAATTCTCTCTTTTCTAATAAATCATTCTTTTCTCTAATTCTCTAATTCTCTCTAATCTCTCATTCTCTCATTCTACAAATGTCTTAATCTCATATTTTTTCATGGTATCAGAGCCAGGTTGCATCAAATCTGGGTAAATTTCTTCATTCTTTCATTGATTTAACAAAAATCCATCTTGTTCTTCATCAATTTCTGGATCAATTTCGAACGTCATCTTGTAATTCTAATTCCGGGTAAACCACGACTCCTTTTGTCGATCTGCTTTCACTGGATTGTTAATCGGCGAGTTCTGAATCCAAGGCCATTTGAATAGAATCATTTGGCCCAGGGAATATAAAGTTACGAATTTTCTTTCAAAGGTGCTTCGCAACCACGTCCGTCGCGAACCCCTGCATTTCCCAGGTCATCACGACATTAATTCTTCTTCAAATCGAGATTTTCAAAATCCTAAACTCAAGATCTTCGAGTCTAGTTTCTTTTTAAAGAAAGCAGAACTCAATTCCATTCAGTTTGGAAGTTTTTTGAAGGTTTCCTCAGAGTCGTCCAAATTCACCTATATCAAGATCCTGGTGATATAATTCTAATTCTTTCTCAGTTTTCTTTAATTTTTTGAATCTGGAAAGTTTAATAAGTTTCTTGTGAGGGTTTCTACGAAATTTCAGTTCAATACAATAGGTTTAAGGCTTCAAGATTGATTTTCTTGAATTCCTTGTTCAGTTTTGAAAAGTTTTAAATTGATTTCTTGAATTCTTGAATTGAGTTTAATTGATTGAATTCGAAATTTGGTTGGTAAATCTTGATAAGGTCGAATTCTGGTTGTTTTAATCTGTTAAAGTCTTGTTACGTGAGTTGTTAGGATTGGTTACAAGTTGTTATAGGTTGTTGAAATTTTCTTGATTTACAAGATTTTTTTTTTCTTTTCTTGCTGGTCACGGATTTAATCAAGAATTATCTTCCTCATACTCGATTTCTTTTTTGTCTGGCACATGATCCTTTGTTCTTGTAAGTTGTATTGTATAATTGTGCAGGAATCGAGATACATTGTCCTGACCAATCAAGCCGTGTTCGGACAAGCCTCGCAGACTCGCATTCGTGCATCCGTGCAGATTAGCATCTGTGCATTCGTGCATTCGTGCATCCTCACATCCGCGCAACCTCGTGTTCTCGCACAGGTGATCGAGAATAAGATTGGGACAGGTTCTAGTGCTCTCGCATTTGTCCCGACCAAGCCAGGTTTAGACAAGCGTGTCCCGACCAAGCCGGGACCTTACATCCTCGCATTCTCCCGTTCCCGATAGCTACTGGTTGTGCTGTATTGGCTGCCTACGATTGTTCCTGTACCGTGCCTCGACCAATTGATAAAGCGACCCTAGTGACCATTACAACCTACCATGGAGATTCAAACATCTCTCAGAGCTCCAGTTATTCTACATGGAGCAAATTATCTCTTGTGGTCTAGGACCATGAAAACCACATTAAGTGGAAAAGGTCTTTGGAACCACATTGCCACAAATGGCATTGAAGACAATGAAGTGGCTGAAGTGAGTGATGCAGCTCAAGCCAAATGGTACCAAGAAGATCAATTGATACTTTCTATATTACAAAATTCTCTTGCTAATGATCTTTTAGAAGCTTATTCTTTTTGTGAAAATGCAAAAGATCTTTGGGACACTTTGCTTAAGGTGTATGGAAACACCACTAACCTTTTGAGAATTTTTGAAGTGAAAAAAGCTTTGAATGAATTGAGGCAGGAGGATGCTGAATTCACAAAGCACTATGGCTCATTCAGAGCTTTGTGGACTGAGCCAGAAATGCTAAGGCCAGCCACTATTGAACCACTTGTTCTCTTTGAAAGGAAAGAACAAGATAAGGTGTTTGGGTTACTTTTAACTCTTAATTCTACTTACTCAGATCTTATTAAGTATATTCTCAGGTCTGATAAGTTGCCTAGCTTGGAAGAAGTGTGTGCTCAAATTCAAAAGGAGCAAGGATCACATGGATTGTTTGGCAACAAAGCTGAACTAGTAGCTGCTCATAAAAGTTTCTTCAGACCAGCAAGGGATTCTAGGAAGAGGAGGCAATTTTGTGATCATTGCAAGAGGAATGGCCATGCAAAGAAGGATTGCTGGGTACTTCACCCTCACCAGAAACCATCTTGGGCATCACGGCCTCAACAACAACCGGCCATGCCCTCGGCTGGCCAAGCTCACGGCATGGTGTCATCCAGGGCGGTTGTAAACAGTGGTCCTCTCTCTCATTCAGCTTCCACCAGTATCATGTCACAAGCATCAGATTTTGTGACTAAATCAGACTTGGAAGCTCTCATTAAGACAATAAAGGAGAGCAATGTGATGGGTAAAACTTTTCATGCTTCTTTTCAAACTTCTTATACATCAAATGCTCCTAAATCTTTGGTGGTTGACTCTGGTGCTTCTCATCACATGATTAGTGATTTAGAATTGCTAGAGAATGTAGAACCTGCCCTAGGGAATGTTCTCATTGCTAATGGAATTAAAGTACCAATCAAAGGCATAGGAGAATTGAAATTGTTTGATAAAGCATCTAAAGCATTTTATATGCTTGATAAAGCATTTTACCTCAAACTTACTCACAGTTAAAAGAGCTACTACTGACTTGAATTGTCATGCTATATTTGGTCCTAATGATTTCTATTTTCAGAATATTGAAACTAGAAGATGTTTTGGACAAGGAACCACTAAAGATGACTTGTACTTGATAATATGGCTAGTAGTAGTGAATTAGAATCGGCTTTTCAGGCTAATAAATTTAGTACTGACTCTGATTTGTGGCATGCTAGACTAGGACATCCTCATCCAAGAGCTCTTGAATTAATTGTGCCTGGTTTAAGAATGTCTAAAGAGTTGTGTGATTCATGTATTCTTGGAAAACATTGTAAAACAGTTTTTGAAAAATCAATGCATAAATATGAAAATTGTTTTGAATTGGTGCATTCTGATGTTTGGACATCCCCATATCCATCTAGAGAAAACCATAAATATTTTGTGACATTTATTGATGAAAAGTCCAAATATACATGGGTTACTTTACTTAGTTCTAAAGATAGGGTTTATGATGCATTTTTAAACTTTCAAGCATATGTTACTAACCAATACAATGCAAGAATTAAATGCTTTAGAACAGATAATGGAGGGGAATACACTAGTACCAGACTTCAGGAACATCTAGCTAAACTTGGCATTGAGCATCAGACAAGCTGTCCTTACACTCCACAACAAAATGGAGTTGCTGAAAGGAACAACATGCACTTAATGGAGGTTGTGAGAACTATGATGTTCCACATGAAGGTACCTAAACGATTTTGGGGGGATGCACTTGTAGCAGCATGTTACTTAATCAACAGGACACCTACAAAAGTCTTTGATGATATATCCCCATTTGAGGTATTAAACAACACTAAACCCACTATTGATCATTTGAAAGTTTTTAGGTGTGTTTGTTTTGTGTTAATACCAAGGGAGCAAAGGAACAAGCTTGACCCAAAGAGTATCAAGGCTATGTTCATTGGATATTCATCTACTCAGAAAGGATACAAATGTTATGACCCAGAGACTAGAAGAGTCTTGGTGTCTAGAGATGTAAAGTTCCAAGAAGACAAAGGTTTTTATGAAGAAGGAACTTGGGAACAATTTAAAGGCATCTCATCAACAAGAACAAACCAAGCTGACTACTTGAGGACACTCTTGGAGAGTATTGGAATAGGAGGTGGTCGGCACCCAGCCTCATCGCCTCTGTCACCTGCCCTCAGTCACGGCCGATCCACATGCCTGTCCCGGCCCCAGCCCTTCCGGCTCAGCTGGTCCATCCGGTCCAGCTGCGTCATCTCGGCCTTCCTCATCTCTTGATTCTCCTGGTCTTCCTCCTCTTGAACATGGGGGGGGGAGAAGCTTCTACTCATGTCCAACAAGACTCAGCCGGAGATGATTCCATTCTTGTCTCAGCTTCCAAAAGATCAAGACCTACTCTTATTGAAGTTTTGAGTGAAGAAGAGGAATCTAATCAAGAAGCTCCACCTACAGTTTTAAGAAGGAGCACAAGACAAAGAAATCCACCAGTTTTCTACAATGGAAATGTTGTGGTTCATCATGATCAGGGAGTTTGTAATATTTCACAGTTACCTTCTAATCATGTTGCTTTTATTTCTAGTCTTGCTAATGAGCAGATTCCAAAGACATATGAAGAAGCTATGTCTAAAATGGAATGGAGGGAAGCTATCTCAGCTGAGAAACAAGCTATGAAGAGGAATGGTACATATGCTTCAGCTATTTTACCACAAGGAAAAAGGGCTGTAAGTTCTAAATGGATTTTTACCATTAAATACAAAAGTAATGGTGAAATTGATAGATATAAAGCTAGGTTGGTGGCTAGGGGTTTTACTCAGACATATGGTGAGGATTATATGGATACCTTTGCACCTGTAGCTAAGCTTCATTCTATTAATGTTGTGCTTACTCTTGCTACTAATCTTGAGTGGGAGTTGTGGCAAATAGATGTCAAGAATGCTTTCTTACAAGGTGAGCTACAAGAAGAGGTTTACATGTCACCACCACCTGGCCTAGAGGAAGAGGTTGGAAGCGGTAATATACTCAGATTAAGGAAGGCTATTTATGGCCTTAAACAATCTCCAAGAGCTTGGTACCACAAGCTAAGTGTAACCTTAATGGATAAAGGCTTCAAAAGATCTGAAGTGGAACATACTCTTTTTACACTAAAGAGTAAGGAAGGTATTGTGGTAATTCTTATCTATGTAGATGATATAATCATATCTGGTAGTGATAGTGTTGGTATTGCATCTACTAAAGATTACTTAAAGAGTGTCTTTGATATTAAGGATTTATGAGAACTTAAATACTTCTTGGGAATTGAAGTATGTAGGTTTAAGGAAGGTCTCTTTCTCTCCCAAATGAAGTATATTGTAGATTTACTAACCTCTACAGCTATGATGGAAGCTAGACCAGCCAAAACACCCTTAGAAGAAGATTATAAAATCGCAACTAAGGAGGAGCTAGAGGAGGAAATTGATTTCCATGATCCTAAGCTCTATAGAAAAGTGGTTGGTAATCTTATTTATTTAACCATCACAAGACCAGATTTATGTTTTGCTGTGGATCAGGTATCTCAACACATGCAAGGGCCAAAGATGAGGCATTGGGACATGGCCATGCAAATTCTAAGATATCTCAAAGGCACACATGAACAAGGTATTTGGATGGGTAATAATAAAAACACAAATGTGGTTAGTTATTGTGATGCAGATTGGGCAGGAGATAGGGAAGATAGGAGAAGTACTACTGGCTATTGTACTTTCATAGGTGGAAACTTTGTGACTTGGAAAACGAAGAAGCAAAAGGTGGTTTCATGCAATAGTGCAGAATCAGAGTATAGAGCAATGAGGAAACTCACTACTGAATGAATCTGGCTGAAACAAATATTGGAAGACTTAGCCATGAAGTGTGAGGAGCCTATCACCATTCATTGTGACAATCAGGCTGCCATACACATAACCTCCAATTCAGTGTTTCATGAAAGGACCAAGCATATAGAAGTGGACTGCCACAAAGTAAGAGAGGCTATTGGGAAAGGTATCATCTTACCTTGCTATACAAGGAGTGAGGACCAACTAGCTGATGTATTCACCAAGGCAACATCTCTTAAAATTGACGCCTCTATCTATCCAAGACTTGGCCTAGTGACCATTCCACACCAATGATCCCAACATGGAGTGTTGTACTCTTTTTCCCTAGAAAAGGTTTTGTCCCAATTGGGTTTTCCTTCTCTAGGTTTTTAATGAGGTAATACCTTATGGTTGCAAGCTTAAATATTTTTCATATCTTAAACTTGAGGGGGAGTGTTGGAATGAAGAAGAAATGATGAAGTATGGAAGTCTTTAATGCATATTAAATGGCGATTTATTTCTATGTCAAAGGGAGTGTCTAAGGCTTGTTTGTATTCTAGATTATGTTATCCTTGTAGTCATTTATGTATAAGACTATCCTTGTATCCAAACAAGCCTAGACTAGATTAGTATAAATACCTTACTCCCTTCACATTTGTAGATATGAATTCATAATTCTCATTCCCTAATAAAATCATTATTTTCTCTAATTCTCTAGTTCTCTCTAATCTCTCATTCTCTCATTCTACAAATCTCTCAATCTCATATTCTTTCATGGACAAGCCTAAACAATAGCCAACTGGGCACTAACAACACCTGAATACACTATGGTAACTTACGAAAAAACATCCAGAGATTCTGGAAAAGTCACAATCAGAACAGCCCTAGCGAGAACCTCTTTGACCTTGATTTTGGGACGGTTTCCCTCTGCAGCAACAACAGTAGCTAGCTCTTCCATGACTGGCTCGCCAGCACCGGGGGAATCTTAAAGGAACAGGTCGATTCTCCTCTCTTCTGCCTAGCGTACTCGGCCATCTCCTCCCAAGTGCTTTGCCAGCTTGGGAGATGTTGCCTTCCACCGGTTCGTTACCTTGCCTATCTCCCATCACCGGTTTGAAAACATCACCAATCATGTCTGTAACATCCCAGCCCAAGGCCCACGCGAAATTGAGGCCCAATTACCTAACCTTAGGGCATCCCCTCTTCCTAAAATCTATAAAAGGAGAGGCAAAGCCCCTTCTGCCTCACACACTCCTTTCCCAGCGAGGCTCTGTCAAATTTTGGATTCGTCGCCGCCGCTACAGTCTCCGCCGTCGTCAGAAGCACCGCAACTCGCCGGAGTCGTGAGGTGAGTTTTTCCAGATTTGGTTTTTCGATCATAACTTCTTCATACGATATCATATTTTAGCGATCTACATATCAAACTGTAGATCTCTCCGAGACGAAGCAAGACACACCGGACGCTCCGGAATCGGTCGCCGGAAGCGCCGTCAAACGCCGCCGGAATGTTCGCCGGAAAATTGAAACATCTCCGATCTGCGTAATTTTCCGGTTTGTGATAGTTCATGTTGTTCTGATTCCGAATCTGCCTTCAGCTTCTCATGAGTCGCTGTGGTTTGAAAGTTATGGCTGTTTGAAGTTGTGAGGGTATTTTAGTAATTTTGCCTAGGAGTCGTTTTGATCTGGAATCTTGTTCCGAGTGGTTACTGATATCGTTTTTGGACAGTCTGATATCAGTAGTCCTCACTTTGTTTCAAACTTCCATTTATGGCAGGTTTCCATTTAAGGAAAGTTTCCCTTTCTGGCAGTTTCCATAAAAGGAAAGTTTGTTCTTCTATTGCTAAGGTGAGGAATTCGTCGAGTGTTTCCATTAGTTCATTCTTATAGCCGTTAATCTCTAGTTGGAGTCTTTGTTTAAAATATGTATGTAACGGGTCTAATTAATAATAGACGCGTTATTGTTTGTGATTGTATAAACTATATATTATGTAAACAAATATATAAATATATATATATCACATAGAATTCATAGGATTAAAGGACTAAAACTTTTGTGTGATGATTGGTTGTTTGAGCATGCTAAGTTGCATTGACGTGTTGTGCTAGATACGAGCGTTAGGAGCTCGCGATAGGTTGGTTCGAGAGTGGTGCTGTGGCATTTAGACCCAGACTTTCGAATCATGTGGGATTGAGATATGGTGTGATGATGGTCTGTCATGTATGGCGTGCCCTGAAGATCCACATGACCGTTTTGTCATGTATGGCATGCCCTGCATGAGGACGTGCATGTTTTCGTGTGTTTGTGAAGGGAAGGAGTTTCTGTCATGTATGGCGTGCCCTGCATGAGGATTCTTCTGGCCGTTTGTCATGTGAGGCGTGCCCTGCATGAAAACGTGTCCCCTGGTTTGTGTGTGTGACACTTAGTGGTCATATGTTTGAGTGTTCTAGACACTATGATTGTTTACATGTTTTAGCCTTAAACTTGCTTTAGATTATTGTTATAAGTTGTTCTGGTGGATTCATGAGTCCTTAGACTCATTTCTCACTGGGTAATCCAATTACTTATTCCCTCCCCAATCTTTCAGGTGAGCATGTCGTCGTACCCGAGTAGCGTTGAAGTCGACGAAGCTGTTCTACTTTTGAACAATATTTTCTGGATTATTTATTATTTATTTAAAACGGATTTCGATTGGATATTTTTAGAAATATTATTTTCGGAGAATTCAGGTCGTACATATGTTATGAAGATCTCTATAGTGGGGGAAGGATCGGATTTCTGGGTTATGTTGTTTCTGAGGCAGACATAGCAGTTAATCCTCAGAAGATGGTAGCAATTTCGAAGTGGCCTACACCAGTTAGTCCTACTGAGGTTCGCAGCTTTCTTGGTTTGGCGGGTTACTACATAAAGTGTGTCGAAGGTTTTGCTAGTATAGCCAAGCCTATGACCACATTAACATGGAAGGGGATAAAGTTTGAGTGGTCAGAAAAATGTGTGAGAAGAGTTTTCAAAAGTTGAAGGATTGTTTGACTAAGACTCCTGTATTGGTTCTACCGCGAATGGGTGTTCCATATGATGTCTTTACAGATGCTTCTAGGATGGGGCTCGGTTGTGTGTTGATGCAGGAGGGCCTTGTAATAGCATATGCTTCCCGGCAGCTTCGAAGTCATGAAGCTAATTACCCGACGCATGATCTTGAGTTAGCTGCAGTGGTCTTTGCGCTTAAGATATGGAGAGCTTATCTATATGGAGAGAAAGTCAGAGTCTTGACAGATCATAAAAATTTGAAGTACATCTTCTCGCAGAGCGACTTGAATTTAAGGCAGAGGCGTTGGATTGAGTTACTGGCAGATTACGACTTGAACATCGCTTATCACCCAGGAAAGGTCAATCAGGTGGCAGATGCTCTAAGCCGTCGAAGGGCAGATGTTTCAGGCACTAAAGAAGTGTAAGAGTTGGTTGATACCTTGGCAAGTATGAGGTTGTGTGTGACATCGGTTGAGGATAACCAGATCGGATTGGCGATGTGGGAGCGAGCTGATCTTCTTAATGGGATTTGGGATGCTCAATCATGTGATTTGAGACTTAAGAGGATGATCGAGAAACTGTGATTGGATATCGCACTGCATCTGATGGTACCATCTTGTACAAGAACCGGGTTTGTGTCCCTCCAGTTGAGGCATTACGGAGAGAGATACTAAGTCAGACTCATCAATCTCGTTTTTCTATACATCCAGGCAGTAACAAGATGTATGCTGATTTGAAACGTTATTACCATTGGGAAGGCATGAAGCGGGAGATTGCGACTTGGGTATCTCAGTGTCAGAACTGTCAGTTGGTTAAAGCTGAGCGTCAAGTCCCGAGTGAGTTACTTCAGGATTTACCATTACCCGAATGGAAGTGGGATATGGTAACTATGGATTTTGTGACCGGACTTCCAAGGACAACAAACAATAATGATGCTATTTGGATAGTGGTGGATAGACTCACCAAGTCGTCACATTTTATAGCTATCAAGAAGACGGTTAAGACCGAGGTTTTGGTTCAGATTTATCTAGATGAAATTGTTAGACTGCATGGTGTTCCAGTGAGCATAGTATCAGATCGTGATCCAAAGTTCACTTTGATTTTCTAACAGGCTTTTCAGAAAGCTCTAGGTACTAAGCTGCATCTCAGTACAGCGAACCATCCTCAGACAGATGGGCAGTCAGAGCGAACCATTAGGACTCTTGAGGATTTGCTTCGGGCTTGTGTTCTCTATTGGGGTGACAGTTGGGGAAAGTTTTTGCCTCTAGCAGAGTTTTCCTATAATAACAGTTACCATGCGAGTATTAAGATGGCACCTTATGAGGCTTTGTACGGTAGACCTTGTCGAACTCCACTTTGTTGGACTGAAGTTGGAGAACGACGAGATTTGGATCCAGATCTGGTTAGAGAGATAGAGAAACAAGTTGAGTTGTTGCGCAGTGGACTTAAAGAAGCTCATGATCGTCAAAAGAATTATGCTGATAAAAGAATGAAGGATTTGATTTTTGCAGTGAGAGACCTAGTATATTTGAAGATGAGAACCTTTAGAGGAGCTGACAGCTACAGGAAGCTGAAGAAGCTTAAGCCGAGGTTCATGGGACCATATGTTATTACAGAAAGGATTGGGGAAGTTGCTTACAAGCTTAAGCTCCCGTCAGAGTTGGCTGATTTCCACGATGTGTTCCATGTTTCAGTTCTCCGAAAAGTAGTTCGAGAACATGAGTTGATTTTACCACAGCCACCGACTGATTTGAATCGGGATCTGACAGCCCAGAGTTTACCGCGAGAGATCTTGCAGCGTTGTGAAAAAGAAGAGCAGGGGAAAAATGTGTGGAAAGTTTTAGTCCGCTGGGAAAGAGATTGTATTAGTGAAGAAACTTGGGAACCTGAGCAGTTTATGTGGGAGGATTATCCGGAGTTATTTGTTGAGTGTGCTGAAGAGGGACAAGACTTGGGCTTAAATTCGGGGACGAATTTTCCTGTAGTGGGGGAGAATTGTAACATCCCAGCCCAAGGCCCACGCGAAATTGAGGCCCAATTGCCTAACCCTAGGGCATCTCCTCTTCCTAAAGTCTATAAAAGGAGAGGCAAAGCCCCTTCTGCCTCACACACTCCTTTCCCAGCGAAGCTCTGTCAAATTTTGGATTCGTCGCCGCCGCTACAGTCTCCGCCGTCATCAGAAGCACCGCAACTCGCCGGAGTCGTGAGGTGAGTTTTTCTAGATTTGGTTTTTCGATCATAACTTCTTCATACGATATCAGAATTTAGCGATATATATATCAAACTGTAGATCTCTCCGAGACGAAGCCAGACACACCGGACTCTCCGGAATCGGTCGCCGGAAGCGCCGTCAAACGCCGCCGGAAGGTTCGCTGGAAAATTGAAACATCTCTGATCTGCGTAATTTTCCGGTATGTGATATTTCATGCTGTTCTGATTCCGAATCTGCCTTCAGCTTCTCATGAGTCGCTGTGATTTGAAAGTTATGGCTGTTTGAAGTTGTGAGGGTATTTTAGTAATTTTGCCTAGGAGTCGTTTTGATCTGGAATCTTGTTCCGAGTGGTTACTGATATCGTTTTTGGACAGTCTGATATCAGTAGTCCTCACTTTGTTTTAAACTTCCATTTATGGCAGGTTTCCATTTAAGGAAAGTTTCCCTTTTTGGCAGTTTCCATAAAAGGAAAGTTTGTTCTTCTATTGCTAAGGTGAGGAATTCGTCGAGTGTTTCCATTAGTTCATTCTTATAGCCGTTAATCTCTAGTTGGAGTCTTTGTTTAAAATATGTATGTAACGGGTCTAATTAATAATAGACGCGTTATTGTTTGTGATTGTATAAACTATATATTATGTAAACAAATATATAAATATATATATATCACATAGAATTCATAGGATTGAAGGACTAAAACTTTTGCGTGATGATTGGTTGTTTGAGCATGCTAAGTTGCATTGACGTGTTGTGCTAGATACGAGCGTTAGGAGCTCGCGATAGGTTGGTTCGAGAGTGGTGCTGTGGCATTTAGACCCAGACTTTCGAATCATGTGGGATTGAGATATGGTGTGATGATGGTCTGTCATGTATGGCGTGCCCTGCATGAAGATCCACATGACCGTTTTGTCATGTATGGCGTGCCCTGCATGAGGACGTGCATGTTTTCGTGTGTTTGTGAAATGAAGGAGTTTTTGTCATGTATGGCGTGCCCTGCATGAAGATTCGTCTGGCCGTTTGTCATGTGAGGCGTGCCCTGCATGAAAACGTGTCCCCTGGTTTGTGTGTGTGACACTTAGTGGTCGAGAGTGGTGCTGTGGCATTTAGACCCAGACTTTCGAATCATGTGGGATTGAGATATGGTGTGATGATGGTCTGTCATGTATGGCGTGCCCTGCATGAAGATCCACATGACCGTTTTGTCATGTATGGCGTGCCCTGCATGAGGACGTGCATGTTTTCGTGTGTTTGTGAAAGGAAAGAGTTTTTGTCATGTATGGCGTGCCCTGCATGAAGATTCGTCTGGCCGTTTGTCATGTGAGGCGTGCCCTGCATGAAAACGTGTCCCCTGGTTTGTGTGTGTGACACTTAGTGGTCATATGTTTGAGTGTTCTAGACACTATGATTGTTTACATGTTTTAGCCTTAGACTTGCTTTACATTATTGTTATAAGTTGTTCTGGTGGATTCATGAGTCTTTAGACTCATTTCTCACTGGGTAATCCAATTACTCATTCCCTCCCCAATCTTTCAAGTGAGCATGTCGTCGTACCCGAGTAGCGTTGAAGTCGACGATGCTATTCTACTTTTGAACAATATTTTCTGAATTATTTATTATTTATTTAAAACGGATTTCGAATGGATATTTTTAGAAATATTATATTCGGAGAATTCAGATCGTTTCAATGTCGTTAGTTCAAACAAACACCACATTGCTTTGACAGCTCGGGAGATGTTGCTCTCGACTGGCTTGGAAATATTTTCTTTATGCCGGCTTGGAATTTTAACGCCTTTAACAGGCCTGGATCAACGCGCAACATTCGCCTCAAAGCATCAACGCAAAACATTCGCCTCAAAGCATCAACACCTATACTATCACTGAGTAGTATGACCGGATTGGGTCTTCTTTTCTCAACGTCAGCTCGACCTTCCTTCCCATGCATCAATGTTTCGATCAAGACAAAATGTCAATCAGAATTCACCAGCTCGGGAAAGGAGCCTCCACAACAAACTAAAATAACCCAACTGCTTTGAAGAGGACATGAACACCACAGACATGAAAACTACCAACCTGATTCCCATCATAATGCAAGCTCTTAGGACATGGTCAGTGAAAGGGACATGAGAGAAGATTTCAACTGGGTCGTGGAACTACTCATGCAAGGGGGCAAATAACACATCAGCAATAAACTCGACAAAATCAGTCTATCTACATCAATGGAGGTTAAAAAATCCAAGGACCAAGATGGAAACAGCCCATGGTCATTCATCAAAGACCGCACCCAAGCGTCCTTACTCACCATCTCCCAACTCGGTCCAAACTGCCCAAACCCTTAGACACAATACCGTATTCAGAGACTTTTCCACATTCATCCAATCAAGCCAGGTAAGAAAACTTGTCGATTATATTTATGGACTAATCCCGTAATCATTTGTTTTAAATGCACGATTTTTGTTTTTCTTTTGTTTTTCTTTTTTAGTTTTGTGTCAAATTTTTTTGTATCTTTGCATTAAATATCATCTGCTTCAAGACCCCTAGAAGGGCAAAGCTGTTCGGACTGTTTATAAAGCCCACTCACAGCAGTGTATTATTTTTTCAGAATATCAGTAAAGAATCAAATTTTCTTCTAAGGTTTTGCTTGGCTAATTTCTCTAAGTGTTGCACAATTCAATTGTGAGAATCTTGTCTTATATTGCAGTCTAGCCCATAAGCCTAGGTGGCGACCTCTACCCTTTATCTTTTTTGAGTCAAACCATTCCTTATTCTTGTCTAGGGAGAGTTGTACAACGAACTAAACTTAAATCCATCACCCGTGTTCCACCGTTATTTCGACCATCAGAGAGAGTGTACGACCCGTCGAGAGTATCTTCCATCAACCCACATCCTTTCTTTTGCATACCGACTATCTGTGTATCCATAACCATCTGACCATCCAAACATCGATCACCCAAACACACCCGACCATTAACCATCGACCATCAACCATCAACCACCTGATCATCTGATCAGATATTCTCGTCCATCCTACCATTCCTTTTGATTCACTCGTAAGATTTACAACCTCAATCTTATATCATCTGGTATCAGAGCCAATTGTTGTACCATTGGTTTTCATATCCCTTTTATCTTGTGATTTCATTGCTATTTGTTTTAGTACTTGCATTCGGTTATTGTTTGTCATCATTAAAATAAAAACATGTGTGAATCTCATTGTCATCTTGCTGCTAGTTTGAATTCACTATGCATCTTATTCCGTCGATTTAAAACAAAAAGAATAGTTTGCATTTGAATTACCTAGTATCCTTTTGTTTCATTTCCTAGTTACTAGTCTTACCATAAATTAAAAAATTGACAAAAAGATCAAGTATGTTTAATCTTGCTTCCACATTGTAGGTTGCCTTAAGAATTATTTTCTTAATCGCATATTATTTATAAACTGAATATTCATTTGCCATTTTTGTTTGCTTGCATATTTCGATTTAATCTTAGAATATGTTGCTATTTTTGTTCTGAGCAATCGCCTTTATTTTGAAAATTGTCCGTGTTTCACTTTGCTTGCCTAGTGTAATTTTCCTAAGAGTCCCATTAAGCACTTGTTCTTGTCAAAAGGCAATTTCAGGACGACATGTGAGAAGCAGCAGAAAACAATCAGTTGGCTATGATGATGGCGATTCTACAGGCCATTCCGACTTGTCTAAACCGGTTTGAAAAAAAAAAAACAACACAGAGGATGAGACGACCCAGACCAACACAACCTGAGGCAACTATGATGAGCAACCACCAGCAGCTCCAAATCAATGATGCAACGGACAACACAACAGTATCATAACGGTCATCCACAAGACCAAGGTAGAGGCCATGACCGAGGCAGGGAAGTGGATGACCAATTGCCTTGGCAAGGAGGTAAAGACATGAAGTTATCCCACCAATGTTCGCCGGCAAAATCAACCCTGAGGCTTATCTGGATTGGGAGAGGTGGATGGAATACATCATTGAGTACTACAACTATTCAGACACACGGAAGCTGACCCTAGTTGCAGCCCAACTCACCGACAATGCTCTAGCATGATGGGATCGTGAAGTAGCTGATAGAAGGAGGTGCAGCTGCATCAAATCAGCTCGTGGGAAGACATGTGCTATCAGCTCAGGAAAATATACGTGCCAGAATACTACCACCATGATCTTTATAAGAAGTTCTGCAAGAGTTTGAAATCCTGAAGAACCTACTGGATATGGAAGATTCCCTAGTGATTCTCATGGCACAATTCCTTGATTGACATCAGGACCAGATTGCCAGTAAGGTTAAAAGGCAGGTGTATCATGACCTTGATGAACTTTTCCATTTAGCTATTCAAGCCAAGCAGCACATCATGAGGAAGATCAGTTCCACAAGTCGAGCTAAACCCAACTAGAACATGCAGCCTCCAAGAAACTTTGACAAGGGGAAGGCAGTGGAGTTGGATCTTAATCAAAAAAAGCCATTTCCAAAAGCTAACAAAGGCACGATTTCTAGGTTGAGCCAACCACAACAACAATGCACCACATATATCATGTGCTTCAAGTGGAAGGGTAAATTTCATTATGCAGAACATTGTCTAAACCAACGAGCAATGATTCTTTGAGATAATGGAAATTACGGATCCCATGATAAAGCTGAGGAAGAACAAGCCAGGTTAGAAGAGGATTTAGTAGACTATCCAGAGTTGGAAGAGCTGTTGGTCATAAGGAGACCTCTTAGTGCCTTGTTTGATCCAAAGACGATCCAGAGACCATCCAGAGAGAGAACATCTTTTATTCCCGATGCACCATCGAATCCAAGTTATGTAGCCTCATCATCCAGTTTGACAAAGAGACACTCCAAAATGGTTGGAGAAACTACTATAGCTTCATACAAAACCAGAAAAGCACATTGTTGCTCCTCGTACCCCACAACAAGTTCATGAAATGCAAAACTGTCACATTACTTATTATCTAAAAAGTTTCTTATTCATACAGACTATGGTACGGTCATGGATGGCTTATCTTCCTGGATCAATTAAAGGAAGGGAAGACGGTGATAGTCTAGAGGCTACTGGCTCTCTAATGCGGCGATAAACTTCCCCTTGGAGCTATGGAAGGCTGTAAGGATGTGTTACTACTTTTAAGACACAAGATAATCATGCTTAGTGTCTAGGATGATTATGGTAGATCACTCTAACTAGTATGATGGTAAATGTTCTTGTGCTGAACAGAGAAAACAATAGGATAAACATGAGATGTTGAAAAGCGTTCTTAAATTAATGGTTGCTTTCAGACTAGAAAATCCTAAACCTAAATCAGAATGTTTTGGTCAATTATAATCCTAATTAAAGTTGGTTTACTTAAGCTAATTCATAATCCTATTTGTTCTTGGTTATAAAAGGTTTAATTACGAATCATAAACACATTAAACAACTAAGCTGGTTCCTTATTGGTTCTCTTATCTTAGTTAGCACCCACGAATTGGACTAAGTGTTGCATAGCTTCCTGCCGAACATTAACTTTTGATCAAGTTGTTGGCCCTCTCCAATCGACAATGGTTTTTTTTTCTGATCAGTGTTGTCTTCTAGGGCCGTGGATGAGTTGTTGCCCAAGTTGGATTCACGAGTTTCATTCTCCATCTCCTATCTATCTCTTGTCCCAACAGCTGCATCTTCAATTTTCAACTCCAACTTGTCCAATCTCTCCTTGTCCAACTCTTCCATGTCATCCTTATCTGGTTCCAACTCGTGTGACTGGACTGGTTAATGTTTGAGTCTGGTCCAGTATTTGTCACACTATCTCCTCCTTCTTTAAAAGGATTTGACATCAAATCCAATTTCATCGGCAACACAAAATGGATCAAGTCAGAAACATTAAAGGTAAAACTATAATTACCTTGAAGATCAATATGATAGGTATTGTTGTTTATTATCCTTATCACTTTGAAGGGACCATCTTTCTGTGACATAACCTTAGTTTTCCTCTCAGGGAAAACAGTGAAATCTTCTGATATGAGCCAAGTCATCAAGTCAAGGGGATAGTTGGTAAAGCAATGGCACGGTCGGAAGGCGGCGGTACGGACTGAAAGATTATAAGATTGAGAGATTTGCAGAATGAGTGAATGAGAGAATGAGAGAATTAGAGAATTAGAGAGAAGAATGATTTATTAGAAAATGAGAATTATGAATTCTTACTTACAAAATGTGAAAGGAGTAAAGTATTTATACTAATCTAGTCTAGGCTTGTTTGGATACAAGGATAGCCTTATACATAAATGGCTTACAAGGATAACATAATTCTATAATACAAACAAGCCTTAGACTCTCCCTTTTACATACATATAAATCGCCATTTATCTAGAAATAAAGGCTTTCATAAATTCATCACTTCTTCTTCATTCCAACACTCCCCCTCAAGCTTAAGACATAAGATGTTTAAGCTTGCAACCATGAAGCATTACCTCATTAAAAACCTAGAGAAGGAAAACCCAATTGGGACAAAACCTTTTCTAGGGAAAAAGAGTATAACACTCCATGTTGGGATCATTGGTGTGGAATGGTCATGAGGCCAAGTCTTGGATAGATTGAGGCGCCAGTTTTAAGAGATGTTGCCTTGGTAAATACATCAGCTAGTTGGTCCTCACTCCTTGTATAGCAAGGTAAAATGATACCTTTCCCAATAGATTCTCTAACTTTGTGGCCGTCCACTTCTATATGCTTGGTCCTCTCATGAAACATTGAATTGGAGGCTATGTGAATGGCGGCTTGATTGTCACAATGAATGGTGATAGGTTCCTCACACTCCACGGCTAAGTCACCCAAAATTTGTTTCAGCCAGATGCATTCAGTAGTGAGCTTCCTCATTGCTTTATACTCTGATTCTGCACTAGAACATGAAACCACCTTTTGCTTCTTGGTTTTCCAAGTCATAAGGTTTCCACCTATGAAAGTACAATATCCAGTAGTACTTCTCCTATCTTCCCTATCTCCTGCCCAATCTGCATCACAATAACCAACCACATTTGTGTTTTTATTGTTACCCATCCATATACCTTGTTCATGTGTGCCTTTTAAGTATCTTAGAATTCGCATGGCCATCTCCCAATGTCTCATCTTTGGTCCTTGCATGTGTTGTGATACCTGATTCACAGCAAAACATAAATCTGGTCTAGTGATGGTTAAATAAATAAGCTTACCAACCACTTTCCTATAGAGCTTAGGATCATTAAAATCAATTTCTTCAACTAGCTCCCCCTTAGTTGCGATTTTGTAGCCTTCCTCTAAGGGTGTTTTGGCTGGCTTAGCTTCCATCATACCTGTGGATGTTAGTAAATCTACAATATACTTCCTTTGAGAGATAAAGAGACCTTCCTTAAACCTACATACTTCAATTCCTAAGAAGTATTTAAGTTCTCCTAAATCCTTTATATCAAAGACACTCTTTAAGTAATCTTTAGTAGATGCAATACCAACACTATCATTACCAGATATGATTATATCATCTACATAGATAAGGATTACCACAATACCTTCCTTACCTTTTAATGTGAAAAGAGTATGTTCCACTTCAGATTTTTTAAAACCTTTATCCATTAAGGTTACACTTAGCTTGTGGTACCAAGCTCTTGGAGATTGTTTAAGGCCATAAATAGCCTTCCTTAACCTCAGTATATTACCGCTTCCAACGTCATCTTCTAGGCCAGGTGGAGGTGACATTTAAACCTCTTCTTCTAGTTCACCTTGTAAGAAAGCATTCTTGACATCCATTTGCCACAATTCCCATTCAAGATTAGTAGCAACAGTAAGCACAACATTGACAGAATGTAGCTTAGCAACAGAAGCAAATGTATCCCTATAATCCTCACCATATGTCTGAGTAAAACCCCTAGCTACCAACCTAGCTTTATATCTATCAATTTCACCATTGCTTTTGTATTTAATGGTAAAAATCTATTTAGAACTTACAGCCTTCTTTCCTTTTGGTAAAGTGGCTGAAGCATATGTACCATTCTTCTCCATAGCTTGTTTCTCAGCTGAGATAGCTTCCCTCCATTCTTTTATAGACATAGCTTCTTCATATGTCTTTGGAATCTGCTCATTGTCAAGACTAGAAATAAAAGCAACATGAGTAGAAGGTAAGTGTGCAATATTACAAACTCCCTGGTCATGATGAACTACAACATTTCCATTGTAGAAAACTGGTGGATTTCTTTGTCATGTGCTTCTCCTTAACACTGTAGGTGGAACCTCCTCTTCTTCACTCAAAACTTCAATGAGAGTAGGTCTAGATCTTTTGGAAGCTGAAGCTAGAATGGAATCCTCTCCTGTTGAGTCTTGTTGGACATGAGTAGAGGTTTCTCCCCCCCCCCCATGATCAAGAGGAGGAAGCCCAGGAGAACCAGGAAAGGATGATGGCCGAGACAAACCGGAAGGATCAGATGCGGCTGGACTAGATGGACCGGAAGGGCCGGATGCGGCTGGGCAAGATGGACCGGAAGCGGGGCTTGAACGGTCTTGTGGACCAGGCTGAACCACGGGTCCACGGCTACTTGCAACTGGGGCAGGTGATGAGACTGTGTGCTGACCACCTCTTATTCCAATACTTTCCAAGAGTTGTCTCAAGTATTCAGCTTAGTCAGTTCTTGTTGATGAGATGTCTTTAAATTGTTCCCAAGTTCCCTCTTCAAAAAATCCTTTTTCTTCTTGGAACTTGACATCTCTAGACACCAAGACTCTTCTAGTTTCTGGGTCATAACATTTGTACCCTTTTTGTGTGGATGAATATCCAATGAACATAGCTTTGGTACTCTTTGGTTCCAACTTGTTTCTTTGCTCCCTTGGAACTAATACAAAACAAACACAACCAAAAATTCTTAAGTGATCAATATTAGGTCTAGTTTTGTTTAGTACCTCAAATGGAGACAGGTCATCTAGGACTTTTGTAGGAGTCCTATTAATCAAGTAGCATGCAGATACAAGGGCATCTCCCCAAAATCGTTTAGGTACTTTCATGTGGAACATCATTGTTCTCACAACTTCCATTAAATGTCTATTCTTCCTTTCAGCTACTCCATTTTGTTGTGGAGTGTAAGGACAGCTTGTCTGATGTTCAATGCCATGTTTAGCTAGATGTTCTTGAAGTCTGGTACTAGTGTATTCTCCTCCATTATCTGTTCTAAAGCATTTAATTCTAGCATTGTATTGATTAGTAACATATGCTTGAAAGTTTAAAAATGCATCATATACTCTATCTTTAGAACTAAGTAATGTGACCCATGTATATTTAGACTTTTCATCAATAAATGTCACAAAATATTTATGGTTTTCTCTAGATGGAAATGGAGATGTCCAAACACAGAATGCACCAATTCAAAACAATTTTCATATGTATGCATAGATTTTTCAAAAACTGTTTTACAATGTTTCCCAAGAATACAAGAATCACACAACTCTTTTGGCATTTTTAAACCAGGAACAAGTAAGTCAAGTGCTCTTTGATGAGGATGTCCTAATCTAGCATGCCACAAATCAGAATCAGAACTAAATGACCTAGCCTGAAGAGCCGATTCCAATGTACTAATATGAGTCATGTTTTCAAGAACATACAAATCATCTTTTGTGGTTTCTTGTCCAAAACATCTCCTAGTTTCAATATCCTGAAAATAGAAATCATTAGGACCAAAAATTGCATGAAAATTGAGATCAGTAGTAGCTCTTTTAACAGATAGCAAGTTAGATGTAAAAGATGGCATATAAAATGCTTTAGATTCTTTATCAAACAACTTCAATTTTCCTATGCCTTTAATTGGTACTTTGATTCCATTAGCAATAAGAACATTCCCTAAGGCAGGTTCTACATTCTCTAGCAATTCTATATCACTAATCATGTGATGAGAAGCACCAGAATCAACAACAAAAGATTTAGGAGCATTAGAAGTAAAAAGAGTTTGAAAAGAAGCATGAAAAGTTTTACCCATCACATTGCTATCCTTTAGTGCCTTGATAAGGGCTTCTAAGTCTGATCTTGTCACAAATTCTGATGCTTGTGGCATGGTATTAGTGGAGGCTGAGACAGGAAGTGAACCGCTGCTTCCAACCGCCCTTGATGACCCAACACCGTGAGCTTGCCTGGCCGAGGGCATGGCCGGATGCAGTGTAGGGCGTGAAGCCCATGATGGCCTCAGATGAGGGTGGAGTTCCCAACAATCCTTCTTTGCATGACCATCCTTCTTGCAATGATCACAAAATTGCCTCCTCTTCCTAGAAGAATTTGTTGGCTTGAAGTAACTTTTGTGAGAAGCTACTAGTTCAGCTTTGTTGCCAAACAATCCATGTGATCCTTGCTCCTTTTGAACTTGAGCACACACTTCCTCCAAGCTAGGCAACTTATCAGACCTGAGAATATGCTTAATAAGATCTGAGTAAGTAGATCAGTGGTTCAAGTGGTTCAATAGTGGCTGGCCTTAGCATTTCTAGCTCAGTCCACAAAGCTCTGAATGAGCCATAGTGCTTTGTGAATTCAGCATCCTCCTGCCTTAATTCATTCAAAGCCTTCTTTACTTCAAAAATTCTCAAAAGGTTAGTGGTGTTTCCATACACCTTAAGCAAAGTGTCCCATAGATCTTTTGTATTTTCACAAAAAGAAAAGCTTCTAAAAGATCACTAGCAAGAGAATTTTGTAAAATAGAAAGTACCAACTGATCTTCTTGGTACCATTTGGCTTGAGCTGCATCACTCACTTCAGCCACTTCATTGTCTTCAATGCCATTTGTGGCAATATGATTCCAAAGACCTTTACCACCCAATGTGGTTTTCATGGTCCTAGACCATAAGAGATAATTTGCTCCATGTAGAATGACTGGAGCTCTAAGGGATGCCTGAATTTCCATACTTAAAATATAGGTCAGGAAATCAGAGAAACAAAAAAAATCGTGATACCAGACTGGAGCCGGCTAAGCGAGAATAAGATGCTGGTCACGCTAGTTGGGTTGGGTTGGGCGTGAACGGCTTCTTTCTGGTCACGCTCAGGTCTCTTGGTCACGGCTTCTGTTCACCAGGTTGCTTGGTCAAGAGTTCAGCTGGAAGTTGGTTGGTCAGGACGTGGTCACACTTGCGAAAGACTCGGTCGGGACACTCGCTTGTTTTGGACGTGGTCGGACGTGATAGCTGTGGTCGGGACACTCGGATACAACGCTAATCACACAAGTCTATACCTGAAAGATACAGCTTACTATACAAGAAGGTAGGCAAGTGAAAGAGCTAAGTGTATCCACAGAATTAAGTGTGAAGCAAGAAACCAACAACTTGCAGTTCAAGTAACTAATAACAACCTATAACTACTTGTAACTAACTTTTAACCAATACTTGCAACAGGATATGAACAGATTAAAAAAAAATAGCCTAACAACAATTTTAACAAGATTTAATCACCAATTTCGAATTTATTAATCTTGAATCAATTTTAGGTTCAAGAAATCAAATCAAAACTTTTCCAAATTAAAAAAAAACTGAACAAGGATTTCAAGAAAATCAATCTTGAAACCCTAAACCTATTGGATTGACTTGAAATTTCGTATTAACCCTCACAAGACACTAATTAAACTTTCTAGATTCAGAGAATTAAAGAAAACTGAGTAAGAATTAGGATTATATCACCAGAGTCTTGATACAGGTGATTTTGGACGACTTTGAGGAAAACTTCAAGAAAACCCTTTAAACTCAATGGAATCGAGTTCTTCTTTCTTTAAACAGAAATTAGACTCAACGGGCTTGAGTTTGGGCTTTTGAAAAACACAATTTGAAGGAAAATTGACGTCGAGATGACCTGGGAAATATAGAGGTTTGAAACGAACGCGATCACGAACACCTCTTGGAAGAAAATTCGTAACTTTCGATTCCCTGGGCCAAATGATACGAATTTGGTGGCTGTGGATTCGGAATTCGCCGATGCACACTCCAGTGAAAGCAGATCGTCAATTGGAGTCGTGGATTGATCGCAATTTGATTTGCAAGATGACGTTCGAAAAAAAATCCAGAAACAGATGAAGAACAAGATGGATTCTTGTTGAATCAATGAAAGAATGAAGAAATTTACCCAGGTTTGATGTAACCTGGCTCTGATACCATGAAAGATTATAAGATTGAGAGATTTGCAGAATGAGTGAATGAGAGAATGAGAGAATTAGAGAATTAGAGAGAAGAATGATTTATTAGAAAATGAGAATTATGAATTCTTACTTACAAAATGTGAAAGGAGTAAAGTATTTATACTAATCTAGTCTAGGCTTGTTTAGATACAAGGATAGCCTTATACATAAATGGCTTACAAGGATAACATAATTCTATAATACAAACAAGCCTTAGACTCTCCCTTTTACATACATATAAATCGCCATTTATCTAGAAATAAAGGCTTTCATAAATTCATCACTTCTTCTTCATTCCAACACGGACGGTCGCGGCTACAAGGATGATCAGGTTGTGGCCTCGGAACTTGGATACGAACGAGCGAACAGGTTGTAGGACGTGAAGGAGAACGAGGGAATAGGCTTCGGTCGAGACACGGACGGCAGAACGAGGGTCGCGGTCGTGGATGTGAACGGTATGGGGGTTGCGGACGAAGGCTGAACGACAGGACGGTGTTACGGCCATAACTACGAATGGCGAACGACCTTGCGGACGATGACACAAACGACAGGCAACCGGTCGATGGCTCAGACGAACGGGCGGATGATAGCGATGGAAGCGTGGGTGGTACGGAAGGATTTTGGAAGCAATTTGAAGGGTGGGATGAGGGCAACACACCAAGCTATGGCAGACTTAGATACAGACTTCCTTGAAGAGAGACACACTCAATCTTCAAAGGAACTCTCTTCCTTTCTTGGGTAAGACCTAGGCAGCCGTTTGGAAGGGTTTTGATTCTAAATTGTCTGCATAAAATGAGGAAGGGTTTTGCCTTTTATAGGCTACACCTGACTTAGTTGACCACAAGACTCGCGGTCAACAAATGCCTAAACCCAAATTAGACTAAGTCTTAAAACAAGTTAGAAGACTAAACATAAAAGGCTAAACAAGTGCCTAAGATATAATCAAGCCTAATTGGTTTTAAATGGCCATATCCACATTAAAACCAATGGTACACTAGGCTTGATTCCTTAGACTTTCAGGTCTCATTAAAAACCTTTCCAAGAACCCATTATGGTAAACTTAGAAAAGAAAAAAGTACCTTAACCATCTAAGATCTTAAAGGGTGTCCTCACTCAATGATAGTAAGGACACACAAGACCTTATCCCTAAGGTTGTGTGCACGGATTTCCTGGTTAGGAACACCCAGCTGATCAATGACAAAAGGCTGGCTGGTGTCTTCAGTCTCCCCTTCTTCTCCTCGGCCATGTGCTTGGACTAGGTTGACTCCGACTTGATCTTCATGAGTTTGGTCCTGGTCCCGGCTCTTGTCTTGCACTCCTTGGGCAGCTCTGCTCCTTGTCATGATGTGGTGAGAGACATAAGGGTTGCCTGAACCTGATCCTCCAAGTACCGGGTTGGTGTAGCTTGGATGACCCCATCATCCCCACCCTCTTCAAGTGCTTTGGTCTCCAAAGAACCAACATCCTGCACATCAAAAGGGGACAAATCAGACACATTGAATGAGGAAGACACATTTTACTCACCTGGTAGCTTGAGCCTGTAGGCATTGTCATTGATGCATTCCACCACTTGGAATGGCCCATCTCCTCGGAAATCCAGCTTATGCTTCCTTTTGTTGGGAAAACGCTCTGGTCTTAGGTGTAACCACACCCAATCTCCTGACTGGAACACTAGCTACTTCCTCTTATTGTTGATCCTGGTCTTGATCTGATCATTCCTCTTCTCAATCCTTCCATGGACTTGCTCAAAGATCCTCTTCATAGCCGCGGCTTTAGCTTCCCCTTCAAGGTCCATGGTCTCGGCTGGAGGCAAGGGTGCCAAGCTCAAGGGTGTGTCTGGGTTGCGGCCAAAGACAGCTTCAAAGGGGGACATGCCGGTTGTGGAGTGCTTGGCTGAATTGTAATAAAACTCTACCAAAGGAAGGCTCTCCACCCAAGTTGTTAATGGCGTCCAATGGTTGATCTCAAGAGAGCCCCTAAGGTGCGGTTCACCACCTCGGTCTGTCCATCCGTCTGAGGATGTCAAGTAGTAGAAAACAAGAGCTTGGTGCCAAGCTTCTTCCACAAGGTTCTCCAGAAGTGGGACAAGAACTTTGTGTCACGGTCTGACACAATAGACCTTGGAATGCCATGGAGCCGCACCACCTCCCTAAAGAACAAGGTTGCAGTTTGGGATGCATCATTAATCTTGGAGCAGGGAATGAAGTGAGCCATCTTGGAGAACCGGTCTACCACCACAAACATTGAGTCCTTATGCTGAATCTTTGGCAATCATAGGACAAAGTCCATAGAGATGTCCACCCAAGGTAGTGTGGGAACCGGCAATGGCAAGTATAAACCGTGAGGTTGGAGCCTAGATTTGGCCTTCTTGCAAGTGATGCACCTATCACAATGAGTAGTCACCATCTTCTTCATCTTAGGCCAATAGAAGTGTTCCTTAAGGACACTCAAAGTCTTCTCAATTCCAAAGTGCCCAATAAGACCACCACCGTGAGCTTCTTCCACAAGCAACTCTCTCATTGAGCATTGAGGAATGCACAATCTCTTGTCTTTAAAAAGGAACCCATCGTGGAGGAAAAACTTGGTGTATGCTCCTGTCCCATGCTCCTCATAGGCGGTCCTAAGCTCATGATCTTCTGGGTACAAAGCCTTCAAGTATTCAAACCCAAGAACCTTGGCATCCATGGTTGTTATCAAGGCATGCCTCCTTGACAATGCATCTGCTACTACATTGTCCTTCCCCTTCTTGTACTTAATCTCATAAGGAAAGGTCTCTATGTATTCCAACCATCTAGCATGCCTCTTCTTCAAAACGGTCTGACCTCTAAGATGCTGTAAGGTCTCATGATCTGTGTGGATCACACATTCTCGGGCCAACAGGTAGTGCTGCCAAGTCTGCATCGCCCTGACCAAGGCATATAATTCCTTGTCATAGGTTGGGTAGTTCAATGTAGCACCAGTCAGCTTCTCACTGAAATAGGCTACTGGCCTTCCTCCTTGTGTTAGAACCACTCCAATGCCTACTCTTGAGGCATCACACTCCACCTCAAAAGTCTTCTCAAAGTTAGGCAGTGCAAAGATGGGTGTGTGAGTCAGCTGGTACTTAAGCTCCAAGAAGGCCCTTTCCTGAGCCTCTCCCCATTCAAAACCGGTACTCTTCTTGATCAGAGATGTCAATGGTGCAGCTAGGGTGCTGAAATCCTTCACAAACCGCCGGTAGAAGCTGGCTAATCCATGGAAACTCCGGACCTGGCTGATGGAGGTTGGTCTGGGCCAGCCAAGGATAGTTTATATCTTTTCTAGATCCACCCTAAGTCCCTGTGAGCTAACAACAAAACCAAGGAAAACAACTTCTTCTGTGCAAAAGATACACTTAGCTAAATTAGCAAACATATGTTCTTTCCTAAGGGTGTCTAATACTTGTTCTAAGTGCAGCACGTGATCAGATAGGCAAGAGCTATAAATCAGTATATCATCAAAGTAGATAACTAGAAACTTGCCCATGAAAGGTCTAAGGATATGGTGCATGAGACGCATGAATGTACTTGGGGCATTGGAGAGCCCAAACGGCATGACCAGCCATTCATACAACCCATGCTTGATCTTGAAGGCTGTCTTCCACTCATCACCTTCTCTCATCCTCACTTGGTGATATCCACTCTTCAAATCCATCTTGGAAAAGATGTTTGCTCCACTGAGTTCATCCAACATATCATCTAGTCTTGGGATTGGATGGCGGTATTTGATGGTGATGTTGTTAATGGCACGGGCAATCCACACACATCCTATAGGAGCCATCCTTTTGGGCACAAGGAGCACAGGCACGACACATGGGCTGAGACTCTCCCTCACATATCCCTTGGCCATAAGGTCCCTGACTTCAGCCTCAAGCTCCTTAGCTTCTGCAGGGTTGACTCGGTAAGCTGGTCGGTTTGGAAGTTGTGCTCCAGGGATGAAATCAGTCTGGTGCGTAATGCCTCTCAAAGGGGGTAAACCGGCTGGTATCTCCTCTGGAAAGACATCCTTGTACCTGTCAAGAAGAACTTGGATCTCCCTTGGCAAGATCGCATTAGTGTGTCCAATATTCAACAAGTCCTTATAAACAATTAAAACTACTTGACAAGTGGGATCAAAGAGTGAGCGCCTAACATCACTAGGTGCAATCAAGAAGTTAGTCTTAGTCATGCATTTCTCCTTGGCTAACTTAATTTGCATCTCATGGACTTGGGAAGGCAGTAATGGGGCTAGACTAATCCACTTTTTATTCATCATTAGAGTATACTTATTAGTCTACCATCATGCACAACCTCCCTATCAAATTTCCAAGGTCTGCCTCACAAGATATGAGTGGCTTGCATAGGAACTACATCACAGAGAACCTCATCAACATACTTGCCTATGCTAAAAAAAACCTTGACTTGCTCACTAATCTTCAATTCATTCCTATCATTCAACCACCTTAGTCTATATGGTCTAGGATGCTTGGTGGCTGTCAAGTTCAACTTCTCAACCATGTATGCACTGGCCACATTGGCACATGAACCACCATCAATGATTAAGGAACATACCTTGCCACTTACCATGCAACGGGTGTGAAAGATGTTCTCCCTTTAAGCTGTCTCATCTGGTTCTTGGATGGTGCTTAGAACTCTCCTTGAGACCAAGAGATCATCCACTTCAGGGTAGGCTACTTCATCCTCCTCTTCATCAGCTTTTTCAGAAGGTTCCATCTTGTTCCTGAGACTCAAAATCACCGGCTGGAGTGATGATCATGGCCCTTGGGTTAGGGCAATCCCTTGCATAATGCCCTCGGCCCCGGCATTTGAAACACATGATGTCTCTGGTCTTGGATCCAGTGGGGGCGGTTCTAGCTTCAGGTCTTGGGGCAGGGGTGGTTTCTCTAGGCTTGTATGGTGGTTTTGCTTCTTGTGTTATTGCCTTGCCACGGTCGGATTGCTTAGGAAAAGTCGGGTTGGAGCTAGATGCATGCGGATTGGAACCTGAGGCAGAAGGTGTCCATGGGTTATTGATCACGGCCCTGGTCCTGGTCTTCCTCTTGAGCTGAATTTCCACTTGTGTGGCTAAGTGTAGTAGCTCATTAAGATCATTGTAAGAATACATATCCACCTTGCTAGCAATCTTCTCTTGAAGACCATCCAATAATTGGGCCATGAGAGTCTCTTCGGCATCTTCTAATCCAAGACGGTTCCTCAGATGTTCAAACTCTCCAAAGTATTGTTCTACACTCCTTTGGCCTTGGCTAAGCAATCTAAACTTCTTCTGGAGCTCCCTGTGGTACATGGATGGAATGTACCTCCCTTTCATCATGAACTTCATGATCTCCCATGATCTAACCCGTTCTTCTCCTCGCCTTCTTCTCTTGGCTGAGTCTTGATCCCACCAAGATAAGGCATGATCAGTGAGATGAGCTGATGCATAAGTTACCTTCTTTGGCTCTTCAAACCCATAGACATCAAAGATGTGGTCCATCCTTCTCTCCCAGTCTAAGTATGCTTCAGGATCTACCTTGCCGACAAAGGTGGGAGGTGTGATCTTAAGGTGTGGGGAGTGAGCTCTCGGTGGGTGGTGATGGCCTCTCTCCTCAGTTAACCTTCTTTCGCTGTGCCTTGGCCTTCGGAAGTGTGGGTGAAATGCTTCTTCCTCGGACAGACCCTCCATCTCATGTTCTGGCCACAGTGGTGGTGGTGCTCTCGGCTGTGATGGTGGAGGTGCTTGGGCTGGTTGGGGTCGGGGTTGCTCCACTCTGCCTAGTTGGTTTCCTAGCTGCTGGAGCTGGGTCTGGATGTTAGTCAAGATATCCGCCAAGGCTGGATCAGCCATCTTGGCTCAGGTACCGTGCAACAAAAGAAAGTCAACTAGTCAACGATGTTTAGACTAATTACCCTAGGATTAACACTAATGACCTTAATTAAAACTTAGTTTAATTTAAGCTAGGCAGAACTAAACCTAATTAAACTTTGGACATGACAAAATAAACTACCTAGGAACCGCCAAAGACAAAAGGAATTCAAATTCAAATTTAAAACATGCAGGGGACAAGATGACATCACCCCGTGTGAAACACTGGTGAGTCACCCGACCAAGGACGGTATGGTCCTGGTCAAAAAGGTGGCCTTGACCACGCCTAACTCCGTCTTCCCCAACAAGCTCAACAATGGTGAATGCTACACAGTCCTATCAAGCTTTAATAACTAATCTAAACATCCTAACTCACAGAAATTAACAAACCTAAACCTTGTATTCAAACCCAAGCTAACAAACCCTAACAAGCACACAAGAATTTTCAAACCCTAAGCCTAAGAGATGGAAAGATGCAACCTTTTCTTGGAAGGAACTTGAGTTCTGATACCAAAATGATATGAGCCAAGTCATTGAGTCAAGGGGATAGTCGGTAGAGCAATGGCACAGTCGGAAGGCGGCGGTACGGACGGTCGCGGCTACAAGGATGATCGGGTTGTGGCCTTGGAACTTGGATACGAAGCGAACAGGTTGCAGAACGTGAAGGCGAACGAGGGACTAGGCTTCGGTCGAGACACAGACGACAGGACGAGGGTCGCGGTCATGGATGTGAACGGTATAAGGGGTTGCGGACGAAGGCTCGAACGACAGGACGGTGTTACGGCCGTAACTACCAACGGCAAACGACCTTGCAGACGATGACACGAACGGCGGGACGTTGTCACGGTCGTGAAGGCGAGCAATCGGCCGATGGCTCGGACGAACGGGCGGATGATAGCGATGGAAGCGTGGGTGGTACAAAAGGAAATTGGAAGCAATTTGAAGGGTGGGATTAGGGCAACACACCAAGCTATGGCAGACTTGGATACAGCCTTCTTTGAGGAGAGACACACTCAATCTTCAAAGGAACTCTCTTCCTTTCTTGGAGACAAACTCACACACAAGGAAGAATGGGTAAGACCTAGGTGGCCGTTTAGAAGAGTTTTGATTCTAAATTTTCTGCATAAAATGAGGAAGAGTTTTGCCTTTTATAGGGTACACCTGACCTAGTTGACCACAAGACTCGCGGTCAACAAATGCCTAAACCCAAATTAGGCTAAGTCTTAAAACAAGTTATAAGACTAAACATAAAAGGCTAAACAAGTGCCTAAGATAGAATCAAGCCTAATTGATTTTAAATGGACATATCCACATTAAAACTAATGGGACACTAGGCTTGATTCCTTAGACTTTCAGGTCTCATTAAAAATCTTTCCAAGAACCCATTATGGTAAACTTAGAAAGGAAAAGAGTACCTTAATCATCTAAGATCTTAAAGGATGTCCTCACTCAAAGATAATAAGGACACACAAGAACTTATCCCTAAGGCTGTGTGCATGGATGTCCTGGTCAGGAACACCCAACTGATCAATGACAAAAGGCTGGCTGGTGTCTTCAGTCTCCCCTTCTTGTCCTCGGCCGTGTGCTTGGACTAGGTTGACTTCGACTTGATCTTCATGAGTTTGGTCCTGGTCCCGGCTCTTGTCTTGCACTCCTTGGGCAGCTCTGCTCCTTGTCATGATGCGGTGAGATACATAAGGGGTTGCCTGAACCTTATCCTCCAAGTACCGGGTTGGTGTAGCTTGGATGACCCCATCATCTTCTTAGTTTAGGGATTGGTCATTGAATCTATGAGCTTTAAATCCATCATAGTAAGCCCCATAGACCCTTGATCAAGGCCTGGATGATTATCCCTTGTGATTGGCGGTTTTGAAGCTTCTTCTAAGTCTGGTCCATTTCTCCCCCTTTCTTTTGACTTCTTGTCTTTGAGAGGTGATTTTGATCCAGCTTTCCTTAAATCCTACAAGTTTAACCTGTTTCACATACACATATACATGTATGTATCAATTCTCACAAGATAAAACAATACATTATAATCTAAGAATGATTTTAACTTCCCTTTTATAAGAGTGGAAGGCGATTTTTGGATGATACGATCTTGTCCAGTATGGTTCTCTAAGGACTTCACATTAAGGTCTTTGGATTCATCATGATCACATGGTTCTCTCTGGATTCATCATGATCACATGGTTCACCTTCCCTTATATGTTTTGGATTTTCTTTGAACAGCTGCATTTTGCTTCACTTCTACTTTCAGTAAGCCTAACTCAAGAGAATAAGATTGTAGAATTAAGCTTGAGTAGAGTGAGCACACTTTTCACCTAATACACTCTCCCACCATGCTTCCACTAATTGATGTAGGGTAAGTCATGCTTATGACTGTTTTTCATCACTTCCTGATCTAAAACATCATAGCAACTCAAAAATAAAGATTAGTATTCTATAACTTGAATAAGATCAAGTCTGGTATCAATTATAATATCTAGCCAAATTCTCAACCTAAAATCATAGAGTTAAAGAACTTATCCTAGATAGAACCTTTGATGAGAGAATTTTGATGTCCTGAGGTGATTCATCATTTTCCACCAGCTTACTCCTTCTTCATGAGACTTGGTAGCTTGATGGCCATTGGTTCTATCCTCAGTTGATGACAGATGATTGACTACTTCTTCAGCAGCTATTTGGATGACCTTATTCACAGCCTCCATGAGAGAATTAGGCTGAGCAACACTTCTTGTTCTCACTTGATTTTGGCAGAAAGCATACTTCTTGTGCTGAGCAAACACATTTCTCGTGCTCACATTGTTTTGGCACAAAGCATACTTCTTGTGCTAGACAGGCACCTTAAGAACCTTTGAATGCGCCAGACACATCCTTGAATGTCCTTGTTTGCGCCAGACACATCCTTCTTGATTTGTCCTTGTTTGCGCCAGACACCTTGAATGATTGTCCTTGTTTGCGCCATTGAATGCTCATTTTCTTTCCCCCCCCCACAAGCTTGAAACTAGGAATGAGAGTCAAGTTTTGAAGAATGAGCATTCATAGATTGTTTTTATATGTACTCATTGACATCATCTTTTGGTCTTCTTTATCCTTTAAACATAAAGAAGAAGATTGTAAGTATCTGGTAGAATAGGAAATGTCTTGAGAATTAAGAGATTTGAAGATTTGAAGTATTGAAGAATAAGATAGAGATTAATAGAATTAATCCAGAATATGAGATTTAGAGATTAAAAGTATAAGATTTTAAGTATAATAGATGAAAAATGAAGAAGAATAATGGAGAATTATGATGAATGTCAAGGTGATTTTTGGATTCAACTAGGTTCTATGTTCTTTTTCATCCTATGAACATTTCTAAAGGAGAAATCTAATCAATCATAATATAGATAAAAGGTTTAGAGATAGCCTTTGCAAATACTTTGATACTAAATCTTTTGTGAGTATTCCTCCTTTGTGATTGGTAATGATCTGAACTTGCAGCATGTGTGCTCTGTTGATTTTCACTTCAAGCACACACCAAAGGACACCTGACTCCATGGGAGAGTTGATTCATCACATTCCACCAGTCTTTCCTCACCACTCCTTGTGGTGGTTGTCTTGGTGGCAATTGGTTCTAACTCCTTATTCATGTGTTGTGCCTTTTTCACTTGCTTTTTTTTGCCTTTGTTAGACAAAATATAGTGAGTAAAAGATATAATAAGAGTTAAGAGTAACCAAACTTAATTTCAAAGACTGCCTAAGGACTTTTGGATTCAACATGCCTTCTTAAACTTATTGTTCTAAGTAAAAGACAAGGTTCTCCTCTCTTATGTTCAATGCAATTCATGAACAAATGATTCAGCTAGCTAAACTAGGTACAAAATATCCCATCTTATCAATTTCTAAATACATGAACATAATTCAAAAAAATCATGATTTACTAACCACACAGATACCAGATTTCCTATGGTTCTAACTCACACAACCATCAATGTAATTAACAAAATATAGTTGGATAAGAGTTTAGAAATAGCCTCAATGCATAAGGTTTTGATACTAGGTTTTTGCATTTGATTTTAGGAACTGGTTCTGGTGCATTCCCCATCCTTTTTCAACCTTAGTATAGTTGTTTCTAACTCTTCCTCTTTTGTCCTAGCCTTTGCACTTTTTATTGTTGCAGCCTAGGGTCTCCTAACCACTTTCCAACTGCAGAACAACTTCTTAACCTCCTAAACAACTTGTTTTCAATCTGTTTTAGCTGGTATAACAGTCTAACCAATTCGTTCCAACAGCTTCTAAACTAGGTTTCTCCATCTTTAATCCACCAATTTCAGACAAGGTACTAGGTTAGGTTGAACTGGTTTTTAAGGCTTAACAGCTTCTGATAACTCCTTTAACTGCTTAACCACCTTTTAACCTCCAAACACTAGCTTAAAAACGTCCCCAACAGCTTTCTTTAACCGCCACTAACAGTTTTTAACTCCAAATTCTTCTAACAAACACAACTGTCTACAACCGCTTCTTGACCAGATTGTAACCGCCTTTTAACTGTCTTCAACAGCTTCTAAACTGATTAAAAACCTCTTAAATACTAACCAAAACCGTTTTAGGTAGTTAATAATCGGTGATAACAGCTGAACAACAAGTCTAACCTCCTTATACCAGAATTCAATATTTTCATAATATGACTAGTTTACAAGAAAATAAATCTTGAAGCTTAAAACTCTTTGTATTGCAACCAAAATTTTGTAAAACCTCCAAAAGACCCTTATATAACTTCTTAACCTCCAAGATTCGAAAAATATTGAGAAAGAATAAGATTTTTATCACCATTACCCCAAAGAGGTCGAAACTGGACTCGTCGAGGAAAAACGATTAATAAAGCTTCAATACTTGATTAGGGTGAGTGTGGACCTCCCAAATCATCATCTAGACTCATTCTTATTGAGGTTAGGCTTTGGAATTTCTCGATTTGATAAATCTTTGACCGACTTATGCTCGTTGCAATGTCTGATCACAACTCCTTTGAGGATAACTTTTGATTCTGATCACCAAAAGAGATGAAACCGTTTCAGAGATGATCAGAATCTATTTCAAGATGATTATTTTGATGGAATATAGAAGAAAACTCGTGATCTTTCAGGAATTGATGAAGAACCACCTTGATCTTCTCGGCGGGTCTCTCTTGGAGGCTTATGTGCAAAGGTTGAAGAAAAATATGAAGTTCTGCGGATTTTAGGATGATTTTTGCTCTGATACCATGTTATAATGAGATTTAGAATCACCATTGGAGAATCGAGAGAGTTTTATAGAAAAGAGAATGAGAGAAAGGATTAATTATTGATTATGAAAGAATGATTATTCTTGCTTACAAATGAGGAGTACAAGTGTTTATATAGAGAGTTTACAATCTTTGTGTCCAAACACTCCTCCTAGACGCCTACTTAAGGTGTTTGGCTACAGGTTTAGAAGCTCCTTCATACTCTCCTTTTGGTTTAGAGTATTTACTCTTTTTTAACACTTCATACTCTCTCTTTGTCTAAGATTATCTACTTCTTGTTTTCTTCATTTCAACTAATCCAAACTAGGCCACACGGTTGCAGCACCAACTCCTTCTCGTACTTGTTCTTCTTTATTGCATACCCCTTGGTACGTTCCTTAATAGTCCATTTAACATATTCGTACATAGATTTAACAAACTCAGCCTTCTTCTGACCATCAAGGTAGTATGTTCTTTCAATTGTAAAGCAAACAAGTCTAGAGGAGAAAAAATGATTGAAACCATACACAACTTGAAAGGGAG
Source organism: Streptanthus diversifolius (assembly GCA_039880935.1). Classification (NCBI taxonomy): domain Eukaryota; kingdom Viridiplantae; phylum Streptophyta; class Magnoliopsida; order Brassicales; family Brassicaceae; genus Streptanthus; species Streptanthus diversifolius. Next base: position 13,602,110 of record JAXGFM010000012.1, on the reverse strand, counting down.
TAAGTTTTGTAGCTGAATGCATAGATATATTGTATGCAACAACTCTACATAAGACTACCAATTTTCCCAAGTCTTAATGTTCTAATTGGTTATGGCACGTAGGAGGGAAGACAATGTCCTATTGACCGTCTCAGTTTGGCCATCAGATTGGTGGTGACATGTTGTCGAAAAAACAATCTAGTTCCTAGTTTTTCCCACAAGGTTTTCCATAAATGGCTGAGGATCTTATAGTCTCTATCTAAAACTATAGTTTTAGGCTCCCATGCAACCAAACAACTTCTCTAAAAAATATATCAGCTACCATGATTGCATAATCAGTCTAATGGCAAAGAATGAAATGTGCCATCTTAGAAAACTTATCGAAAAGAACAAATATACTATCTATTTCTTTCTTAGTTCTAGGAAGTCCCAATCTGTTGGTTGAACCATTGAGATATCTATCCACGGTTCATCGTATAGGAAATGGAGTGTACAAACATGTTGGTTGAACTTTGGATTTAGCCTGCTTGCACACCATGCATATGGAACACACCATCTCAACGTCTCTCTTCATGTTAGGCCAAAAGACGTGGTTAGTGTCTTGACGATCCCAAAGTGTCCCATTAAACCCTCTCCATGAGACTCCCTGACATATAACTCTCTCAAAGTACCACAATTAAGACACAAAGGTTTTCAAAGAAAAGAAACTCTTGAATTGATAATATATACTAATGGCATGTTTGTCAGTGTCCTTGTACAACTTACAAAAGTTTGGATAATCAGCATAACAAGATGTAAGGTGTTTAAATCCCAAAAACTTTGTTTCCATAAAAGATAAAAAAACATAGCTTATGGAGAGTGAATTAGCTATTATATTCTTTTTACCTTGTTAGTACTGAATTATAAGGAATTGTCTTAATAAATTTGATCCATATTGCATGCCTTTTTTTGCTTTTGTTTCTGTTTGAGGTACTTTGAGGTATTAAAGAGACGCATGATCTGTATGGATCACAAATTTTTAATGCCACAAGTAATGCTGCCGAATCTGAAGAGCTCTCACCATACAACTCTTTATCATAAGCTGGGTAATTCAAAGTGGTGCTTCCTAACTTTTCACTGAAGTAAGTTATAGACCTTATTTCCTATATCAAAACCGCACCATTCCCAACTCCAGAGGCATCACATTCAATCTCAAATTAAGAAAGTTTGGAAGTACAAGTAAGAGAGCATTGGCTAGCTTCTCTTTAGCAGTTGGAATGCATCTTCTTGGGCTTGTCCCCATGTGAATGTCACACTTTTATTTATTGATTTCAAGGAGTGGGGAAGCAATGGTTCTGAAGCCCTTTACAAACTTCTCCAATGGACTTAAAAGTAGGCCATTCTCGAATGACTTTCACCTTCTCCTCGTCAAACTGTATGTCCTGTGCAGTAACAACAAAATCTAAAAAAAAAAATTATCTGTTTTAAAAGAACATTTCTTTGTAGTTAGCATACAAGCTCTCCTTGCTAAGCACCTCTATAACTTATTTCAATGCTCAATATGCTCAGTCATGATTCTACTATATATCAGTATATCATCAATATATACAACTACAAACATACATATGTAAACTCTTAAAACGTGGTTCACTAGGCTCATAAATAAGGTATGTGCATTAGTAAAACAAAATACTATGACCAGCCATTTTTTCACTCATGTCTTCTTTCGTTCTAGTCTGGTGGTATCCACTCTTTAAATCCATTTTAGAGAAAACACATGAACCATGCAACTCATATAATATATCATCTAAATGAGGGATTGGATGCCTATACTTAATTGTGATGTTGTTGATAGCTCTGTAGTCTACAAACATGTGCCACCTTCCATCCATCTTTGGTACCAATAGATTAGGTACTGACCCAGCCAGAGATGTGGACCCTTGGACCGTTCCAGTGTGGCCTTTGACCCTCACCGGAACCAAAGCTCTTCAAGACCATATAGGGGCGTTCATCAAATCATCCAAGCGATCTCTTTTGGGTATGGTATTAAGAATTTATGCTAATTGAATTATGTGATTGGGAAAAGAATGCATTTTTATGCTCTTTTTCCCTCTCCTGGGTTTTTCCCAATGAATTTTTCCAAGAGAGGTTTTTAATGAGGCCCAAATGCATTCTTACATGTCCAATTGAATAAGTCCCTTAGCAGTTAAATTCTTTGGCCCATTCATAGGCCCATACTTTGTTTCTTGTCAACTTTGGTGAATTGTTGTTCAAACTTCATAATAAATGCCCTTGTAGGCCGTTGATGAGGACATCGAGCCAGCCACTGCACCGGTCATTCCACCTGGACCTCTTACGCGGTCCAAGAGAAAAGCTTTAGGAGACAAGCTCAGCATGCTATTGGAGAGTGGAACCGGATAAGACCCTGAGCTGACCCAGACGACCAGCCCACGACCAGCCGTCCAGACGGCCACGATGGCTCACGCAACCGACCAGACCGGCCCGGTTCTTGCACCAACGACCGGACATCCATTCCAACTAGACAAGGAACCATGGAGGTTCCTTCTAGAAGACTCTTCCACCTCCGGTGTCTTTACCATGACCATTCGGTAGAGACACCAAAAGTCGTGCTAGGAAATTGTACTCTTTTTCCTATCTTCGGTTTAGTCCCATTGGGTTTTCCGAAGAAGGTTTTAATGAGGCAATACTCTTAGTGCGTAAGGCGATGAAAACTTGTTCATAATTCCATCTCATTCACAAGTCTTCAGGCGAATTCGATGCCCAAGTCTTGTTGGGTTTTCTATCTTATTTCTGTTTCTTTTAGACTAAGTGTTTTAATTGGGTTTAAGTCATGTTGACTAATTAGGGCCCAATATTTATTTTAATTGCCAATAAGTGAACTACATGTTGTTTTAATCTCTGAAAGGTTAAAATGCCTTGTAGTTTACCCTAAAGTTGTAATAAGGCATTATATAAGCCTTCTTGTTTACACTTAATGAAATAACAAGCATTTTGACAAAAAAAAACCTAAAGACCCTTAGTCTAAAAGTAGCCGCCAGCAACTCTTGCTTGCAGCCGTGTTCTTCAACCTTGTTGGTTGAAGTTCTTGGAGTATCACAAGCCCCTTTCACAGCTTGTGTGGTCCCTCTGATACCAGATGATGTAAGAACTTAGGTGGGCTGTCTTTTCACCGAGAATCCCCTGCTCATCAGGTTGATTTTATCCTTTTATTTTTGGCGATTTCTTCATTGTTTTTGTTCAACAGTTTTTGGCTTTTGATTGTGTTTCTTTCTCTTTTCTCTGAGGTTCTCGGTAAGAAGGAGAGGAATCAAGTCACATACCACAAACACCCTACAAAAAAAAATACAATAAAAAATCAGGTTCTATCATTCCTTGTTCTTATTTTTCTTAATTCAAAAAAAAAATAGATTTGTTTGTTTCATTGTTTAGTTGTTGCTAGTATTTTTTTTTTTTAAAAAAAAACAAAATATTGTTTAGGTTGTTTAAAAACAATCTAGGACCTTTTAGAAACTCACCTAGAACACCTTTTACATACTTGCAATCCATAAGGAGTTGTGTGTTGTTTGTTCTTTGCTAGGTTTCCCTTAGTTGTCGAGTGCTAGGTTAGGGTTTGTGTCACGCACCCTTAGCTCCCAGCTGGTGTGCGTGAGCATGCTTGGTTGTTTGTTTCTTGTCGAGTCCTTTTAGCTAGCTAGGTCTAGGTTCTTGCTTATCGCTAGCTAGGCTTCTTTTGCGTGAGTCCTAGGTCTCGGGTGAGTTTGTGCTCGCATCCTGTGTCAAGCCGTGAGTAGCCATCATCGCTTTTAGTTCCAAGCTTCCCCGTATCTTAGTGTTTAGGTCTAGGCCCTTGTCGCTAGCTCGCCGTGTACCACTCGCTAGTTTAGCATCCTGCCCCGTACCGTGTCTTTCCCTAGCGACCAGCCTTTCCATACCGGCTTACCGTCGTGCGTGATCGTCCGGCCTAGTTCCGAGTGTGTAGTGTCCCGGTCGAGTCCCTGTCCCGCGTAGCAACTTAGGTCGCGTACCGCTCGCTAGCCCTGCCCGCCCCGAGTGTAGCTAGCGTCCGCATAGCCAAGCCTGCGTGTAGTTAGGTCTTCCGCGAGCATAGCCTGCTCTCCTAGGCGGGGTTGGTTAGTTTAGTGTCTAGGTTCTTAGTCTTAGTTTTTAGGAAAATTTCCCTAGTCTTTAGATAGCATATTAGTTAGTTTCCATAAGTTTTCTAGACTAAAAATTAGTTTAGGAAGTTTTCTAGATTGTCTTAGGAAGTTTCCAAGATTTTTCTTAGGCATTAAATTAGTTTCTTTTTAGTAATTAGGAAGTTTACATTTAGGAAAATAGGCATTAAATTAGAATCCCTTTAAATTTTAGGATATTTTCCTATTTCTTAGTTTCCATTTTTAGTTTATAGGTAATATTTTTTTTTTCTTAGGATATTTTTTTCCTTTCTTAATTGTTTTTTTGTGTTTAATTAGTTTATTTATTGTATAAAAAATATATTCTCTGTGGAAATTTTCCATAATCTGCAAGTTTCCTTTTTGGGAAACTTTCCATTTCTAGAAATTTACTTTTCTCGGAAAAGGAAATACGTCAGGACAGGATGAGTCTACGTCAGGGCAAGCCAACCAAACTATGATACAACTATTGCAGGCTTTGACGGCCTGGATGTCTACCTTCTCGACTCACCTCGAGTGGTTAGGGCAACCCGCACCGGCACCCACTGCAGCACCTGCCGCGCCTCCCTATCATCAGGATCGACCACCCATGGGTCGATATTTAGTACTACGACGATGAGCCACCACCACCCCCAACTCGTCCAGCAGCTCACTATCCGGAGGTCAAGATGAACCCACCTCCCTTTTCGGGTAAACTTGATCCCGAAGAATACTTAGATTGGGAGAGACGAATGGAACTTATCTTCGAGTACTACAACTACGACGACCCCCGAAAAGTCACCTTTGCGACAGCGCAATTCACAGACCATGCACTGGCATGGTGGGATCGAGAAGTCACCACCCATAGACGAGCTCGTATGGGTTCCCTGACTTCATGGGTCGAGCTGACCCAGATCATGAGGCGACGATACGTTCCACCCCACTTCCACCGTGAGCTTCAGCGACGTTTCCGACGTCTCACTCAAGGAAGCAAGACGGTGTCCGAATATTTTGATGAATTCGAGCACCTCCGCAACCGACTCGATGTAGACGAGTCTGAGGAAAGCCTTATGGCCGAATTCATTGACGGCTTACAAGAGTCAATTGCCAGAAAGATTGAGTTGCAGCCTTACCACGATCTAGGCGAGTTGTTCCACCTAGCAGTCCAGATCGAGAAGTGCCATAAGCGGAAGCTTGCCGCACCTTCTCGACCCAATAACACTTGGAACAGTGGTTCCAAGCCGTTCGAGAGGACGATTCAGCCCATCGACCCATGGCTCAAAGGCAAAGCCATCGCCAGCAGCTCAGCCCCCAGACCGGCCCCTTCAACCTCGAGACCACTCAGTACCAGGACCCCTACCCAGCCTCAGCGGAGCAGCGAGATCATCTGCTTCAAATGTAAAGGCAGAGGACACATGTCCCGGGAATGTCCCACTCAACGGACAATGGTACTCACTGCTTCCGGAAATTATGAATCCGAAGACGAACAAGCGGAGCAAGCATTTCTGACCCACCAGTCCGACGACGACATCGAATATGCCGATTCCGGAGAAATGCTTATGATCCGACGCGTTCTTAGCTCGAGATTCGAGCCAGAAGAAGAAGAACAACGAGAAAACATTTTCCACTCCAAATGCACCATACTTGAGATAGTGTGCTCGTTGATAATCGACGGAGGGTCCTGTACAAATGCCGCCAGTAAATACATGGTGGAGAAACTGGGATTGCCCGTGACAAAGCATCCCAAACCCTACAAGCTCCGATGGCTGAACAACAAGACGGAGTTGTACATCTCATACCAAGTTAAGGTCTCCTTCAGCATTGGCAGATACCAAGACCAGGTCACCTACGACGTCGTCCCGATGTCAGCTGGACATCTTCTGCTCGGACGACCTTGGTAATTCGACCGAGAGACTACGCACAACGGATGAACCAACTTTGACTCTTTCGTCCACGACAAGCGTAGATACAACTTAGCCCCAATGTCTGCACACGCTGTCCAAGAGATGCAATCAAAGATGGCGAGAGATCAGCACGCCAGGAAGGAGAACTTTCTGATAAATGTAGCAGACATGCGGAAAGCCACTTGCACCACTGGCACCCAGGTCGTATTGATGCTCTACAGAGAGAGCTTACACACGGCTGGCACTGGGACTTCACTGCCTGCCGAGATTCGAGCCCTGTTGGACAAGTACGCCGACGTCTTCCCAGACGAGATCCCAGCCGGCCTCCCACCTATCCGAGGGATCGAGCACCACAATGACTTTATTCCCGGAGCTCAACTGCCCAACCGTCCAGCCTACAGAGTAAACCCCGAGGAGGCTAAAGAATTAGAACGACAAGTCCAGGACCTCATGGCTCAAGGATACGTTCGTGAAAGCCTCAACCCTTGTGCCGTTCCGGTTCTTCTGGTACCCAAGAAGGACGGAAGGTGGAGGATGTGCGTCAACTGCCGCGCCATCAACAACATCACTATTAAGTACCGGCACCCCATCCCACGCCTGGACGACATGCTAGACGAGCTCAGCGGAGCCGCAGTTTACTCCAAAATCGATCTGAAAAGTGGATACCATCAAGTGAGAATGCGAGAGGGAGATGAATGGAAGACTGCCTTCAAGACCAAGCAAGGTCTTTATGAGTGGCTAGTGATGCCATTCGGTCTGTCAAACGCGCCAAGTACCTTCGTGCGACTTATGAACGAAGTTCTTCGACCGTTCATTGGCAAGTTCGTAGTGGTCTACTTCGACAATATTCTCGTCTACAGCAAGACCTACCGAGATCATCTGGAGCACCTGGAGACCGTGATCACCACCCTGCAGAGAGAGCAGCTGTACGCCAACCTCAAGAAATGTACATTCTGCACCGACCAAGTTGTTTTCCTTGGTTTCGTTGTAAGTTCCCAGGGACTTTGGGTGGACGATGAGAAGATAAAGGCCATACAGGATTGTCCCACACCGACGACCGCCAGTCAGGTCCGCAGCTTTCACGGACTCGCCAGCTTCTACCGACGGTTCGTCCGAGACTTCAGCACGATAGCTGGTCCATTGACCTTGACGATCAAAAAGAATCAGGACTTCCGTTGGGGACCCGAGCAAGACAAGGCCTTCCAGCTTCTCAAGGAACGCCTTACACACGCCCCAGTCCTCGTGCTACCAGACTTCACGCAGACGTTCGAGGTAGAGTGTGATGCTTCAGGCGTTGGCATTGGAGCTGTCCTTACACAAGGCGGACGACCAGTCGCCTACTTCAGTGAGAAGTTAAGTGGAGCTGCACTTAACTATCCGACCTACGACAAGGAACTCTATGCCCTTGTCCGTGCCTTAGAGACTTGGCAGCATTATCTGCTTGCCCGAGAGTGCGTCATTCACACCGATCATCATACGCTCCAGTACCTCCGTGGACAGTCCACGCTGAAGAAACGACATGCCCGTTGGTTGGAATTCATCGAGACCTTTTCGTACGTCATCAAGTACAAGAAAGGAACGGACAATGTTGTCGGTGACGCTTTATCTCGTCGATACAGCCACATATCCGTCATGGAGTCCAAAGTTATGGGCTTCGAGATGATCAAGGAGCTGTACGCCGATGATGTCGACTTCGCCCAGACTCACCTAGAGCACGGCAAAGGCAACTACAGTCGTTTCTTTCTACACGACGGATTCCTCTTCAAAGACAAGCGACTGTGAATTCCGAGAGGATCGATCCGAGAGCTGCTTCTCAGAGAGGCACACGGTGGAGGCCTCATGGGCCACTTCGGCATTGACAAGACCTTAAGCATGCTTAAGGAAGACTTCTATTGGCCTCATCAGCGCCGAGATGTTGAGCCACACTGCGCCCGGTGCCTTATCTGCAAAAGGGCTAAGTCCAAGATGCATCCGCAAGGCCCATACATGCCATTGCCAGTTCCATCCGCGCCCTGGACAGATATCTCCATGGACTTTGTCTTAGGCCTGCCGAAATTACTCCACAAGGACTCCATCTTCGTAGTGGTCGACAGATTTTCCAATATGCCACATTTCATCGCTTGCAACAAGACAAATGACGCAAGCCAGATCACCGACCTGTTCTTCAAGGAGATAGTATGACTTCACGGTATTCCCCGGACGATCGTATCAGACCGTGACACCAAGTTCCTGAGCCATTTCTTGAGAGCTTTGTGGCGAAAATTGGGTACCAACCTTCTGTTCTCTACAGCATCCACAGACGGATTGACAGACCGAGGTTGTCAACAGAACCTTGTCCCAGACTTTGAGGGCAACAATTGGCCGCAATCTGAAGAATTGGCTGGAATGCCTCCCATACGTCGAATTTGCCTACAACAGAGCTACGCATTCCGGCACGAAGCGTTCACCTTTTGAAGTTGTCTATGGCTTCAACCCGACAACTCCTATCGAGTTCACACCCATTCCGTTGGGGGACGCCATCAGTTTGGAGGGAGAAGCCAAGGCAGACTACATCAAGCGGCTTCATGAAGAGACCAAGGCAAATCTGGAACAACGAAATATCTAGAACGCCAAGAATGCCAACAAAGGCTGCAAGCACATGGTTTTCAAGGAAGGAGATTGGGTTTGGCTCCACCTGCGTCCAGAGAGATTTCCCCAGCGACGAAAGAGCAAACTTGCACCCCGGGGAGATAGTCCATTCCGCGTCCTCCGGAGAATCAACGACAACGCCTACCAGCTCGAACTTCCAGGTGAGTATAACGTCTCTAGTACTTTCAATGTTTCTGACTTAGATTTGTTTGATGCAGGTGAGGATTTTGCTTTGGAGACCAAAGCACTTCAAGAGGGAGAGAATGATGAGGACATCGAGCCAGCCACTGCACCGATCATTCCACCTGGACCTCTTAAGCGGTCCAAGAGGAAAGCTTTAGGAGACAAGCTCAGCATGCTATTGGAGAGTGGAACCGGAGAAGACCCTGAGCTGACCCAGACGACCAGCCCATGACCAGACGTCTAGACGGCCACGATGGCTCACGCATCCGACCAGGCTGGCCCGGGTCTTGCACCAACGACCGGACATCCATTCCAGCTAGACAAGGAACCATGGAGGTTCCTTCTAGAAGACTCTTCCACCTCCGGTGTCTTTACCATTACCATTTAGTAGAGACACCAAAAGTCGTGCTAGGAAATTGTACTCTTTTTCCTATCTTCGGTTTTGTCCCATTGGGTTTTCCGAATAAGGTTTTAATGAGGCAATACTCTTAGTGCACAAGACAATGAAGACTTGTTCACAATTCCATCTCATGCACAAATCTTCAGGCAAATTCCATGCCCAAGTCTTGTTGGGTTTTCTATCTTATTTCTGTTTCTTTTAGACTAAGTGTTTTAATTGGGTTTAAGTCATGTTGACTAATTAGGGCCCAATATTTATTTTAATTGCCAATAAGTGAACTACATGTTGTATTAATCTCTGATAGGTTAAACGCCTTGTAGTTTACCCTAAAGTTGTAATAAGGCATTTTATAAGCCTTCTTGTTTACACTTAATGAAATAACAAGCATTTTGACAAAAAAACCTAAAGACCCTTAGTCTAAAAGTAGCCGCCAGCAACTCTTGCTTGCAGTCGTGTTCTTCAACCTTGTTGGTTGAGAATTCCATGCCCAAGTGTTGTTGGGTTTTCTATCTTATTTATGTTTCTTTTAGACTAAGTGTTTTAATTGGGTTTAAGTCATGTTGACTAATTAGGGCCCAATATTTATTTTAATTGCCAATAAGTGAACTACATGTTGTATTAATCTCTGATAGGTTAAACGCCTTGTAGTTTACCCTAAAGTTGTAATAAGGCATTATATAAGCCTTCTTGTTTACACTTAATGAAATAACAAGCATTTTGACAAAAAAACCAAAAGACCCTTAGTCTAAAAGTAGCTGCCAGCAACTCTTGCTTGCAGCCGTGTTCTTCAACGTTGTTGGTTGAAGTTCTTGGAGTATCACAAGTCCCTTTCAGAGCTTGTGTGGTCCCTTCGATCCACCCCTTCACTTCCATCGAATTCTGTCCACTAACCTGAGATTCTCGGTGAAAAGACAGCCCACCTAAGTTCTTACATCAGCCGTGTGATCAAGTCTTGCATGGCGTGGGAATTTTGTGCCTTCCATGCAAGCCTTTGACCTCATGAAGATGTCTAGAATTATTTCTATTTAAGTATGGCAATGGCCACCCTTGTATTCTTTTATCTTATCGAATTTTCTTAATAAAAGTTTTCCTTTGATATTGAGAAGTTTTGGTCCTTGATCAGTGTGTCATATCTGATCTTCTTCTAAGCCTCCTCCTGGTGTGTAATATCCTTGAGCCACTTAGAAAATCCATCTTCTTTCATTATGCTGTGTTGTTAAGTTCACCACCATCTTATCCATCTGGTCGATCCCATCTCATACCTTTCATCCCTTGTTTATTTCCTTACTACCGTCACTGGTTCCTAACCTTTAATAAACATCCATCCCTTCCTTTGCTATCTGCTGCATCATCCACCGTTCGTTCGCCTTTTCAGCTTGTTGCCGAGAATGGGTTATGGTCCTTCTCCTAAGGACCACATCAAGTGGTATCAGAGCATCAACAGGCTGTGTTCTTCACTCTCTCTTTTGAATCTAAATTTTGTTGACCAAATTGTTAGAGTTCAGTTTTAAAACCTTTTGTGACTCTTAAACTTCCATATGAATCTTTGATTTCAAAGTTTGTTTTAAAAGTTTTTGATTGCGGCTTTGGCTTATACCTTGCTGATTTAAAAATTTGTTGAATTTCATTGAAGCGGTTTGTTTAAGTTTGGTTGGTAGTCTTTTCCTTTTTGCCGTGATCTTGTGAACATTTGATTGGCCAGTTGTCGTTGCATTTGTTTCAGGAACAATGGGCAACTCAGAAAAAGAAGAAGAATCCAATCATACTTACCTTGTGGAAACACTCACCACACGAATGAACCAAATGATGGATGCCCGGTTCACATCTATGGAGGCTGGATTGCGAGATGGGTTATTAGAAGACATCATGCGCTTAATACCAGAGCCTAGACCTGACAGACGCGTCCTTCTCCCAGAGGAGCCACGGCAGAACCGGCGAATTTCATCCTCTGACTGGCGTGAGCATACACCTGAAAGATATGATGAGGCGTCGGTTGTGGGGAGTCTTGGACGCCACAACTATTATGGTGATGAGGCCGCGGCTGGGTACTACCAAAGTGGAGGTTCATAACACAATACCCCGGCCAGAACCAGGCGTGTCTGTGACCACCTACCACCACCTTACCAGCTGGATAACATCAACACCTCAAACTTAAGATACCACCGTTCCATGGCAAAAGCGATCCCACTGCCTATTTGGAATGGGAACAAAAGATTGAGCTAGTTTTCAATTGCCAATATTATTCTGAAACTAACAAGGTGAATGTTGTTGTGACAGAGTTTATGACTATGCTTTAAGCTGGTGGGACTAGATGGTGACCTCAAGATTGCGTAATGGAGAGTACCCTATTGATACTTGGCAAGAGCTTAAGGCCATCATGTGAAAACGATTTATACCTAGCCATTTCCATAGAGACCTACACAGACAACTTACCCAAGGCAGCCGTTGTGTGGGGTTTAAGTGGGAACAACCACAGGAGCAAGCTTTTCAAACACTCAAAGATAAGCTTACCCATGCACCTTTACTTGTTCTTCCTAATTCTCTAATACTTTCAAGACATAGGCATTGGTGCTGTACTTATGCAGGAACAAAGGCCTATTGCATATTTTAGTGAAAAACTGTGAGGTGCAACTCTAAATTATCCCACATACGACAAAGAACTATACGCTCTGGTGATAGCTCTTCAAACATGGCAACATTACCTCTGGCCCAAAGAATTTGTCATCCACACGGACCATGAGTCCCTGAAGCATTTGAAAGGCCAGCAAAAACTAAATAAGCGCCATGCCAAGTGGGTGGAATTAATAGAAACATTCCCTTATGTGATAAAGTATAAGCAAGGGAAATAAAACATTGTGGCAGACGCTTTGTCTAGAAGGTATGCGCTTCTTTCTACTTTGGAAGTCAAATTACTAGGTTTGGAACATATTAAAGAATAGTACCCTACTGACCCTGACTATGGAGAGATCTATAAGTCTTGTACTAAGTGTTCCACAGGTTATTATTTTCAACAAGATGGCTATCTTTTCTATGAAAACCGGTTATGTGTGACAAGGTGTTCTCTAAGAGAATTGTTCATAAGAGAAGCCCATGCTGGAGGACTTATGGGGCATTTTGGTATTTCCAAAACCTTTTCCATAATGCGAGAACATTTCTACTGACCACACATGATAAAGGATGTTGAACGTATTTGTAACCGTTGTGCCACATGTAAGATGGCTAAGTCAACATCTCAGCCACACGGTTTGTATCACCCTCTCCCTATTCCTAAGCATCATTGGGTAGACCTGTCCATGGATTTTATTTTAGGCTTACCTAGGACTAGAAATGGCAAGAACTCAATATTCGTGGTAGTTGACCGATTCTCTAAAATGTCTCATTTCTTAGCTTGTAGTAAAACTGATGATGCATCTCATATAGCTAATTTGTTCTTTAAGGAGGTTGTGTGTCTACATGGTATGCCAAGGTCAATTGTGTCTGATAGGGATACAAAATTTTAAGTCATTTTTGGAGAACTTTGTGAGCAAAACTAGGAAGTAAGCTTTGTTTCTCAACTACTTGTCACCCAGAAAGTGATGGACAAATTGAACTAGTGAATAGGACTCTAGGATCCATTTTGCGTATCTTTTTTTAAGAAAAACATTAGAACATGAGAAGATAGTCTACCACATGTAGAATTTGCATGTAATCATGCTGTCTATTCTGCCTCCACGTTTTCTCCATTCCAAATTGTTTATAGCTTTAATTCGTTATCTCCCATGGATTTATTACCTCTACCTTTGAGTGAAAGGATAAGTCTAGATGGTGAACAAAAGGCCAAGTTGGTCCAGAAGATTCATGTCGAGGCCCGCGCCAACATAGAGGCCAAAACGAAACTGTATGAGAAGGCAGCTAATAAGGGCCGTAAGAGAGTTATTTTTCAACCAGGAGACCAAGTATGGATACATCTCAGAAAGGAACGGTTCCCTGTTGAAAGACGTTCAAAGTTGCTTCCAAGAGTTTATGACTCATTCACTATTTTCAAGTGTTTAAATGAAAACGCCTACATATTGGACCTTCAAGGTAAATACCCTATTAGTTCCAGTTTTAATATTGCTGACCTTATCCTGTTTTATGTAGATAATCATGATTTGAGGACAAATCCTTTTCAAGAGGGAGGGAATGACGTGACCCAGGACAGACGTCAGGACGACCGTGATGACGGAACGGATGATTGTCCGGACGAACGAAGGAACGACCGCGGCCATGACCCACGAACGACCCGGGTCGAGGTTCCGGATGTACATGAGGACGTACCTGACCGTACCAGTGACCCGGCTCTTGACCGTACCAGCGACCCGGCTCTCGACCGTACCAGCAACCTGGCTCTCGACCATGCCAGTGACCCGACACCCGACCATGCCAATGACCCTGCTCGACCATGGACTGACCCAGCTAGAGATGTGGACCCTTGGACCATTCTAGAGGGGCCTTTGACCCGTGCCAGAACCAAAGCTCTTCAAGACCATAGTGGGGCGTTCATCAAATCATCAAAGCCGGATTCATCTCTTTTGGGTATGGTATTAAGAATTTATGCTAATTGAATTATGTAATTGGGAAAATAATGCATTTTTGTACTCTTTTCCCTCTCTTGGGTTTTTCCAAGAGAAGTTTTTAATGAGGCCCAAATGCATTCTTACATGTCCAATTGCATAAGGCTCTTAGCAGTTAAATTATTTGGCACATTAATTGGCCCATACTTTGTTTCTTGTCATCTTTGGTGAATTCTTGTTCAAACTTCATAATAAATGTCATTGTAGGCCGTGTGGTCAAGTCTTCCATGGCATGGGAATTATGTGCCTTCCATGCAAGCCTTTGACCTCATGAAGATGTCTAGAATTCTTTTCTGTTTAAGCATGGCCATGGCCACCCTTGTATTATTTTATCTTATCAAATTTTCTTAATAAAAGTTTTCCTTTGATATTGAGAAGTCTCGGTCCTTGATCACTATGTCATATCTGATCTTCTTCTAAGCCTCCTCCTGGGGAGTAATATCCTTGAGCCGCTTAGAAAATCCATGTTATTTCATTTCGTGTGTCATATCCATTTGAAGAGTAGGCCGTGTTGTTAAGTTCACAACCATCTCGTCCATCTGGTCGATTCCATCTCATACCTTTCATCCCTTGTTTATTTCCTTACCACCGTCACTGGTTCCTAACCTTTAATAAACCTCCATCCCTGCCTTTGATGTCCGCTGCATCATCCACCGTTCGTTCGCCTTTTCAGCATGTTGTCGAGACTGGGTTGTGGTCCTTCTCTTAAGGATCACATCACCCCGGGTATAAAATCAGTCTGATGTTCAATACCCCTGATGGGTGGCAAGCCAACTGGTTGGTCCTATGGAAAGACATCTTTATATTCCTATAAAAGAAGCTATATTACTATCGGGATAGCCGGTTCAAGGTTAGAAGAAGTGGTTAGTAATTCCTTGCACACTAATAAAATCATTGCTTGTTGATCAAACAAAGCATTTTTAACATCATTAGAAGTAGCAAACAAGCTGTAGTTACTTACCTTTGCAGTTTCCATTATTAGTAAAGCTTTGGCTGCCGCCATAGCTTTTTTCCACTTTTGTTTTAGTTGCATCTAATCTTGATACACCTCTTGTGGATTTTAATGCACCACCGTTATTTTCTTCCACTTCTAGGAAAGGTATGCCTATTGGTGAAACCATCATGTATCATCCTTTTGTCATACTGTCGTCGACCCAACAAGATGTGACTAGCCTTCATAGGCAACTTATCACACGTGATCTCATCCTGGTACCTTCCAATGGAGCTGATATGGCTTTGGGTGATTATGGATAGTGAAATTGAGTTTTTCCACCAGAGTCTAACTAGCTACGTTTTTCAAAATTCTTCCATCAATGATTAAGCTACACACATTGTTGTTAACTAGACATCTTGTTTGGAATAAGTTCTCCCTTTGTTGTTGCTCATTTTCTTTAGGTTGAGCATTCGAGGTTCTTCTGATGACTAACATCTCTCCTTGGACATGATAGTCCACACCCTCCTCCTAAGACTCATGCCCGGTTTCTCATATTCAGAGAAAACATTCCCAATGTCTAAGATGATCATGAGCTTCTTGTTAGTGCATTCGTTACCATAATGTCCAAACCCCTGACATATGAAGTACATAACGTTATTGACCTAGTTTTCTTAACAAAAGACGTGTCATCTTTCACATAAGTTGGTTTAGAAACAGTGTCAAAGGGGTTTTTAGTTGTGCTTCTCTTGTTGTTCTGTTTCTTAATCAGAATTAGTTTTTGCAACAACTCATCCATGTCCTCATAATTTTGTAACTCCAGCCAGTCTTGAATATCTCTATTTAGACCTCCTTGGAACCTTTCCCACAGTGACTTCAACAGTCTCATCTATCTGAGCTTTCATAAGGAGTGTTACTATCTCCTGATGATAATCCAATACTCTCCTAGATCCTTGAGACAGTCTTCTCAGCTTCCGGTGTAAATCTTTGTCGTAGTGAATTGGTAAAAGTCTCTTCTTTATCATTGTTTCCTTCTCATTCGATGAAGCAATTTGGGGGGGCTCTCACGTATGGATAAGCCAGTTAGCTCCTCCAGTGTGTGAGTCTGCGCCACTGACATCTGAGGATTCAGTCAGCTCAGCTTCAGCTTCCAACCTAGCTTCTCTCCTAGCCTCATACGAGCTCCTCCAGCAATCTTGTCTATAGGGGAAACACAACCAGGAAGAAAATCATTAGCACGGTTAGTCCGATTGAAATTTTCATGTAGCCTCCTAGTAATCGCATCCATCATTGCTTCAAAATGAAGCTGGTTAATATTGATTGTTTGGGCAACTGGTTCCTCTCTAGTCTCATCATATTCTCAGTATACCATTGTGTTCCTGAAACAAACTTAGCAAATGATTAGGAAACAACTCTCTCTCACTCTATTTTACTGTCTAACCTATTTGATATTCCCACAAAATTAGTAAAGGTAAAACCCCTACCCTTAAGACCTAGAGCTATAATCTACATGTGACTTATATAGAAAGATTGTAAGATTTTTTATGCCAATTGATTAACCAACTCTTAGCCTGATTTTTCCTAGGATTTTGTTACTTTTTTTCTTTTTTTCTTTGTATATCAAAGTGAGTCAGTTGACTTACAAAAGATAGAAAGAGAAGAAGTGTTTGATGGAGTGAAATGAGTAGACAACACAGAACCCTAATTTTCAAGCAGCTCCGATACCACTTGGTACGGTCCTGCATGGCTTATATGCATGTATCCCTTAAAGGAAGGGAAGGTAGCGATGGTCCAAAGTCTACTAGCTCTCTGATGCGGTGATGGACCTCTCCTTGGAGCTATAGAATGCCCTAAGGATGTGCTGTTACTCCTAAGACAAAGGATAACCCTGTTAAGTGTCTAAGATGATCATAGTAGATCATTGTACCTAGGGTGGTGGTCAATGTTTGTGCTCAGCAGATTAAACAATAGGATAGACACAAGTTGCTGAAAAGCGTTCTTAGATTAATGGTTGATTTCAAACTTGATTGTTATATAGCTTAAATAAGAAAACCTTAAAGCTAGAAAACCCTAAACCTAAACTAGAATGATTTGGTCAATCCTAATCATAATTAAAGTTAGTTTACTTATGCTAATTCCTAATCCTATTTGTTCTTGGTTTTAAAGGAACTAATTACAAATCATAAACACATTAAACCAACAATTTGGTTCCTATTAGTTCTCTTTTCTTCCTTAGCTCCCACGAATTGGAATAAGTGTTACATAGCCTCCTGCTGGGCTTTGAATTTTGATCGAGTTGTTGGACCTCTCCAATCAACAAATGGGTCTTTTTCTGATCATTGTTGTTGATATAATCCTGATCAAAGCTGGACATATGGACGTCCAGAAACCATTCGGTCCCATGATCAAGTCCCAAACCAGCAAGCTTGAGGACGTTCCAGGAGGTTACCTGAAGACCATCCGGACCAAAATGCGACCAACATCAAAGATGGACATGACTGCACCCACCTAAGCCGATATGCTAAATTTAATCCAAGCTATTTGAATTAAGTAAATGAGAAAGTTGTATATATTGGTACTCTTTTTCCTTAGTGAGTTTTGTCCCATTGGATTTTTCTCACTAAGGTTTTGATGAGGCTTGGATATACATCTTGGATGAACCTTTGTTTAAGTCCCATAGCATTTTGTTGGATAAAACTTAGTATTTTTGGCCCGCCTCATTTTATCTTTTCTTTCTTCTCCTTTGCATTAAATAAAGTAGTTGACAGTTGGGAGTTGGGGGTTATCTCCTTTACTTCCCTTCTTGCATGGCTTTGCATGCTCTTGGAGTTTGTTCCGAACATGCAAGCCTTCTAGCTCCTTCCTTTCTCTTCTATATATAGATGGCTTGGCCATTTGTACTTCTCATCGAAAATTTTAATAAAAAAAGTCTTTTTCTTTCTTAAGAATTTGGATCACCGAGTAGTGCGTCATATCTACTCTCTTCTAGGCCCTCCCTTGGTGTGTAATATCCTTGGGCCCGTCTAGGAAACCCTTGTTGAACCTTGGTGCGTCATATCCTTGGTTCATCAAGTCCGGTAAATCAAAGGTCTTCCGCAGCCTTTGTGTTACCACTTCCTCCCACATCCCTTGGCAGCTTGAGCTCACGCTTGTTGCGCAAGGCTTATCCCCCTTACTCCCTTGTTGTGCCGGTTCTGGGTTTTTGATCTTGACCAATATCTTATCAGTTGTCCTCTAGGGCCGTGGATGAGTTTTTTCCGAAGTTTGACTCATTTGTTTCATTCTCCATATCCTCTCCATCGCTTGTCCAAATGGCTGCATCTTCAATGCTTAGCTATAACTCGTCCAAGCTCTCCTTTTCCAACTCGTCCATGCCTTCCTTGTCAGGTTCCAACTCGCCCTGAACGTAACTGGAAAGGTTGGTGTTTAAGTCTGGTTCATTCTTGGTCGCACTAGACCACAAATAATTTAAGTACTTGAGAGGACAAACAACTTTAAAAAGATACATAGCCGATGCCTTATCTCGCAGGTGTACCTTGATCACCACCATGGAGGAAAACATGCTGGGTTTCGAGCACTTGAAAGATTTGTATGAATATGATCCAGACTTTACAGACATTTTCCAGCAATGTGCAAGAGGCACCATCGATTTATTCTACAAGCATGAAGGCTATCTATTTGGAGACAAAAGATTGTGCATTTCCCAAAGTTTTTTGTGTGATCTTATACTTAAGGAAGCTCATGGTAGAGGGCTGATGGGACACTTTGGCGTGGACAAAATCTTGATCATTGTAGTTGAGCATTTTATGGCCACACTTGTAGAAAGATGTGGAACGATTCATTGTAAAATGCCTTACTTGCCTCAGGTCACATCCCTATGGTTTATATGCTCTATTACATATTCCTAACCTACTGTGGAAAGATATTTCAATAAATTTTGTTTTAGGATTGCCGAACATTAGGCACATCTATTTTCATGGCACTGGACCATTTTTCACAGATGGCTTACTTTATACCATGCAACAAAACCAACAATGCCACACAGGTAGCTGACTTATTCTTTAAGGAGGTAGTGAGACTCCATTACATATCATGAACCATTGTATCAGACAAAGACACCAAGTTTCTCAGCAACTTTTTAGAGAATTTTGTGGAGAAAACTCGGTACCAAGTTGCTCTTCTCCAAAACTTGCCACCTCCAAACTGATGGACAAACCAAGTTGGTAAACTACATAATTTCTACCTTTTCAAGGGTCACGGTTGGTAAATTGAGATATTGTCTTGATTGTTTAACTTTCATTGAGTTTGCTTACAACCAAATATCCCACTCTGCTACTAAGCTTTCACCTTTTGAGATTGTGTATAGTTTTAAGCTCACAACGCCATTGGATCTAAGTCCTTTACCACAAGGAGAACACATAAGCCAGGATAGAGAAGCTAAGGCCGAGCATTATAAGAAGCTACATCAGAAGGTAGTGGAGAATATAGAGAAGAAAACAGAACATTACAAGAAGAAAGCGGACAAAGGCCATATCGAGATCAGCTTGGAACCCGGAGAATGGGTGTGGTTACACTTGCGGACTGAGCGGTTTTTGAAGGAAAATAAATTCAAGCTTTCACCAAGAGGACATGGCCAATTCAAAGTATCAAACGATTGAAAATAGTGCCTATGATCTAGAACTGCCATGTCAGTTTAACATTTCCCACATGCTTAATGTATATGACTTAACTTCATTTCATGCAGATGAACCAGTTATGAGGTCAGGACCTTCTCAAGAGAGGGAATGATGAGGACATCAACACCACATACTTGAACACTACAAACATGATTCCCACCTAAAGCAAACTCCTAGGATAAGGTCAAGTGAAAGGGACAAGTCAGAAGATTTCAACCTGTCGTGGAACTACTAATGCAAGCGGGCAAAGAAGACATCAGCACCAAACTCGAAAAAATCAGCCTATCTACACCAATGAAGGTTAATCGACCCAAGGACCAAGAGGAAGAGGGCAACGGCCCGTTGCCATTCATCAAAAATCGTGCCCAAGCCTCTTTACTCACCATCTATCCACTCAGCCTAAACTGCCTAAATCCTTAGATACAATACCACATTCAAAGATTTGTCCGCATTCAAAGATTTTTCCACATTTATCCGACTAAGCCAGGTAAGAAAACTTTACATTTATGGACTAATCTTTTGATATTTTGTTTTTGGATGCAAGATTTTTTTTGTTTTATTTTGTTTTTCCTTATTAGTTTTGTGTCATTAAGTTCTATATATTTGCATTAAATGTAATATACTTCAAGACCCCTAGAAGGGTGAAGCTGTTCACACTGTTTATCAAGTTCCCTCACAATCGTGTATTTTTTCAGAATATCAATAAATAACCGAACTTTGCTTTTTTCTTGGCTGATTTCTCTAAGTGTTGTGCGATTTAACTTTGAGAATCTTTTCTTATCATAGTATAGTTCATAATGTTGTATGGCGACCTCTACCTCCATCTTGTCCGAGTCAAAACATTCCTTGTTCGTGCCTATTAAGAGTTGTATAATCAACTAAACTCGAATCCATCACCCGCATGCCATCGTTCCATCAACCTCCAGAGAGAGAAAGTTGTAAGGCCAGCCATGAGTCTCTTCCATCGACCCACGTTCTTCCTTCCGCGTACCAACAGTCCACGTATCCATGAACATCCGACGATCTGAAAGTCGATCACCCGAACCGTCGACCATAGACCATTGGCCACCCGATCATCCGATCAGCTATTCCCGTCTATCCGACCATTCCTTCCAACCCACTCTAAGATTGACAACCTCAATCATATATCACACTTTAAGCTGCTCGGTTATCCTTATCTCCCTTTTGGGAGGAAGTTTTGGTCTCCTCTCCTTCCTTTAGCGAAGCAGTTCTTAAACTTTCTTACAACTGATCAAAACAAACTTTATGAGAATAACTAGCTAACACTTTTTTCCCCTAAATCCTGAATTCAAATCATTACAATCTCATCATTACCCCATACGAAACAGACGAGCTGGAGGGCTAACTATTGGGGTTAAAAACTACTTCTTTTAAATTAATGGCTAAAATATTGAAATATCGAGAAATATTTTCATACTTAGATATTTTCCATAAAAATAAGAGTAGATATATACAAAACAGATATAAAGTGAAACAGCATGTTGCAAAAAATACGCAAAGGAAGGAAAAAAGGAATAGCTTAGATAAGGACTATTGCACGTCTGTGAGCCAACAGCCCACAGATTACCCCAAGTTGGTCGTGTCCCGCACATCTGTAAACTGGCAGTACAATGGTCACTCCGAGCCAACGAGCCTTCTTCCTCTCCAAGTTGTGTTTCTTCCTTTCCACCCGACCCACCTCTCTCCTTTGTCGTCCGAGCTGGTTCAATGTGCTATGTCATGCCCTGAATCCTGATCCTTCTGACCTGGTGGGGAACAACGTGGATTTCAAGCTGATTTCTCTTTGGACTGTTCCGATCCAGATACAGAAGCATCTTCCCGAGCCGTCCAAGTGTCTGAACTGTCAATCCTCTTTCATGCAAGCCGGCATGGAACAATCCCATCTTTGAACCGGCTGCGAGCTCCCTCTTCCGAGCAGATTGCTTTCCCAAGACAGTTCCCCCCCCCCATTCGCCCGAGCCGTGTGATGTCTTTAATGACCCGAGGCGATTACAAGAGGAGGAGTCTTAAGCCAATGATATCATGTGCATACTCGAGCCATTTGCTCTTCTTGCTGCCCTGAACAGACTGTCCTGTATGTTTTTCCAAACAGCTTGATTTAGCACGTTGCCCCAAGCTAATAAAAAAAAGGCTGTGCCAAGGTAATTTCCCGTCAAACCAAAGCTGATGGCCGACCCCTTTCCTTTGTCCAAGCTGACTTTGTTTAATCTTTTGTTTCCAAAATCCTTTGTGAGACTTAGTATTGTTTAATGAAACATGTCGCTGTTTTATGGATAATACACGACATTATATTTATCGAAAAAACACAATAAGTTTGATTAAAAGCGAGCTGAGACATTAAACCAAAATTATGACAAGTTAGAGATTGGACCAGAGGTAATATACGAGATTTAGGCCAAGCCAAATGAGCAAAGCATTATGGAGTGACCTGACTTCCTGAAAGATTTAGAAACTTCGTAAAGTCGGCGGATGAGAAGAATAAAGTCCCAAATCGTTAGTTTGATATTTAGAGATTTAAGCTATCAAGTATATATATATATATATATATATATATATATATTAATGTATAACGTGTTTTGGGAATTCATTTTTCCGTACTAAGGGTTTAGGGAATAGGGTTCCTTTGCTTACGGTCCTTATACATAAATCAACAAAATACCTACTTTTTAATAAAAATTTATTTCGATCTCTTTCTCAAGTTTTCTCTTTTTAGAAATTTCAAAGCCCTAATTTATTTCCTAAAATAGATTGTGATGTGTTATGGCTTCCACAGAGAGGATGATTGTCTGGTGTTGGTGTTTGGAAAAGATTCCGTTTGGAGACAGAGACTGAATTTTATAAAGACGACGAAGGAGTTGGATGAAAAAGAAAAAGAGAGGTCGATGACGAAAGGGAAATCCAAAAAAGGATGTTTTGTTGATTTGTTTTTCACATTAGAATTTGTTTGTTTATGGGGAATTTGGAGAGTGTTGTTTTTAGATTATGGATCGTTTTATTTCTATTTTTTCATTTCAGATTTGATTAACATTGTGGATTTGGACTATAATTTCGGTTAGGTTTGGATTTGGGAAAAGATCCGTGGATAACCTAATTATTGTTTGGTTAGATCGTAATATATCTGATTCATTAAACCGTCCTCCGTCACGTGTTTTTAAATAAACACAAAATATTTGATCTACAAGTTCGTTAATATAAAAATCTCTCATGAGGGGAATATGGTGGACATACAGGAGGAAGCGGCTTTAAAGTTTAAATTTTTTATTTCTGGAATCACGATCACTTAGTACGGTTTTGATATATGTAATATTTATTTATAATATTTCGGGATACATATACATTCTGGACTTCAATGGATATTGGAGCATTTTGGTCATATAATGTATGTGATAAATTATCAAAAGTGGAGATATGCAGGAGGTAATAAACTAGATAGGTTATGGGAGGGCAAATTTCAATGTTATGAAAATGTGGTTGCATATGGCTTTTTCAATTTACTGCAACTCTTAAGGTCCTCTTTCGTGCGTATTTGAGGAAAAAAGAGACACGAAAAAGAGGAATATGGTTTCTATATTTATATTATAAACAACGTAAAAGGTTTTGATGAAAGTATACAGAATATGTTATTGGGGAATCATATGAATATGTGGAGAATCGGGATTCTTTCATATTTTGGTATACGAATATGTCAGGTTCATACTGTAACTCGTAGTACAGTGAGTGAATTAGCAGGTAGAATTTTTATTTCATAGGAATGGTGCAGGCTTGCCAAAGAAAAAACAGGAGGAATTTGTAGGGCAATTTTGATAATTTTTCTAGTAATCCACATAAGTTGTACAAAAAATCATTTAAACTAAATATGCAGATTCTGAGTTGGAATTTCCAAGGTTTGGGAAGTAAGTGGACCATTAGTTATTTGAGGGAAATTTGGTTTAAGCATAAACCGAAATTTATGTTTCTTTCAGAGACAAAACAAGCACGGCGTTTGTGCAACAATTTCAAAATCATTTTGGATATGATTATCTACATATGGTAGATCCAATAAGTGCCAGTGGGGGTATGGTGTTGTTTTATAATAATACATATAATGTAAATATGTATTTTTCATTAATATAATTATCGACATTGAAGCGACGATTGAAGGAATGAAAGTCTGTATATCATTTGTATATGGAGATCCAATACAAAATTTAAGGGATCAAGTATGAGAAATGCGAACGAGATTTAATTTGAATAGAAGTGATCTGTGGTTTATAATAGGGGATTTGAATGAGATTACGGGGAATCATGAGAAAGAAGGTGGTCCTCTATGACATGCATCGACTTTTATGTCATTCAATAATATGATAAATAATTGTGGTTTTATTGATTTTTCGTCTTTTGTAAATTCTCTATCATGGAGAGGTATAAGGAATAGGCAAACCATACGATGTAGACTTGACAGAGCATTGACAAATGAGGATTGATATAATTGTTTCCCTTTTTATTTTTGGAATATCTAGGTATGGTGGGATCTGATCATAGGCCGATAATGGCAATGATTGAACACCAGAGGAAAACTAAAAGGAAGCAGTTTAGGTTTGACAAACGATGGATAGGAAAAGAAGGATTAATAGATTCAATAAAAATGGTTGGGACACAAATCTGTCAGGTAATGGGGGAAATTTGGTGGACAGGAATACAAGTTGCAGGCATGAAATATCGGTATGGAGAAAAAAATAATTTGGCTTATGGAAGAGAAAGGATTAATGATTTACAAAATGCATGGAGGAGGTTCAGAATGATAGCACACATGATGAAATGGAGGTTAAAGAAGTGGTTAAAAAGTTAAAAGAAGCTTATATAAATGAAGAACTATATTGGAAGAAGAAAAGTATAAATACATGGCATAAAATGGGTGATTGTAATACGAAATTCTATCAACCATTAACAAAGCAACGAAGGGCTCACAATAGGATTGTAGGTTTGTACAATAAGGATGACGAATGGATTACCCAGGATGCGGAGGTGGATAAAGTGGTAGTTACTTATTTTTCAGAGTTATTTACTACCACATCCCCTGTTGAATTTGAAGAGTTTTTAAGAGACATCCCGGTGATAATCACGAATCAAATAAATGACAGGCTTACAATATTGGCTACAGAAGAAGAGGTGCGGAAAGCAATATTTATGATGCACTCTGAACAAGCCCCAGAACCAAATGGGATGACCACTTTGTTTTATCAACGGTCATGGCCACTGGTAAAGGGTGAGGTGGTGGATTTCGTTAATGATTTTCTTAGGACTAGTAAATTTGATCAAAGGTTAAACTGGACAAATATATGTTTAATTCCCAAAGCGGCACATCCATCTAGAATGACAGAGTTGAGACCCATCAGTCTATATAATGTAGGATATAAGATTATATCCAAGGTGTAATGTCAGAGATTAAGAAAGTTTTTATCAGGGTTAATATTTGAGACTCAATCAGCTTTTGTTTCAGGTATTTTGATTACATATAATATTTTAATAGTTCATGAAATGTTTCATGGATTAAAGACTAATAAAGGTTGTCAAAAAAATTTTATGGCTATAAAGACGGACATGAGTAAGGCTTGTGATAGAGTTGAATGGAATTTTATCGAGAAACTTCTCAATAAAAATGAGATTTTCTCTGATTTGGATCTCTTGGATGATGAAGTGTATAACATCAGTTCGATATATCGTGTTAATCAATGGGCAACCACGTGAATGTATTATCCGAAGAGGGGTCTCCGCCAGGGAGACCTTTTATCCCTTTATCTGTTTATTTTATGTACGGAAGCGTTAATCAAAAATATCAAGAAAGCAGAACAGTAAAAACTACTAACAGGGTTAACGATATCAAGGGAAAGTCTTTTCATTTCTCATTTGCTGTTTGTAGATGATAGTTTATTTTTCTGCCAAGCATAACGGGAAGAATGTCAAGTCATTCTTCGTATTCTCAAAAAATATGAGGCGGTTTCAGGACAACATATCAACTTTGCAAAATCATCAGCACAATTTGATCATAAGGTTAATGAGGGAGTCAAGGATGAAATGAAACAAATTTTAGGCATAACTACAAACGGAAGAATGGGTACATATTTGGGAATACCTGAAAGTCTTGAAAGCTCGAAAACACAAGTTTTTGGATTTATAACTGAGCAACTTCATATTAGGGTGAATGGTTGGTCTATGAAATTTTTATTAAAAGGGGGGTAAAGAGGTCCTGATTAAATCAGTTTTGACGGCATTACCCACATATGTGATGTCTTCTTACAGGCTGTCTAAAACTTTAACAAAGAAAATTATAAGTGCGATAACAAATTTTTGGTGGAGCTCAAGTGGAGATAGTAGAGGTATGCATTGGGTTGCATGGAAAAAATTATGTAGGCATAATAATGAGGACGGACTTGGATTTTTATATATTGATGATTTTAATACAAAAATGTTAGCGAAACAATTATGGAGATTAATAGATTCACCAGACTCTTTGTTTGCAAAGGTGTTTAAAGGTCGGTATTACCAGGATTCAGATCCGTTAGAACCTATACGATCATACTCTCCCTCATATGGATGGAAAAGTATTATATCAGCTAGATCTCTGGTTAAAAAATGACTGATCAAAAGGGTTGGAACAGGGTCCAATATTCTTGTGTGGAATGATCCTTGGATCACAGTCCCTCACCCGAGATCAGCAACTTGCAAATTCGCCGTGTACCCAAATACTTTCAATGTTAAGGACTTGATAAACAATGAGACAAATACTTGGAATATGCTGCTTTTGGAAGCAACTATTATTCCAGAGGGTGTCAACAAAACGGTTAGTCGATTCCAATTACCTGACACTTATGGCTGGCATTACACAAAAATGGCAAATATTCGGTTAAGTCATGATATATGATAAAAACACTATATCCAGATAAAGATATATAATGAACTTTTTTTGGACCCACAATTACGATATTGCATGCATATGTGTGGAAACTGAAATGTTCGCCAAAAATAAAAAAAAATTATTTGGCAAGCTGTATCAGGTTGTGTTCCGGTATTTGTGAATGTGAAGTCAAGGGGTATCAGTTGTGATACTAATTGTGGAAGTTGTGGAGCGGATGAGGAGACTATCAATCATTTCATTTTTGAATGTCTTCCGGCCATTTAAACTTAGGCATTATCTAAAATACCCTCACATCCAAACATTTTTCCTACGTCATCGATCTATGCAAATTTACATTACTTATTCCATAATATACCCAAGAATGAACCAAATGGATATTTTCCGTGGATTATTTGGTACTTGTGAAAAATAAGGAATAAGTTTATAGGAATATAGATAGAAATCCTCAGGATATATTAATGTTGGCAGAAACATAAGGTAAAACATGGGAAAATGCTCAAGAACTAGATGATGAAAATACTCTGGACATAAGACGATATACATAGATATTATATACAAATATATGGTGGTGTCAAATCGATGGATCTTGGAAGAAATCGGAAGAGTTTTCAGGTCAGAGATGGCTATCTGCAAAACATGGTAACAAATATATGTTGATCGGAGCCAGAAATATCTGGTGTAGTCAATCATGTTGGAATGAATAAGAAGTGATGAAATTATGGATGCCTTTAATTCTTATTAAATGGCGAATTATATTTGTGTCAAAGGGATTGTCTAAGGCTTGTTTGTATTATAGAATTATGTTATCCTTGTAGCTATTTATGTATAAGGCTATCATTGTCTCCAAACAAGCCTAGACTGTATTAGTATAAATACCTTACTCCCTTCACATTTTGTAGACAAGAATTCATAATTCTCTTTTTTCTAATAAATCATCATTTTCTCTAATTCTCTAATTCTCTCTAATCTCTCATTTTCTCATTCTACAAATCTCTTAATCTCATATTCTTTCATGGTATCAGAGCCAGGTTGCATCAAATCTGGGTAAATTTCTTCATTCTTTCAACAAGAATCCATCTTGTTCTTCATCAATTTATGGATCAATTTCGAACGTCATCTTGTAATTTGAATTCCGGACAAACCACAACTCCTTTTGTCAATCTGCTTTCTCTAGATTGCGAATCGGCGAGTTCTAAATCCATGGTCGTTTGAATCGCATCATTTGGCCCAGGGAATAAAAAGTTATGAATTTTCTTTCAAAGGTGCTTTGCAACCACGTCCGTCGCGAACCCCTGCATTTCCCAGGTCATCAAGACGTTAATTCTTCTTCAAATAGAGATTTTCAAAATCCTGAACTCAAGCTCTTCGAGTCTAGTTTCTGTTTAAAGAAAGAAGAACTCAATTCCATTCATTTTGGAAGTTTTTCTTGAAGGTTTCCTCAGAGTCGTCCAAATTCACCTATATCAAGATCCTGGTGATATAATTCTAATTCTTTCTCAGTTTTCTTTAATTTTTTGAATCTGGAAAGTTTAATAAGTGTCTTTTGAGGGACTCTACGAAATTTCAGTTCAATCCAATAGGTTTAAGGCTTCAAGATTGATTTTCTTGAATTCTTTGTTCAGTTTTGAAAAGTTTTAAATTGATTTCTTGAATTCTTGAATTGATTTTAATTGATTGAATTCTGTCTGGCACATGATCCTTTGTTCTTGTAAGTTGTATTGTATAATTGTGCAGGAATCGAGATACATTGTCCTGACCAAGCAAGCCGTGTTCGGACAAGCCTTGCAGACTCGCATTCGTGCATCCGTGCAGACTAGCATCTGTGCATTCGTGCATCCTCACATCCGCGCAACCTCGTGTTCTCGCACAGGTGATCGAGAATAAGATCGGGACAGGTTCTGGTGCTCTCGCATTTGTCCCGACCAAGCCAGGTTTAGACAAGTGTGTCCTGACCAAGCCGGGACCTTACATCCTCGCATTCTCCCGTTCCTGATAGCTACTGGTTGTGCTGTATTGGCTGCCTACGATTGTTACTGTACCGTGCCTCAACCAATTGATAAAGCGACCCTAGTGACCATTACAACCTACCATGGAGATTCAAACATCTCTAAGAGCTCCAGTTATTCTACATGGAGCAAATTATCTTTTGTGGTCTAGGACCATGAAAACCACATTAGGTGGTAAAGGTCTTTGGAACCACATTGCCACAAATGGCATTGAAGACAATGAAGTGGCTGAAGTGAGTGATGCAGCTCAAGCCAAATGGTACCAAGAAGATCAGTTGATACTTTCTATACTACAAAACTCTCTTACTAATGATCTTTTAGAAGCATATTCTTTTTGTGAAAATGCAAAAGATCTTTGGGATACCTTGCTAAAGGTGTATGGAAATACCATTAACCTTTTAAGAATTTTTGAAGTGAAGAAGGCTTTGAATGAATTAAAGCAGGAGCATGCTGCATTCACAAAGCACTATGGCTCATTCAGAGCTTTGTGGGCTGAGCTAGAAATGCTAAGGCCAGCCACTATTGAACCACTTGTTTTTTTTGAAAGGAAAGAACAAGATAAGGTGTTTGAGTTATTTTTAACTTTTAATTCTACTTACTCAGATCTTATTAAGCATATTCTCAGGTCTGATAAGTTGCCTAGCTTGGAGGAAGTGTGTGCTCAAATTCAAAAGGAGCAAGGATCAAATGGATTATTTGGCAACAAAGCTGAACTAGTAGCTGCTCACAAAAGTTTCTTTAGACCAGCAAGTGATTCTAGGAAGAGGAGGCAATTTTGTGATCATTGCAAGAGAAATGGTCATGCAAAGAAGGATTGCTGGGTACTTCACCCTCACCAGAAGCCATCTTGGGCATCACGGCCTCAACAACAACCGGCCATGCCCTTTGCTAGCCAAGCTCACTGCATGGTGTCATCCAAGGCGGTTGTAAGCAGTGGTCCTCTATCTAATTCAGCCTCCACCAGTATCATGTCACAAGCATCAGATTTTGTGACAAAATCAGACTTGGAAACTCTCATTAAGGCAATAAAGGAGAGCAATGTGATGGGTAAAACTTTTCATGCTTCTTTTCAAACTTCTTATAAATCAAATGCTCCTAAATCTTTGGTGGTTGACTCTGGTGCTTCTCATCACATGATTAGTGATTTAGAATTGCTAGAAAATGTAGAACCAACCCTAGGGAATGTTCTTGTTGCTAATGGAATTAAAATACCAATCAAAGGCATAGGAAAATTGAAATTGTTTGATAAGGAATCTAAAGCATTTTATATGCCCTCTTTTACCTCAAACTTACTCTCAGTTAAAAGAGCTACTACTGACTTGAATTGTTAAGCTATATTTGGTCCTAATGATTTTTATTTTCAGGATATTGAAACTAGAAGATGCTTTGGACAAGGAACCACTAAAGATGACTTGTATGTACTTGATAATATGACTAGTAGTAGTGAATTAGAATCAGCTTTTCAGGCTAATACATTTAGTATTGATTCTGATTTGTGGCATGCTAGACTAGGACATCCTCATCCAAGAGCTCTTGAATTAATTGTGTCTGGTTTAAGAATGCCTAAAGAGTTGTGTGATTCATGTATTCTTGGAAAACATTGTAAAACAGTTTTTGAAAAATTAATGCATAAATATGAAAATTGTTTTGAATTGGTGCATTCTGATGTTTGGACATCCCCATATCCATCTAGAGAAAACCATAAATATTTTGTGACATTTATTGAAGAAAAGTCCAAATATACATGGGTTACTCTTCTTAGTTCTAAAGATAGGGTTTATGATGCATTTTTAAACTTTCAAGCATATGTTACTAACCAATACAATGCAAGAATTAAATATTTTAGAACAGATAATCGAGGGGAATACACTAGTACCAGACTTCAGGAACATCTAGCTAAACATGGTATTGAGCATCAGACAAGCTGCCCTTACACTCCACAATGGAGTTGCTGAAAGGAAGAACAGACACTTAATGGAGGTTGTGAGAACTATGATGTTCCACATGAAGGTACCTAAACGATTTTGGGGGGATGCACTTGTAGCAGCATGTTACTTAATCAACAGGACACCTACAAAAGTCCTTGATGATCTATCCACATTTGAGGTATTAAACAACACTAAACCCACTATTGATCATTTGAAAGTTTTTGTGTGTGTTTGTTTTGTGTTAATACCAAGGGAGCAAAGGAACAAGCTTTAACCAAAGAGTGTCAAGGCTATGTTCATTGGATATTCATCTACTCAGAAAGGATACAAATGTTATGACCCAGAGACTAGAAGAGTCTTGGTGTCTAGACATGTAAAGTTCCAAGAAGAAAAAGGTTTTTATGAAGAAGGAACTTGGGAGAAATTTAAAGACATCTCATCAACAAGAACAGACCAAGTTGAATACTTGAGGAAACTCTTGGAAAGTATTGGAATAGGAGGTGGTCAGCACCCAGCCTCATCGCCTCTGTCACCTACCCCAGTAGCAAGTAGACTCGGTCCCTCAGTCCCGGCCTATCTGCATGCCTGCCCCGGCCCTTCCGGCTCAGCTGGTCCATCCGGTCCAGCCGCGTCATCTCGGCCTTCCTTATCTCTTGATTCTTCTGGTCTTCCTCCTCTTGAACATGGGGGGGGGGGGAGAAGCTTCTACTCATGTCCAACAAGACTGAGCAGGAGATGATTCCATTCTTGTCTCAGCTTCCAAAAGATCAAGACCTACTCTTATTGAAGTTTTGAGTGAAGAAGAAGACTTTAATCAAGAAGCTCCACCTACAGTTTTAAGAAGGAGCACAAGACAAAGAAATCCACAAGTTTTCTACAATATAAATGTTGTGGTTCATCATGATCAGGGAGTTTGTAATATTGCACACTTACCTTCTAATCATGTTGCTTTTATTTCTAGTCTTGATAATGAGCAGATTCCAAAGACATATGAAGAAACTATGTCTAAAAAGGAATGGAGGGAAGCTATCTCAGCTGAGAAACAAGCTATGGAGAGGAATGGTACATATGCTTCAGCTATTTTACCACAAGGAAAAAGGGCTGTAAGTTCTAAATGGATCTTTACCATTAAATACAAAAGTAATGGTGAAATTAATAGATATAAAGCTAGGTTGGTGGCTAGGGGTTTTACTCAGACATATGGTGAGGATTATAAGGATACCTTTGCACCTGTAGCTAAGCTTCATTCTGTTAATGTTGTGCTTACTCTTGCTACTAATCTTGAGTGGGAGTTGTGGCAAATAGATGTCAAGAATGCTTTCTTACAAGGTGAGCTAGAAGAAGAGGTTTACATGTCACCACCACCTGGCCTATAGGAAGAGGTTGGAAGCGGTAATATACTCAGATTAAGGAAGACTATTTATGGCCTTAAACAATCTCCAAGAGCTTGGTACCACAAGCTAAGTGTAACCTTAATGGATAAAGGCTTCAAAAGATCTGAAGTGGAACATACTCTTTTTACACTAAAGAGTAAGGAAAGTATTGTGGTAATTCTTATCTATGTAGATGATATAGTCATATCTGGTAGTGATAGTGTTGGTATTGCATCTACTAAAGATTACTTAAAGAGTGTCTTTGATATTAAAGATTTAGGAGAACTTAAATATTTCTTGGGAATTGAAGTATGTAGGTTTAAGGAAGGTCTCTTTCTCTCCCAAAGGAAGTATATTGTAGATTTAATAACCTTTACAGGTATGATGGAAGCTAGACCAGCCAAAACACCCTTAGAAGAAAACTATAAAATCACAACTAAGGGGGAGCTAGAGGAGGAAATTGATTTCCATGATCCTAAGCTCTATAGGAAAGTGGTTGGTAAGCTTATTTATTTAACCATCACAAGACCAGATTTATGTTTTGCTGTGAATCAGGTATCTCAACACATGCAAGGGCCAAAGATGAGGCATTGGGACATGGCCATGCGAATTCTAAGATATCTCAAAGGTACACATGAACAAGGTATTTGGATGGGTATTAATAAAAACACAACTATGGTTGGTTATTGTGATGCAGATTGGGCATGAGATAGGAAAGATAGGAGAAGTACTACTGACTATTGTACTTTCATAGGTGGAAACCTTGTGACTTGAAAAACCAAGAAGCAAAAGGTGGTTTAATGCTCTAGTGCAGAATCAAAGTATAGAACAATGAGGAAGCTCACTACTGAATGCATCTGGCTGAAACAAATATTGGAAGACTTAGCCGTGAAGTGTGAGGAGCCTATCACCATCCATTGTGACAATCAGGCTGCCATACACATAGCCTTCAATTCAGTGTTTCATGAAATGATCATGCACATAGAAGTGGACTGCCACAAAGTAAGATAAGCTATTGGAAAATGTATCATCTTACCTTGCTATACAAGGAGTGAGGACCAACTAGCTGATATATTCACCAAGGCAACATCTCTGAAAATTGGCACATCAATCTACCCAAGACTTGACCTCATGTCCATTTCATACCCATGATCCCAACATGGAGTGTTATACTCTTTTTCCCTAGAAAATGTTTTGTCCCAATTGGGTTTTGCTTCTCTAGGTTTTTAATGAGGTAATACTTCATGGTTGCAAGCTTAAATCATATTTATGTTTTAAGCTTGAGGGGGAGTGTTGGAATGAAGAAAATGTGATAAAATTATGGATGCCTTTAATTCTTATTAAATGGCGAATTATATTTGTGTCAAAGGGAGTGTCTAAGACTTGTTTGTATTATAGATTATGTTATCCTTGTAGCCATTTATGTATAAGGCTATCTTTGTATCCAAACAAGCCTAGACTAGATTAATATAAATACTTTACTCCCTTCACATTTTGTAGACAAGAATTCATTCTCTCTTTTCTAATAAATCATTATTTTCTCTAATTCTCTAATTCTCTCTAATCTCTCATTCTCTCATTCTACAAATCTCTTAATCTCATATTCTTTTAAATCACCACTATATGCGGAATTAGAAGCACTTATTTGGGCAATAGAGTATATATATGCATCTCAGAGATCAGGAGTGGTATTCGCAACTGACTGTCAGGACTTGGTGAGCATGGTGTCCTCACCAGAAGAGTCGCCAGCTTTTGCAGTCCACCTCGACGAGTTCAACTTTAGTAAAAGCAAGTTTGACAACATACAAATCAAATTTATTCCTCGAACGAGAAACACAAGGGCGGACAACCTAGCGTGGAGCGCCAGAAAACTTTCATCAGTAATGTTGTATATCGATTCGACTCCCCCAACTTGGATATCTATTGTTTTTTAGTTTTTATCTTTTATCTTTTTTGTGTTAACAAAAAAAATATTTAAAATACTTAAAAAAAAATTAATATTAAAGTTAGTATATATATTTTTAATATAAGAGCACACGAGATTTTTCCCTGAAGGGCACACGAGATTATTGTCCAACTAAGGTTTATGCCCTCCGTGACCTAACGAGCTCCGTTGCCGTTCACTTCTGCCGCAACACACAAGTCACTTTGTAGCTGAAGGGTTTAAGGGGTTTCAAGATTTAACAATGGGAGTTCCATCGTTCTACAGATGGTTAATCGAGAGGTATCCATTGATTCTGCAAGATGTCATTGAAGAAGAACCTCTCGAAATCAACGGCGAAAAGGTTCCGGTCGATACTAGCAAACCTAATCCTAACGGCGTCGAGTATGACAATTTGTACCTCGACATGAACGGAATCATTCATCCATGTTTCCATCCTGAAGACAGGGTAACGCTTTGTATTGCTTTTTTTTTGCTTTTTTTCTCGAAATATACAATTCATTCATTCGGATCTGTGTTTGTGTTTGCGTTGTTATTACCTTTCTTCAGTCTTCCCCGACAACGTTTTCCGACGTGTTTCAATGTATGTTCGATTACATAGACAGGCTTTTTGTCATGGTTCGACCTCGGAAGCTGTTGTTCTTGGCTATTGGTGAGTTTATATTATCCGTATATATTCTATGAAACTAGAGTTGTTTTGTATTTATCCGTGTTTTGAATTTTTTTGTCTTGGGTTTGGTTGGTTATGTGTAATTTTTAGATGGTGTTGCTCCAAGGGCTAAAATGAATCAACAGAGATCCAGACGGTTTCGAGCTGCAAAAGATGCAGCAGAAGCAGTATGTTCCATCTCCTTTCAATTATGCTTTCTCTGATTGGTGATGCAAGTGTATTACTCTATGTTGCTTACCATCATCTAAAATTAATAATAGTTTGTATCATGAAGTTTATGTCAATCGTGTGCTTTTTTTGTTTTATGAAGTTTGTATCAATCGTTTGCTTTCTCTGAGAAGTCGTTAGTATATCTCTCTAAGTTGCTTACCATCATCTATTGTTAAGAATAGTATGTATCATGAAGTTTGTGTCAGTCGTGCGCTTTGTTGCATTTCATGAAGTTTGTATCAATCGTTTGCTTTCTCTGATAAGTCGTGTTGCTGTATCGCTCTAAGTTGTTTACCATCATCTAAATTTAAGAATAGTTTCATCAATTCCTTGTTGGATTTGATCCACATTTTAATCTTGTAATGACCATACGATTCTACTAGATGAAACAGTCACCATATCTCACTACGATGAAAACAGATATTACATTACTATCATGAAATGCCACAACTTCATTAATCAGTAACTATTTCTGTTAGGTTGTGTTAGTATATTATGTAATGCCTTTTTCCCTGTGATCATATCGGTCTTTGTGTGTTCTCAATTTAAAACTAAGAATAGTTGCATCTCGTCTTGCAATTCTATTCCCTTTTAGGCTGGCATCAGTTCAGACTACAATCAAGGAAACGATTAAGTTTAAATATTTTTACGTGCTATTTAGGCAGCTGAAGAAGAGCGGCTGCGGCAAGAGTTTGAGAGTGAAGGGAAGAGGTTGCCTCCTAAAGTGGACTCTCAAGTTTTTGACTCTAATGTTATAACTCCTGGAACAGAGTTCATGTCTACTCTGTCATTTGCGTTGCAATACTACATTCACGTTAGACTAAATTCTGATCCTGGTTGGAAAAATATTAAGGTACTAATTATCTAGGGTCTCTGAAATTTTGCTTGTGGATGTTTACTTGGATACTTTAGGTTGTGCTCATGATTTCTTATTCTGAAGGTTATCCTCTCGGATGCTAATGTTCCTGGTGAGGGGGAACACAAGATCATGTCTTACATACGTCTTCAAAAAAATCATCCTGGTTACAACCCTAACACTTGTCATTGTCTGTATGGTTTGGTATGTAATTCCCCTTTATTTTTTATGTTCCTACATGTTTAGTTTTGCAATAAGATATGTGATCTTGATAGTTAATATGGCCTTTCTTCTAATGATTTTTGAATAATAGGACGCCGACTTGATCATGCTGGCTTTGGCCACCCACGAAGTTCATATTTCAATCCTTCGTGAGGTTTGTACCACTCATTCGTTATAAAATCTCAACACTTCAATATAGTTTAACATCTGAAATAGTTGAAATCTGAATTAGTCATAAATTTGTATGCGAGTCTTTTAGGTTTCAAGAGTCACTAATAGAGTGCCAATTAAACTGTCTTTTCCTCGTGACTTCACCTAGGTTGTTTTTACTCCGGGACAACAAGACAAATGCTTCTTGTGTGGTCAGCTCGGGCACTGCGCAGCAGATTGTGAGGGCAAGGTAAAGAGGAAGGCAGGAGATATGCTTGATAAGGCTGAGAAAGATGTCGTCGTTAAGAAGCCATACCAGGTATTTTTCAGGGTTATGCACCTCAATACTATATTTTCAACATCGCATGCTATGTAAAAGGGTCATTAATATCTTTAGAATAATCATTAAGTTCCCTAAACCTTTCGCAGTTCGTCAATATCTGGACGCTTCGAGAGTATTTGGAGCACGACATGCAGATTCCTAACTCACAATTGCAAAAAAATTTGGACCGCATAATTGATGACTTCATCTTCATCTGTTTTTTCGTTGGGAACGATTTCTTGCCACATATGCCTACGCTAGAGATACGGGAGGTTTGTTTCGTATTTGTTTTCTGTTGCAATAAATTTGTTTCAGCTTTCAAAATGTCTGGTACAGTGTACGATCGATCATAATATTATTCTCGTAAATTCTTTGATACTGCTGAAAATTAGTTATTCTTAGATATGTGAGTTTTCCGTGTTCCTATATCAGATTTTTGGTAGGTAATCACTCAAGTCTTTATAGAAGTCTTCATTTGTAGTTTAAATTGCTTTGTTATACCATAGGTTAGTTCATATGTAATCATAATCCGTGTTCTTTCAATATAATTGACGCATCTTTGTGTCAATGAAAGAGTTTGCCTAGAACAGCTTGACAAGTTTGAAAAAATTCAAAAAAGTTTTTTTAATTATAACTTGCTCTCTTGCAGGGTGCTATAGAATTACTTATGTCTGTGTACAAGAAGGAATTTGGATCAATTACAAATTACTTAAGCAATGGAAGCAAGGTGCACTGTTTAAACATTCTGTCTTACTTGATGTGGCTGTTAGATTATCTTTTTAAAACTTTCATCTTCAAACTTTCAGCTGAATTTAAAGAACGTGGAGCATTTTATTCAGGCTGTTGGGCTCTATGAAAATAATATATTTCAGAGGAGAGCACAAACACATCAGGTTATTGCCTTTCAATAATTTAGTTATCTGCATTTCCTTTCATTTTAAGGTATTATGATGGAAGCTACACAACTAGAGATATCATAGTGCACTTCTAGGCGAGGGAATGTCTTACTTCTTGTTAAGAGGACTGGCTTTAGATCAAGTGGAAAACCAAAGAAAATGCTTAAACGAAGTGAATGTTTTGAAACGCGTACACTTCTTAGTAATGCTGCCATTTTCCTTCTCTAAGCAAGATACTTGTGTATCTTTATATAATAAGATGGTATATTCAGCAATTTTATTTCTGAAAGCTGGGTCATATGCCTCTGTCTGAACGGGTTAATGACGTGTCTTCACTACCTTGTATTACGCCCCTTCGATCCACGATAAATGAAAGCTCAGAATACATGAAAAGCCTTACAACTTCTGATAAAGTTGTATGGGTTAGTTTGTTAATGATGCATTTTTTTGGATATCCGTCACAGAGGCAATCGGAAAGGTTTGGTCGGGACAAAGCTCAATCGAGCAGAAAATGTAACTATGACCCGATTGTGTCCGATTCATTGCGTCCGTCATTGGATAATAACATTGGTGTGGCGAATGTGGAAACAGAAAGTAGCATCAAAGAAGAAGTAAGTCCTCTTTGTTTCGGAGGAGTAAATTTTATCTATCTTTGTGCCGTTGGTTTGATTGTAACCTTTTTAGGTTAAGTGTTAACTACTATTCTCTCTTGATGCAACTGTCAAGTTTTACTGTTCTTTTAAGTTTTGGTGCAACTGTGAAGTTTTACTGTTCTTTTTGCTTGATGTTATTTAGGGAATTTACTTTCTCATTTAAAGTGTACTAAAATGGTTTTTCAGGAAACCGATAACAGAGAAGAATTGAAGTTTAAGCTTAAGAAACTATTGCGGGAGAAATCAGATGGGTTCAGCTCAGGAATAGGCGAAGAAGATAAGGTCATTTTTCAGATGCGTCCCCATCTGCATGCTTAATCTTCACGAGTTTGTTTTTGATATCTGCCTAATCATGCTGGCAATTTAACATGCTATTGATGTTGTGTGGATCAGGTTAGGTTAGGTGTACAAGGTTGGAGGGAGAGATACTATGAGGAGAAATTCACAGCTAAGACTATAGAGGAAATGGAACAAACACGCAGAGATCTTGTGAGTTTCCTCATGTGTGTAATATAATGAAATATGAATTACGCTTATGTCACTCGTAATGCATCAATTTACTGTTTTGTTATTATTGGCCAGGTTTTGAAGTATACAGAAGGTCTTTGTTGGATAATGCATTACTATTATCATGGTGTTTGCTCATGGAATTGGTCAGTTTCTTGTCATCCTCCTACATATATAATATACTTTTCACATTTCATTATTTTCTCTATGGTTCGTTTCTTATAATATTTGAAACAATTTGCGCGTAGATAAACCATATTGTTCTTTTGGTTTGTGTTACTCATTTTAATTTACGTATCATTCTTTAAGTTTGAGTAGACTGTTCAAAATATCAAGTTCGCCGTCTAAGACTCCCATCATATTTGTGCCATGCATCTTCTACTTAAACATACCCTCTAGTAATTTCAGCTGAGATGTTTCAAATTTTTGCTTACATCGGGTCGTAACTTGATTTAATTCCAGAAATGCCTTGTTCTAGAGGATAAGATAGCCTTAGTACTAGCAACTTTAGCAGAAACGAGCTAACTGATTCACACTTTTCCTTACTCCCAGTTGTTTTGTTTTGGTTGACTGCGTGTTTACTTTGCAGGTTTTATCCATATCATTATGCACCTTTCGCATCTGATCTCAAGTCTCTTGATAAGCTAGAGATTAAGTTCGAACTAGGTTCCCCATTTAAACCATTCAATCAGCTTCTGGCAGTTCTTCCATCTGCAAGGTAATTCTATCTGCATTTCTGAGTTTTCATCGTCTCTCTCTGCCGTCACGGATTTGCTCACTGTTACCGTTTTCAGTGCACATGCTCTCCCAGAGTGCTTTAGGAAATTGATGACAGATCCAAATTCACCTATAGCTGAGTTTTATCCTCCCGGTATGAGGTTTTTGCAGAATCAGTCTCTTCCGTTGTGGTATTCTGCAATCTTTGTCCCTCATTTACCTTTGTGGTATGCAGATTTTGAGATTGATATGAATGGGAAGCGCTATTCTTGGCAGGTTTGATTGTCTTTTCATGCTCATTAAGGAAGACCTGATGGTTTTGTGACTTGCAGAGTTTTTAAAGTTAAATGTTAAATTCTACGGTCTCATTTTTGCTATCTTTCCTTGTAAAGGGTATAGCAAAATTGCCTTTTATTGAAGAACAGCGTCTTCTGGATGCAGCAGCAGAAGTGGAGCACTCACTGACGGTACAGCCTATCTCAGTTTTAGATACTTAACTTTTATGCAAGACACAGTTGTATAATCACATATAACTTTGTTTTTTCTTACATTTTTATTTTGTCCAGAACGAAGAAATACGAAGAAACAGCGTGTTCTGTAACATGCTCTTTGTAGTTGCATCTCACCCCTTTGCTAAGCTCATCCATGCTCTTAATCGCCGTACCAAAAAATTGAGCAACGAAGAACGAACAACAACCAGGGAAAAAATTGACCCTGAACTAAGGTTTGTGTTTGAATCTTGTAGAATGTAGATAGTTGATCAGTTAGTAATAATTGTAGTGGTTTAGTCGTGATGTGATTTTCTGTTTCTAGTTTTGACATGAAAGAAAAGGGCTAAACTTAGTGAGGAAGTCAAGTTGGAAAAATTAAAGTTACAATCGAAAATTTCTTGATAAATGCAGTGAAGGGATGAATGGTTACTTAGCTTCATGTAATGGACATAGTCAGCCTTCATGCTTCATCTCCCCAATCGAGGGCATGGAAGATGTTTCAGCCAATCAAGTCATGTAAGCCCTTGATCACGAATTTGTATTGTCACTTTTTTGGCATGTCCTTTAGCTTTATCAAATCAAATTTTTTTTTTGTTTTCAGTTGTGCCATATACAAACTTCCAGATGATCTTAGAGGCAGCGACATTGCTAATCCACCTCCAGGAGTGGTGCTCCCTAAAAAGGTATAGCTGAGTTTACTATTTGCTTCTGATTATGGGCTTGAATTTTGTAGTGAAGAAGAAAGAAAGCTGGTTTGTTGGGTGGTAAGTGTTTTACACATTGTTCTGAATTTATGTTCTTCACAGACTGTACAGCTAGCGGATTTGAAAGGTGGAGCTAATCTATGGCATGAAGATGGTGATAGAAGACGAGCCCCTACAAAGATTATAAAAGTCAAGAGGTGAAGATTATGATTTGTTGTGAGTTTTCAAAGGGTTTATTTTACTTAGAGATGGTGTTAAATGTCTCATTCCCTGTTCTCACTGTTTGCAGGTATAACCCACAAGGATCCATTTCTGGGGATAGGCTTGGGAAGGCAGCTCACAGACTTGTGCTACAAACAATAAGTTCCCAGGCCGAGAATACGCACATCAACTCCGAACCGGCATTGTGTCCGAATACTATATTCCACAACAATCAAGTGTCGAAAAAAGTCCTATCATTCCAAGGGAGTGCAGTACAGAATAAACAACCTCAGAGTGATTTAACTTTGAAGGAGAAGAAGAAACACAAAAGCCATCGAACTGAACTAACCGAGGAGGAGAAGACCGCAATCAGAAAGCGCAAGGAGAAAGAGAAAAGAGGGAGAAATATGGCTAACAGAAGAAACAGAGCCAAGAATGAGGAAGCGAACAAAGGAGAAAGCAAACTGGAAAACAAAAGGCCTCGAAGTGAAGTTAATGAAGAGAATAGTCTGGAACACAAAAAGCCTCGACTCACTGAGGAGAGGAAGAAGACAAGCATAATCCGTCCATGTGGAATCACTGAGGGGAAGGAAAAAAGCAAATGCCGTCAAAGTGAACTCACTGAGGAGGAGAAGAATGCAAAACGAAAGCGTAAGGAAAAGGAGAAAAGAAAGAGAAACTTAGCTAATAGAAGAAACAGAGCCAAAATATGAGCAATAAAACAAAGGAGAAATTTTGTTAGAACCAAACAGTTTTGATACTCTTGATCGTTCAATGTATCTTTAATTCCAGAAGCTACCTCAACCGACAAAAGTGAGGTTCCATCCATTGTACTTGTTCGTTTGTTTGTTGTGCTTTAGTTAATGTTAGTGGACCGACTGGTTAAATTAGAAAGGGGAAAATCGGATTTTTAACTCTTCAGTTACAAATTAGTAACACTTTAAACCTTGGAGACATTTTCACTTGCACTTTATACTATCAACTCTTATGTCTTAATCTCTGTAAACTCTTTTTGATGCAGCATTTACGATTGGATATAAAGTTGGATGCAACATCTCATAATAAATTTGATTATGATGAAAGTGATATAAAATTTGAACCTCGTAATAAATCTCAAGAGTTCTAAAAACTGAGAGAAAAAGAAGAGAAAACAAGTCTGTTCAAGGAATATGATTGAATATGTAACATCTTCATTTCTCGTGTAATATACTGTATGTGATGAGGGTTAAAAGAATTATTTAGAGTTATATATGGTAATTTGATAAAGCTAAGGAGATGCCCATATTTTTTGGTTACATGACTTGGTAGTCTCCGTTTGCGAAAACATCTTCTATGCGCTCTTTCAATAAGATTTTAGGGATGACTACATACTTCGTGGATAATATGATCTATATTCGCAATAACACCAACCAAAATTTCCAATTCTTAAGAAGTACAAAATCTTAGTACATGACAGATTTCAAGAACCAGAAGTTAAGCCCACAATGAGGCTTTTCCAAGAGTCTACTTCACATGATTTTTGGTAGAGATAAAACCCTGTGAGTTACCTTCCAGATGCAAATAGAATAAAGTCATTTAAAGCTGGTTGGAGAGATATTTATATTTTAGTGAATACATATCTATTTGGTGACCAAGATAAACAAGCGGTAAAAGCCAACTTTGGATAGAGAGATGACGAAGTGCCATCTCCGTTGGGAGTCACCCTCAGGATTCTTCTACTCCAAAGACCCAGAATACTTTACACCCTCCAAGGGGCGCACATTCCCTAACTAACATTTACTTCCACGAGCGTATAACGTGAAGATTGTCTATGCAGTACAGGGTTGGATTAACGTGTAATGACAGCGTTTCTTTGGGATTTACGAGGGTAAAACTGGCAAAGATCGAAAATAAAGAAGTTACTTGACGAATATAGAAATATTATGAAAACTGATCAAGGGAATCAGGAAAAAGAGAAGAATTCCTGATTAAAATGAGAACGTCCCGATGGAAAATATGGAAGATATGGGAATGTTCAATAAACGGTCTAGCTCGGGAAGATGGAAAATTTCTCCAAAAAAAATGGGAATGTTACCGAAGAAAATGATAATGCCATATAAGGAAATGGAAATGTTCCAGAAATGGTTATGGGAATGGCCGAAGGGATATGGCCGAGGAAAGAGAACCCTAATCGAGTCTTATCATATAAATAAAAACTCAAGCAATTTCTCAGCCTTTCACGAGACTTTGCCAGGCAAAAGTAAGAACTTTGAGAGAAACCAAGGAAACAGGGTGGTTGGTTGACGAATTCCTTGTAAGCATCGATGAACTTAGTATTTTGGTCTATATGATCTGTATGATGTTGAAAGACTTAGTGTTTGGTCGATGTTTTGCGAGAGTCAATCAGGTACGCATGATGTGCATCGAGTGTGGCTTGGACGAACTGCAACAAGTGATGTTGGAAGTGGGATTTTCTCCGGTCAACTGTGATCCTAAGGTGAGTGTGTGACTTTGGCTATGGTATAAGGTCATTGGCTAGCGTAGATTCTATGAGTACTTGGTTGTTTGATCTAATATACTTTTCCTTGATCTGAAACATTTGGTGCTTGTGAATGTCTGAAATCGTTTGATTCATTTGGTGAGAAATCCAGCTGCGGTTAGTGAATCACATTAGGAAAGTATTTATAGCCTGACTTGTATGCTTGTTTTGATTACTTAACCATGGCCAAGTGAGATAGAACGACCGCTCTCACTATGCAATTTTTTGCTTATGCCTCCATTATGGATGCAGGAAAAGAACTTGTATGGGAAGGTATCCGCAGTGATTAGCTAGGACTTGAGACTAAGGCCGGAAGGAAGGGATGGTAGGTTAGGTAGTTGGTTTGGTCTAGTAAACTTATCGATGTAAAAGCTTATAAGCAAACTAGTCGTTATAGTAGAACCTTAATTTTAATTCTGGTATTCTGTTTGTAGGTTTATGCAATGGTCCTATTGAATCGAACGTGAAAAATGTTAAGGGAAAATCCGGATTGAAATTATGACTAAGTAAATTTCTGGTTAGTGTTTCAATTCGGAATCAGAGCATAGTCAAGTATAGGACAGTATCTAACATAAACATGTTAGTGGGTTTAGCCATCCTTCTGAAGCCAGTATAGCGGTAAGTAAGTTTTTCTGTGGGTATGAAACTAAGTTAGTGCCAAGCTAACTTAGTAAACGCTATGATCATTGTAAATGGTAAGGAATACTTGAGCTCAGATGAGAAATGGTGGCGCGACCGATGAAAACACCATGGCAAGGAACTGTGCTGACCATCACGATGGACATGGCAAGAATGTAG
This sequence comes from Streptanthus diversifolius, assembly GCA_039880935.1. Taxonomy (NCBI): domain Eukaryota; kingdom Viridiplantae; phylum Streptophyta; class Magnoliopsida; order Brassicales; family Brassicaceae; genus Streptanthus; species Streptanthus diversifolius. The sequence continues at coordinate 13,558,586 of JAXGFM010000012.1, read as the reverse complement.
CGAACGTCCCAGGGAATGTTGCTACGGCCCCTCCAATTGAACTGAGGCAAGTGTTGATGGTGTTGGCGCAGATTTTGGCAAGGTTGCCGGCTGTTGCACCAGTCTGTGTGGCACCAGCGCCTATGGTAACACCGCCAGTTGTGGATGAGCAGGCAATTACGGCGGTTATTAGGGATGGGATGCCAGAGCCGAAGGTCGCATCTTAAAAACACCTAAGACCTGTGATACAAGCGTAGTGGCGGGGTGTTCTTCAACTGAGAAACTTGAGGTTTAGGGACACGACAAGATGGAGTGAGAGTGGAGCGAAATGACCATACAAGCTGCAGAAGACTTGTGATACACCAATATAGATTCAACCTGGAAAGGAGGAAGCTCACGACAAGCTCACCAAGGGGAAAGGGAGGCGCCGATTTTTAGACAAGAGTCTTAGGGTTTGTTTTCAAATTCAAGTTGTATTATTCATTGCAAGTAATAAGGCATATATAGGCCTTTAGTTTACAACCTATGGTAAACAACATGATGTTTCCCCAAAACAACAAGAAGTCTAAATAAAAACAACAAGAAGTAAATGGACAAATGGGCCTAGGCCAAGACTTAAACACAAAGGTCTTCGGCCTGGGGTAATTTTCCAATAACTAGGAACTGGGCTTAAGGCTTTAATTCCACACTTAGTCTAAAAATAAGAAACAAGATAGATAAGCCCCATAAGGATAGGGCCGAAGTTGACTTGGGCCCATGGAGGATGTTGGGCTTGAGAACGGGCCTTGGTCACCATGTTCACTAAGAGTGTTGCCTCATTAAAACCTTCTTTGGAAAATCCAGTGGGACAAAACCGTAGGTAGGAAAAAGAGTACAATGTCTTGGTGGACTGGTCCGGGTAGTGGCTTGTAGGACGGCTCGAATGGGTCGAGGAAAGCCTGGTCGTGGGCTGGTCCGCGGGACGGCTTGGATGGGACGTGAAGGGTCTGGTTGGGACCTGGTCCGTGCTGGGCTGGTCATTGCTTGCCGACTAACCTCGCAAGTTCAACGAACTTATGCTCTAATGCTCGGTCCTTGGCTCGTGTCAGGGGTCCAAGTGGCAATTCTGGGACGGTTGGGATGGTAGTCGGTCCGATGTCCTCATCATTCCCTCCATCTTGAAGAGCTTTGGTCTCCAATGAAAACTCCTCACCTGCATCAAACAACTCTAAATCAGCAACATTGAAAGTAGTAGATACATTGAACTTATCTGGAAGTTCCAGCTGGTAGGCATTGTCGTTGATTCGCCAGAGGACTCGGAACGGGCCATCTCCTCGGGGTGCAAGCTTGCTCTTCCGTTTCTGGTGAGAACGTTCGGGCCGTAGATGAAGCCAAACCCAATCGCCTTCTTCAAAAACCATGTGTCGGTGTCCCTTGTTGGCGTGCTTGGCATATTGTTCCGTGCGTTTTTCCAGGTTGGCTTTGACCTTCTGATGCATTTTCTTCACATACTCTTCCTTGACTTCACCATCCATGCTAACAGCGTCTCCTGAGGATAGTGGTGTAAATTCCATGGGTGTAGGCAAATTGAAGCCATACACGACCTCGAACGGAGTCATCTGAGTTGCGGAGTGGACGGAACGGTTGAAGCGAACTCCATGTAGGGTAGGCACTCGAGCCAATTCTTTAGGTTGCGTCCGATCGTTGCTCGTAACAGAGTGGAAAGAGTTCGGTTGACCACCTCGGTCTGCCCATCGGTCTGGAGATGGTATGCGATCGAGAACAACAAGTTTTGATGAGGACATCTATTCACCAGAAATCCCGGAGGTTCTAGTACTGTTCGTGCAAGGACCAATAACGCGGAGCAACGCCATCAGGCTGTTAGGTTCCATTCACGTTAGTCTTCAATTAATTATTTGCATCCTTAGCACTTTGCTTTAATTATTATTACATTGACACCATAGAACTTTACATGCATGTGCACGTAAGTATCACTTAATTAATTACTAAAGAACTTGCATGCGCATGTGGTTTGCTACCATCACGTGAGTTTGAGTTTTTGTTTACTCCCTCATACGTGTCCTTAGGTAAGTCACGTTGCATATTTCCTTGGTGCATTCACGTGAGTCTCGTCTTTCTCTTTGCATAGTCATGTGTGTTAGTGTGTCACGTTCCGTGCGTTAGTGTCTAGGTTCATTGGTTTTCAGTTTTAGGTAAAGTTTCCTTTTAATCTAAAGTTTTAGTTATTTGCATCTAGAGTTTAGGAAATTTTGTATTTAAAACCTAAGATATTTTCCATTTTTAGTTTTAGGAAATTCTGTATTTAAAGTCTAGGATATTTTTCATTCTTAGTTTTAGGAAATTTGTATTTAAATCTTAGAATATTTTCCATTTTTAGTTTCAGGAAATTTTGTATTTAAAACTTAGGATATTTTTCATTCTTAGTTTTAGGAAATTTGTATTTAAAGCCTAGGATATTTTCCTTTTTTAGTTTTAGAAAATTTTATATTTAATAATAGGATATATTTCTTGTTGCGTTTTAGGAATTTTTTTCTTAGACTGCATATTTAATTTCCATTTTTTTATCTTTATTTTTTCTGAATAATTAATTATTACATTTAAATATATATAAATAAATAAATAAACAAATAAAAAAATTAATATCAGAAAAAAGGAAAAAGGAAAATTATTTCCATTTCCATTTTTTTCTCTCTCTAGTAAGTTTCTATTTCCGGAAACTTTCTCTTTCGGTAGAATTTCCTTTCCTAGAAGGGAAATCATGTCAGGAAGAGAAAAGCCTTCCAATCAGAACAATGACGTGATGCAGATGATACAAAACCTCGCTGCACAGATCACAACACTCACTGCTAGATTGGACCGTTCAGAACAACCCGGACCACCCCGGAGATCTGACATTCATGAGACATCCAACCGAGGAATTGGACGTGAATCACATTACGATGAGCCGCGACATTTTGCCAGACAGGCGCCACCAGCGCACCATGATGTCAAGATCAACCCTCCGAGCTTCGCAGGGAGACTGAACCCCCGAGGAGTATCTTGACTAGGAAAGACGGATGGAGCTACTTTTTAAATACTATCATTATGAAGATCCGAAGAAAGTATCCTTAGCAACAGCACACTTTACAGACCACGCCCTGACTTGGTGGGATCGTGAAATGGCTGTGAGAAGGACCCTACGGTACAATAACGTCTTGTACAGACCTGACTTTGCTGATGAGGAAGCAATATGTTCCTCCGCACTTCCACCATGAATTACAGCGCAGATTCAGACGCCTAACCCAAGGCGCAAGAAGCGTAGAAGAGTACTTCGATGAATTTGAGCATCTAAGGAACATACTTGAGATCGAAGACTCAACAGAAAGCTTAATGGCGCAGTTTTTGGATGGTCTGCAAGATCATATTGCCCGAGAAATAGAACGTCAACCGTACCATGATCTAAAAGAGTTGTTCTACTTGGCAGTCCATACAGAGCAGTCTAACAAACGACGAAACACCTATCAGTCGAGACCTAAGACCAACTGGAGTGCTGGCTCCAAACCATATGAAAGGAGTTCAAACGCAGGAGATCAACGCTTCAAAGGAAAAGCCATCGACGACCGCGCTCCTCTCAAAGGCAGTCCGACCACCCCTCGACCCGCAGCCCCGGTGACCAAACAGCCGCAACAGCAACAGCGCAGCAGAGACATCGCATGTTTTAAGTGTCAAGGACGAGGGCACATGTCACGAGATTGTCCTAATCAAAGAATGATGATCATCACACCATCTGGAGAGTACAAATCAAGGGATGAAATGGAAGAAGCTGAACCGATAGACAGCCCTACAAATGATGAAGAATTGGCATTTGCTGATACAAGAGAGCTGCTAATGATTCGCAGAGTTTTGAACACGAGGTTTGAGCTCGAAGAAGTCGAGCAAAAAGTGAACATTTTCCATTCTAAGTGCACCATCCAAAGGATGATATGTTCATTAATCATCGATGGTGGATCATGTACAAATGCCGCCAGTCAGTACATGGTCGAAAAACTTGGCCTTCCGAAATTCAGACATCCACACCCTTACAGGTTGAGATGGCTCAACAACAAGACCGAGCTCTACATATCTGATCAGGTCAAGGTCGATTTCAGCATAGGCAGATATAAGTATCAGATTTTGTGTGATGTGGTACCAATGCAAGCTGGACATCTTTTACTTGGTCGTCCATGGCAGTTCGACAGAGAAACCATGCATAATGGACGCATCAACCTCTACTCCTTCATCCACGACAAGAAAAAGTATAATCTAGTACCCATGACCCCTCAACAAGTACAGGAAATGCAGTTAAAAATGGCTAAAGATCATCACACGAGAAAAGAGAACATCCTGATAAATGCCGCAGACGTCTGTAAAGTAGTTCGAACCGATGATACCCAATGCGTTCTCATGCTGTATAAGGAGTTATTAAGTGCATCAGGAGCCGAGGAAAAGTTACCAGAAGGAGTTAAAACCCTACTTAAGAAATATGCTGATGTATTTCCAGAAGAATTACCCGCCGGTTTACCGCCTATCAGAGGCTTTGAGCATCACATTGACTTCATACCCAGCGCCCAACTACCTAACAGACCAGCCTACCGTGTTAACCCAGACGAAGCTAAGGAGTTAGAAAAGCAAGTTCAAGACTTAATGGCTCAAGGTTATGTGAGGGAAAGCCTGAGTCCATGTGCCGTACCGGTCCTACTTGTACCAAAGAAGGACGGAAGCTGGAGGATGTGCGTAGACTGTCGCGCTATAAACAACATAACAATCAAGTACCGACATCCGATACCGTGCCTAGACGACATGTTAGACAAACTCAGTGGCGCGACGATATTCTCAAAAGTTGATATTAAGAGTGGTTATCATCAAGTGAGAATGCGGGAATGTGACGAATGGAAAACCGCATTAAAGACTAAACATGGGTTGTACGAGTGGTTAGTAATGTCGTTCGGTCTGTCTAACGCCCCGAGCACCTTAATGCGCCTTATGAACCAGGTTCTAAGGCCATCAGTAATTTCATTGTTATGTACTTCGACGACATTCTCATCTACAGCACGACTTACGCTGAGCATATGACGCATCTTTAGATGGTCATACAGACTCTTCAGAAGGAGCAATTATACTCCAATTTTAAGAAATGTACCTTCTGCACCGATCATGTTGTCTTCCTGGGTTTTGTTGTCAGTTTTCAAGGACTTCGAGTAGATGAAGACAAGATTAAAGCCATCAAGGATTGGCCTACACCGACCAATGCAAGTAAAGTCAGGAGTTTTCACGTACTAGCCAGTTTCTATTGTCGGTTTGTGAAAGATTTCAGTAGGACTCGAGCAAAAAAAAGTTCAAGTGGGGACTCGAGCAAAAAAAGTTCTTTCAGCTCTTAAAGGAGTGCCTCACACATGCCCCAGTCTTGTCCTTACTGAACTTCAACAGGACGTTTAAGGTAGAGTGTAATGCATCTGGTGTAGGCATAGGTGCCGTTCTTACTCAAAGAGGCAAACATGTGGCCTATTCAGTGAGAAGCTGAGTGGAGTAGCCTTGAACTATCCGACCTATGACAAGGAGTTCTACGCCTTAGTCCGTGCAATGGAAACATGGCAGCACTACCTACTTACTAGAGAGTGTGTCATTCATACGGATCATCAGACGTCATAGCACCTGAAGGGCCAGACTAAGCTGAATAAGAGACATGCAATATGGCTTGAGTTTATTGAGACGTTTCCTTACGTGATCAAGTACAAGAAAGGCGCTGAAAACATTATAGCTGACGCCCTGTCCCGGAGATACAACCTTATCACTGTCATGGAGTATAAAATGATGGGGTTCGAGATGATTAAGGAACTATATGCAGACGACCAAGACTTCAAGGAAACCTTTAAGGAACACAGAAAGGGAGCATACAGCAAGTTCTACCTATTCAATGGATTCTTCTTCAAGGAAAAGAGACTTTGCATTCCACAAGGATCTATTCGCGAGCTATTGTCACGAGAAGCACATGGAGGTGAATGGGACACTTTGATGTCGATAAAGCGCTTGGGATGTTAAAAGAGCACTTTTATTGGCCACATCTGTGCAGAGACATCGAGACCCATTGTGCCAAGTGTTTGGTTTGTAAGTTGGCAAAGTCGAAGCTGCACCCACACAGATTGTACATGCCCTTGTCGATTCCGACTACACCGTGGACAGACATCTCCATGGATTTCGTGCTTAGTCTAACTAAGCTCAACCAGAAGGACTCTATCTTCGTAGTGGTAGACCAATTTTTAAAGATGACCCACTTCATCCCGTGCAACAAGACAAATGATGCGTCTCAGATAGCTGATATGTTCTTCATCAACATAGTCCGACTTCATGGTATTCCGCAGATGATTTTTTCAGATCGAGACGCTAAGTTCCTCAGTCATTTCTGGAGATCGTTATGGCGGAAATTGGGGACCAACCTGCTCTTTTCGATGACATGCTATCCACAGACTGATGGACAGACTGAGGTGGTCAACCGCACGCTTTCTACTTTACTTCGGGCTACCATTGGCCACAACTTGAAGAACTGGCTGGACTGCGTTCCCTTACGTAGAGTTTGCCTACAACAGAGCCATCCACTCTGCCACGAAGCTTTCACCTTTCGAGATTGTGTATGGTTTCAACCCCGACACACCGATAGACTTAACACCACTGTAACCCGGAGATTCTGTCAGCCTAGAAGGAGAAGCCAAAGCCAAACTCGTCAAGCGTCTTCATCAGAAAGTCAAGGAGAACCTGGAAAAGAAAACGGAGCAGTATGCTAAGCACGCAAACAAGGGCCGAAAACACATGGTTTTCAAGGAAGGAGATTGGGTTTGGCTGCACCTGCGTCCCAAACGGTTCCCCCAAAGGCGGAAGAACAAGCTTGCCCCACGAGGAGATGGACCTTTCCGCGTTCTGAAGAAAGTCAACGACAACGCTTACCAGCTGGAACTTCCAAGTGAGTTTAACGTATCTACTACTTTTAATGTTGCTGACTTGGAATTGTTTAATGCAGGTGAAGACAACGCTTTGGAGACCAAAGCTCTTCAAGAGGGAGGGAATGATGAGGACATCGACTCACCAGACAACCCGGAGGTTCCAGTACCGTTCGTGCAAGGACCAGTAACACGGAGCAAGGCCAAAACCATTGGTCTCAAGTTCATCCAATACGTGGAGCATGCACAACGGATGATTCCTCAGGTTCCACCCGAAGGCCCACCAGAGAAGCCTCAAGGCCCATTCCAGCCCGACCAGACGCCATGGAGACTCTTGTCTGATGACACTTCCTGCTCAAGTGTCTTTACCATTACCATTCGGTAGAGACACCAAAGACGTGCTAAGGAATTGTAATTTTTTTCCTATCTTCTGTTTTGTCCCACTGGGTTTTCCGAAGAAGGTTTTAATGAGGCAACAACCTTAGTGTGCACGAAGATGAAGACTTGTTCACTCACCATCATCCTTCACAAGACTTCATCTAAAAATCGGTCACTCCTTAATATGAGAGGCAATTTCTATCTATTATTCTTTTTAGACTAAGTATTAAAAGGTCTTAAGCCCATTTGCTTTTATGTTGTTTAATTTATTGGCATTGGTCCATTTTGTTTCTAGCAGTCCAAACTTCATGTGGTTTTATTTTAAACGCTTTGTAGTATGGGTTAAACAACTTGTTGTTTAACCTAAGTAAGGCTATATAAGCCTAACATTTTCATTAATGAAAAATAAACAACTTTTATGCAACAACCCTAAATCTTTGACAAAATGACTGCCACTTTCTCTCTTGAGATTGGCGAATTCTTCCCTCAAGGAAGAACACTTCTGGTGTATCACGAGTCTTCCGCAACTCGTGTGGTCCGGTTCAATCCACCCTTCCATCTCTTTGCTTCCGGGAGCCTCGATTATATCGGTTTGAAGTTGTCCACCACCCAAGCTCACATCAAGTTTGTTCCGAGCTTCCTCTATAGTGCTCGCCATAAATGACTGGGGAACTTGGTGTCTCAGTCAGAGACAATCGTCCTGGGAATGCCATACAATCTGACTACTTCTCGGAAGAATAGGTCCGCTGTCTTGCTGGTGTCGTTGGTCTTATTGCATGGAACAAAATGTTCCATCTTGGATAACCGGTCGACGACGACAAGGACGGAGTCCTCATGGTTGATTTTCGGCAGTCCTAGTACGAAATCCATCGAGATACCAACGGGATCGGTAATGGTATCTAGAGGCCTTGCGGATGCATCTTTGACTTGGCCTGTTTACAGACTAGGCACCAGGCACAGTGGGCCTCCACATCTCGCTGTTGATGAGGCCAGTAGAAGTGTTCCTTAAGCATGGCCAATGTCTTATCGACACCAAAGAGTCCCATTAGGCCGCCTCCATGGGCTTCCCGTAGTAGTAGATCACAGATGGATCCTCGGGAAATGCAGAGCCGTCTCTCCTTGAAGAGGAATCCTTCAAATAGGTAGAACTGTCCGTATGCGCCCTTCCCGAAGGTCTCCTTGAAGTCCTCGTCGTTCGGATATAGTTCCTTGAGCATCTCAAACCCATTACCTTGGACTCCATAACCGAGATAAGGGTATGTCTTTGGGACAATGCATCGGCTACAACATTGTCGTCTCCTTTCTTGTACTTGATTATGTACAGAAACGTCTCGATGAACTCAAGCCAACGTGTGTGTCTCTTCTTTAGTGCAGTCTGGCCCTTGAGGTGTTGAAGGGTCTGGTGATCCGTATGAATAACGCACTCCTTATCTAGCAAATAGTGTTACCACATCTCCAAGGCACGGACCAAAGCGTAGAGTTCTTTGTCATAGGTAGGGTAGTTCAGGGCGGCTCCGTTTAAATTTTCACTAAAATAGGCGACCGGCCTGCCTCCTTGTGTCAAGACGGCGCCTATGCCCACTCCTGAAGCGTCGTACACAACCTCAAAGGTCTTAGTGAAATTCGGCAGTGTGAGGACCGGGGTGTGTGTGAGTCGCTCCTTCAATAGCTTGAATGACTTCTCTTGTTCCGGGCCCCATTTAAACTCCTGGTTCTTCTTGATCGTAGACGTCAAGGGGCTGGCGATTGTGCTGAAATCTCGCACAAAGCGGCGGTAGAAGCTAGACAATCCGTGGAAGCTCCGGACCTGGCTGGCATTTGCTGGGGTAGGCCTCTCCTTGATGGATCCTATTTTCTCATCGTCAACTCTAACTCCCTGTGAACTCACGACGAATCCTAAGAAAATGACTTGGTCGGTGCAGAAGGTACATTTCTTGAGGTTAGCGTAGAGCTGTTCCTTCTGTACTGTCAAGGTCATGGTCTCCAGATGCTCTAGATGAGCTGTGTATGTCTTGCTGTAGATGAGAATGTCATCGAAGTACACGACCACGAATTTGCCGAGGAATGGTCTGAGGACGTGGTTCATCAGTCGCATGAAGGTGCTCGGGGCGTTAGATAATCCGAAAGGCATCACGAGCCATTCTACAAGCCTTGCTTGATTTTAAACGCGGTCTTCCATTCATCGCCTTCTCGCATTCGAACTTGATGGTATCCGCTCTTAAGGTCGATCCTGGAAAAGATGACCACTCCGCTAAGATCATCTAGCATGTCGTCCAGGCGCGGAATGGATTTCGGTATTTGATGGTGATGTTGTTGATGGCTCGGCACTCAACACACATCCTCCAGCTTCCGTCCTTCTTGGGCACGAGTAGGACTGGGACGGTGCAGGGGCTGAGGCTCTCTCACACATATCCATGTGCGATAAGGTCTTGAACTTGTTTTTCTAGTTCTTTGGCTTCTTCGGGGTTCACGCGGTAGGCAGGTCGGTAAGGTAGTTGGGCTCCGGGGATGAAGTCAATCTGGTGCTTGATCCCTCTGATTGGCGGTAGTCCTGGTGGGATCTTGTCTTTGAAGACGTCAACATACCTTTCTAATAGCGTCTTAACTTCCTCGTGAACAATGTCTTCTTCGCTAACTGCGCTTAATAGCTCTCGGTATAGCAGTAAGATGACTTCCGTCTCTTTGGTCTGGACAGCTTTACGGACGTGTGCGACGTTAATAAGAAAGTTCTCCTTCCGAGCTTGCTGGACAGGAACCTCCATGGTTCTGGATGGGCTGCAAACGGGCCTTGGTGGACTAGTCCGGGTAGTGGCTTGCAGGACGGCTCGGATGGGTCGAGGAAAGCCTGGTCTTGGGATGGTCCACGGGACGGCTTGGATGGGACGTGAAGTGTCTGGTCGGGACCTGGTCCGTGCTGGCCTGGTCCTTGCTTGCCGACTCGCCTCGCAAGTTCAACGAACTTATGCTCCAATGCTCGGGCCTTGGCTCGCGTCAGGGGTCCGGGTGGCACTTCTGGGACGGTTGGGACGGTAGCCGGTCTGATGTCCTCATCTAACTGTCCCCAGCACTACGACCTGAGTCAATTATATCTTCCCAAGATGTCTAGATACAAGGATCTCGCGCCTATGTTGATCAAGCTCCATTAATGGCTCAACAGCTACTTTGCATTAAATTGTTTGATTTTCTTTCTTATTTTTACCTTTTAGAAAGTTAGTTTAATCATATATGAGCTTTATACAAAGCTCACTTCGTCCTTTGTTCACAGCAACCCTTGGTCATTGAAAGTTAATACAGAAAATCATTTTCTCTTCAAAGAAGTTATTTGAGTTTGTTTTTGTCTTTAGATTCTTAAGTATGAAAAGCACTTATGTTTCTATTGATAGTTGGATTTAAGATTATTTTTTTGATTCAAATATTCTTGGTTTATCACTGATTAAGAGATTCAATCGCAACCCACTGATTAAGAGAGTCAATCGCCTATCATCACCACCACCTTCTACATTCATACACCTTCCACAAGTTTTTTGATCAGTTCTTGATCACTTATGGCACAAGATTGTGGAGTGAGTCCCGATCTTACATCATCTGGTAATAGAGCTCAAAAAACTTATATCCATCAGGTGTGTTCATCCAACCTTTAGCTTTTAATTTCTATCTTATTTATGTTTCATTCTATAAACTGAAAACCATAAAAATAATTTTTGTTTACTTGCTTGTCTGATTTCATTTTTCTTGTTTGTTTTTTTACTTTGATTAAAAAAAAACATAAAGTTATATAAAATTGTTTGATCTTATTGCATGGTGTTTTTTTGCATTTTGATTCATAAAAATTAAAATTTCCCATAAATTTGTTGCATTTGAAAATTTCTTTAATTATTTTGTGAAATTTCCATAAAGTTTAAAGTTAAAAAAGGTTAAAATTACTTGTGTAAAAAACCAGAGATTTCCATTCCTATTGTTTGTACATTATTTAAAATTTTCTTATCGTGCTAAATTTGATTTAACATATCATTTTTCTCTTTGTTCTTGCAAGGCACATGATATCTTAGGATTTTACTAGTATTTAGGTTAAGATTTTAGCTACTTAGGATGAATTTTAGAGTGTTTTAGGTCTTCATTTGTGTACATATTGCATTAATTAGGTGTTTGTATACAAAACCAAAAATAGAGCAAAACCAAAGCAAAAAGGCGAGATTGTGCATGAAATTGAGTACCGAAGGGATATTTCGTATCAAGGGACAAATTCTCATAGAAAAGAAATCAAAAGGATGAAAAGAGGAAGAAAATCAAAAAAGAAAGGAAACAGAGGAAAGAAGAAAACAAAGGAAAAGGAATACAATCGAATGAGACAATTCATGTGTCTAACAACATGTTACCAACCCGAAGCGAAAATCTGCATAAAAGGAAAGTGCGCGTAAAAAAGTAAATTGAGCCAAATCTTGGTCTGAATAAAGTTAACCTAATTTGCTTCCTCTTTTACCACTAAATATACAATGCACCAGGCCTAAATTTGGAGGCAATAAAAATCATCAGAAAAAGAGATAAATTATCTACTTTATATTTGTCTTTAGTTGTTGAGGCGGTTTAGGGTTTAAATTTCTTGAGAGACAGTTTTACTTTAATTTAAGCATTCATATTTCTTTACTTCTGACTTTTACTTTACCTTCACGTTAATTAATTTAATCTTCATTCTCTACACCAATCTTACAGGTTAATGTAGCATCAACCAATATGATTTTGTTACCATCAATGATTAGCGAGTAGACTTCCACACCCTTTTGGGTCAGGTAGGAAAGATGTTTTACAAGGAAAACAATGATTCTTTAAACGAATCTTTTATCCATTGATCCATCGTGTCTTGAGATGCTGAATGACATGCCTAAGATGCTGACGCCTGAGTCTTAAGCCATAAACTATCTTAGATGGGATGGTTGATCACTTGAACACTCTCTACACGAGCTTGGCTGGTTCCAGCTGTCAAAAGTTACGTCTGGGTAGTGTTGCTACATAAAGAGAGTTTTAGCCTTAATGATCATTAATAACCAAGTACCCAAAACTCGGAGACCTTTGTAGATGCTTGGTGGTTAATGAAGGGGTTTATGTCAAAATAGTGGATTAATCTGTACATGAGTGATTCTACTCTTCTATGGGTTGAGAATAATATGCTTGATTATAAACATGAGTTCGAAACATATATTTCTTAAGAAACATTGGACCAATTACCTGTTTCTTATGAGGCTTTTAGCAAGTAGATCTTCAAACAGGTCTGAGGGTGGAAGGATGTTCTAAGACAGAATTAAAAGATTCTCAAAGAATTTTATGACAAAAAGTTACGCTTGGCCATTTGGATTTGATTTCCTTTGCTCAAACTACCTTTAACGGAGTTTGTTTAAAAGATATAAGCACTAAAACGTGGGCTCGGCTGGATCTAGCTAATGAAAGTTACGTCTAGGTAGCCTTGTGTTAAATCTAAGAATTCGCTTTTAATGCTCGTCTCCACTGAAGTATCCAAAACCCGTAGAACTTTGTAGATACTTCGGTGGTTGTACAAGTAGTTTTTACGACATAAGTTGATTAACCGCTGTTCGCGCTTCTTAAACCGTTGGGACGAATAGGTGAACTTAGCATCAATAGTTCTTTCTTAGACATTGAACCCGTAGCCTAGCCTGAGAACCCATTTCCAGAACTCTTTCTAAACCGTTTTTGCCAACTTTCCTGTTTTTATATTTACTTGTTTAGTTAGTTTCTTTAATTTAAATTTTTATTATTAATATCATTTAACTTAAAAGAAAACAAAAAAACAACTTAATTGTTCAGCTTAAATTAAGTTATAACTTCCAATTCTAGTGCTCGATAATCTCCTGATTTGGATTGACACTACATACTACATGACTAGGGGTTGATACCCCGCGCTGGAAAGCGCGTCTATCAACAGGCGCCGTTGCTGATTTGGGAGATCTTATCGACATTAGAATTTAGTAATAACTTGAGCTTAAGCATTGATACTTTACTCCTCGGTTCCTAATTCTTCTCTTTCCTTCTTTTTGATCCACAGGCTCATGCACATACGCAGCAAAGGCTTGAAGCAAGATATAAAGAAACTGCGCCAGACAATGGGTTGCCAACCCGTGGCCAGGTATATCGAACCTTCTTTGAGGCAAAACATACCCAACAGCAAAAAAATTCCACCATCTCCGACGTCAAGCAACCCATCTAGATCTCTAAGGTCTGATGAATCCACTAACTTTGGTTCTTTATAGGTAACACACACACCTTTGTACATACCTGCATTTTATTACATTTTTCTTTTTCTTTTGTTCATTTTGATCCTTGCCACTTTCTTACTCACACCGAGACGGTGAGAACTAAGTCTGGAGGAGGGATCACGTTGCTAACATAATTTTCTGTTTGATTGAGTCATGTTTGAATTTGATTGAGTCATAGAGTCCTAGTAATAGAATAGTTATAGAATTGAGTCATAAAAACAGAAAAGAAAAAAAAAAACCATTTAGGTTGTTAGACTCATACACATTAGGATTATGTAGTTAGAATACGATCACACTTTGCTCTTTCTTGACTGTTCATCACCATAGAAAACGTTGAAATAATAAAAACACCATGTTTGGAAATTCTCACTTTTGAAAAGGATATTAGCTTTGGAGCTCACTTAGTCATTTTAGGAACAGTTCTATGAACTTAAACCTAATTTGAATTATTAGTTTTCTTGCCTAGGGGTTTGATATGCATTTCTCGTGGTTTTAACTTTTTCTATTCGGTTTTTCCACCCTTTATATCAATATTTTGAGACCGAATAACTATCCTATCCTAGTCCCTAACCATTCTTTTCAAACCAAAACACTTTTCTTTGAGCGAGGTCTTTATGGGACATGTGGTACATGTGCAAATTGGTCAAAGACAAGGAACGACAAGAGGTATCTTCTTCATAGGATAGTTAGGATCATTAAGATGGGAATTTTGGGAACATGACCAATTAAGTAGGGGAGATGAGCAAAAAAAAGAGTTTGAAAACGGGTCAGTAACCCGCAAAAAAAAAAAAAAAAGAGGAAGAAAAGTGAGTATGAAAACGGGTTAGATAACCCGCAGCAGAAAACGGAAACCGAACCACAGGTTAGGAGAAAAAAGCAAAAGATCCTAGTATTAGAAATCTCTGGGATAAACATGTAAGAATCTCCCACATATATAAAAAAGGGAAAAGAGGGAGCAGATGAAAACCCTGAGCTTTGTAATAGGAAGGATCCAAATGCCCAAGAATTATATCAAGTATTTGGCTAAAAAGAAAGGCCTTTGAGATTAAAAGAGTAGAACGTAATACTAGGATTTGGGACTCGATGGGATAAGAATGAGGATGAGTCTCTTGTAATCATCAATTGGTCTCTGCTTAGGTTATTTTGCATAATGTCACACATACTATTTTGAGAGATAGCCACCGCAAAAAAAACTAACTCCAGAAAGGTACACCTTTACTTAGCCCTTTTCCTTTTCACTCTTAGCCGATCAATAATTGATTGATCTCCCCTAAGCGAGACCGCACTTTAAATACCCGCTCTAATGAATGAAAGGAATTGTTCTTGACCTGACTCTATTAGTTCCATATATAGCTGAGAACGTGATGAACATGGTAAAGTATGAAAAAGTAAACTGTTTTATCTAATGAAGGACATGCATTAAAGAGCTTAGTGCCTTAGAGTCTTAGTGTCTTAGAGTCTTAGTGTGTTTCTTTTTAAAAGGGTTGATGTCGTTTCACGCTAGGTTTGCTTGAGGACAAGCAAAAGACAAGTATGGGAGAATTGATATCTTAGGATTTTATTAGTATATAGTTTAGGATTTTAGCTACTTAGGATGCATTTTAGGGTGTTTTATGTCTGCATTTGTGTACATATTGCACTAAACGGGTGTTTGTGTGACAAAACAAAAAATGGAGCAAAATCGAAGCAAAAAGCCAGGATTATGTGTGAATTTCAGTAACGGAGGGAGATTTTGTATCAATGAACGAATCGTTAGAGAAAAGGAAAAAAAGAAGAAGAAAATAAAAGAATAAAGGAAACAGAAGAAAGGTGGAAACAAAGGAAAAGGAAGAGAATCAGGCGAGAGACTCCGGATGTCTAAAAACATGTTGCCAACCCAAAGTGAGAATCTGTATAAAAGGAAACCGCGCCTAAAGAGTAAATCGAGCCGAATCTTGGTATGAATCAAGTTAACCTAATTTTCTTCCTCTTTTACCACTATAAATGAAAGAATAATAGATTAAGGTTCATCATTGATCAAGAGAATAGAGAGAGAGAATTTTAATGACAAGAAAATGAGAGAATAGAATTTTTATTCATAATGATGAGAGAATCATTTCTCTTGCTTACAAATGTGAAGGGAGATAGATATTTATACTATTCTAGTCTAGGCTTGTTTGGATACAAGGAAAACCTTATACATAAATGGCTACAAGGATAACATAATCATATAATACAAACAAGCCTTAGACACTCCCTTTGACATAGAAATAAATTGCCATTTAATATGAATTAAAGGCTTCCATATTTTCATCATTTCTGCTTCATTCCAACACTCCCCCTCAAGCTTAAGTCATGGAAAATGCCTAAGCTTGCAACCATGAAGCATTACCTCATTAAAAACCTAGATAAGGAAAACCCAATTGGGACAAAACCTTTTCTAGGTAAAAAGAGTATAACACTCCATGTTGGGATCATTGGTGTGGAATGGACTGCTTTTGAAGCTTCTTATAAGTCTGGTCCATTTCTCCCCCTTTCTTTTGACTCCTTGTCTTTAAGATGTGATTTTGATCCAACTTTCTCAAAGCTTTCAAGTTTAACCTGTTTCACATACACATATACATGCATGTATCAATACTCACAAGTTAAACCAAAGCATTATAGTAAAAGAATGATTTTTAACTTCCCTTTTATAAATGTGGATGGCGGATTGGATGATATGAGCTAGACCATTCTGGTTCTCTAAGAACTCCATATTAAGGTCTTTGGATTCATCATGATCACATGGTTCTCTTCTGGATTCATCATGATCACATGGTTCTCTTCCCTTATATGTGTAGGATCCACTTTGGCTAGCTTCATTTTGCTTCACTTTCTACTTTCAATAAGTCATGCTTCCACTAAATGATGTAGGGTAAGTCATGCTTATGATTGTTTTCCATCACTTCCTGATCTAAAACATCATAGCAACTCAAAAATAAAGGTTAGTATTCCAGAACTTGAATAAGATCAAGTCTGGTATCAAGTATAATATCTAGCCAAATTTTCAACCTAAAATCATAGAATTAAAGAACTTATCCTAGATAGAACCTTTTATGAGAGAATTTTGTCATGAGGTGATTCATCACTTTCCACCAGCTTACTCCTTCTCCATACGATTTGGTAGCTTTATGGCCATTGGTTCTATCCTCATTTGATGACAGAAGAAATGGATGACCTTATTCACAGCCTCCATTAGAGAATCAAACTGAGCACACTTCTTGTGCTTACTTTCCAAGGCAAAACATCTTGGAATAACCATGATCCAGACTGAGCACACTTCTTGTGCTTACTTTCCAAGGCAAAACATCTTGGAATAACCATGATCCATACTGAGCACACTTCTTGTGCTTACTTTCCAAGGGAAAACATCTTGGAATAACTATGATCAAGTATGACACCTTGACCAATTCGAACTGAGGCCTGATCATCATCATGTGCCTCACGGCATCATGTACCTCATGTACCTCACGGCATCATGTGCCTCACGACATCATGTACCTCATGTACCTAACGGCATCCTTGTTCTAGATTAGATGCTCATTTTCTTTCCCCCCCACAAGCTTGACACTAAGAATAAAAGTCAAGTTTGGAAGAATGAGCATACACATAATGAGAATTAAGAGATTTGAAGTATTGAAAAATATGAAGAATAAGAGATTTGGAGATTAAAAGTATAAGTGATGAAGAATTATAGAGAATTATGATGAATGTCAAGGTGAATTTTGGATCCATCTAGGTTCTAAATGCAATACATAGTCTTCCTAGGTTCTCTTTCATCCTATGAACATTTCTAGATGAGAAATATCAATCAATCAATAAATAAGTAGAAGGTTTAGAAATAGCCTTTGCAAAGACTTTGATAAGCCTTTGTGAGTTTCCTCCTTTGTGATTGATTATGATCTGAACTTGTAGCATGTGTGCTTTGTTGATTTTCTCTTCAAACACACACCAAAGGTCACCTTACTCCATGGGAGAGCTGATTCATCACATTCCACCAGTCTTTCCTCTCCACTCTTTGTGGTGGCTGTTCTTGGTGGCCATTGGTTCTAACTTCTTCTCCATGTGTTGTGCCTTTTTTTACATTCTCTCTTTTGTCTTTGTTAGACAATGGAGCAAAACATCAACTCCCATCTTAAGTCTTTGAACCTGTTGAGAATAGGCAGATTCTAAACAAAAGATAGTGAGTGAAAGAGATTGATACCAAACTTAATTTAAAACATTGCCTAAGGACTTTTGGATTCAACATGCCTTCTTAAACTTATTTTCCTAAGTAAAAGACAAGGTTCTCTTCAACTAGGATCAATGCAATTCATGAACAAATGATTCATCTAGCTAAACTAGGTTCAAAATGTTCCATTGTACCAATTTCTAAATACATGAAAAGAAAAAAAAAATTCATGATTTACTAACCACCTAGATACCAGATTTCCTAAAGTTCTAACTCATACAACCATCAAATGAAATCAGTAAAATAGTTGGACAAGAGTTTAGAAATAGCCTGAATGTATAAGACTTTGATACTAGGTCTTTGCATTTGAGTATAGGAACTGGTTCTGATCTAGGCACTCCATTTCATTATGTTGCTTTCAAAGTGCCTTTGGTGGTCCATTAATGTCTCCTTTGCAACTCTCTCGGCCTTAGTCCTGAGATTGATGAGCTGCTTCCAACTTAAACACTTAGGTAACCTGATTTAGTCAAGCTCTTTAGAAACATATTCCACGTTCACTATCCTGTTGTTGTAGAGCCTTCCATGCAATGAATCCCAGCAGCCACACCACCTTCCTTCAGCCTTTCTTTTTCAGCTCTCCTCAACGACTTCTTGTCCTTGGACGACTTGTTTTGCTCTGGAGGATGCTTCAGAATAAACGCTGTAAGCTTATCCCTCATATCTACATCCAATATAAACCCGTAAGTTCTTAATGAAGTTCTCAAGAAGTCCCGCAAGCTTGGAAGTGTCGTGGGCTCCATTAACCAAAGAGGTCACTGTCTTCTCATCGAATTTGGACTGAGCACCGAGCTCACAACCAAAATACTTCGTAGTGTATGCAGCAGGTCTCCCCCTGTTTTGAGAACCGCTCTGGATGTGTAAGTGTAAACCCCTAAGTGATGTGATGATTTCTTGCACCTGAAGTTTCTTCTGGGTGCTTGAATAGTAGAGTTTACTGTGGACTTTGGAGAATTGTCAGCTTCCTTCGGCTCAAACTCGTACCATGAGGAACGTAATATGACTTCTACTAAAAACACGTGTTCTGAAGCACACACAAGGCCATGGCCTTAAAGATATCTCTGGAAATTTCCATTCGCACGGTCTTAACGAAGGTGTTTCGAACATGACATTCTATAATACTCCTTCGCCAGTGGCTGCACAGCTATCCGCTATGGCTCCACCACCACTTTTCCGGAATTTCCAGCCGGCTGTTGCAATGACAATTGTTGCATGTACTGCTTTTGGATGGAGAGAGCAGCTGTTTTACCAAAAACTGCAGTTGCTTCCTCAGCAGCACCTAGTATACACAATTCCTCATATGCGGCCCAAAGTAGAGGATCTATTGTCAAAGACTGCTTAAATTGCTGAGCGGCGTTCTTCCTTCTATCAGTATACTTGTAAATAAGTCTAAGAAGGTAATGACCTTCTGCACCATTTGGGATCTCCGCACCAGGTTCATTAACAGGGCAGAGTGCAGATTCAGCTTCATTGAGAAGGTCCATCTGGTAGCATGATAACGCGAACAAGTACCGGGACTGAGCCATTTGTGTTCCCTTTAGCAGATGATATGCACTGTAAGCTTGATTATTCTGTAGGTAGCTGGTGGCTAATAACTGCAAATTAACCTCAGAAGGGAACTCAGCGTAGAGACGCTCGCACATGAAAATGGCATTCTTGTACACAAAATGACGAAGATTGATGTTAACACAGTCCACAAGCATAGCTTCCATGGTTGTTTTTTTTTTTTTCTTCTTGCCAACTCCTCCAACAGATTCTAACAAACTCTAACCAACAAGATCAACCAATAACAGACCTTATCTTCACAAATAATAAAGATTCATCAACAATTTTCAAATCTACCAAGATACTAATCAAAAATTCAATTTTCCCTCCAAATTCCATAATTTCTAAGATTGGTAAAGAAATAAGAAAAAATCAATCTTGAATACTTAAACTCTTCTGATTGAACTGAAATTTCGTGGAAACCCTCACAAGACACTTATCTAACTTTCCAGATTCAAAGAATTAAAGAAAACTAAGAAAGAATTAGAATTATATCACCAGGATCTTGATACAGGTGATTTCGGACGTCTCTGAGGAAAACTTCAAGAAAACCCTTTAAATTCAATGGAATCGAGTTCTTCTTTCTTTAAACAGTAACTAAACTCAAGAGGCTTGAGTTTAGGCATTTGAAAATCACGATTTTAAGAAACATTGACGTCGAGATGACCTGGGGAATGTAGAGGTTCGAAACGAACGCGATCGCGAACACATCTTGGAAGAAAATTCGTAACCTTTGATTCCCTGAGCCAAATGATGCGATTCAAACGGCTGTGGATTCAGAATTCGTCGATGCACACTCCAGAGAAAGCCGATCGTCAATTAGAGTCGTGGTTTGATCGCAATTTGATTTACAGGATGACGTTCGAAATTGATCCAGAAACAGATGAAGAACAAGATGGATTCTTGTTGAATCAATGAAAGAATGATGAAATTTACCCAGATTTGATGTAATCTGGCTCTGATACCATGAAATAATAATAGATTAAGGTTCATCATTGATCAAGAGAATAGAGAGAGAGAGAGTTTTAATGACAAGAAAATGAGAGAATATAATTTTTATTCATAATGATGAGATAATCATTTCTCTTGCTTACAAATGTGAAGGGAGATAGATATTTATACTATTCTAGTCTAGGCTTGTTTGGATGCAAGGATAGCCTTATACATAAATGGCTACAAGGATAACATAATCATATAATACAAACAAGCCTTAGACACTCCCTTTGACATAGAAATAAATCGCCATTTAATATGAATTAAAGGCTTCCATATTTTCATCATTTCTGCTTCATTCCAACAATAAATACACTACACTAGACCTAACTTTGGAGGCAATAAAAAATAATCACAAAAAGCTATATCATCTATCTTTATGTTTGTCTTCAATTTTAGAGGCGGAGACCTTTTGGTTTCTTAGTGTCTTAGAGTCTTAGCATTTTGTTTTAAACAAGGTTGATGTCTTTACACGCTAGGTTTGCTTGAGGACAAGCCAAAAGCAACTCTAGGGGAATTGATATCTTAGGATTTTACTAATATTTAGGTTAGGATTTTAGCTATTTTGGATGCATTTTAGGATGTTTAGATATGCATTTTGCATAAATATTATATAAATATGTGTTTGTAAGTCAAAAACATAATTGGAGCTAACCTGGAGCAAAAAGGTGAATTTGTGCGTGGAATCGTGAACCGGAGGAATGTTCTGTATAAAGGGACGAATCATCAGAGAACAGGAAGCTGGAGAGGTGGAAAAGGAAAGAAGGAAGAAAATCGCAACAAGAGAGTAAGGAAATCATAACATAAAAGGAAGAATAAGAAGAACACAAACTGAGGATTAAAAGAAAAAGGAAAAGGCTACCACAATATATACAGAAAGGGTTACTAACCTGTTGTACAAACCCGTTGTATGAGCTACGACTTAGCAAATCCGATGAAGCCGCGTTCCTCCTCTTAGGGCAAACTTTTCTTCTTTACTTATCTATATAAACTCCCAATTGTACTCGCAAGAAAGAAGAGACCGAATAGTGTTAAAAAAGAACCTCTTTTTAAGTTTTATTTTAGTTTAGTTTTAATTTTTTTACAAGACCTTTTTATTATAATTTAAGCATTTGTACTTCTTTATTTTTCATCTTTACTTTTACTTGCACTTAGTTAGTTTAATTTTGATTATCTATTTCAATCTATGGTTAACGCTTCATCAACTTATATGATTTTGTTACCTTCAATGATTAGGGAGTAGACTTCCATACCCTTTTGGGTCGAGTAGGAAAGATGTTTAAAAAGGGAGAAAAAGAAAGATTGTTTATGGTTTCTTTACCATGTTGTCCCCATCAGTTTTAAGATGCTTAATGACAGACTTAGAATGCTAATGCATCGGTCTGGATCATAAGGCTCATATGATCCTTGGCAAGATGGTTGAATACTTGAACACTCTCTACACAGGCATGGTTGAATCTGGTCAACGACCATATTGATTTCAGATTATTGTGTTACTAAAAAAAGAATTCGACCTTAATGCTCATTGCCTATCGAGTACCCGAAACTCGAAGAACTTTGTAGATACTATATAGTCATTGAAAGGGTCTATGCCATAAAAGTGGATTGATCATACATGAGCAATTCTTTCTATCATGAGTAGTCTTCCTTGAGAAACATCCGACCAATTACTCGATCCTGAGGGGTCTTTTAACTTGAAAACAACCAATCATTTTTTACTTTTTTGTTTTAATTAGCTGCTTATTTAACTGTTTTATTTTAGTTTTAAAGTTATTAACATCAGGTTACCAACCTATAACTTCTTTATTAACCTAAATTAAGTAGAAACATGTATTTTAGGTGCTTAAAATACCTCTCGATTTGGATTGACACCCTAAGTACTACAACTAGGGATTGATATTCCCAACGCCAAAAGCATATCTATCAAAACAAGAGCCACCTGATGCACCATATAAAACCAAACACCACCAAACCTGCACAATACCAAGGTAACACTCTAAACTCCCATAAGCGAATGAAGGCTAATTTGCTTTCTCTTGCTGCTGATTATCTAGTTTTGAGGTCGAAACATTTTCACGATTGAGAGTATGATAAGGAAATGAAGCCATCATCAACCAAAGAGCATGGAGAAAATACCAAAAAGCTGACTTAGACCCTTGGAAAAAACCAACCCGAGGGTACCTAAGACATTAGTGTCTTTCTTGGAGCATATCGACCCAACCAGGAAGAGTTAAGCTACAAATCGACTTGTTCCACAAAATTAATTCATAAAGGAACCACAGATAAGAAGAATTGACTCAAAATATTTCAACATAAATATTAAATTTAACTATGAATTTGGCGGACTTCCATTGAACTTGGAGGAGACCAATAACTACTTATTGAAAATTCCAATAGAAACAGGATGAACCAAGTTGTAAACGGCTAGTTCTCGAAACTTAACCCATCAGAAGCACGAGAAAAATTGGACTCATTTCCAAAATAAACTATGGTTCAAAAAGTATTCAACTTCTAAACCAAGAGATATCCAACTTATCTTATTTGGAAGCTAAAGGATTCATCCACTTACAAACAAGAATTTGGCGACCTTGAGAAGCATATAATAATTTAGAAAACACATCTAGTCATTCATGAGGGTTATTTATCATCTTTCCTTGCACCAGCATCCAGAGAATCAGACGGATTCTCTCTTGCTCACACTTACCATATTTAGAGCCATTTACATAAAAACTTCAATAGCTCTTTCCTCTTCTACTTGCTCACAACTTGGATGCATTATACACATTTCAGAATATTCCAAGGCATCACTTATATCTACCCAAGCTTTCAAGATATAAGGAATCTCGAGCCTACCTTGTTCAAGCACTATTAATGGCCCAACGGCTAATTTGCATTCAATTTTTTTATTTTCTTTCTTATTTTTACCTTTTAGAACTTTAGTCTACTTATGTAAAAGCTCTATATAAAGCTCATTTTGTCATTTGTTCACAGCAACCCTTGATCATTGAAATTAATAGATAAATTTTTTTTCTTTTCAAAGAAGTTCTTTGAGTTTATTCTTGTCTTTAGATTCTTAAATAAGCGAAGAACTTCTGTTTCTATTGGTTCATCATAGATTGAGAGAGTCAATAGCAACCCACTGATTAAGAGAGTCAATTTCTTATCATCACCACCACCTTTTACATTCATCCACCTTTCGAAAGCTTTGTTGATCATTTTTTATCACCTTTTTGTACAAACATCAATTTCTAGCCGGTTGCCAAACGTCTCAGTTGGTTAAGGCCAAACATCAAGTTCCAGGCCAAACATTAAGTTCCAGCTGGATTGATGTAAAAATTACACATCTCCGAGCGGAATAGGGATTTGATCACGATGGATTTTGTGACGGGATTGCCGATGCATGAAAAGAAGGATGGAATATGGCTTATCGTAGATCGCTTGACTAAATCAGCAGACTCCTTGCAGTAAATAGGAAGGAAGGCTCGAAAAAATTGTGTAGTTGTATGTGAAGGAGATTGTCCAATTACATGGGTTGCCTGCGAGTATCATAGCGGACCGCGACTCATAGTTTAATTTGGCCATGTGGAAATCATTGGAAAATATATTTTGTACTGAGGTCCATATGAGTACGGCCTATCACCCGCAAACCGATAGGCAATCGGAGAGGATGATTCAGACGCTTAAGGATTTGTTGAGAGCTGCAATTTTGGACTGGGGCGATGAGTGGGAAGAACATTTACCTTTGGTCTAGTTTGCTTACAATAATAACTATCAGGCCAGCATTAGGATGTCACTTTACGAAGTGTAGTATGGTAGGCCGTTCTGAACCCCGCTTTGTTGGACCAAAGTGGGGGGGGGAGCATAGTATATTAGGGTAGGACTTGGTTGATAGAACAATAAAAAATATCAGAATTTGTGGATCAAGATAAAGGAAGCTTAGGATTGACAAAAACATTATGCGGGCAAAAGCCAAAATGAGTTGGAATTTGTAGTTGAGGATATGTTTATCTTAAGCCGATCACCTACAAGGAGAAAGAAAGATTGAACCAGTCCGCAAAGTTAAGACCAATGTACATGGGGCCATATAAGATTCTGGAAAAGATCGGACCAGTGGCCTACAAGCTAGAATTACCCCCATCTTTGAGTGCATTTCACTAGGTGTTTCATTTTTCTATGCTAAGGAAATATATATGTGAAAGGCATAATGTGATATTGGAACCACTGGCGGATTTACAAGAAAATTTGACCATTGAAGGAAAGCTATCTCGAATTGTGGGAAGAAGATTTAAAGTTGAGCGCATGAAAAAGACCAAAATGATCCAAGTCATGTGGGGTTGTGATGGTGAAGAAGAGCCAACATGGGAACCTAAAATGGTAGTGAAGGAAATGTTTCATAAATGGTTTAATAAGCAAGTGGTGGAATCAGTTAATGCCAAGAAGGCTGTCATAGATTTGAGCAATAATCTATTCTACGTGGGGGAGAATTATAATGAACGTGTTCCTTTGGATCTTAAGAAGATAAAACTAGAAAATATCAGGAAAAAGAAAGTTAACCGAAGAATATAAAAATATTCCTAAAACTGGTCAATGGAAGGAACAAAAGAAAAGATTTCCCAAGAAAAATTAGAACATCCCGAGAGGATATATAGGCATGTTCAATGATAGGCCAGGCTCGGGGAAATGGAAGATTTCCCAAGAGAAAATGGTAATGTTTCTGAAGAAAAATGGGAACGCCCCGAAAAGAAATAGGAATGTTTTGAAATGGCTAAGGGGCAGGCTGACTGGATTTGACCAAGGTAAAGAGAGCCTTAGTCGAGCCTTGTCATATATATAGGAACCCAAGCTGTTTCTCAGCATTTTGCGAGACTTTACCGAGCGAAAGTAAGAACTCTGAATTAAACCAAAGAAACAGGGTGGTTGGTCAATTAATTCCTATTAAGCATCAATAAACTTAGTATTTTGGTCGATATGATATGTAAGATGTCAAGAGACTTAGTGATTGGTCAATTTTTTGTGAGAATCTGTCAGGTCCACATGATTTGCATTGAGTGTGGCTTGGACAAACTGCGACAAGAGTTGTTGAAGTGGGGTTTTCACCAGATCATCGAGATCCTAAAGTGAGTGTGTGACTATGGCTATGGTCTAGGGCCGTCGGCTAGCGTAGGTTCAATGAATACTTGATTGCTTGATCTAATATACTTATCCTTTATCTGAGATATTTGTTGCTTGTGAATGTCTGAAATCATTTGATTCATTCGGGTAAGAGATCCAGTTGCGGTTGGTGAATCACATTAGGAAAATATATATAGCCTGACTTGCATGATTGTCTGATTGATTTTATTGCTTGTTTCAATTACTTGACTATGGCTGAGTGAGACAGGATGACCGCTCTCACTAAAAAAATTGTTGCTTATGCCTCTTTTATGGATGCATGAAAAGAACGTGTTCTGGAAGGTAACCGCAGTGGATAGTAAGGATACGAGACTAATGCTAGAAAGAAGGGATGGTGTCTTGGATAGTTGGTTCGGTCTAATAAACTTAACAATGTAATAGCTTATTAGCGAACTAGTCGTTGTACTAGAACCTTAATTTTAATTAAATTATTTTGTTTGTTCGTTTATGCACTGATCTTATTGAATCGAATATTAAAAATATTAAGTAAAAATTTGAATTAAAATTTTGACTAAGTAAATTTTTGGGTTAAAATATTTCATAATGCCTCTAAGAAACGTTCTACTTATAACCTCCAAGACTTTTTTTATCTTATTTAAGTATTTGTATTTCTTTACTTTTTGTCTTTAATTTACTTGCACTTTTGTTAGTTTATTTCCTATTCTCTATTCCAATCTTATGGTTAACATGTCATCAACTAATATGATCTCATTATCATCTATGATTAGTGAGTAGACTCCCTCAACCTTTCGAGTTAGGTAATAAGGATGATGTTCTAAGAGGAAAGGATGATTTTATGAAGCTTTGATGCATTGTTCTCATCGTGTCCCTGTGGTGCTTAATGTCAGGCTCCATAGTGAACACTCGAGCTTGAATCATAAGCCGTCAGAGATCCTTAATGGGATGTTTGTTGTGCTTGAACACTCTAGACACAGGCCTGGTTAAATCTGTTCAACAAACGATGACTTCGGGTTACCTTGCTACAGACAGAGAAAACACACTCATAATGCTTGTTTCTTGTTGAATCACATGGCGAAAGTCTAGTAATTTATTTGATGAGTGATGAAGTGGTTTCTGTCACAAAGTGGATTAACTATACATCAGAGCATTTCTTTAGCATGGACCAAACGTAATAAGCTTACAAACATGAGTTCATACAAATATTTCCTATAAACATTCGACCTATTATCCGATCCTGAAGGGTCCTTTAATATGAAAACAAACAAACCAAACTGCTTTTATATCTCCTAGCTTTAGTTAGATTTCTTAGACATAGCTATTTACTAAATTGGTATAGATTTGTTTTTAGTTTCATTTTAATGACACCAGTTTACCAACCTATAACTTTTTATCCGCCTAAATTAAGTAGACACATGTATTCTAAGTGCTTAAAATAACCGTTGATTTGGATTAACATCCTACGTACTAAAAACTAGGCATTGTAACTCTCTATTCCACAAAGATTACGAAATTATCGTTTACTTGGCTAACATGTTTTCAAATAGGTCATATAATTGTAGTTAGAATTATAATTACTAAAACTACAGGTAACTTGTAGCATAATATGCTAAATCCGTCGGAAACAAAAATAAATTACCCACTCAATTGATATGTTTCACTATATAACATGTAACCGTAATTGTTAAATCATTTGTCCAAGTCTAATATATATTTTTAGTGTGTAATTTGTCTAATATGTTTTCAAATAAATCTAACAATTGTATACAATTATGATAAGTAAAAATTATAATAGTTATACATATAAACCCAAAAAAACCATGAATCCATCAGAAATTACTGCAGATTTCTTAGGAATTTAAGGTTTTTTTGGTTTATTTGGCTAACATGTTTTCAAAAGTCATATAATTATGTTTAGAATTATGATTGACTGTAGATATATAGTAACATAATATCATAAACCCGTTGGAAATCCGTCAGAAACAGAAATAAATTATCCACTCAGTCGATATGTTTCATTATGTAACATATAACCAGAATCATCAAGTCATTTGTATTACTCTAATAAATATTTTTTTAGTGTGTTATATATCTAATATGTTTTGAAATAAATCTATAAGTTGTGATTACAATTTTAGTAATTAAAAATTATACATATAAACTCAAAAAAAAATAATTAGTCAGAAATCCGTTTGAAAATTTTGACAGATTTCACACGGATTTAGGGTTTTTTTTTGTTTGTTTGGCCAATGTGTTTTCAAATAAATCATATAATTTTGTTTAGAATTATGATTATTAAAACTATAGGTAAATTGTAGCATAATATGTTATATCAGTCGAAAATCTATAGGAAATGAGAATGAATTATCCACTCAGTCGATATGTTTCATTATGTAACATGTAATTGTAATCGTTTAATCATTTGACTAAGTCTAGTATATATATTTTTAATGTGTTATTATCTAATATGTTATGAAATAAATATAACAATTGTGTTTACAATTATGATAAGTAAAATTTATAAAATTTATACATATAAACACAAAATAATTTAAATCTGTCTGAAATTCGTAAGAAATTTTTGAAGAATTTCAGATGGATTTTGTGTTTTTTGGGATTATTTGGCTAAGGTGTTTTCAAATAAGTCATATAGTTGTGTTTAGAATTGTAACATAATATCCTAAATCCGTCGGAAATATGTCAGAAGAAAAATTAATTACCCACCCAGTCGATATGTTCCATTATGAAATATGCAACCATAATCATTAAGTCATGTTTGTAAGTCTAGTATATATACTTTTAGTGTGTTATTTGTCCAATATGTTTTTAAATAAATCTATGAATTGTGATTACAATCATAATAAGTAAAAATTACAATTATGCATATAAAAATAGAACCTTAAATCTACCAAAAATCCGTTGGAAATTTATGATGGATTTCAGATAATTCATATAGTTTGGCTAATGTATTTTCAAATAATTCATATAATTTTATTTAGAATTATGATTAGTACAACTATCGGTAAGTTGTAGCATAATATTATAAATCAAATGTAAATCCATCAAAAACAAAAATTAATTACCCACTAAGTTGTTATGTTTCATTATATAGCATGTAACCGCAATTTTTAAGTCATTTGTCTAAGTCTAATATATATTTTTAGTGTGTATTTGTCTAATATGTTTTGAAATAAATCTAACATTTTTGTTACAATTATGATAAGTAAAAAGTATAAAAAAAAATTATGCATATAAACACAAAAAAAAACTTAAATCTGTCGGAAATCCGTAGGAGAGTTCTAATAGATTTCTAACAGATTTAGGGTTTTTGGGTTTATTTGGCCAGCATGTTTTCAAATAAGTCCTATAATTGTCTTTAGAATTATGATTACTAGAACTATAGGTAAATTATAATATAATATCGTAAACCCGTCAAAATCCGTTAGAACGAAAAATTAATTACCCACCTAGTCGATATGTTCCATTATGTAACTTTGAATCGTAATCTTTAAGTCATTTGTCCAAGTCTAGTATATATATTTTTAGTGTGTTATTTGTGTAATATGTTTTGAAATAAATCTAAAAATTGTGATTATATTATGATAAGCAAAAATTAAAATAATTATGCAAATATACACAAAAAAGGAAAATCGATCCAGATTTCCATAAAATATGGGACATTGTATCATATGCGGTCCATTTTGATCATGTGATATTTGTATCCACCAATCCAAAGTAAACTATCTAATTACACCAATATATAAAAGTTATATTCTAATTCCTCCTAATATTGGGTTCGCTTGGTTTTATCGTCGAACCCGATGATGTACCAAATAAAACCGATTTTAAATTAAAAATAAAACTAATTTTGAAAACCAAGCGAAGAACCCTAAAAATTTTGGGTTTGGGCAATCATCATCGGGTTCTCGGATTTCGATTGCGGGATTGAACTATCGTCACCTCCGAGAAAAGAAATTGACCTAATTTGACTCACTGGATAATTGCTAGCTCCGTCGGATTCAAATTCATCACTAGTGGATCCCCACCACTGTCGGGGCAGAGGAGAGGAAGCGTTAATCTGATAAGTTGTGTAGACAATATATGCATATCGTTTGGAATCGACGGTGTTGTGAAACATGACCAGGAGGTTCTTGAGGGATCGTGCAGCGTCAAGCGATCGGCGGGAAGTGAGGGTTGGAAATTATGGATAAAGCTTTGCAGGTTAGAGAGACGGCGGCGAGCTCTGAGGGCTTAGCAATGGAAAAATCACCAACTATGCAAAGAAAATAAAAGGAGAGAGAGTTTGATTTTGGGAATAAATATCAAAGAGTCGTCTTCTTATCTCCATTCTCAAATCTGTCACAGAACCCTTAAACCTTATCCCTTTGAAAACACAACACAGTGAGAGAGCTTTAGCCATGTCGATCGGAAGCTAAAGCCATATCTGCCTCTGCTTTTTTGTTTCTCTTTCTTCATTCAATTTTAAATCCCTTCCTCTCTGCGTTTCCAAATCCACCTCAGTCTTGCCTCTTTCACTCTCCCTTAAACTTCACTCTGTTTTTGTGCCTCGGTAGGAGATAATGATGGCTTGGGAAGAGGAAAGTGTCGGATATCAAAGTGTCCATCTGAAGAATCAGATGTTATTGATGAGGATAGTGAAGATGAAGATGAAGAAATCGAATCTTTATATTGTTGTTCTTTGCTTTCAGTTTCCGTTTCCATTTTATAATCATAATAAAAAATTTAAAAAGAACAGAGCTCTGATTTTGTCTGGTTATTAAAAAACAGAGTTTTAATAAAAAAGAAAACGAATTGATTATTCTGATTGAGAATTTAATTCACAGCTGAATCAGGAGAGGATTATGAATAGAGAACTAAATAGTGATTATTTTATTTATACACAGTAACCAAAACAAAAACAAGAGTAAAAAAATGTCTTGAATGAAATTTTTGTATTCTGCAATTTTTAGGGTTTTTCGATTGAGTTGCAAACTGGTTTCATTTTTAATTGAAAAACGGTTTTATTTGATACATCATCGGATTTGACAAGAAAACCAAGTGAAACAAAGATTATGAGGAATTAAAATGTAACTTTTATACATTGGATGCATATATCGCATGCTCAAAATGAGTCATATCTAATACGATCTCGCAAATCTCGTGGGAATCTAGATCGTCTTCCCACAAAAAACTTTTAATCTGTCGGAAATCCGTTGAAAATTTATGACAAAATTTAAATGGATTTTAGATATATTTTGGGTTTATTTGGCTATTTTTACATAAGTCATATAATTGTGTTATAATGATGATTACTAAAACTATAGGTGAATTGTAGTATAATATGCTAAATCAGTAGGAAATCCGTTGTAAATGGAAATTAATTATCCACTCAATTGATATGTTTCATTATATAACATGTAACCGTCATCTTTAAGTCATTTGTCTAAGTCTAATATACACATATATATATATATATATATATATATATTTAGTGTGTTATTTGTATAATATGTTTCGAAATTAATCTAATATTTGTGTTTACAATTATGATAAGTAAGAATTATAAAAATTATACATATAAACACAAAAAACATTAAATCCGTCAGAAATCTTTGTGAAAATTCTGAGTGATTTCTTTTTTGGGTTTATTTGGCTAACGTGTTTTCAAATAATTCATATAATTTTGTTTAGAATTATGATTACTAAAACTATACGTGAATTTTTGCTTAATATGCTTAATCACTAAAATTAATTCCCCACTCATTCTATATCTTTCATTATGTAACATGTAAATGTAATTGTTAAGTCATTTGTCTAATATGTTTTAAAATAAATCTACAAATTTTGTATACTATTATGATAAATAAAAATTATGAAAATTATACATATCAGCCCAAATAACTCAAAATCCATCAGAAATTTCTGACATAATGGATTTTGGGTTTTTGGGTGTATTTGACTTGCTTGTTTTCAAACAATTCATATAATTGTTTTAAAAATTATGATTGCTAAGACTATGCGTCAATTGTAACATAATATCATAAATCCGTCAGAAACTTGTAACCGTAATCATTTGTCTAAGTCTAATATAAAATGTTTTAGTGTGTTATTTTTCTAATATATTTTGAAATAAATCTTTAAATTGTGTTTACATTTATGATAAGTAAAATTATAAATATCCTATATTAGTCAAAAATTAATTATCCACGATCAGTCAATATGTTTCATTATGTAACATGTAACCGTAATCACTAAATCATTGATATAAGTCTAAGATATATTTTTAGTGTGTTATCTGTCTAATATATTATTAAATAAATCTTATAATTGTGTTTATAATTATGATAAGTAAAAATTATAAAAATTATAAATATCAACCAAAAAACCCTAAATCTGTAAAAAGAACCATTCAAAATTAAAAAAATTATAAAAATATGCATACCAGCCCAAAAAATCTTAAATCCGTTGGAAATCCATCAAGAAATTATGATGAATTTTTGACAGGTTTTGGGTTTTCATATAAGTTATACATATCAACCCAAAAACTCAAAATCCATCAAAAATCTATCATAAGTTAGTAAAAACTATAAAAATTGTACATATAAACCCAAAAAACTTACATTAATTAGAATTTTCTGACGGATTTCTGATGGATTTTGGTTTTAAAATTTATTTGGCTAACATGTATTCCAATAATTCATATAATTGTGTTAATAATTATGATTACTAACACTATATGTAAATTGTAACATAATATCCTAAATCTGTCGAAAAAAATTAATTACCCACTCAGTCGATATGTTTCATTATCTAACCTGTAACTGTAATCGTTAAGTCATTTGTCTAAGTCTAATATATATTGTTTTAGTGTGTTATTTGTCTAATATGTTTAGAAATAAATCTTTTAATTGTGTTTACATTTATGATAAGCAAAAATTATAAAATTATAAATATCAACCTAATGAAAAGCGCAAAGGCTTTTTGATATGTTAAACAAAGCGAACAACCACTATATAGCTCTTGTAGAGAAAGGCATTTAACGTTATCATCTGCTACTAGGATGATGAACATTAAGACGGATTACAATTTGTCAGAAGAATGTGTTGATACATTTTTTGATTTTGTGAAATATATCTTTTTGGAAGATAATCTTTCATTAGCATCGCACGACGAGATTCAGAAACTTGTGGCTGGTCTTGATTTGCCGTTTCAGATGATAGATTTGTGGATCGATATCTATATTATATTTGGATAGAATATTAAAACCGCAAAATGTGTCAATTCTGTCGTAAACAACGGTTTAAAGAAGTTGCATTTCCATTTAAACGGTTGTTGCGTTTACCATTAATGAATAGGTTAAAGAGGCAATATCATTATGAGCGCACAGCTGAGGCGATGAAATGGCATGCAGAGCATCATCAAGATGGAGAGATTTTGAATCCTTCTGATGCAGAAGCGTAGAAACATTTTCAATCACGCTACCCACATTTTGCATATGAGCGACGAAATGCCTCGGATTATGTACAGATGGTTTCAACCCATTTTGAAAGCATGGAAGACAATATAAATTGTGCCCGATAATTATAACTGTTGAAATGAAGAAGAAAAGAAGTAGATACTCTAAGATAAAGAGAGAGTATGAATTGTGTTAGTACTCTAAACCAAAGAAAGAGTATGAAGGAGCTTCTACACCTGTAGCCAAACAGGCATAATTGGCGCCTAATAGTGTGTGTTTGGACACAAGGATTGTAAACTCTCTATATAAACACTTGTACTCTTTATTCGTAAACAAGAAAATTAATTATTTCATTATTAATAAAAATCCTTTCTCTCATTCTCTTTTCTATAAAAACTCTCTCTATTCTCCAATGGTGAATCTAAATCTATCATTCTAACATGGTATCAGAGCCAGGTTACAACAATCTGGGATAAAATTCATCATTGAATCATTGAATCAAGAAGAGATCATCTTCATCACAATATGTTTGATCGCGAATTCCGGCCAAACCACGACATATTTTGACAATCTTATTTTTCTGATTGTTCTCCGGCGAGTCCTGAATCCACACCAATTGGATTTGCATCATTTGGCCACGGGAATCAAAAGATACGATTTTTATTGCATCGGACCTCCGCGATTGCCTCCGCCGCAAACCTCCGTGTTTCTCTGAGCGTTCCGTCGTCAAATCTTCACCAAATCATGATTTTCCAAATCCTAAAATCAATCACATCGAGTCTAGTTGCTTTTTATAAAAATCAGAATTCAATTATCCTAAGTTTTGAAGCCTTCTTGATCATTTTCCCTCTACGTGTCTAGTTTCGACCCCTTTGGGGTATTGGTAATAAAACTCTTATCCCTTCTCATTCTTTTTCGAATATTGGATGTTAAGAAGTTAGATAAGAGTCTTGTGGAGGGTTACTAGAAGTTTCATTACAATCTGAAAAGTTGTTTTGGCTTCAAGATTCATTTTCTTGTGAACTAGTCAGATTCTGAAATTATGAATTTTGGTATAAAGAGGTTAGACTTGTTGCTCAGCTGTTATAACCAATTATTAAATATCTAAAACGGTTTTTGTTAGTATTTAAGAGGTTGTTAATCAGTTTAAAAGCTGTTAAAGACAGTTAAAAGGCGGTTACAATCTAGTCAAGAAGTAGTTATAGACAGTTATGTTTGTTAGAAAATGTTGGAGTTAAAAACAGTTAGTGGCAGTTAAAGAAAGTTGTTGGGGAAGTTTTTTGGCTGTTGTTTAGGAGGTTAAGAAGTTTTTCTGAAGTTGGAAAGTGGTTAGGAGACCCTAGGCTGCAACAAGAAAAAGTGCAAATGCTAGGAAAAAAGAGGAAGAGCTAGAGAAAACTACATTAAAGATGAAATAGAATGGGGAATGCACCAGAATAAGTTTCTAAAATCAAATGCAAAGATCTAGAATCAAAGTCTTCTGCATCCAGGCTATTTCTAAACTATTATCCAACTATATTTTTTTGATTACATTGATGGTTGTATGAGTTAGAACCATAGGAAATCTGGTATCTAGGTGGTTAGTAAATCATGTATTATATTGAATTGTGTTCATGTATTTAGAAATTGTTAAAATGAGACATTTTGAACCTAGTTTAGCTAGCTGAATCATTTTTTCATGAATTGAGTTGATCCTAGAGGAAGAGAACCTTGTCTTTTACTTAGAACCATAAGTTTAAGAAGGCATGTTGAATCCAAAAGTCCTTAGGCAGTGTTTAAATTAAGTTTGGTTACTCTTAATCACTCTCTTTCACTCACTATCTTTTGTTTAGAATCTGCCTGTTCTCAACAGGTTCAAAGACTTAAGATGGGAGTTGATGTTTTGCTTGATTGTCTAACAAAGACAAAAGAAAGCAAGTGAGAAAGGCACATAACATGGAGAAGAAGTTAGAACCAATTGCCACCAAGAACAGCCACCACAAGAAGTGGAGAGTAAAGACTGGTGGAAAGTGATGAATCAGCTCTCCCATGGAGTCAAGTGTCATTTGGTGTGTGCTTGATGTGAAAATCAACAGAGCACACATGCTGCAAGTTCAGATCATAATCAATCACAAATAAGGAATACTCACAAAGACTTAGTATCAAAGTCTTTGCAAAGGCTATCTATAAACCTTTTACTTATTCCTTGATTGATTAAATTTCTCATCTAGAAATGTTCATAGGATGATAGAGAACCTATGAAGATTATGTATTGCATTTAGAACCTAGTTGAATCCAAAAATCACCTTGACATTCATCACAATTCTCCATTATTCTTCATCATTTTTCATTAATCTCATATATTCTACTTAAAATCTTATACTTTTAATCTTCAAATCTCATATTATTCAATACTTTAAATCTCCTATTCTCAAGACATGTTCTACCAGATACTTACAATCTTCTTCTTTATGTTTAAAGGATAAAGAAGACCAAATTAAGACATACAATCTATGTATGCTCATTCTTCCAAACTTGACTCTTAATCCTAGTATCAAGCTTGTGGGGGGGGAAATAAAATGAGCATCCAAAGGCATTCATGAAGGCATTCATGGCACAAACAAGGACATCCAAGAAGGAGATGTCACAAGAAGGATATCACAAGAAGGAGATGTCTGGTGCATACAAAAGCTTTCAAAGCACAAACAATGACATTCAAAGAGTTGTCTGGCACATTCAAAGGCTTCCAAGCTGTCTGCCAAAACCAAGTGAGTGTAACCTAATTCTCTCATCAAAGGTTCTACTAGGATAAGTTCTTTAACTCTATGATTTTAGGTTGAGAATTTGGCTAGATATTATACTTGATACCAGACTTGATCTTATTCAAGTTCTAGAATACTAATCTTTATTTTTGAGTTGATATGATGTTTTAGATCAGGAAGTGATGAAAAACAGTCATAAGCATGACTTACCCTACATCAATTAGTGGAAGCATGGTGGGAGAGTGAATTAGGAGACAAGTTTGCTCACTCTACTCAAGCTTAATTCTACAATCTTATTCTCTTGAGTTAGGCTTATTGAAAGTAAAAGATGAAGCAAAATGACGCTGGTCAAAGGGAAATTCAAAACATATAAGGGAAGATAACCATGTGATCATGATGAATCCAGAAGAGAACCATGTGATCATGATGAATCCAAAGACCTTAATGTGAAGTTCTTAGAAAACCAGACTGGTCTAGATCATATCATCCAAATCGTCATCCACTCTTATAAAAGGAAAGTTAAAATCATTCTTACATTATAATGCATTAGTTTATCTTGTGAGAATTGATACATGCATATATATGTCTATGTGAAACAGGTTTAAATTGAAGACTTTAAGGAAAGTTGGATCAAAATCACCTCTTAAAGACAAAGAGTCAAAAGAAAGGGGGAGAAATGGACCAGACTTGGAAGAAGCTTCAAGGCAGCCATTCACAAGGGATAATCAACAAAGTCTTGTTCAAGGATCTATGGAGCTCACTATGGTGGATTAAAAGCTCACAGATTCAATGGCCAA
Source organism: Streptanthus diversifolius (assembly GCA_039880935.1). Classification (NCBI taxonomy): domain Eukaryota; kingdom Viridiplantae; phylum Streptophyta; class Magnoliopsida; order Brassicales; family Brassicaceae; genus Streptanthus; species Streptanthus diversifolius. The sequence goes on along the minus strand of JAXGFM010000012.1, from coordinate 13,522,105 downwards.
TCCATAAGCTAAGAAGACTTAACTATTTTTCCCTTAGTATTGGTTTTGTCCCAACGGTTTTTTCATACTAAGGTTTTTTAAGAGGAAGTTATTTAAGGTTCTAAACTTGGTTTCTATGAACATTGAAAATCAAGCTTGAAAGGGAGTGAAGAGAAGAAGGAGGAAAGTCTCTTCATCTTTGCAAGTTCAACCATTCACCCATGCTTAAACTTGAGGGGGAGTGTTGAAATGATGAAGAAAAGAAGTAGATACTCTAAGACAGAGAGAGTTTGAAGTGTGGTAGATACTCTAAACCAAAGGAAGAGTATGAAGAAGCTTCTAAACCTGTAGCCAAACATGCATAATTGGCGCCTAATAGGGTGTGTTTGGACACAAGGATTGTAAACTCTCTATATAAACACTTGTTGTAAGCAAGAAAATTAATTCTTTCATTATTAATAATAATTCTTTATCTCATTCTCTATTCTCTCAAAAATCTCTCTATTCTCCAATGGTGAATCTAAACCTATAATTCTAATAATAACACCTTACAATTTGTCGCCATCTATGTGCATGCGTAGAGAGTTTTTGTTTCTCTCTATTTTAGTTCCAGTCCATATAATCTGAGAAGGTCGCTCAACATATTCTTTCAACCATTGATATATGAGTAACAAATATTGTGGGATCATGGTGTTGAAGCATTTGATGTTTCATGGCAGCAGTATTTTAATATGCGTTTGGTTCTTATGTGGACTATAATAAATTTTAAAGCTTACGGTATGTTATATAGATGGACAATACATGAAAGATTATTGTGTTCTAATTGCGACACGAAAGGAATACGTGTTGGTTTGATTTCCATATAAGGTTTTTACTGGCTTATAATCTTTTTCGTCGGTCTACAACACATTTTACGAAGAATAAGAAAGTGTTTTATGGTCCACCTCCGGAAATATATGGTAGTAGTATATTGGAACACTTAAAAGATTTTGGTGCTGAGAGAAGTCTTTACTGTGGGGTTAATGGTAATGACCCCATTGACGATGTTGGTGAACACCATAATTGGCACAAAAAGAGTATTTTTGGGTTTTGCTTTATTGGAAAGATCATATACTAATGCATTGTCTGTATGTCATGCATGTGGCAAATAATTTATTTGATAAAATCACGAACACCATTATAAACGTCCAAAGGAAGACAAGAGAACTTGAAGTCTACATTAGACTTGTCCTTGATTTGTTGTTGTACAGCTGAAAGTCTACATTAGACTTTTGGATTTCATGTTTTACTGAATGGTAGATGCCCGATGGCTGCATACTAGTTAGACTCAGCTAAGAAAGAAGTATTTTGGATTGGATTCGGGAAGAAGTAAAATTTTATGACGGATACACATCTAACCTACATAATTACGTTTATTCGGTAAAAGGGAAGGAATGAAGACTCATGATTGTCATTGATGAGGATATTGTCCCGGCTGCTGCACCGATCATACCACCAGGACCTCTGACACGTTCAAAGAAGAAAGCACTTGGAACCAAGTTAACCATGCTGGTGGAAAGTCAAGCAAAGGAAGCGGCACAAGATTTACGATTGATCGATCCCGGTTCAACCTCTTCACTCTTCATGCCAAATAAGGAGCAATGGAGGCTCCCTCTAGACAAAACCTCTTCCTCAGGTGTCTTCACCATAACCATCCGGTGAAGACACCAAAAGATGTGCTTGGAAATAGTATTCTTTTTTCTATCTTTGGTTTTGTGCCATTAGGTTTTTCGAAGAAGGTTTTAATGAGGCAATACTCCTAGTGCACATGGAGATGAGACTTGTTCACAACCTTCTACACTTAACAAGGCCCATCCAAATTCAGCCTTCACATTATAAGGCTTCTCTATCTTTTCTTAATTCCTATTTTTATAGACTAAGTATTAATAGGCTTGGGACCAAACTATTATGTTTAAGTCTAAGCCTAAGTTTTTATTTTGCTATGTAATTTTCTTTTAGGGCCTTATGATTTCGCCAAGCCCAACTGTTTTAAGTTGTATTTGACACTTAGGCATATTTATGAGCCTATTGATCTATGAATAAGGCAAAACTCTTTTGATAAAAAAACCCCCAAGTATTTCTAGACCAAAACGGCCGCCACCTCTCACCCTTGAGTTCGTGGAGCTTTTGTTCTTCTCGTCCAAGAAGAACTATCCTCTGGTACATCAAAGGCTTTCCGCAGCCTTTGTGGTCCTGTTCAATCCACCTCCATCTCTTCAAGTGATCCAAGGCATCGAGACTCTCTGTCAAAGATCACATCTACCATGATATCTCATATCATCTAGTATCAGAGCTAAAAGTTCATACTGCTAGGTTGTTTCTATCCTTTCCCCTTGTTTCAAATCAATTTTTTTTCTTCTTGAATTCGTTGCTTGACTTGTTTACAATCTTCTTCCTGCAAGGAAGAAGGCGTGAGACAATTCAATCATCACATAAAAACCAAAACAAACCAGGTTCTATCTGTCCTATATCATTGTTTAATTTCTATTCTACAAAAAAAAAAAATTTGCTTGTTTGAGTGCTATTTCTTATTCAAAAGAGAAAATCATAAAAATCATTTAGATTGCCTAAAACGAATCTAGGAACAATACTAAACTCACCTAGAACACCTACTTCGTCTTGAGAAATCGTAAGATACAAATCTTGCTTGTGATTCACGTGTGTGTGTGTTTCTGCTTGTGTGTTATTGTTCTTTGTGTTCTTAGCTGCTTAAGGTTCGAGTCTCTCACCCTAAGAAGTGATTTGAGTCGATCTAGCTTTGCTAGTCTCGTGTTTGCGTGAGTGTCTAGTTGTTCCATCGAGTTCTAGGTTAGTTTGCTTGTTAGGTTATGCTTGTGTGTGTCGCCTAGGTGGCTAGGTTCCTTGTTAGTCGAGTTAGGTTCTAGTTTTATTTGTTTTCCAAGTCTAGCTCAGTCCGCTAGTCGCGTCTAGGTTAGCTCATTTGTTTGCCTTGTTCGCGAGTCGGGTAGTGGTTTACGTTAGGTCGCGTCCTTTGTCCCTAGGTTCTAGTCGAGTAGTTATGTTTAGGATTATTGATCCAGCCTAGGTTTAGTCGATTTCTTTAGCTAGGTTCATTATAGAATTGTATTTTAGTCTAGGTTCTTAACAATTAATTCTTGCATCTAGAAAAAATTAGGATATTTTCTTATTCTAGTCATAGGCAATTTTTTTTTGATTTTTTCTTGCTAGGATTAGATTATCTTTTTGTTTCCTTATTTATTGTTGCATTTAAATTTAGGATCATATAGATTAGGAAAGTTTAGATTAACATTTAATTTTTGATAATTCCCTTTAAATCTAATTGTGGGATAATTACATCTTGCGTGTTTCCTGATAAGGAAAGTTTCTAAGGATAGAAACTTTCCATTCTTGCTGCCTTTTGTTTCGAGAATTATTCGGGAAATTTTCCTTCCTAGGGAAAAGTCCCTTGTCTTTTGCCTTAAACAGGGACAGGATGTCGACAAGTGGGGAATCAGGAGGTCAAGACTTCAAGGTAATGATGCGCATGCTGGAACGAATGGAAGCTCGCATGGCCGCTCTAGAACAAGATTGTCGACCCGATCAGCCGGAGCAATCTGTGCGCCAGGGAGTACCAGAGTCCGCCAATCAGGGGCACAGCCGCGTATATAAACTTGAGGATCAGCCTCATCACCGAGCAGTTCAGCACGAGGTCAAACATAGCCCACCATCTTTTGTCGGGAGGCTCAACCCGGAGGAATATATAGACTGGAAAAACCAATGGAGCTCTTATTTGACTGTTACGGATATGAAGATCCAAAACGAGTCGCCCTTGCAACGGCGCAATTCACGGACCACGCGCTGGCGTGGTGGGACAGAGAAGTCGCAGTTCGACGTTGAGGCCGGTTCGGTTTACTGACGTCCTGGGAAGAACTGACGCAGATAATGAGGAGACGTTATGTTCCTCCTCACTTTCACCGATAATTACAGCGGCGATTCAGACGCCTTACTCAATGAAGTAAATCGGTGCAGAGTACTTTGATGAATTCGAACATCTAAGAAACCATCTGGAAATAGATGATTCGGAGGAGAGTTTAATGGCACAGTTCTTAGACGGACTTCAAGAGCCTATTGCGAGAAAGCTAGAGCGTCAGCCTTATCATGAATTAGGTGAGATGTATCACCTAGCGATTCAGATCGAGCAGAGTAACAAGCGCCAGTCTACTGCACCGCCTAGACCAAGAACGAACTGGAATGCTGGTTCCAGGCCATTTGAACGAATTGCACCCGCTGCCAAACAAAAACTTAAGGGAAAGATCACATCAGCGCCGGTACCAGCTCCCAAAGTCGGTCCAACTGCCCCAAGGACCGTGCCCCCGACCGCCCAACCTCAGCACAGCTGTGATATTACATGCTTTAAGTGTAGTGGGTGAGAACACATATCACGGGATTGCCCTAACCAACGGGTGATGTTTATAAACGTATCTGGAGAGTACGAATCTGAAGAAGAAAGAGAAGAAGCTGCAACTGCAGTCGAGAGTACTCAATCCGATGAAGAGATTGCCTATGCGGATTCTGGAGAATTGTTAATGATCAGATGAGTTTTGAACAAAAGATTCGAATAAGAGGGAGATCGAGCAGCGTGAGAACATATTCCATTCTAAGTGCACTATCAAAGGAAAAGTATGTTCTCTGATCATTGGTGGTGGATCCTGCACCAACGCTGCCAGCAAATACATGGTGGAAAAACTTGCTCTGGCAGTAACCAAGCATCCACGGCCCTACAGACTGAGATGATTCAACAACAAGACCGAGCTCTACATCTCCGATCAAGTGAAAGTATCATTCAGTATAGGGAGATATCAGGATAGTGTGGTTTGTGACGTAGTCCATCTTCTTTTGGGACGTCCTTGGTAGTTTGACCAAGAGACAACGCACAACGGATGAACCAACTTTTATTTGTTCGTTCATGAAAAGTGATGGTTCAGTCTTGCGCCAATGTCATCACAGCAAGTACGCGAGATGCAATCTAAGATGGCTAAAGATCAGCATGCGAGAAAAGAGAACTTCTTAGTAAATGTTGCAGACATCCGCAAGGCAATGCGTACAGAGAGTTCACAGGTTTTCCTCATGGTCTACAAGGAAATTTGGGCGCAACAGGCGCAGAGGAATTGCTACCAACAGATGTTAAGGCCTGCTAGGGAGATATATTGATGTTTTCCCGGAGGAATTGCCAGCAGGACTGCTGCCACTAAGGGGTATTCATCATAATATTGACTTCATCCCATGAGGGCAATTGCCCAACCGACCTACCTACCGAGTTAATCAAGAAGAATCCAAAGAGTTAGAGAAGCAGGTTCAGGATTTGATGGCACAAGGCTATGTCAGAGAAAGCCTTAGTCCATGTGTTGTACCCGTCCTATTGGTTCCTAAGAAAGACGGAAAGTGGAGAATGTGCGTAGATTGCCGCGCCATAAACAATATCACCATCAAGTACCTGCATCCTATCCCGCGCCTTGATGACATGCTGGACGAACTCAGTGGAGCATCCATATTATCCAAGATAGACCTTAAGAGTGGATATCATCAGGCTCATATGCAAGAAGATGATGAGTCGAAGACCGCATTCAAGACCAACAAGGTCTCTACGAATGGCTTGTGATGTCATTTGGACTGTCTAACGCCCCGAGTACTTTCATGCACTTAATGAATCACATTCTCAGGCCATTCATCGGCAAATTTGTTGTGGTCTACTTCGACGATATTCTGATCTACAGTTCGACTTTTGCCGATCATCTGCTGCATCATGAGTCAGTTATTCAGACGCTTCAATAGGAACAGCTCTTCGCCAACCTTCAGAAGTGTACTTTCTACACTAACCAAATGGTTTTCTTAGGCTTTGTTGTGAGTTCGCGGGGACTTCAGGTGGACGAAGAAATGATTAGGGCCATTCAGGATTGGCCAGTTCCGACTAATGCAAGACAAGTTCGCAGTTTCCGCGGATTGACCAGCTTCTACAGTCGGTTTGTGAAAGATTTCAGCATAATTGCTAGTCCACTTACCGCCACAATAAAGAGAAATCAGGAGTTTAAGTGGGGTCCAGAACAAGAGAAATCTTTCCAGTTACTAAAAGACAGCTTCACATGCGCACCAGTTCTGACACTACCGGACTTCTCCAAGACATTTGAGGTGGAGTGTGATGCTTCAGGAGTGGGAATATGCGCAGTCCTTACACAAGGAAGAAAACCTGTAGCCTACTTCAGCAAGAAGTTGAGTGGAGCAGCTCTTAGTTATCCACCATACGATAAGGAGCTCTACTCTTTGATCCGTGCTATGGGACATGGCAGCATTACCTGCTTGCTAGGAAGTGCGTTATTCACACGGATCACCAGACTTTGCAACATCTCAAGGGACAGACAAAATTGAACAAGATACATGCTCGTTGACAGGAGTTTATCGAGACATTCCCTTACGTCATCAAGTACAAGAAAGGCGCATATAATGTTGTTGCTGATGCACTGTCAAGGCGCCACTGTTTGATCTCGGTTATGGAATCCAAGGTTATGGGATTTTAAATGGTCAAGGATCTGTATCATGAAGATGACGATTTCAAGGAAGCATTTAAGGAGCATGGTAAAGGTTCATATCACCGGTTCTACGTATTTTACGGATTCCTTTTTAAGGAAAAGAAGCTATGCATTCCCCGAGGTTCTATTCGAGAGTTGCTGTTGAGATAGGCCCACAGAGGTGGTCTCATGGGACACTTTTGCGTCGACAAGACGTTTAGCATGCTCAAAGAGCATTTTTGCTGGCCGCACCAACGTCAAGATGTGAAAGCGCATTGTGCTAGATGTTTGATCTGCAAGAAGGCAAAATCAAAGTGTCATCCACATGGTTTGTACATGCCATTGTCGATTCCGACTGCACCCTGGATCGACATCTCCATGGACTTTGTGTTGGGACTTCCCAAACTCTAAAACAAAGATTTCATTTTCGTTGTGGTCGACCGGTTCTTTAAGATGGCACACTTCATCCCGTGCAACAAGTCCAACGACGCCAGTCAGACCGCAGACTTGTTCTTCAAGGAGATTGTTCGTCTGCATGGGATTCTGAGGACCATTGTTTCTGACCGAGACACCAAGTTCCTCAACCATTTTTGGCGCGTCTTATGGAGGAAGATGGGAACAAAGCTACTGTTCTCAACCGCGTTCCATCCTCAGACCGATGGCCAAACTGAGGTGGTCAACCGGAGCTTGTCCACCCTGCTGAGAGCAACGATTGGTCGCAATTTGAAGAACTGGCTGGATTGTCTATCGTATGTGGAGTTCGTATACAACCGAACTAAGCATTCAGCCACTCGCATGACGCCGTTCGAGATAGTATATGGCTTCAACCCAAACACGCCAATGACCTTCTTACCGATTCCACCTTGTGAAGCTGTAAGCTTGGAGGGAGAAGCCAAGGCAGAGTTAGTCAAGTGCCTACACTAGAAGGCAAGAGAAAATCTGGAGAAACGCACAAGTCAGACCGAGAAGCACGCTAACAAAGGGAGGAAGCACGTGGTTTTCAACGAAGGCGAATGGGTCTGGCTTCATTTCAGACCAGAGAGATTTCCCCAGAAGAGGAAAAACAAGCTGGCGCTAAGAGGAGACAGACCCTTCAAAGTTCTCTGAAAGATCAACGACAACGCCTACCAGCTCAAACTTCCAGGTGAGTATAATGTATCTACTACTTTCAATTTTTCTGACTTGGATTTATTTGATGCAGGTATTGAAGAAGAAGCTTTGGAGACCAAAGCTCTTGAAGAGGGAGGGAATGATGAGGACATCATCTCGGCTGCTGCACCGATCATACCACCAGGACCTCTGACACGTTCAAAGAAGAAAGCACTTGGAAACAAGTTAACCATGCTGGTGGAAAGTCAAGCAAAGGAAGCGGCACAAGATTCACGATCGATCGATCCCGGTTCAACCTCTTCACCCTTCACGTCAAATAAGGAGCAATGGAGGCTCCTTCTAGACGACACCTCTTCCTCAGGTGTCTTCACCATAATCATCCGGTGAAGACACCGAAAGACGTACTTGAAAATTGTACTCTTTTTCTATCTTCGGTTTTGTCCTATTGGGTTGGGACTTGTTCACAACCATCTACACTTCACAAGGCCCATCCAAATTCGGCCTTCACATTATAAGGCTTCTCTATCTTTTCTTAATTCATATTTTTATAGACTAAGTATTAAAAGGCTTGGGCCCATACTATTATGTTTAAGTCTTAAGCCTAAGTTTTTATTTTGCTATGTAATTTTCGATTAGGGCGTTATGATTTCGCCAAGCCCAACTGTTTTATGTTGTATTTGACACTTAGGCATATTTATAAGCATATTGATCAATGAATAAGGCAGAACTCTTTTGATAAAAAAAACCCTAAGTCTATCTAGACCAAAACAGCCGCCACCTCTCACCCTTGAGTTTGTGGAGCTTATGTTCTTCTCCTCCAAGAAGAACAATCCTCTGGTGTATCAAAGGCTTTCCGCAGCCTTTGTGGTCCTGTTCAATCCACCTCCATCTCTTCAAGTGATCCAAGGCATCAACACTCTCTGTCAAAGATCACATCCACCACGCTATCTCACAACATCTAATGATAAGGACATCATCCCGGCTGCTGCACCGATCATACCACCAGGACCTCTGACACGTTCAAAGAAGAAAGCACTTGGAACCATGTTAACCATGCTGGTGGAAATTCAAGCAAAGGAAGGGGCACAAGATTCACGATCGATCAATCCCGGTTCAACCTCTTCATCCTTCACGCCAAATAAGGAGCAATAGATCCTTCTAGACGACACCTCTTCCTCAGGTGTCTTCATCATAACCATCCGGTAAAGACACCAAAAGACATGCTTGGAAAGTTTACTCTTTTTCCTATCTTCGGTTTTTTCCCATTGGGTTTTCCGAAGAAGGTTTTGATGAGGCAATGCTAGTGCACATGAAGATGGGACTTGTTCACAACCTTCTACACTTAACAAGGCCCATCCAAATTCGGCCTTCCCATTTGGGTTTGACTAACGTGTTTGCAAATATATATATATATATATATATATATATATATATATATATATATTAGTCGATATCAGTCGATAAATTTCATTATGTAACATGTTACTGTAGTCGTTAAGTCATTTGTTTATGTCTAATATATATATATATATATACATATATATATATATATATATTAGTTTGTTATTTTCTAGTATGTTTTGACATAAATCTTGAAATTGTGTTTAAAATTATGATAATTAAAAAATAATATAATTATACATATCATAAAACCTTAAATCCGTCAGAAATCTGCCAATATTTCTCACGGGGTTCTGACGGATTTTGAGGTTTTGGGTTTATTTGGTTAACTTGTTTACAAATAAATTAAGCAATTGTGTTAAGAATTATGATAACTAAAATTATAGGTAAATTGTAACATAATATCTTAAATCCATTGGATATCTGCCAAAAAAGCAAATTAATTACCCACACAGTCGATATGTTTCATTATGTAACATGTAACCATAATTGTTAAATTATTTCTCTAAGGCTAATATATATTTTGTGTTATTTTTCTATTATTTTTGAAATAAATCTTACAATTATGATTAAAATTATCATAAATATAAATTATAAACTTATACATATAAACCCCAAAAACTTTAAATCCATCGAAAATCTATTGGAAATTTCTGATGGATTTCTGACAGATTTTGGGTTTTTGGAGTTTATTTGGCTAACATGCTTTCAAATAAGTCATCTATTGTGTTTAGAATTATGATTACTAAAACTATATATAAATTGTAACATAATATCATAAATCCGTCAGAAATCCATCGAAAACAAAAATTAATTATTAACTCAGTCGATAAGTTTCATTATGTAACATGTAATCGTAATCGCTAATTTATTTGTCTAAGTCTAATATCCATTTTTAGTGTGTCATATGTCTTATATGTTTTGAAATAAATCTGATAATTGTGTTTACAATTATTTGACTAAAGTGTTTTCAAATAAGTCATATAATTGTGTTTAGAATTATGATTATTTCAACAGTAGGTAAATTATAACATAATATCATAAATCCATCAAAAATCAGTTGAACACAAAAATTAAGTACCCACTCAGTCGATATGTTTCATAATGTAAGATGTAATTGTAATAATTAAGTTATTTAACTAAATTAAATAATTATTTTAGGGTGTTATTTGTCTATTATTTTTTGAAATAAATCTTACAATTGGCTTTAAAATGATGACAAGAAATATTTTTAAAATTATACTTATAAACCTAGATAAAATTAAATCCTTTAATAATTTCTGACAGACTTCAAACGCATTTTGGGTTTTTTGGGTTTATTTAGCTAATGTGTTTTCAAATAAGTTATATAATTTTGTTAAGAATTATGATTACTAAAACTATAGGTAAATTATAACATAATATCTTAAATTCTTCGGAAATCCGTCGGAATCTAAAATGAATTACCCACTCGCTCGATATATTTCATTATGTAACATGTATTCGTAATCGTTAAATCATTTGTTGAAGTCTAATATATATATTAGTGTGTTATTTGTCTAATATGCTTTCAAATAAATTTTACAATTGTGTTTAAAAAATTATAATAAGAATTGTTTTTTTTAATTAAGCATAAAAACCTTAAAAACCTTAAATCCTTCAAAAGTTCTGGTGGATTTCTAACAATTTTAGAGTTTTTTTAGTTCATTTGGCTAACGTATTTTCAAATAAGTCATATAATTGTGTAAAGAATTATGATTACTAAAATTATATGTAAATTGTAACATAATATCCTCAATCCGTCAAAAATCCGTCAGAAACGAAAACTCATTTCCCACTTAGTCGATATGTTTCATTATTGAACATGTAACTCTAATCGTTATGTCATTTGTATAAGTCAAATATATAATTTTTAGTGTGTTATTTCTCTAATATGTCAATAAATCTAACAATTGTGTTTACAATTATGATAAGTAAAATAATAAATTGTACTTATAAACCAAAAAACCTTAAATTCATCAAAAAAACTGTCAAAAATATCTGACGGATTTTTGGTTTATTTTGTTTATTTGGATAACATTTTTTCAGATAAATTATATAACTATAATTGTTAACTTATTTGTCTAAGTCTAACATATATATATAAAAAAAAATTAATGAGTTATCTATCTAATATATTTTGAAATTAATCTAAAAATAGTGTATACTTATGATAAGAATTTTTTTTGAAAATTATATACATCAACCCAGAAAACCTTCAATCCTTTAGAAATTCTGAGAAATTTTAGATTTTTTTGGGTTTAATTGTGAAACTTTTTTCAAATAAGTCAAATAATTATGTGTAAAATTATGATTACTAGAACTATAGTTAATTATAACATAATATCCCAAATCAGTAAAAAATGTGTCATTAATGAAAATTAATTACCCATTCAGTCGATATGTTTTATTACATAACATGTAACCGTAATCGTTAAGTAATTTGTTTATGTCTAATATATATGTATATATATAGTGTGTTATTTGTCTAATATTTTTTGAAATAAATATAATAGTAATGTTTACAATTATGATAAGTAAAAATCATTAAAATTATAGATATCAACCCAAAAACCTTAAATCCTTTGGAAATCCGGATTTCTAACGTATTTTGGGTTTTTTGTTTATTTAGATAACATGTTTTCAAATAAGTCATATAATTATGTTTGGAATTATTATTACTAAAACTATAGGTAAATTATAACATAATATCATAAATCAATCAGAAACAAAAATTAATTACCCACTCAGTCGATATGTTTCATTATATAACATGTTACCGTAATATTTAAGTTATTTGTCTAAGTCTAATATATAAATATATATATATATTAGTGTCTTATTTCTCCAATATGTTTTGAAATAAATATTTTAATTGTGTTTAAAATTATGATAAATAAAAATTATAAAATGATAGATATAAACTCAAAACCTAAAATCCATCGGATATCTGTCATAAACATTTGATGAATTTTTGACAGATTTTAGAATTTATGGGTTTATTTGGGTAACATGTTTTCAAATAATTCATATATTTATGATAAAATTTATTAACATGTTCTCAAATTTTCTCTTCCGAAAGTTGAGCATCTTCCCATAATCAACCTCTTGTCTCCGCAATGGTGATGATCTCTCGGGGATACTGATCCTTATTTTTGAAATATTTTTCATTTTGACTTTTCCAGATATACCATATTATCTATGAGAAATAGATATTTGAGATCTTCTAGGAAGTCTCCAAAATAGATATCCAAGTTCGAGAATATCGATAATATGAAGAGAAACTATTGATTATTATAAATCTTAGAAAGAGCCTAAATGTTAACTGTCGAAGGACATTAGAAATAACATTATTTTGTCTATCTTTCCTGGGAAAACGATCCAGATCCCCACAAATTATGAGACATCGTATCAGATGCAACCCATTTTTGCATCTCAATTTATATATCCATCATTCTAAATTTGAAGATCTATATATCCATTGTATATAAGTTACAGATTTATTTACACCTGGAAATAAAATTTTAAACTTAATTTTCCACAATCTTGGTTAAGTTACGGTTTAAAATTTTATAACCCAAATTACAAAACAGTAAACCGTAATTATATTAATTAAACCAAAAATCTTAAATTAAAAAAATAGTAAACCATGATTGTATTAATTAAACTAAAAATCATAATAAACCATTATTATATTATGTTCTTCTATCCAATATTTCTGCTGAAGCTTTATCCAGATCTTCGTTGCCACTATATTATGGCCAATTATTTTGAGTCACTATTATACAGCCTCTATACAATGTTTGTTATTGTCATTTCAGGTTTATTGTCAGCCTCTGTGCAGATCTCTATATTATGGCCAATTATGGCCAAAAGTAACTCGTTTTCAGTCATCATCGACACCGACCTCTTCGTTGCCACTACTTACCCGCGTAAATGGCTCCGACAATTTTGTTGAATTCCGACAAAACCCATTCCTCTTTTTTTCCACTTTCTCCGCCGCCGCTGCCGCCACCACAAAGTGCCCTAAATCTCCGACGACTTTGATCATATTCTCCTCACATAGAAACTCATCACTGTAAACTATCTCAAGCTTTCTCCCAAACTCATGTACAAAAACATCCGTCGTCTTTTTCTTCTTCCGAGAATCTTTACTCCTCGCCAAAACCGCCGAAATAAAAATCGGAGGCATTCTTCCCGGGGAATCTCCGACATACCCACGAGGCATATGAATCAAAATCACATCCCAATCCATCTCATATACAAAATCAGGTAAACTGTTGATCCCCAACTTACAATCTGAGAACAAAAGATTCTGAACTGGTCGACATTCGGGTCGGGTTTTGTAATAACCCAAAAGCTTACCAGCTTGAAAGACTTTAGTCGAGAAAACGACGTCGTAAGCTTCAACTCTGGGATTACTCTGCTCGAATTTAGAAACAGCATAAGGATTTTCGTCGACGAAGACAATACGGCCGTTGAGATTTAAAGATCTCCAAAGGGGAGATTCGTGGGAAAGTTCGAAGACGAGGAGGTTACAGTTGGGGGCTTTGAAGTTAATGATGGTAGAGATGGTGGAGAGTTCGGAGAAGGACATTGAGATGTTTGGTGGTGTTGAGGAAGTGTAGTGGAGGAGTGCGGCGAGGATTGGTGGTGAGAAGGAGGATGATGGTAAAGATGAGGAGAGAGAGTGGGAGGTTGTTGTGGTGGAGTAGAGTGAGGATGAAAAGAGAGAAAAAGAGAAGACGAGAGTGAAGAAAGAGAGGAAGAAGATGAATAGGAGATGGTGGTGATTCACGGTGGCGACGGCGGAAGCTGCTTTTGAGGTTTCCACCGTTGAATCCTTCGTCAACGGAAAATGAGGAAAAATCGAAGACTGTAGACGGATCGTATTTGGATCCGGTGTAAGGACGAGGGAATGAGTTTGAGAGATTGCGAGTTTAATTAACTACACGACAGAGTTTCTCCGAGAATGAGGTGAAAGTAGAGAGAGAAATGGTTAAAACTGGTTTTGGTTTAATATATGTTTGGTTTGTTCATTCAGATTTTGGTATGCAAAATTATTTTTGATTTTTATTTTAATTTAAAACCAATTTTATTTGGTATGGTATTGGGTTTGGTAACAAAACCAAACAAACCCGAAATTAGGGGGAATTAAAATGAAATTAATCAGTTTGTACAAAATTAGATCTTCAAATTTAGAATGATGTATATACAGATTGAGATGCAAAATTGGGATGGGACTTGTTCACAACCTTCTACACTTAACAAGGCCCATCCAAATTCGGCCTTCACATTATAAGGCTTCTCTTTCTTTTCTTAATTCTTATTTTTATAGACTAAGTATTAAAATGTTTGGGCCTAAACTATTATGTTTAAGTCTAAGCCTAAGTTTTTATTTTGCTATGTAATTTTCTTTTAGGGCCTTATGGTTTTGCCAAGCCCAACTGTTTTAAGTTGTATTTGACACTTAGGCATATTTATAAGCCTATTGATCTATGAATAAGGCATAACTCTTTTGATAAAAAAAGTCCTAAGTCTTTCTAGACCAAAACGGCTGCCACCTCTCACCCTTGAGTTCGTGGAGCTTCTGTTCTTCTCCTCCCAGAAGAACAATCCTCTGGTGTATCAATGGCCTTCCGCAGCCTTTGTGGTCCTGTTCAATCTACCTCCATCTCTTCAAGTGATCTAAGTCATTGAGAATCTCTGTCAAAGATCACATCCACCACGCTCTCACATCAGTCATGTTGTGATGCAGCGACTTCTTACTTTTGCCTTTGTCTATCTTCTTCATAAAGATATTCACCAAGCAATTGCAGGTGTGTATCGTACTCCCTTTTGTTTAACAATTTATCATACCATACATCTATTAATTTGTTTAATGTTTATTTGTAAGATTTGGTGTGTTTTTCAAGATTTATGCTCAAGAACATTTACAATTAAGGATATCCGCAATTTATAGGTCAATATACCAGTCATACTTTGTTATCTTGAGAAGATATTTATATCGTTTTTCTTTGATGTTATGAAACATCTTCCTATCCACCTCCCACGAGAAGAAACATTAGGAGACCCTGTTTAATACCGACAGATGTATTCTTTCAAGCGTTACATGTTCCATTAAAAGGAAAATGTTAAAATTTCGAACAAGGTTGAAGGATCTATTGTCCTACAGAGTCTCAATGAAGAAGTCTCACACTTTGTCGAATATTACTTTCCATCAAAAGTTCGTACAAAGAGTAGATGTTCAGCGCTGCATGATGATAGAGGTGAGAGAGCGATATATCCCATGTATATACCTGAGTTTTTTTCTCAAGTTGGTCGAGCAAGTGGGAAAGAAAAAAAAATGCAAACTATCAGCTCAAGAGGCCATACATTTGCATACATATATCCTCACAAATTGTGAAGATATTGTGAAGTATGAAAGGTACATATGGTTTTATATATTATATTAATTTTTATCTACTAATAGTGTTTAATATAATATTGAATATCTTATAGGATTTACATGGAGATCATACGAAACTACTATCCTGATTAGACTGAATCAGAACTTGCAGTTATAAAAGATGGCATCCGCATTGTGGTTGAAATATTAATCAAGTGTTTGAATATCCCAGGTTTGAACTTGCATTAACATTTACGTTTAAAGGTTTCTGAAAGTATACGGAGTGGTCATACTCTCCCCACATGGTTGATGGAGAATGCTAATGGTCTAAACACCACTGCAACTTCATACCCCATGTTTTGCACTAGGGGATATGCGTTTAGGGTTCGTGAGGAGAGAATAATGAGGCTAACTTCATACTATGGTATTTCTGCACAATCAGGTGATGCAGTTTACTATGGCAATTTTGAATAAAATATTAGAAGTCCGCTATCCAGAAATGTTGTTCTTGAGGTGCATTGTGTTTATGTGCGACTGGTATGATCCATTCATTGGTCGTGGTTTCAGATTGACTAACTCGGTGTGATTTTGATACATTCAAGCCGGAGACTACTTAAATATGACTCATTCATCCTTGTGTCACAAGCAGATCAGGTATGATCTAATTAAAATATGCTTGTTTTTTTTCTCTTTTTGGTATTTATATGTTTTGAAAAGTGTCACTATTTTTTTATCGATAAATGAATATATTATTTATTTATCGATATATAAATTTTTATTCATTTACATAGTATTTTGAAAATATAGAAGCTTGAACAATGCAAATTAGAAAAATAAAGTTTTTAAACTTATAAAATGAATTTTCTAGAACTATAGAAATGAAGTTTTATATTAATGTATAATGAAAACGATTTTTTCTAGTTTTTAAAATTAAATGTAACCGATAATAACATATGCTTTGGTGATGAATTCTATCACCTAAGAAAGTGATAGGAGACCATAAATAGTTGTTTAATTTTAAAAGAGTTTCTAAAAAAATCAATAAGAAAAATTGTTCTTATAATCCTTCTTGACATATTCAATTTGATGGCTTCTAATCAACTTATGAAACTACTTTTTACAATACAAGTAAAATATTTATAAAGTTTTGTTTGCGATAGATAAAATCAAGGATGAGATGAATTTTGGTGAAAAAAGTAAAATACTATATAATCTTTTTTTTGTAAAAGAATTAATAATTGTACGAACATTGTTGATTGAATTTCTTTTTAATATCTATATATATATATCTAATGAAATATGATGATTATTTATTTATATTTATATAGGGTATTTAAAGATTTTTAAAAAATTATTCATTAATACATTTAACGAAATTATCCAATTAACGAAATTATTCATTTAGCCTATTAACCCAAATATGGACCGGGAAAATTTATTCGTTTGTTGAAGTTATTTATTTATCGAACATTTATTTATCGAAGTTTAACTGTATCACAATATATACCTCTTAATTTTAATTTTTGGTAATCGAGAAACATTCTGAAATAACTTGTCAAATATTATTCTTTTAAGAATTTTGTTATGTTGTTTGGATTTTGTTTTTGAAGAAATTATCTTTTTCTGTCTATTCGTGCATTGTTCGTTGTATCTTATATGTGTCCGATTTGTGTCTAATATTATCAATGAAAAAAAAAAAACAAATGCAGAATTGCCAAAACCAAACTTCTCCAACTAACAACTGTAAATGATTCTGTTAGCCATAAAAGATGTAAATGATTTTGTTAGCCATATGAAGAAGTAAATGATTTTAAAAGAAATATATGAAAAAAACATACGAAATACACACCGAGATTTGAGTAATAAGTAATAAAAGTGACTATAGATGTAATAGAAGGAAAAAATCTATACCTAGCTTATAACGGTTGAACTAGAATACTGTAGATTAGTAAGAAATAAATTTAATATTATATTTGGCCAATTGCTTTTCAAGGGGGACTGAAAAATCCACAATTTCAACCAGAGACGTGATTTAAAAACCTCAAGAAGCAATCCGGAGAGAGAGAGAAAGAGAGAGAAAGAGAGAGAGAGAGAGAAAAGTGATTTTGAAATTAGATAACGCCGGTTATATCCGCCGGAAGTTTCTCCTCCCACCGTCGCTACTTCTCGCCGGAGTTTACAACTACACTTTCCTCCGCCGGAAACTTTAGCTGCAGCAGTTCTCGATATCTCGAATCGGTGCTCTTCGTGATTTTAGGTTTTCGTTTTCTTATACTGAGAATCTGATAATACTTATAATTTGTGGGTCTTTAATTTACTTTCTACTGCTAATTCATCATCTAGCTGGATCGTTTTTCCCTAGTTTTTAATGGCGATTCTCCAATTTCTGGCTTCTGTTTTAATTTGTTCATTTGTTGTGATCGGTTTTTAGCTTTCATTTACTTTATTCTCTGTTCTTTGTTGATTTTTACATTTGATCTGGTTAAGCAACTCATAAACCGATTACTCTCAGTCATGTGCTTGTTATCTGAGAGGATTATAAGAATTTTGTTATCGAGAGTGTTCAATTCTCAATTTCATTACTTCTGTTGTGATTTCTGATTAATACACAGCTAAGATGATTGTTAAAGGTTTACTCAATCGTGAGATTAAACTAGACTAATAACATCTATTTCCAGATTGCATTGAAGATAAGGTCGTTTGTGTAATGTATTAATCGCTTAAAAATTTAATGTCAATTGATTTTTTTTTTTTTTTGCAGTTCTTCAAGATGATTGGATCGTTTCTTACCAGAGGATTGGTGTACGAAATCATACTATCCACTTACATTAGTTTGCTAAAATGAAACTGGATATGTGAGTTTAGGGTTGATTATGATATTGGAGATTTGTTACATTTTTGCAGGATGTTGTTGGGTTATGCTTACCCTGCGTATAAATGCTACAAGACTGTTGAAAAGAATAGGCCTGAAATTGAGCAGCTTCGCTTTTGGTGCCAGTACTGGTATATATATATAGTTTCTCCCATTTATGAGGATGAATGCCAGAGAATGACTTACTTCAAGTAATAACTATCAAATTACAGGATATTGGTTGCTTGCTTGACAGTTTTCGAGAGAATTGGTGATGCTTTTGTTTCTTGGTGAACTTCCTAGACAACTTCCGCTTGATTTCTCTAACTACGACAGTGTTTTTTTGCTCTGTTCTTATGAATTTTTGTCTTCATTTCTCTTCTCAAGGGTTCCAATGTACAGTGAAGCTAAGTTAGCATTCTTTATATACCTGTGGTATCCGAAAACCAGGGTAAGTGTATTTTTGATTGAATGAGAAACACAGAGTCTTTATATTATATGTACATGATGCTTTTTTCTTTGATTGTTCAGGGCACTACATATGTCTACGAGTCTTTCTTTAGGCCATATCTCTCACAGCATGAGAATGACATAGACCATAGTTTGTTGGAGCTAAGGACAAGAGCTGGAGATATGGCCGTTATATACTGGCAACGAGTTGCAAGCTATGGTCAGACCAGAGTTGTTGACATTCTACAGTATATTGCTGCACAATCAACTCCAAGTCCAAGGCCACCGCCACCTCCGGTACGTCTGAACAATATCTGATGGATAATCAAGCTTTGTTATCTCATTTCGTGGTCTGTCATATTCATATTCGTTTCTGATTCAGAATCGTGGAGGCAGAGCTAATCAAGCTCCTACTAAGGTTAAGAAAACCCCTACCGCTGAACCAGAACCTGAAGAAGCATCGTTGCCCTCGTCGTCTAGCTCATCTTCAAGTGACAGTGAAGGTAATGATGCTACCATTAAAGCACCAGTCCCTTCGAAACCTACTTCTGCACCAGCCACTGATACCAAAAGCGTGGGTATCACCCAGATAGTACAAAAGTTAGTCTCTTCACCAACCGCGAAACAAACCCAATCAACCACTCAAGTGGAAGCGGAACCAATGCAGATACAAGAAGTGGAAGGAGAAGGGGAAGTGGAATCAGTGAACGAAAGTTCGAACCCGGAAGGTCCAAAGGAGACGGTAATGGAACAGACAATCAGGATGACTCGTGGGAGGTTGAGGAAGACTCGGTCAGAGGAAAGCCGTTGAAATAAAAGGTTCAAAAAATTGGTCATTACTTTCATAACATTTGTCTCTATCCTCTCTTGTCTCTGCTGCTTCTAGAATTATGTTGACAGGAACTAACATTAGTGGAAATGCTTGTATGAAAAGTATATTTGCTTGCTTTTGTTCTTTTATTCAATTCGTTGCGTTAAGTGTAGCGATGACATTCTCTTTGTTTTGTTTGTTTCTCCTGATTTTCTAAGAGTAAGTCGGTTAAAAAGGTACAACTACTTGAGAGTAGAAATGAAGCAACTAATTTAAGAGTTGGTTAGAGTTAAACTTCTGTTGCACGTAATCATGTGATCAAATGACAGTATTAAAACGAAGTTACAATAGTATATAAATGGATTGAAAATTCGGTAGCTGTTATTGAGACCACCAATAAAAACTTTTTGGCTTTGTCCTCTATGTAACTTCTTCGCACTAGTTGTTATTGGCTAAATGTTCTGAATCTTCTGATAACGAAGATGTATCACAAAATATTTCAATAATTGTTACAAGGGAAATCATAAAATAATTGATCATAGTATTTTATAATATATATTATACTGAAATTTGCCGACCCATATCTTATACTTTATGACTAGACTAACCCATTCATATTTTGGTTCGAAACATTAGTGGGTTAAATACATAAAAAACCTGCATAGTTCATTTTATTTACTAGTTTGTCATTTGAGTAGATAACTTCTCAACATTTACCAAATTGAAGTCGTAACTGTTCAACTTTCTACAATCCCTTTTACAAATATACAATTAAAAAAGCAAACCCTACATATTAAACTGTTCGTCTTCGTCTTCGTCTGCATTCTCTTCGTGTGCTTCTCTTTGTTTTCGTATTCGTTGAATTTGGTATTTTCCGGCTTCGTCATCTTAACCGAAATCTTTTCGTGTTCTCCCTTACAGGTAAGAATCAGTGGAGAAGAACTATTTACTGCAACCGCCGATACTCTTTTCGTGTTGTCGCAGACATATCTTTATTCACTGCAAAATTATTTTATAGTTTCTGTTTAATTAGGTTAAATTATGTCTGAATATATCAGTAATAAACTGTAGTTATTGTGGAGGTTGTCGCAGAACTATTCGTAGTAACCACATAATTATTTTGATTGTTGTAGTTACCTCGTTCTTCTGTGATTTGCAGAATAAGGCCGATTCACGCTGCCCAGCCAGACTTTACGATGATGGAAACTCTCCTTTTGAACTGAAGAGCATGAATCATTACTGCACATTTGGGAAATTCAAGACCCTCAAAAAATATATTGGTGTAGATGCTTGGGAGACGCTGAAAAACTCATCTGTTGGAGTTATTCTGAAACTGGTGGACATAGATTTGACCGATAAGTATGTATATTCTGCGAGTATCGTTCATCACTTCATAACCCATCAGTTGTCAATCATCGATGACCAAGAGTTTTGGTCATTGATTGATGATCAGCCTATGCGATTCTCGCTAAACGAGTATAAGGAAATTACTGGTCTTAACTGTGACCTATATCCAGAGGAAGAACTGGTAAACACTTCAGAATATGTAGTGATGTGGAGAGAAATGAATGTCGCTCCAGGATGGACCTTCATGGGAAGTGATGGCTAAGGTTTTGCCACGGTGTGAAGACTGGAGTTTGGAGAGGAGGATGATATTAGGCAGGTTATGCATCTTGCATGTGGAGATTTATGGCATACATCATGGTTCCCGGATACCGTTGGAAAGCGCAAAACGAGCGCTTATTGCTGACCAGTTTGAAAAATATCCATAAGGTAGAACAAGATTTTGCAGTTTGATAGACTCTATCAAAATTGTTTCCATGAAAGGAAACAACTACACACTGTCTGGTTGCTTTCAGGTTCTTCTAATATGGATTTTTGAGTCTGTTTCCACAGTTGGAGAGATTTATGGGATGAGGAGGGATTTGGTTGATGTGCCACCACTCCTTAACTGGCGCGGTAGTCGCCAACGTTTTAGTTTTGAAGAACTCATTGTTGATGAGAAATCTAAACATCAAGAGGTATATTATTTAACAGTATTGTTAGAATCTCTACTTTGACATTTTTTTGTGAATGGTTTACATGTTATCGTGAAGATAGTGAAAGAGTTTCCATGATTGATTTATAGGTTCGGGTGAGGCATATGTTTCCCGTTACATATGAAGATAGGTACCCTACATGGAACAATAACCAACAAAGCTTGGATAGGAAGCTTGAGAATCTGCTTTCGGATATCATATCTGATCAGTTGGTTAAAGGTACTTGGACTGATGGGAAAAAATCCTTAAAACGTAAATCACGTTTGACTGATCACCCTAACAAGCAGAAGAATGAGAAGAAGCTGAAGTCTGAGTTACAGTCGGTTGAAGTTGTAGAAGAAGCTGATAATGTGGAGGGCATCAGAGGTTTGCTTAACTCAATTATTAAGATGATGGAAGGTTTATCTGACAATTTTGACAACTTGGAGGACACAGTATCCAGAAGATTAGAAGATTTTGAGGCATTTGCCTCAACTCTGAAGGGTGAAATAAGAAACCTGGCCCATGAAATAAAGCAAAGTCGTCCGACAAATGATGATGCCAATGTCAGCACTTCTGAAGGCAAGCAAGAGAAAGAAGATTATGCCGGCAGTAGCACACCGGCAGGTGGTATTACAGTGGGCCGCGGTAAAGCGAACACTATAAATATACCAAATCTAGTTGACAGTTCCGATGATCCAGCAAGTAATACTATAAAAAGTCTGTTTTTACATTCTGATACGACATGCTTACTTGATGTTTAACATGTTTACGCAGTCATGGCTGGTAGAGAAGGGTGAAGTTGCATCTGATGGGCTTGAAGTGAGAAAGGTGGTGAAGAATTAAAAAAAAAAAACTCCACAGCGTAACGCAAAAAACGATGATGTCGTTGACATTACGTCACAGGGGAATGAAGAAGATATGCAGATGGCGCCAAGTCCTGCATATTGTGGATGTTGTGAATCGAAAGGGAATGCGAATTCCCAAATTGGCAGATTGTCAACAATCGCCATACCTTCCTAATTCCACAGTCAAACGCATCATCCCATGCAGAAAAATGGGAACGCTTTGAAAACTGGATGGATACGACTAATTATGTATCACTGAATTAATTACTGTATATAATTCAGTAATGTATTCTGTTATCTAACTAATATGTGTCCTTTGTCCAAGGGTGAAAATTTTTCAACATCCAGTGATTTCTTCATTCTGATCATTCTTCCTAGAGAGAAATGGAGTTTTAGAAAGGGTGAACCTAATGGGTGGTTGCTCGATATGGTAAGTAATTAGTTATCGCTGGATTATTAACAGTTGTCGCTCAGTTAGTTGTATTATTCGCTGATTTAGATTAAGTTATCGTTGATTTATTCATAGTTGTCGCTAAGTTAGTTGTAGTAGTGGCTGAATTCGTTTTAATTGTCGCTGATTTATTCATAGTTGTCGCTCAGTTGTCATGAAAGTGGTTGAATTCGTTTATTTATCGCTGATTTATTCGTAGTTGTCGCTCAGTTGTCGTGAAAGTGGCTGAATTCGTTTTAGTTGTCGCTAATTTATTCGTAGTTGTCGCTCAGTTGTCGTGAAAGTGGCTGAATTCATTTTAGTTTTCGCTCAGTTGTCGTGAAATTACTCACTCTTGCCATTTTCATGGTTAACACCACTTAGCTGAGGCACTGACAATGTTCCGTAGAAGAGACATGCGTCCTCTGTCACCATTCCGGGCAAGGGTTGGCTTCATAGATCAGTGGTTCATGAGTATCATGCAACGGGATTTTAAAAGTGCGAAGTTGAAGTTAACCAAAATCTCGTTCGATGCACAATATTTGGACCACTTCAACGGAGTGTTACCTACTAGCTCAGTAACAAGAAAGAGATGGTGGCACAATATTGATAATTTGTATGGCATTGTCCACGTAGGCGCAATCATTGACTCAATACCCACTAACACCACTGACAAGGGCCACCTCGAAGAGATGCATTTTCTTCGGAAATGCATGCCGGCTATATTAAACATCTGTGTGCCAGATACAGAATGCCGACGAACCAATCGGATGTTTAAGCTGAGTAGAGTGAAAAGGAGCGTTCCAATTCACAGAACCCAAGGAGCCGGAGATTCCGGTGTCTACGCTTTGAAATACGTAGAGTGTCTGGCTTTGGGAAGGAGTTTCGAGGTACTTAACTATGAGAACATGGTCAGTCTCCGACGTAAACTGGCAGCAGAATTGTT
This sequence comes from Streptanthus diversifolius, assembly GCA_039880935.1. Taxonomy (NCBI): domain Eukaryota; kingdom Viridiplantae; phylum Streptophyta; class Magnoliopsida; order Brassicales; family Brassicaceae; genus Streptanthus; species Streptanthus diversifolius. The sequence goes on along the minus strand of JAXGFM010000012.1, from coordinate 13,498,292 downwards.
CGATGAAGTTCCGGAAATAATAGGAGTCGCACCAGTTACGGCGATAGATCCCATACTCATTCGTGCCATACCACCTACAACTTCAACATCATAATCGTCACTTTCATTAATGTAATCTTCGATAACAATACGCTTAATTCTGGGATAACAATACGCTTAAGTTAAAAAAATCTGCAAACGTCATTAAAAAATTCTGCACTGTAATAAACCCTTAGAACAATATGAAAATACAGACATAGTGATGAATATCTATGGTAGTTTACAAGTTTGACGGTTATGTCCAACTTCATTATAGTTACCACAGGCGTGTTGTTTTCGCGGCCTTTTCTTGTCCATCGCAATTTCTAAACATGGTTTCATTCTCTATTTTTTGGGCTATGTTGCTTGTAAGGATATTATACCGATCTCCCGGAAAATGAACACGTGTCCAAAGACATACATCAGCTCGTTTCAGATACGCATGAAGTGCAGGATGCACTTCTTTAAGCTCATCAAAAGGTCTCTGAAAATCAACATGTCTGAAAGCGTATGCCGCCTTCTTCACCAAACTGAATGCTTTCTTACCTTTAAACCGTACTAATATGTTCTTGTACAAATGATACGTACAGATTCTACGACTACACTTTCTATAAACAGTTGCAATTGCTTTCCCAATAGACTTATGCCTATCCGAAATAATGTTTAACCCTTCATCATTGGGGATAACAGCACTCAGTTGTTCGAAGAACCATCTCCATGATTCATCATTTTCAGTGTCAACAACAGCAAAAGCAATCGAGAATAAATTAAAATTACCGTCTTGACTTGTAGTTGTGAGGAGGGTCCCTTTGTACTTTCCTTGCAAGAAAGTTCCATCAACAACAACGACTTTTCGAATGAAAGAAAATCCATTGATGCTACCTGCAAATGATATAAACAAGTATTTGAATGTATTTTCTTTATGAACAACAAGCCGTGTGTGTGTTCTGGGATTTTCTCGTTTTATCATGTATAAGTATGTTGGTAGTAACTGGTATCCACTTTCAGGTGTTTCCCTCATTAATTCGCAAGCATATCTTAATGCTTGGTATGCCTTCCAGTTTGAAATCTACACCATCCAAAAAACGTAGATAAGTAACTTCACCCAGTGATCATTAAAAAAGTTGATTGTCAGTAATTATGAAATACACAGATGAGTACATTGATTTGAAATCGTTTGTTCAGCGCATCAGCAACATGAGTTGGCAAAACGTTATGTCCGACTCCACCGACGTAGTAAGTGTAAATTAATACAATAATCTCATTTGTGGCTTGCCGGGATCGTCCTGAACGCTCAGTTACGGAACAAGAATGTTCAGAGACATACTTTCGAACATGAAACTTTGGATAATCTCCTACTGGTGATGCTCGAACCTTCAAAGAGCATCCCTTGACCCAACACTTAGCAGTCAAAAGGAATGGCGTCGATTTATAAATATCGAAATCAAAAGTTTTAACCACGGTTAGAAAAATAGGATGGATACGACTAACTATGTATCACTGAATTAATTACTGTATATAATTCAGTAATGTATTCTGTTATTTAACTAATATGTGTCCATTGTCCAGGGGTGAAAATTTTTCAACATCCGGTGATTTCTTCATTCCGATCATTCTTCCTAGAGAGAAATGGAGTTCTAGAAAGGGTGAAGCTAATGGGTGGTTGCTCGATATGGTAAGTAATTAGTTATCGTTGGATTATTAACAGTTGTCGCTCAGTTAGTTGTAGTATTCGCTGATTTAGATTAAGTTATCACTGATTTATTCATAGTTGTCGCTAAGTTAGTTGTAGTAGTGGCTGAATTCGTTTTAGTTGTCGCTCAATTGTCATGAAAGTGGCTGAATTGGTTTTAGTTGTTGCTGATTTATTCGTAGTTGTCGCTCAGTTGTCGTGAAAGTGGCTGAATTCGTTTTAGTTGTCGCTGATTTATTCGTAGTTGTCGCTCAGTTGTTGTGAAAGTGGCTGAATTCGTTTTAGTTGTCGCTGATTTATTCATAGTTGTCGCTCAGTTGTCGTGAAATCACTCACTCTTGCCATTTTCATGGTTAACAGCACTTACAATGTTCCGTAGAAGAGACATGCGTCCTCTGTCACCATTCCGGGCAAGGGTTGGCTTCATAGATCAGTTGTTCATGAGTATCATGCAATGAGATTTTAAAAGCACGAACTTGAAGTTAACCAAAATCTCGTTCCATGCACAATATTTGGACAACTTCAACGGAGTGTTACCTACTAGCTTAGTAACAAGAAAGAGATGGTGGCACAATATTGATAATTTGTACGGCATTGTCCACGTAGGCGACAATCATTGGGTTGCAGTAGACATCAACTTTCCCTGCGAAACAATATTTGTCTATGACTCAATACCCATTAACACCACTGACAAGGGTCTCCTCGAAGAGATGCATTTTCTTTGGAAATGCATGCCGACAATATTAAACATCTGTGTGTCAGATACAGAATATCGACGAACCGATCAGATGTTTAAGCTGAGTAGAGTGAAAAGGAGTGTTTCAATTCACAGAACCCAAGGAGCCGGAGATTCCGGTGTCTACGCCTTGAAATACGTAGAGTGTTTGGCTTTGGAAAGGATTTTCGAGGGGTTTAACGATGAGAACATGGTCAGTCTCCGACATAAACTGGTAGCAAAATTGTTCGATGAAGTTCCAGAAGTAATAGGAGTCACACCAGTTACGACGACATTATCTTCATCACAATCTTCTTCCAAATTAAGTTCACCATTTCGAACTACATCTTCATTCTTGTTATCTCTTATTTCAAACCTTAACTCATTTTCCAATGGCTTAGTATCGATTTTTTTCTTCAATCCCACACAAATTCGACGATAATAACCTTCGGATTGCCCCATGAAAATTTGAAATTGCCTACAATTTGAGATATATACCAGAGGGGTATCTTGAGGCAATTTCTTCAGAATCTCTCTGGGCAACATATAACTCAATTTCACGTCAAATTCTCTCTTATCCAAGCCAAATATTTTCAAACACCATGCCCATTAGAACGGCGTACTTCATACAAAATGCAGCTAATACCATTCGTGATCCTCGCTTAGCATCAACTATAAAAATCCATCGCTTTCTCTCGAACTTCCACTCTCCACATACCAATATAATATGTTCCATTATTGCTGATCAACTGAGATGTATAAGCGACGGTGGACCAATATATATGAACTCGGTACACAGATTCTATGAAGACAATAGAATACAACCCTAAATCGTACAGCCAATGTTAGTCTGAGATTATTTCTGCGATAATGTATGAATAATTCTGCGAAACAAAACTGCGATTAGAAATACAAATCATCGGTTGACAAAAAACTGCGAGAACGTGAAAAAAATTCTGCGATATTATTCTGCGATAACAACAATCAAATCTGCAAGACGATAAACAGCGAACACATACGAATAATTCTGCGAATACATAAAAATAATTATGCAAAACAATTCTGCGATTTCAACAAACAAAACTGCGAGATATTAAACTGCATAATGTAAAAATATTTCTGCTAAACAGTTCTGCGATAACAATAAACAAAACTGCGAATTAAACATGCGACAACGCGCCAATAATTCTGCGAAACAATTCTGCGATACCAACAAACAAAACTGCGAGATATTAAATAGCGATAACGTAAAAATATTTTCCGAAATAGTTCTGCGATAACAATAAACAAAACTGCAACATATTAAACATGCGACAACGCGCCAATAATTCTGTGAAACAAGTCTACCAACAAACAAAACTGCGACGTATTAAACTGCGACACACAATAATAATTCTGCGAAACAATTTTGCGGTTGATAAAACTGCGACCACGTAACAAAAAAAACTGCGACATGGGATCAGTTGAAACGGCGAACATGCGTAATAACTAAACGACAAAAAATCTGCGATAAAATCTACGCGGTGGTATTATCATAATAATTTTGCGATACAACATTCGTATAGGGGTACAACTGGGATTTAGAAATTTCGAAAGACGGTGTAGTAATTAACGAAAAATATAAGTTATCCTAGTAATTACATCTAATATATAGGTCAGTACAGTTATTCTCTCTATATTATATTTAAAAATATCCTTACACAGTTCTTTCTCTTTTCTTTGAATGATCCACACAAAGCCGACTCAAAATTTTTGTAGATCTTGGGGCAAATTTTTAAAATAGACCCTTTAACATAAAACCATAATTCATAAAATTGTTATTACAAAAAAAAATTTCACCAATAATGCTAAAACAAACACAAAATAAAATAAAAATCTTTGTAACTTCGTCTTAATAAATGTAAACACCAAAACCATAAAAATTATTTTCCTTTTTCTTCTAAGCTTTTGTTGCAATCATTTGTTTTCACCAAAATTTTCACACAAAAACATGTTTCTTGAATCTGAAAAGAAACAAAAAAATGAATGAATGAACTTTGTTGAACATTCAAACTTTCAAGATTTGATGCATTATCATGCTCGCTCAAATGACTAGTGCCATCATTAAAATGTGATTAAAAACTATTATGAGTATTATCCATACTAGAAGGATCAGAATTTTCATTAGCATTTTCTCTGATCAAAAATTTATCTAAAGCACCTTTCTGTGATTTAATAAACAATTATGCTTCCTTTTTTCTTCTTCTCTTTTGATACCCAGATAATAGATCACATCTCATAGATCACTAATCTAAATTGAAATATATATTAAACTATGTTCTCGCCCCGTAAGATCGCTTCTGGTAGACACAGTGGGAAAAGTGGACAGATTACGAAAGTGAAGGAGCTGAGAGACATTTCTCAGGAAGGAAACTTGGACCCAAATGTTTAGGGAACTCTAGGCATCATCACATATTGGTTTTGGTATAATAAATGAGACAGTTATTCACGGACTGGTTCTTAAAGAGATGTCCTCTGACCTCATGTAGTTTTTTTACCTTTTATCATCATTTAAAGTTGTTGTTTTTTGCCCAGAGGATCCGGCATATTGTTGTCTTAATAATAATGAAGTATTGGTCTTAGCTGTTGCAAGATTGGTATATGAATTTGGTTGCAAGATCCGGCATATTTTTGGGATATGTTATAAATTACAGAATTCGCTTGTTTTGGATTCTCATCGTTGTTACAGGGTAACGTCACTGACCCGTTTTGGTTGGTATTTGGTTATAATAATTTGTCTATTTAGGTTTCGTTTGTGTCAGAAATATTCTTGTGTGGTAAGGATTTATGGGACACATATAGTCGCTAGGAGATCACGGATTTGTAAGGAGTCACCATGGCAAATTGAAACAAATCAAAGCTTGGTAGAGAGAGATATTAACATAAAAATATGGATTAATTTCAATGACTTTCTAAAGGACTATAGATGTGTGCATCGATGGATTTATTATTTTCATACAATGGAGTTACTTAGGACAGGCATTTTTTCGATTATTGGCAGTCGGGACAAGTGCTTCTTTTTGGGCATGATCACTACCAGAGTCACGTAAGGATCCAGTGTACTCTTAGCGGGCGACAATTTAATATTAGGGGTATGGATAAAGAGGAAGATACAAGACTCTTTTCATGTGTTTTAATTTGAATGGCGAGGGTGACGGGCACAGATGCTTCGATGGGCCAAACTTCCGTATTATATGATCTCTTCAATACGTATATCGTTATGGAAAACATAATTCACGTACGGATTTATATCAATAGTTTTATGAGGCAGAGCAGCATGGTATTATACAACGTACATGCTATGGAGTGGACACATGGAGGTGATTGTATAGGATATTATGGATAATAAGGAGGAATTTGACATTCATCAAAGATATGCCTTACATAAATTCATGGGAGACTCTTATGGGCATGTTACGCTGGATGTACCCAAAGTTGGAAATCATGAATGCATTAATTTGTTTGCGGAAGGATAGATTCCTTTACACAAGGTCAATATTTACTGGGGGTAAATAATATATATATATATATATATATATATATATATATATATATATATAAATGTATGAATTATGTGACATAATGGTGATACAATTAATCATAGATGTCTGAAGTTATAATCCAGCATACTGTAAATAAGATATTAAACCACTAGAATAAGCCGACAACAGTTATATATATATATATATATATATATAATCTAAAATAAAGATTTTAAGTTAGCATAGACAAAGCTTAGGTAGCAAGTAGATAATTAGTCATTTGTGAGAGATATGATTTAAATATAAACCGGAGTTTTTATTTATTTTCGAGACAAAACAAGAGTTTTCTTTTGTGCAAAAATTAAAGGACTATTTCGGATTTGAGAACATCCACAAGGTGGAACTGAGCGGAGGTTTAGTGTTATTCTGTAATTACCCATCTAATGTGATTATAGTATATTCAAGTAATATGCTTATCGATATTGAGGCTTTTCTTGAAGGACAGAAGATCTGCTTATCCTTCGTCTATGGACATCCAGTCCAACACTTGGTAGAGCAGGTTTGGGAATTGTTAAGTAGAATTAGTCTAACCAGGAATGAACCATAGTTAATAATTGGATATTTAAATGAGATAATTGGTCACTATGAAAAGAAAGAGGCTCGCTAAGACATGCCTCGACCTTTGCTTAATTTAATATTATGATAAAATTTTAGGTTTATTTAATTCTCCTCATTAGGAAACACGTTACCTTGGAGGGGTATTGAAATGGACACACTATTAAATGTCGTCTGGATAGGGGGCTTGCAAATGAGGATCGCCATAAACTTTTCTCAAACTCAATTGTGGAGTATTTGGCTATGGTGGGGTCGAATCATTAGATCAATGGGGGCTATGATTGACAATAAAATACAGTTGCGGAAGCGACAATTTAGATTTGATAAAAGGTGCATAGGGAAAGAAGGGTTTATGGGGCTCGATACCAAGAAGAAATGTGAGGAATTTGGTGGATAGAATTGAAAATTGTAGACATGTGATTTTAGTTTGTAGAAACATCACCTTCCATACATGAAGGAGAAGATTAACGATTTGAAACAAGCACCGGAGAAGGTACAAAATGATAATAATAGAACCAAAGAGGAGGTAGGAGAAGTTTTATGGAAGTTAAAAGAAGTAAATAAGGATGAAAAATTATTTTGGCAACAGAAAAGTAGGACTTTTTAGCATATCAAGGGAGACAGAAACATAAAGTACTATCACACACTAACAAAGCAAAAATAACACAAATAGGATTGTTGGACTATAATACACATGATGAATGGGTTCCAGTGGAGGGGGAGGTCTAGAAAGTTGCGGTGAACTATTTTTCAGAGTTTTTTACCTCAACATCACCAGTGGAAATGGAGGAGTTTTTACGCCAGATTCTGATGCAACATCATCTCTACATGTGTTGAATTAACGGTTTTAACAGTTTTAGTATTTTTCTTTATTCTATAGATTTCCTTATTATAGTTTTTTGTTGGTTTTCCTTTTTACAATAGGAATTATTATTCTTTACGCGGTTAGTTAGTTAGTTTCCTTGAAATAGATTTGATTAAATTCATCCTGTCAAGAAGCAGGTGTTTAGAGATTCTTGAATCTCTAGACTGAGCTGATGTTGTGTTATCTCCCGCCATCAGGTTGGTATCAGAGCTAAACAAAAACCCACTCCACCATGCCGCACCCTCGCCGAGAACCCATCCCAACAACTGCTGAACTCACCCAGCAATCCTTAGTTCGCCTTCAAGAACAATTTCAACAGCTCACACTTGTGGTGCAAACCATAACCAACCAATGTGCCCCACTGGGCCGAGAACAGGCCCAAGAGCAAGCTGATCATCACGAGGATTCTGAGGATGAGAACCCTTTTGCAGGCCACATCGTTTCCCCTCTCGATCATCACATCGCTGATCACCACCGGTAACAAAGTTTCAAGTTTGATATCCCTGAGTATCACGGTGGCCCAACAGCAGAGGAGTTACTCGATTGGATCGTAACGGTTGAAGAAATCATTGAATTCAAACATGTGTCCCTAGATCGTTGTCTTCCCATCCTGGCAATGTGTTTTCGACAACGGGCTGCAGCTTGGTGGTCACAAACCAAAGCATCACGAACTCATTTAGGCAAGCCCAACATCTTGTCATGGGAAAAACTTAAGAAACATCTTTGCAAGACATTCTTGCCATATAATTATGATTCTATCATGTTCCAACATCTCCACAATCTACGCCAAGGGAACCGCTCCCTGGAGAAATATTCCACAGAAATTTTCTTGCTCTTCAATCAAATTGATCTTCAGGATTCTGAGAGTCAACTTCTGGCTCAATTTATTAGTGGGTTGCGCCAACAAACTCAACATACTTTGAATTTTTTCCACCCACTCACCCTCGCCGAAGCTCATCAACAAGCGTTGACCATCGAATCTCAAACGAAGGTCAATTTCTCGTCATTGAGTTCATCTCGCCAGCCTTGCCACACGGCTAATCCAAACACGCCTCCAGAAGGACTCGACTCCATCATTGCTTGATCGGAATCAAAAATTCCTTGTACCGACACAAATCGCACCAACCAACTTAACACTCTCCGATGTTTTGCTTTTGGCGAATCTGGCCATCGCCAAGCTTCGTGCCCAACACGGAATCATCGAGGACTCCTCCTTCATGCTTCTGGCCATGATGTAGAGCATGAATATGATGATACATCAGATGCATTACCAGAGGAACTAGTTGCAATACAGGTGTATCCTTGATGTTGCGAAGATCTTGTTTAGCACCACGCCAGATACCACAACGCAAGTCTCTGTTTCAATCATGATGCACAATCCTTGGCAAGGTTTCTAACTTCATCATCGATTTTGGCAGTAGTGAGAATGTTATTTCCGACAGTGCAGTCAAGAAACTGGAACTTGCAGATGAAGAACACCCTCATCCATATTCCCTTGCCTGGTTAGAACAAACAAATGCAATCCAACTGACACGTCAAACTTTGGTAGCTTTTTCAAATGGAGATACCTATCATGATAGTATTTACTGCGATGTAGCCCCAACGGACGCATGTCACTTACTCTTGGGTCGCCCATGGGAGTTCGATTGAAAGGTGCACCATGATGGGTTCCTCAATACTTATAACTTTCGATTTAACAACCGAAGTTTTACCTTAAAACCCTCTGCTCCGCCTCCACTTTCAGCCCCGACAACACCCCTTTTACTGATACATAAGGCCCCGTTTGAAGCTGCAATGCATAAAGAGGGTCTTGTTTTCACTCTTCTGATCACTCTTTCTTCCCCTGCTATCGAATCACCACCTCAACATGACTTCTTCGATCTTCTGCAAGAATTTGCTGATGTCTTTCCAGATGATCTTCCCTCTAAACTGCCCCCGCTACGTGATATTCAACACAACATTGATTTGATACCAGACATTTAGGCTATGTTGTTTCGGCTACCGGACTTGCGGTTGACCCTAGCAAGGTCTCCGCTATCCAATCTTGGTCTTCGCCTACAACAATTGCCAAGGCACCACAGTTTATATGGCCTTGCTTCATTCTATCGCCGATTTGTTCCTCATTTCAGCGCTCTCATGGCTCCCATTACGAGGAACAAATCAGCGATAGAATGAAGCAAGGCCATGTAAACTGTGGTGCCTTGGCAATTGTTGTAGGCGAAGACCAAGATTGGATAGCGGAGACCTTGCTAGGGTCAACCGCAAGTCCGGTAGCCGAAACAACATAGCCTAGGTGGGATTCTATTGATTCATAAGCGCAGTTCTTAGTCAGCACAATCGTTCCATCACGTACTTTAATGAAAAGATCTTTGGTGCACGGTTTCGTTACAGTACCTATGACATTGAATTATACGCCATCATTCAAGCGGTCAAACATTGGCGAAATTACTTATTTCACGAAGAATTTTTTTTTTATACACGGATCATGATGCCCTCAAACATATGAGTTACCAAGAAAAAGTTTCTGCTCGTCACGCATCATGGTTTTCTTATCTTCAACAATTTACGTTTGTGATTAAGTATACTTTCGGTGCTACTAATCGTGTGGCAGATGCGTTGAGCCGATATCACTCTGTATTGGCGGTTCTTCACGTCTCGGTGCCCAGGTTTAGTTCTTTTGCTGCCTTATACCACACAAACACCTTTTTCGGACCTATTTGGGCAGGAGTGACTTCTGGTTCGTCCTCTCCGTATTACCTTCATGATGACTTCTTATTCCGTGACAAGCGCTTATGCATTCCCGATTGTAGTCTTCGTCTACAACTTATTTCGGAACTTCATAACAAAGGTCATGTTGGTCGTGATCTCACGTTACATTTTGTGTGTACTGCATATTTTTGGCCATCTCTTCGTCGAGACGTTGAGCGTTTTGTCGAACATTGTGTTACTTGTCAGCAATATAAAGGTCAAGCCACCAATGTCAGATTATATCTTCCCTTACCTGTTATAACTCAACCTTGGACCGATACCGGCATGGATTTTGTGATGGGTCTCCTGCGTACTCAGAAGGGTTATGATTCTATTTTTGTCGTGGTTGACCGTTTCTCCAAAATGGTTCACTTTATTCCCTGCAAATGCACTACCGAAGTCGTTTAAGTTGCCACCTTATTTTTTTTGTGAAATCTATCGCTTACATGGTCTACCACTGTCCATCATTTCAGATCAAGATTCTCGATTCCTTGGACATTTTTGGCGTTCTTTGTGGAAACTTCTTGACACAAGTCTTGATATGAGTTTAGCTTATCATCTTCAAACTGATGGGTGGATCGAGGTTACTAATCGCTCTTTGAGAAATCTCTTACGTTGTTTGGTAGGATCTTCTATTAAAACATGGGATTCTAAGCTTCCCCACGCTGAATTTGCCTACAATCATGCCGTCAATCGGAGCTCGGGGTTTAGCCCATTTCTGGTGATCTACGGAATTATTCCTCGTGGCCCACCTGATCTATCTTCTCTAACAGATTGTGTCCATTTACATGGTGGTGCTGAGGCATTTATAAGCAATATTTTGGAAACACATGCCACAACTAAAACTAAATTGGAAGTGTCAGTGTCAAAGTACAAAGTTGCTGCTGATGCACATCGACATCGCTTAGTTTTCAAAGTAGTTGATCTTGTTTGGGCTGTGCTTACTCGTGATCGTATGCCTTCTCATTCCTACAACAAATTTAAAGCGAAAAAGATTGGTACACGTATCAACGACAATGCATACCGTCTTCATCTTCCCTTTGACATCTCCACATCGGATGTATTTAATGTCAGATACTTATCCCGTTATCTTTCGGCTGATCATACTCCAGATTCGAGGACGAATCTTTCGGCTGATCACCAGCATCTCTACATGCGTTGAAATAACAGTTTTAACAGTTTTTAGTATTTTTCCTTATTCTATAGATTTCCTTATTATAGATTTTTGTTGGTTTTCCTTTTTACAATAGGAATTATTCTTCTTTTACGTCGTTTGTGACTTGGATTAAGAATCTATATATGGTTTTACATTGGCTTGTAAGAGACAACTTTTGAAAATTAATAAATCAAAGAGAATTTATCTCTAACCTTGAAATAGATTTGATTCAATTCATCCTTTAAAGAAGCAGGTCTTTAGAGATTCTTGAATCTCTAGATTGAGCTGAAGTTCTGTTATCTCACGCCATCAGATTCCTATGTTAATTAGGGATCAAATGAATGCTAGGCTAACAGTATTGGCAACAAAAAAGGAAGTAAGGAAAACATTATTTGTGATGCACCTAAAAAAGAGATGAGGACATCTGACCGACTACTGTCCCTGGAGTGCCACTCGGACCCCTGACGCGAGCCAATGCCCGAGCCTTGGAGAACAAGTTCAACAAACTGGAGAGGTGAGCCGGAGAGCAAGGACCAGCCAAGCACGGACCAGCCCACGAACAGGCTCCTCACGGCCCATCCGAGCCATCCCGCAAGCCAGCCCCCGGACTGGTCCACCAAGGCCCGTTCGCAGCCCTCCCGGAACCATGGAGGTTCCTGCTCGATGATTCTTCCAGCTCGGGTGTCTTCACCATTACCATCTGGTGAAGGCACCAAAAGTCGTGCTAAGACATTGTATTCTTTTTCCTACCTTCGGTTTTGTCCCATTGGGTTTTCCGAAGAAGGTTTTAATGAGCCAACACTCTTAGTGCGCATGGGGATCAAGACTCGTTCTCAAGCCCAATATCCTCCACGGGCCCCAAGTCAACTTTTGCCCTATGCTTATGGGGCTTATCTATCTTGTTTCTTGTTTTTAGACTAAGTTTGGAATTAAGGCCTGAAGCCTAGTTCCTAGTTATTGGCGAATTACCCTAGGCCCAAGACCTTTGTGTTTAAGCCTTGGCCTATGCCCATCTGTCCATTTAAAACTTATTTTTGCTTTTATTTAGACTTTTTGTTGTTTTGGGGAAATATTATGTTGTTTACCCTAGGTTGTAAACTAAAGGCCTATATAAGCCTTATTACTTGCAATGAATAATACAACTTGAATTTTAAAACAAAACCCTAAGACTATTGTCTAAAAATTCGGCGCCTCTCTCTGCTCTTGGTGAGCTTGCCGTGAGCTTCCTCCTTCCCGGTTGAAGCTGCCTTGGTGTATCACAAGTCTTCCGCAGCTTGTGTAGTCCTTTCACTCCACCCTCACTCCATCTTTCCGTGTCCCTAAACCTTGAGTTTCTCGGTTAAAGAACACCCCGCCACTACGCTTGTATCATCTGGTATCAGAGTTGAAAAGCTCCTAAGTACTAGGTTGAATCTATTATTTACTATCTTTGAATTTTTCTTTTCATTGTTTTGAAGTTATCCTACTTTGAGTTCTTCTTCTTCTCTGCAAGGGAAAGAGGCGCAGGACAAGTCACAAAAAAAGATCCAACATAGAAACTGCCACCATAAAGCCAGAGTAAATCAGGTTTTGTATATCCTAGCTATTTAACTTTTATTTAGTCAAAAAAAGAAACAAAGATTGTTGCTTGTTGTCTTGTTTTTTTTTTTTCATAAAAACAAAACCATAAAAAGAGTTAAGGTGTTTAAAAAAAATTTAGGATCAATAGAAACCCACCTAGAGCTAGGTCCACGATTTCAACAAATGAAACAAGTGCTCTAGGTGGGTTTCTATTGATCCTAAATTTTTTTTAAACACCTTAACTCTTTTTTTATGGTTTTGTTTTTATGAAAAAAAAATAAAACAAGACAACAAGCAACAATCTTTGTTTCTTTTTTTTGACTAAATAAAAGTTAAATAGCTAGGATATACAAAACCTGATTTACTCTGGCTTTATGGTGGCAGTTTCTATGTTGAATCTTTTTTTGTGACTTGTCCTGCACCTCTTTCCCTTGCAGAGAAGAAGAAGAAGAACTCAAAGTAGGATAACTTCAAAACAATGAAAAGAAAAATTCAAAGATAGTAAATAATAGATTCAACCTAGTACTTAAGAGCTTTTCAACTCTGATACTAGATGATACAAGCGTAGTGGCGGGGTGTTCTTCAAACGAGAAACTCAAGGTTTAGGGACACGGAAAGATGGAGTGAGGGTGGAGTGAAAGGACTACACAAGCTGCGGAAGACTTGTGATACACCGAGGCAGCTTCAATCGGGAAGGAGGAAGCTCACGGCAAGCTCACCAAGAGCAGAGAGAGGCGCCGAATTTTTAGACAATAGTCTTAGGGTTTTGTTTTAAAATTCAAGTTGTATTATTCATTGCAAGTAATAAGTCTTATATAGGCCTTTAGTTTACAACCTAGGGTAAACAACATAATATTTCCCCAAAACAACAAAAAGTCTAAACAAAAACAAAAATAAGTTTTATATGGACAGATGGGCATATGCCAAGGCTTAAACACAAAGGTCTTGGGCCTAGGGTAATTCGCCAATAACTAGGAACTAGGCTTAAGGCCTTAATTCCAAACTTGGTCTAAAAACAAGAAACAAGATAGATAAGCCCCATAAGCATAGGGCAAAAGTTGACTTGGGCCGGTGGAGGATATTAATGCCCACACATGTGTTGGTAGGAGTTTGGTTGAGTTTATGTGTTTCTTTCGCTTCGTAGGAACTGAGTTTCACTTCCTAGAAAGTGTGAGTCTATCTCGTTGGTGCGAGTCGCATCCTAATCTAGGAGGTTCAGCCGCTTACTAGGTCTAGGTCTTTGTTCCCGTTCCTTAGCTCCAATCCGCTAGCTCATAGTCGTCCTAGTTGGCGTGAGTCTAGGTCTAGGTCTAGTTATCGCTTGAAGCCGAGACCTGTCCAAGCGCGAGCTTTCCAAAATCCCTGTAGGACTAGCCCCCCCCCCCCGCCGTACCGCGTTTGATAAGACTAAGACCATCCCGCGACTAGCGCTACACCACCCGGAGCTTGGACCGCACCTCCCGCGAGTTCTACGCCAAAAGGAACCGCCTGCATAGAACTAGGAATTCCTTCCATTTAGGTAATAGGCAATTTTCCTTAGAGTTATAGATACTAGGATATTTTCCAATTCTAGGTTCTAGCAATTTAGAAAATTTTCCCTTAGCATTTTTTGCCATTAAAATAGATTTTCATAAGTTTTTCTAAGTCTTAGGAAATTTTCGTTTTAGCTTAGTTAAATTTTTAGGCATAATTAAAACTAGGGAATTTTTCCTTTCTAGGACTAAGGAAATCGTTGGCCATTAGGAAGATTAGCAAATTAGTAGATTTTACTTTATTGTAGGATTTTCCTTTAATCTTTAGGATAATTTTTTCTTTCCTGAAAGTTTCTATTTTTTGGAACTTTCCTTTTTGTAAATTTTCCTTTTTTCTTAAAGTTTCCATTTTTGGAACTTTCTTTTTTTTTTTTTTTCTTTTTCTGGGAGTTTCCATTTTTGGAAATTTTTATTTTCCGAAAACTTTCCGTCTTATTGGAAATTTTCTTTTCCGAAAACTTTACATTTTTGGAATTTTTCTTTTTCGGAAACTTTCCTTTTTCTAGAAAAGAAAAGTTATGTCAGGAAGTGAATGATCATCGTCAGGAGCAGACAACCAAGCCATGATGCAGCTACTACAGAACTTGACCGTTCAGATGACAGTCATGGCTACACGTATGGAGCGTCTCGAGCAGCCTGTCCGACAACTCGGACGACCCGACGTGCTAGAGGTGCCCAACCATGGGCCCAGACGAGAACCACGGGCCGAGTACCCACAACCGTTCCGACACCACCCACCTAACCACCCAGACGTTAAGCTTAACCCGTCTTCTTTTACGGGAAAGTTAGACCCCGAAGAGTACCTCGATTGGGAGAGACAAATGGAATTACTCTTTGACTACGACGACCCGAGACGAGTGGCCTTAGCAACACCCCAGTTCACAGACCATGCCCTAGAATGGTGGGATCAAGAGGTCGCATCTCGATGTCGAGGACGTTTTGGTCCTCTAACTTCGTGGGACGAGTTGACCCACCTAATGAGGAGACGATACATCCCTCCACATTTCCACCAGGAACTTCAAAGGAGATTCAAACGCTTGACCAAAGGAAACAAGACGGTGGCAGAATACTTTGACGAATTTGAACATCTACTGAACCGAATGGAGATGGAAGAATCCGAGGAGAGCCTCATGGCACAATTCCTAGACGACTTACAAGAGCCCATTGTTCGTTTATATGAGTTGTTCCACTTCGTGGTCCAGATTGAAAAGAGTAACCAACCTAAGACCACCGCACTGCCCATGCCAAAACTACGTGGGGTACCAGCCAAAAGCCATATGACCGAGCCAGGACCAGCAACAACCCGCGGTTCAAGGGAAAGACCCCTACCAACCTGGCTCCTAAGTTCACTCTCGTGGGCCCGAGACCAGCCACCCAAGAATGCCCAAACCAATGAAACATGGTCTTAACAGCGTCAGGAGATTACGAATCAGAAGACGAGACAGAGGAACCCGCGCCTGCACCCGACCAATTTGACGACGAGGTCAAATACACCGATTCCAGAGACTTACTAATGATCAGACGTGTTCTTACTTCTAGACTAGAGCCAGAGGAGGTCGAGCGACGGGAAAACATCTTCCATTCCATGTGCACTATTCTCGGAAAGGTGTGTTCCCTGTTCATAGACGGTGGATCATGCACCAACGCCGCTAGCAAGTACATGGTCAAAAAACTTGGACTAGCTATGACCAAACATCCGCAATCCTTCCATCTCAGGTGGCTTAACAATAAGACCAAGCTCTTCATCTCCGATCAAGTTAAAGTGGCTTTCAGCATTGGACGATATCAAGATCAAGTGTTATGCAACGTGCTCCCGATGTCAGATAGACATCTTCTTTTGGGACGGCCCTGGAAGTTCGATCAGGAGGAAACACACAATGGACGGAACAACTTCTACTCCATCGTCCATGACAAGGGCCGGTTTAACTTAGCCCCAATGTCACCACAAGAAGTCCGAGATATGCAGACTAAAATGACAAAGGACCAGCATGCTCGGAAGGAGAACTTTCTTATTAATGTCGCATACGTCCGCAAAGCCGTCCAGACCGAAGAGACGCAAGTCGTCCTACTTGTATACCAAAAGCTATTAAGCACAACTAGCATAGAGGACAGTGTTCCCGAGGAAGTCAAGACGCTATTAGAAAAGTACGTTGACGTCTTCCAAGACGAGATCCCACCAGGACTGCCGCCAATCAAAGGGATCGAACACCACATTGACTTCATCCCCGAAGCCCAACTACCAAACCGACCTGTCTACCGCGTGAATCCCGAAGAAGCCAAAGAACTCGAGAAGCAGGTTCAAGACCTAATGGCGCAAGGATACGTAAGAGAGAGCCTCAACCCATGTGCTGCCCTGGTCCTCCTCGTTCCCTAAAAGGACGGAAGCTGGATGATTTGTGTTGACTGCCGTGCCATCAACAACATCACCATTAAGTACCGACATCCCATTCCACGCCTGGACAACATGTTAGATGAGCTTAACGGAGTGGTCATCTTTTCCAAGATCGACCTTAAGAGCGGATACCATCAACTTCAGATGCGAGAAGGCGATGAATGGAAGACCGCTTTTAAAACAAAGCAATGTCTGTATGAATGGCTCGTGATTCCTTTCGGATTGTCTAACGCCCCGAGCACCTTCATGCGACTGATGAACCACGTCCTCAGACCATTCATCGGCAAATTCGTGGTCGTCGACTTTGACGACATTCTCGTCTATAACAAGACCTATGCAGCTTATCTGGAGCATCTTGAGGCCATGGTCCTCACACTTCAGAAGGAACAGCTCTATGCCAACCTCAAGAAGTGTACCTTCTGCACCGACCGAGTCATCTTCTTAGGCTTCGTCGTGAGTTCACAGGGACTTATAGTTGACTATGCAAAAATACAAGCCATCCAAAAGTGGCCCACACCAGCAAATGCCAGCCAAGTCCGAAGCTTCCACGGATTGTCTAGCTTCTACCACCGCTTTGTGCGAGACTTCAACACAATTTCCAGCCCCTTGACGTCTATGATCAAGAAAAACAGTATTTCAGATGGGCCCAGAGCAAGAGAAGTCATTCAAGCTATTGTAGGAGTGCCTCACACACGTCTCGGTCCTCACACTGCCAAATTTCACTAAGACCTTTGAGCTCGAGTGTGACGGTTCAGGAGTATGCATAGGCGCCGTCTTGATGCAAGGAGGCAGGCCGGTCGCCTATTTCAGTGAGAAATTAAACGGAGCAGCCCTGAATTACTCTACCTACGACAAAGAGCTTTACGCGTTGGTTCGTGCCATGGAAACGTGGCAAAACTATTTGCTAGCTTGGGAGTGCGTTGTTGATACGGATCACCAGACCCTTCAACACCTCAAGGGCCAGACTGCACTGAAGAAGAGACACGCACGTTGGATTGAGTTCATCGAGACGTTCCCTTACGTAATCAAGTACAAGAAGGGAGACAACAATGTTTGAAAGATTAAGAGTATAAGAGATTTAGAGATTTGGAGATTGAGAGAGAAATAAACTAAAGAGAGAAAGTAAGAATGAATATTATTGAGATTTTAGAAAAATGAATTTTTTGCTTACAAAGAAAGAGAGAATTAATTATTAATACTAAACTAGTCTAGGCTTTTTTGGATACTAAGATATCCTAAAATATGTTTGGCTACAAGGATAACATAACATTAATAACAAACAAGCCGAAACCACTCCCCTTTGGACACATGGCGCCTATAATCGAAGGCACACAATCTTCATTTCCTTTTGTCTTCATCATTCTTCTTCATTCCAACACTCCCCCTCAAGCTTAAGTCATCGAGAATGACTAAGCTTGCAACCATGAAACATTACCTCATTAAAAACCTAAACAAGGTAAACCCAATTGGGACAAAACCTTTTTAGGGAAAAAGAGTATAATACTCCATGATCAGGGTCAGTGTTGAGAAATGGACATGAGACCAAGCCGTGGGTAGATAGAGCCGCCAGTCTTTAATGTAGTAGCCTTGGTGAACACATCTGCTAATTGGTCTTCACTCCTTGTGTAACAAGGTAAGATAATCCCATTTACAATAGCTTCCCTCACCTTATGGCAATCCACCTCAATATGCTTGGTTCTTTCATGAAACACAGAGTTAGATGCAATATGTATAGCTGCTTGATTGTCACAATAGACTGTGATAGGAGACTCCAAGCTCACATCAAGTATGTCAAGGAGGAGTTGCTTCAGCCAGATGCATTATGTGGTAAGTTGCCTCATGGCCCTATATTCAGCTTCTGCACTAGAGCAAGATACCACCTTCTACTTCTTGGTCTTCCAAGTAACAAGATTACCTCCTATGAAGGTACAATAGCCGGTTGTACTCCTCCTATCTACTCCTGCCCAATCTGTATCACAATAACCTACAACTTCTGTGTTTCCATTACAACCCATCAATATACCTTATTCTTTAGTACCTTTTAAATATCTTAATATTCGCATAATCATTTCCCAATGCCTTATCTTTGGGTCTTGCATATGTTGAGACACCTGATTCACATTTAAAACACAAGTCAGGTCTAGTAATGGTTAAATATATGAGCTTATCAACCACTTTTCTATACAGCTTTGTATCATGGAACACGCCATCTCCTAGCTCCCCCTCAGGTTCTATCTTGTAACCTTTTAATAGTGGTGTCTTAGCTGGTTTAGCTTCCAACATATCTGTAGAGGTTAGCAAGTCCACAATATTTTCTTTGAGATAAGAAAAGACCTTCCTTGAACCTACACACTTCAATTCCTAAGAAGTATTTAAGTTCACCTAGATCCTTAATATCAAAGACACTCTTTAAATATGATTTAGTAGAATCAATTCCTACTTTATCACACCCTGATATGATTATATCATCAACGTAAATGAGTATAACCACAATACCTTCCTTACTTTGAAGTGTAAAGAGAGTGTGTTCAACTTCTGACCTTTTGAAGCATCTGTGCCTTAATGTCACATTCAATTTATGATACCAAGCTCTTGGAGATTGTTTTAAGCCATAGATAGCCTTTCTTAACCTCAATGTATTGCCGCCACCAACTTGATCTTCTAGACCTGGTGGTGGTGTCATGTACACTTCCTTTTCTAGCTCACCTTGTAAGAATGCATTCTTACCATCCATTTGCCATAACTCCCAATCAAGATTAGCAGCCACATGAGCAAAGGTATCCCTATAATCTTCACCATAAGTTTGTGTGAATCCTCTAGCCACCAACCTAGCTTTATACCTATCTATCTCACCATTGCTTTTATATTTAATGGTAAAAATCCATTTAGAACTTACAGCCTTTTTCCCTTTTGGAAGAGTAGATGGTGCATAGGTTTGATTGTTCTCCATGGCTTGTCTTTCAGCTTGAATTGCTTCTCTCCACTCCTTTATCTCCATAGCTTCCTCATAGGTCTTTCGAATCTGTTTTTTTCAAGACTAACAATGAATGCAACATGAGAATCAGGTACATGAACTAGATTACACACTCCCTGGTCATGATGAACTACAACATTGTTGTTGTAGTAGAAGTTGGGTGGAAATATTTGCCTTGTACTTTTTCTAAGAACAACAGATGATTCCCTTTTCCTTTCTTTTTCTAGAGCATCCCCAAGATTAGGTTGAATATCCCTTGGCCATTTTGAAGCTGAGACTAAGATATCTGCTTCTGAATTCCCCTCATGATCATGTCTAGGTTCCTGGCCCCCCTCATGATCAATGGGAGGGACTTGTCCTGACTTGTCCTGGCCAGGCCTGGTACGTGGTGAGCTGGCCCTGAGTCAGATGCTTGTGGAGAGTCTATACCTATGCTTTCCAATATCCTTCTTATATTCTCAGCTTGGTCATGCCTTGTTGTTGAGATGTCCTTGAATTATTCCCAAGTTCATTCTTCATAGAATCCTTTTGATTCTTGAAATTTAACATCTCTGGATACAAGGACTCTTTTAGTCTCTGGATTGTGGCATTTGTAACCCTTTTGTGTAGGAGAATACCCAATGAACATGGTCTTGGTGCTCTTTGGTTCCAGCTTGTTGCTAAGGTCTCCTAGTACTAAAACAAAACAAACACACCCAAATACTCTTAAGTGATCAATATTAGGCTTAGTTTTGTTTAATACCTTAAAGAGAGACAAATCATATAGAACATTTGTTGGAGTTCTATTGATTAAGTAGCATGCAGCCACAAGAGCATCTCCCCAAAACCGTTTTGGAACCTTCTTGTGGAACATCATGGTTCTCACAATTTCCATCAAATGTCTGTTTTTCCTCTCAGCTACTCCATTATGCTGTGGAGTATAGGGACAGCTTGTTTGATGTTCAATCCCATGTTTTGCCAAGTGTTGCTGAAACTTGGTGCTAGTATATTCCCCTCCATTATCTGTATAAAACGTTTAATATTGGCATTGTATTGATTAGTAACAAATGTTTGAAAACTAATAAATGCATCAAACACCCTATCCTTAGAACAAAGCAATGTAACCCAAGTATATTTAGATTTTTCATCAATAAAGGTCACAAAATATTTTTGGTTTTCTCTAGAAGGAAAAGGGAGATGTCCAAACATCAGAATGCACTAAATCAAAACAATTATCATATGAATGAATTGATTTCTCAAAAACAGTGTTACAATGTTTCCCAAGAATACATGATTCACATAGATCATTTTGTATTTTAATTTCAGGTATTATTAATTCCTAAGCTCTAGGATGAGGATGGCATAATCTAGCATGCCAAAGTTCAGCTGAAACATTAACATTGACACTATTAGCACATGATTCATGTAAGGAATGCATGGACAAGTCTTCAAGCACATACAAGTCATTCTTCGTTGTTCTTTGGCCAAACTTCCTACTTGTTTCAATATCCTGAAAGTAGAAATCACTAGGACCAAATATAGCTTGACAATTAAGATCTGTGGTAGCTCTGTTAATAGACAACAAGTTAGATGTGAAAGATGGCAAATAAAACGCTTTAGATTCTTTATCAAACAATTTAAGCTTCCCAATCCCTTTAATTGGCACATTGTTTCCATTAGAAATTATCACACATTGGCACATTGTTTCCATTAGAAATTATCACACTACCTAAGGCAGGTTCTAAGTTTTCTAGCAACTCTAAATCACTTATCATGTGATGAGAAGCTCCAAAATTAACAATTAAAGGTTTATAATCTATAGTTGTTTGAAAAGAAGCATGAAGTCATTTACCCAACACATTACCAGAGCTAAAGGCTTTGAAGAGAGCTTCCAAATCTGATTTCTTCACAAACTTAGATGAAGAGGCCGAATTGGTTGTCAATGTAGAAGCGCTTGTATGTACTAGGTGGGAAGAGCTAGGGCCGCTTGTAGAAGGGGCTTTGGACCTGTCAATGAACCAGCTTGGCTTTAATTCTGGATAAAGCACCCAACACTCCTTCTTTGTGTGGCCGGTTCTCTTGCAGTGGTCACACACAATTCTCTTTTATTGGACTCAGCTGGTGCCTTGAAGAAGCTCTTGTGGGCAACCACCGCTTCTTGTTTATTGCCAAACAGCTGAAGTGAACCTTGCTCCTTCTGAATCTTGGCACAAACATCCTCCAAACTAGGATGCTTGTCCTTCCTAAGAATGTGCTTAATCAAATCAACATAGTTAGTGTTCAAAGTCCAAAAGTAACCCAAACACCATATCTTGTTCTCTCCTTTCATGGAGAGTAATGGGATCAATTGTGGCAGGCCATAGCATCTCTAGCTCTGCCCATAATGCTTTGTGAACTCAGCATCCTCCTGTCTAAGATCATTCAAATATTTCTTGATCTTAAAAATTCTCATGAGGTTAGTAGTATTGCCATATACATTTTTCAAAGTTTCCCAAAGTTCTTTAGCATTTTCACAATATGAATATGATTCTAAAAGAGATCCAGCAAAGGAATTTTGGAGTATAGAAAGTACCATATGGTATTCCTGAAACCATTTGTTATGACCTTCTTGATCATCTGAGTCATCTCCTTCAATGGCTATAACAAACACCTTCATAATGTGAGTCCATAACTCTTTACTACACAAGGTTGTCCTCATGGTTCTAGACCATAGTAGATAATTCGTCCCATGAAGGATGACTGGAGCCTTGATGTTTGCCTGGTACTCCATTAGCCTTGATTTCCTGCAAGAAAATAAAAAAAAGAGACCAAGACTAGACCAGACACACTTGTCCAAGAGGTTAGGTACCTAAGCGCGTCAACAACCTAAAACCGCCTGTTCAATAACAACTTGCAACCACCTGTAACAACCTTCAACAACCTAACAGACCTTGACCAACTACTTATAACAATATTAAAAGTCTTGACCAAAGATTCTGTTAATAGGATTTTTAAAAACAAATCTAATCCACTTTTGCCTCCAAAACTTAAAAAAACAGATTATTTGTATCAATCAAGAAAAGCTTTCTTGAAATCTAAATATCTTTAAAATGAAATGAAACTTCTTGAAACCCTCAATAAGATCCAAAATAAGTTTTGATCGTCTAAGATTTGAAAAACATTAAGAAAAATTTAAGGTTTTAACACAAATACTACAAACATGTCAAAACTGAATACACTGAGAAAGATTGATGAAGAAAGCTTCCAAACGTAAAAAGGGGCAAAGAGGACCTCCTGATTCATAACCTAGACTCATGAGATAAGGCTTTGGAATCACCTGATTTGATGAAGAATTGAAGTAGATATGCTTGGTGCAAACTTGTGATCTCACAGCGAGGCTAACCGCGACACCACCAGACTTGGCCGTGGACAACTTTTGACTCAGGCCACCTAATTGAGTGAAACAACCATATAAATCCTCAGAACTCAACGAAGAACAATCCTAGATGAAGAAAATGGCAAGAAAGTTTGATTTATTGCCGGAAAGATCGATCAAACCTCGAACCACACACGATGGGTCTGGTTTCGAAGGTGCGAAGAGATTACATGAAGAATGAAGAAGATTTGCGAAATTCTTATGCTAGATTGATGTAACCTGGCTCTGATACCATGAAATATTAAGCGTTTATGAGATTTAGAGATTTGCAGATTGAGAGAGAAAGAGATTAAAGAGAAAAAGTAAGAATGAATATTATTGAGATTTTAGAAAAATGAATTTCTTGCTTACAAAGGAAGAGATATTTAACTATTTATACTAAAGTAGTCTAGGCTTGCTTGCATATTAAGATAGCCTAAAATATATTTGGCTACAAGGATAACATAACATTAATCACAAATAAGCGTAAGCCACTCCCCTTTGGACACATGGCACCTTCTTATAATCAAAGGCACACAATCTTAATTTCCTTTTGTCTTCATCATTCTTCTTCATTCCAACAATGTTGTTGTCGATGCGTTGTCCCGGAGACATACCCTTATCTCGGTTATGGAGCCCAAGGTAATGGGTTTTGAGATGCTCAAGGAACTATATCCGAACGACGATGATTTCAAGGAGGCCTTCCAAGAACACGAGAAGGGCACATACGGACTGTTCTACCTGTTTGACGGATTCCTCTTCAAGGAGAGACGGCTCTGCATTCCCTGAGGATCTGTCCGCGAGCTACTACTACGGTAGGCCCATGAGGCGGCCTAATGGGACACTTTGGTGTCGACAAGACATTGGCCATGCTTAAGGAACACTTCTACTGGCATCATCAACGACGAGATGTGGAGGCCCAATATGCCCGGTGCCTAGTCTCTAAACGGTAAAAGTCAAAGATGCATCCAAAAGGCCTCTACATGCCACTACCAATCCCTTCTGCCCCCTGGACGGACATCTCAATGGACTCCATCCTTGTCGTCTTCGACCGGTTCTCCAAGATGGAACATTTTGTTCCATGCAACAAGACCAATGAAGCCAGCAAGACAGCAGACCTATTCTTCCGGGAAGTAGTCAGATTGCACGGCATCCCCAGGACGATTATCTCAGACCGACACACCAAGTTACTCAGTCATTCCTGGCGAGTACTATGGAGGAAGCTGGGAAAAAACTTGTTGTTCTCAACATAGTACCATCCCCAGACCAATGGGCAGACCGAGGTGGTCAACCAGACTCTATCCACTCTGTTACTAGAAACGATCGGACGAAACCTGAAGAACTGGCTTGAGTGTCTACCTTACATGGGGTTCGTTTACAACCGTTCCGTCCATTCCGCGACTCAAATGACTATGTTCGAGGTTGTGTATGGTTTCAATCCGCCTACGCCATGGAATTTACCCCACTACCCCCAGGAGATGCCATTAGCATGGATGGCAAAGCCAAGGCAGAATATGTGAAGAAACTGCATCAGAAGGTCAAAGCCAATCTGGAGAAGCGCACAAAACAATATGTCAAGCACGCCAACAAGGGACGCTGACACGTGGTGTTTGAAGAAGGCGATTGGGGTTGGCTTCATCTACGGCCAGAACGTTTTCCCCAGAAACGGAAGAACAAGCTTACACCCTGAGGACATGACCCGTTCAGAGTCTTCCGACAAACGCCTACCAGCTGGAACTGTCAGGTGAGTTCAATGTGTCTACTACTTTCAATGTTGCTGATTTAGAGTTGTTTAATGCAGGTGAGGAGTTTGCTTTGGAGAACAAAGCTATTCAAAAGGGAGGGAATGATGAGGACATCGGACCGACTACCATCCCAGAAGTGCCACCTGAACCCTTGACGCGAGCCAAGGCCCGAGTGTTGAAGCACAAGTTCAACAAACTGGCGAGGCGAGCCGGAGAGCAAGGACCAGCCCAGCACGGACCAGCCCACGACCAGGTCCCTCATGGCCCATCCGAGCCGTCTCGCGAGCCAGCCTCCAGACCAGTCCACCAAGGTCCGTTCGCAGCCCACCCGGAACCATGGAGGTTCCTGCACGAAGATTCTTCCAGCTTGGGTGTCTTCACCATTACCATCCGGTGAAGGCACCAAAAGCCGTGCTAAGACATTGTACACTTTTTCCTACCTTCGGTTTTGTCCCACAGGGTTTTTCAAAGAAGGCTTTAATGAGGCAACACTCTTAGTGCACATGGCGACCAAGACCCGTTCTCAAGCCCAACATCCTCCATGGATAAGGCTTATCTATCTTGTTTCTTGTTTTTAGACTAAGTGTAGAATGAATGCCTTGAGCCCAGTTCCTATTTATTGGCGAATTACCCTAGGTCCAAGACTTATGTGTTTAAGTCTTGGCCTAGGCCCAGCTGTCCATTTAAAACTTCTTGTTGTTTTTATTTAGACTTCTTTTTGTTTTGGAGAAACATCATGTTGTTTACCCTAGGTTAACTAAAGGCCTATATAAGTCTTATTACTTGCAATGAATAATACAACTTGAATTTTAAAACAAAACCCTAAGACTATTGTCTAAAAATTCGGAGCCTCTCTCTCCTCTTGGTGAGTTTGCCGTGAGCTTTCTCCTTTCCTGTTGAAGCTGCCTTGGTCTATCACAAGTCTTCCGCAGCTTGTGTGGTCCTTTGTAACCACCTTCACTCCATCTTGTCGTGTCCCTAAACCTCGAGTTTCTTGGTTGAAGAACACCCCGCTACTATGCTTGTATCAAAAAGGCACCCCGATCGGATATTATGACTGCATTGTTTTACCAACATGCATGACCAATAATAAAAGGGGATGTTTTGAGTCTTGTAAATGATTTTTTTACATTGGGTTCTTTTGATCAAAACTTAAACTGGACTAATATATGATTTTTCCCTAAGACGGGACGTCCAAGTTGAATGTCCAAATTTAGACCAATAAATCTTTGTAATATGGGGTATAAGATCATATCAAAGGTATTATATCATTGGTTAAAGGTCATTTTTTCGGGATTAATATCTGATACACAATCACCATTTATCTCAGGACGGTTGATTTCAGATAATATTTTAATATCCCATGAAATGTTTCATGCATTTAGGTCAAACAAATCATGCTAGAAAAAGTATATGGCAATAAAGACGGATATGAGCAGGGCTTATGATATCTTAGGATTTTACTAGGATTTATGTTATGATTTAGCTATTTTGAATGCATTTTAGAGTGTTTTAGGATTATATTTTACATACATATTGTATAAACAAGTGGCTGTGTGATAAAACCTAAAATAAAGCAAAATTAAAGCGAAAAGGCAAGAATGTACATGAGAGTATCAGAGGGAGATGACGAATTAAGGAACGAAAACTCAGAGAAAGGAAAATAAAACAAGAAAGGAAGAAGGAAATCAAAGAAGAAAGCAAATAAAAGAAAGAAGGAAACATAGGATCAAAGGAGAATCAAGAGGATAAGGAAAAAAGCTACAACAATATATACAACGGGTTACGTACCTATTGTATACGAACAATGACTTACCAAAACAGGTGAATGCCACATTACTCTTCCTAGGGAAAATTATTCGCCTCTATCTATCTATCTATCTATCTATAAATATATACCCCTAATGGGTGATGAAGTGATGAAGTTATTTCTATCACGAATTTGGATTAACTATACATCATAGATTTTCTCTAGCGTGGGCCGAACGTAATAAAATTATAAACATGAGTTCGTACAAATCTTACCTAGAAATATTCAACAATTCACCTGATCCCACAGGTCTTTTAATCTGCAAAACAAACAAAGCAACTGCTTTTGTTTATCTTTGATTTAGATAGATGCTTAGACATAGGTATTTGCTTTATTGCTTTATATTATTTTTTAGATTTAGTTTAGTGACATCAGTCTACCAACCTCTAACCTTTATATCCGCCAAAATTAAGTAGAAACCTGTATCATAGGTGCTTAAAAAAACCTCCGATTTGGATTGACACCATACATACTACAAAATAGGCATTAGAACTCTTTATCCCACAAAGATTAAGAGTTCATCAATTGATGTCTGTTGCCAATTTGAGATCATTTTAAACATTTAGATTTGGTTTTTATTTGAGCGTAGGTATTGTTACTCACAACTTTTGTTATTACACCTCTAATTTACGATATCAGGTGAATGCAAACACAAAGCAGAGGCTATACAAACCTACATCCACAAGTTGCAGACCCCACTACCTAGGACGATCCAATACAAGATCGCGCTGGATACAAGAACAACAAAACCAACCTCAAAAAGCCAACATGGAGCAAGCTGCACATTCAACTCACAACCCCGCCCAACACGAGTAATAGGAGTCTATGACGAACCAGCACATGAACTGGAATAAGATCACCACTGATAGACAACAACAAATTTGAAATCAAATTGAGTTTAATCAACATGGTCCGAAGCAATAAATTCCATGGTTTACTAATGCAAGATCCTCTAGACCATCTAGATCAGTTCGATATGCTCTAGCCACAGTGAAGATCAATAGAATCTCAGAAGAGGCATTCAAACTGCGTTTATTCCCCTTTTCATTAGGAGATAAGGCATAAATATGGCAAAATAACTCACCTCCTAACACAACAACAACATGGAGCGACTGCAAGAAGATGTTCTTAATCAAGTTCTTCTCCACTACCCGCACTACAAGGCTGCACAATTACATCTCCGGATTCACAAAGCGCTCAATTGAGAGTTTTAGCGAGGCATGGGAACAAAGCAAGGGATACACATCTCAATGCCACATCATGTTTTCTCGAGAGAATTTCTATTAAGCACACTATATAGATGCGTACTACCAAATATCAAAATGCTCCTCAACACTGTTTTAAACAAAAAAATTCTACGCTAAAACGCTGAAAAAGAACTGCAGCTGTTTGAAAACCTTGCCAAAAGTGAAAAAAATTATGAGAAGTCTATTACCACACTCCATATGATAACTCAGAGCGAGACTCAACTACAAAAAGGGAAATACAAGAGCTTAACGACAAGCTAGAATGGGTACTCTAAGCCACAAGACATCACATCAACTTTATAAGCAAGCTAGATCACATTCCAAATTACTCAACAGTGCTTCAACTAGATAGAACAGTAGAAATCAACTACACTGGCAGAAAAGGGTTTAACAAGGGATAACTCCAATTTCATAAACTCAAACCTATCATGCAGGAGCACAAACGTGGAAATCCACAAGATCAACACTACCCACCCCAAAAAAACCGACCCAACATGCCATCACTAAGACTTACCAACCAAAACACCATGCCGCAACGAGTTACCAACCTAGTGGGACAACTCAAACCACTTACCCGCCAAGCTACCGACTACCAAACAACTACTATGCCAAACCCTACATACCACAAAACAACACATTAAACTATCAACACCAGCTAACTGCTACCCGTGAAGATGAAATCCCAAAGATACTCATGCAAGTACTAGAACGAAAAAGCAAGAGTGCCATCGCATTAACAACAAGATGAAGAAAATCCACCAAAAAGTTGACAACATGTATGGGGACCTGAATTCAAAGGATGAGAACCTTGCTGCATAAATACGATCATCAGAAGCATCTACATCTAAGCGACGAATGGGAACACTTCCGGGGAAACCAGAAAGAAACCCCAAGGAATATGTGCACATTATCTCATTGAGAAGTGGGAGGAAGATCCAAACTCCAACGCTAAAATGGGACGTTTTAGGACCAGGTGTGGGGGAGGCGATAAATCTAGAAGCAGAGAAGAAGAAAAATGAGGAAAAACAACCAAGGGCTGACAAGGTCAAAGAGAAAACAAAGCAACCAACTAACATCAGCATCAACTCACCATTCACTACATCCCCTTATGAGCCAAAACTCTCATTTCCAGGACGATTGAAGAAGGAACTACTAGAAAAGTACAAAGCCTTGTTTGACAAGCAACTATCCGAGGCCAAGATAACACTACCGCTGATTGAAGCATTTGGGATGGTAATCTAATGGAAAAAGTACTTGAAGGACGCTACTATAAAAAAAGAGAAAAAACTAAGGTGTACGGCAGTGCTAATACAAGAATGTAGTGCCATAGTCAAAACACAACTTATTTAAAAGAATAGATGATCCGCGAAACTTCACATTATCATGTACAATAGGCCACCTCACCTTCACCAGATACCTTTGTGACCTAGGAGAAAGCGTCAATCTGATGCCATTAACCATAGCAGAAAAGCTAGAATTCCAAACCTTCAAGGAAAGCAGGTTCTTTGCCCTCACTGATCGCTCCATAAGATAACCCGCAAAAATGTTAGAAGACTTACCTATTGTGGTAGGTAACTTTGAAGTTGCTACATATTTCCTAGTACTGAAGATGGATGAAAAACCAAAAGACCCTATCATCTTGGGATGTCCATTCTTAGCCACCATAGGGACACTTATTAACGTAAAGAAAGAGAAGATAGATCTGCGACTCGGAAACAAAACCCTCAAATTCTACATCGACACTCTCACGAAGAAACCAACAATAGTCGACCAACTTTTCTGTACCGATCAACCATATGCCATCGCAGATAACCTCCTTGAAGAAACAAACATTGGAGAACATATGTAAGACACCCTGACTAAAGAGAAAGGAGAGTAGAAACTATTGAGTGCCGTGATCAAAGCCGATAAAGAGCAATTGAATGCCCAAAAAGGTATAAAGAAAACGTAAGCTTTTTGAAAATGGAATATGAACCTGGAGCTACTAATGTCAAGGACGACTCAAGGTATCACAACACCATCCCAAATAAGCAATGGATGTTGGAACAAGAAATCAAACCATGATATCAAAGCATACCTAATATGATAAGCATGAAGATGCTCGCGAGCAAGTAGAGAACACGTTGGTTTAACTCTTTTGGAAGGAAGAAAGAGGAACCTCATATAGCACTCTTCCCAAATAAGAAAGCTAGAAGAAAACAAACTGACCACGACCAAAAGATCATTACATGCAGAGATGCTGATGAGGAAGCAACCACTCTTCTCCAGAACCCGAACAACCTTTAAACAAAAGGGGCAACGTCGAGCTTGAGACATTAAAAAATGCACTTGGGAGGCACTTCCATGTTTATCCACTTTTGATAATTATTTATGCTATTTTATTTCCATCTTACCATTTTTATTAACTAATTTACTTTAACCCATACTTAGTTTTTTTAGATGGGAGCAAGAAGGGACGCATTAACCAAAGAGGAAAGAGTGATCAAGGATATGGAAAATGTGTGGTACAACAGTTTACTAAACTATTGTGTAACTTTCCCAAGCTCAGGTAAGTTAACCAAGTATGACCCGTTTTAATCTATGTTGTTACCCTATTAGGGCAAACTGGAGCTACACGCCGTCTCTTCTCCTTCTTTTTAACCCCTTCCCTTTTCAGTCATTTCTACTATTCAACTCAACTAAAATTTCAAAACAGAATTCTTTCTCTCTTTGTCTTCTTCGCAAATTTTTTCTAATCTAACAACTGTGACTTATCAATCTCTCTTTACAAATCTCTGACTCAAACACAACCGCACAAGGGCAGAGAACCGTATGGTCAGGCCTAGAGAACCTCTGTCCAGTCTACAAGTTGAATTTTCACTCTTGCCTAGAATAGAAGAGGAAACACTCTTTCTCATGACCCAAAAGCTAACGAATATCTAAAATTTCTGTGATTCCAGGTTAAGAATGGTAAAATCAAAACGCGTTATGGTTCACAAAAAAAAGAGAGAAGGAAACCCAATACCATCGGCGCGGAAAGACGCAAAGTGGAGGAGGAATCTCCTCAACACCATGACGATGAATATATGCGAAACAGCGACGAGGACCCTAAAGAAAAAATGGGGGACTAAGCTCACACATCACACCTCCTTCCAAGGCTACTATGATGGCTTAATCCAGCTCTAGTTTGTCCCCAAAAAATTCAACGATCAAGCAGTGCTGTGCGTCATGGATATACATGATGATGTGCACATGATCCTATAGAGCATGGGACTAGGATACCTTTCCTTCAAGGCACAACCGGAATTTTCCGAACTCACCTGTAAGTTCCTCGATTCAGTTCAAATATACTTCCATGAACAGATGCCACAAGACCAAATTGATAATGGTTACACTGAATTCCTTCCTAAAAAGAACTTATCGGGTAATGATAAGCAAACTCAGAAACATCTTTGGACTCTAGCAAGGGATGGGCCTGTCATTTGACTGTATATAGTTAAGGAACTTGGGAGATATTTGGCACTTTATCTTGAATGAAGATTATGAAGCAGGCGTGTGCAAATCATAACAAAAAGGCACCCATCAATCATGTACATCCACAAGACCCTAGTTGCAACGGTATTCTCTCGAACTGAAGCTAAGACGATCAAGGATGAAAAAATGGTGTGGCTGAAAAAGAGTATTCAACCCTTTTGAGGGTATGTTTGGGATAAAAATGAGGATGAACCTTTTTTGTGCATCAATTAGTTTTTGAATATAATATTTTGCATAATATCAAGCATACAATTTCAAGAGATAGCCACTGCAAAGAACTATCCCTAGAAAGGTACACCCCTACTCGACCCTTTTTTTTTTACCTTTAGTCGACCGAGAATTGATTGATCCCACCTAAGCGAAACTGCACTTTAATAACTCCTAATGAATGTAAAGGATTGTTCCTAACCTGACTCTGTTGGTTTCATATATTGCTGAGAATGTGATAACCATGGTAAAGTACGAGAGAGTATTTATTCTATCTCACAAATCCATTTGAGAGCATAGTGTCTTTTGGTATAAGAATTTAGCATAGTTGATGTCTTTTCATTCTAAATTTGCTTGAGGACAAGCAAAAGATAAATCTGGGGGAACTGATATCTTAGGAATTTACTAGGATTTAGGTTAGAATTATGCTTGCACTTAGGGTGCTTTATTATTGCATTTTTCTTACATATTACATAAATAGGTGTTCATGTGACAAAACCGGATATTGGTATGACCTTGGAATGGCTGTCTCTCCCTTGATCACTTGAAGAGGGTGGGGGTGGATGATAGAGGATGGCAATGGACTTCTCCTTTGAGCTATGGATTGCTTTAAGGATGTTTTGCTACTCTCAAACACAGGAGGCGGCCTTTTTTAGCGTTTGTGATGGATCACAGTAGATTCCTCTACTTTAGTATGAAAGAGGGTCAATATTATTAGGCTAAAAGAGAAAGCACAAATAGCACAATCTGTGCAAATAAATCGATTTCTACTGAATTTCAAGGTTGGGTTCTTACAAAAAAAGTGACTGCCTATTTTAATAGACTAACAGTGAAAGCACTAAAGCTAGAAAACCATAATCCTAAACCAGAATGGTTTATTTAATCTTAATTCTAATTACAATCGGTTTAATTTAAGTTTCTTGGTTTAATTGTCTAATATATTCCTAATGGGTTTATAAACCCCAAATACTTATCCTACTTGGTCTATTAATCACTACCCTAATCCTAATAAAGTTACATATCAAAGCCCAAATAAATAAATTAGTCCATCGTGATTGATCATTGAGCTTTATGGGCCAATATGAGCTTTGTTCAGCAATCATCTTCATGGGCTTATCAATAATCAAACTCAGCTCGTCTCTGATATCTTTTTGGTCCTGTTGGGATTTTTATCTTGTCTGTAAATGAGCTGAGACGTGCATTAGTATAGCATCTTGAAGTTGCTCGGGTGGTCGAACTAGCTCGCTACGGTACGACAAAAGGGAAATTCGACCATCTCTTGATTCAGCATGAACCAAGTCAATTTTGGCACAACCAGAATTTCCATCATAGCTAGTAGGGGTGAATTTGGGCACAAATAGAATTTCCATCATACCTAGTTGGGTGAGAGAAATGGTCGTGGTTGCGTGGTTCTTGGTTGATCTTCTAATTATTGAACTTGATGCTGATCAAGATCGTACCATCCCCTTCTCCTTTAATTGGATTTGCTTTAAAATCCAAGCCTTCTAATGATAGATGTCTCTCCTGGATGATTTGATATGACTCCTGAATTATTATATTCCTCTCCTGGTTGCCAAATTTTGGTTTGTAAGCAGTTGAAACCGTGAGCTTCCAAATAGAACAAGCCGAGAATCTCCTGGTTTAGAAGTTGAATAAATTTTAAACCATAAAGAATTTGGACATGAATACAATTATACATTGTCCTCCAAATGATTAATTTTCTAAAACAATTTTGTTTACAACTTGGTTCATCCTGGTTAGATTGGAATCCTTCAATAGATAACTGATTGTCTCCTTCAGAATCAATGGAAGTATGCCGACTTGAGAGTGGAATATATCTATCATGTGGAAAGATTTTGAACCAATTATTTTACTCAGATACTCCTTGATGAGTTGAGTTTCTGGAACTAGTCGATTTGTTGCTTAATTCCTCTGGGTACGGTTTGTATGCTTCATTGATTGGTCGTATATCTCCTTTCGGTTTGTTTTAGACTCTTCTATATATTCTCCATGTTGAATCATTTGGGAAAGATTATTTTTCTCAGGCTCCTTCTCCAAATTCTGTGATGTCTTAGGAACCAATTTGATATTCTATTTTGCTCCTGGTGGAGCCTTAGACCATCGCCTAAGCAGATCTAAAGTAAGCAGCCTTGCTTTCTTGTACGTTTTTAGATCAGGAGGTGCCCAGCGTTTATTAGAACCACAATTTCTCATGATTTAATTGAAGATCTTAGCTTTTAGATAATCTAATTTTTGTTCGCTAAAGATCCAGGTTTGGATGGGTGCAATTCTCTCCACTGATGCTGGTTGTATATTATTATCTCCATGGTTTCTTTTATTCTCAAAAGAATATATGGCAAATCTGCTTGATAATGATGAATTAATATGAAACTGGATTGAGACTTGAGACCGTAACCTTCAAGTGGCTCTGATACCAAATGGTACGGCCCTAGAATGGTTGTCTCTCCCTGGATCACTAGAAGGGGGCATGGTGGAAGATAGAGGATGGCAATGGACTTCTCCTTTGAGCTATGGATTGATCTATGAATGTTTTGCTACTCTCGAACACAGGAGGTGATTCGGTTTAGAGTTTGAGATGTATCACAATAGATTTATCTACCTTTGTGTGAAAAAGGCTCAATGTTCTTAGGCTGAACAGAGAAAACACAAAAAAGCATAATCTGTGCAAAGAAATCGATTTCTATTGAATTTCAAGATTGTGTGCTTACAAAAAACATGGCTGCCTCCTTTTATAGCCTAAAAATGAAAACCCTAATGATAGAAAACCCTAGTCCTAAACCATAATAGTTTAGTTAATCTTAATTCTAATTACAATTTGTTTAATTTAAGTTACTTGGTTTAATAGATATATTCCTAAAGGGTTTATAAAGCGCAAATACTTATCCTACTTGGTTTGTAAATAACCAATCCCAATCCTAATAAAGTTACATATCAAATCCCAAATAAATAAGTTAGCCCATGGTGGCCGATCCTTTAGCTTTATTGGCCTGTATAGACTTTGTTCAACAATAATCTTCTTGGGCTTGTCCATAATCAAAACCAGCTCGTCTCTGATATCTTTGAAAGAATATGAGAATAAGAGATTTAGAGATTGAAAGAATAAAAAAATTGAGAGATCAAGAAATAGAGTGGGCGATTTTCAGAGAGAGTTGAGAGAGAATTAGAGTTTTATTAGAATGAGATTATAATCTCTTGCTTACAAATGAGGAGAGAGATAGCTATTTATATTAATATAGTCTACGCTTGTTTGGATACAAAGATAGCTTAATACATGTTTTGCTACAAGGATAACATATCATTAACCAGAAACAAGCCTAAGACACTCCCTTAGGTAGCTTTAGATCACACGACCTCATCCATCTTCCTTCATTTCTTCTTCATTCCAACACTCCCCCTCAATCTTAAGACATGGAGAATGCCTAAGCTTGCAACCATGAAACATTACCTCATTAAAAACCTAAATAAGGAAACCCCAATTGGGACAAAAACATTTCTAGGGAAAAAAGTATAATACTCCATGATCAGGATCAGTGTTGTGGAATTGACATGAGGCCAAGTCTTGGATAGATAGAGCCGCTAGTCTTCAGTGTTGTGGCCTTGGTGAACACATCAGTAAGTTGATCTTCACTCCTTGTGTAGCAATGTTAGATGATTCCATTTCTAATAGCTTCTCTTACCTTATGGCAATTCAGCTCAATATGCTTGGTCTCTCATGAAACACAGAGTTTGAAGCTATGTGTATTGCTGCTTTATTGTCACAGTGTACTGTGATTGGCGCCTCAATACTTACTCCAAGGTCTTGTAATAGTTGCTTTAACCAGATGCATTCAGTGGTAAGTTTGTTCATTGCTCTATACTCAGCCTCAGCACTTGAGCATGAAACAACATTTTGTTTCTTAGTCTTCCAAGTGACTAGGTTCCCACCTATAAGTGTGCAATAACCGGTTGTGGACCTCTGTCCTTTCTATCACCTGCCCAATCTGCATCACAATAACCAACTACATTGGTGTTTCCATTACTACCCATCCATATACATTGATCATGTGTTACTTTAAAGTATCTCAAAATCCTATGAATCATCTCTCAATGCCTTGTTTTTGGGTCTTGCATATGCTGAGACACTTGATTAACTGAAAAACATAAATCAGGTCTAGTGATAGTTAAACATATTAGCTTACCAACAACATTTCTATACAGCTTTGCTTCTTTAAAGCCGTCATCTTCTAGCTCCTCTGAGGTTCTACTTTGTAGCCTTCTTCTAATGGGGTTTTGGCTGGCTTAGCTTCTAGCATTCTTGTAGAGGTTAGTAAGTCCAATACATACTTCCTTGGACAAAGAAATAAGGCTTCCTTAAACCTACATACTTCAATTCCTAAGAAGTATTTTAGTTCTCCTAAATCTTTAATATCAAACATACTTTTTAAATACTCTTTAGTATATGCTATTCTCATTTTATCACTTCAAGATATGATTACATCATCACCATAAATAAGAATAACAACAATTCTATCCTTACTTTTAGGTGTAAAAAGAATGTGTTCTACTTCTGATCTTTTGAAGCCTCTGTCCCTTAGAGTCATATTTAGCTTATGGTACCAAGCTCTAGGAGATTTTTTAAGCCATGAATAGCTTTCTTTAGCCTCAGTGTGTTACCGGTTCCAACTTGATCTTCTAGACCTGGTAGAGGTGTCATATATACCTCTTCTTCTAACTCATCTTGAAAAAATGCAATCTTAACATCCATTTGCCATAATTCCCAATCTAAGTTAGTAGCAAAAGTTAAAACAATATTCACTGAGTGTAATTTAGCTACAGGGGCAAAATTATCTCTATAGTCTTCACCATAAGTGTGTGTGAAACCTCAAGCCACCAACCTAGATTTGTACCTATCTATCTCACCATTGCTTTTATACTTAATGGTGAAAATCCATCTAGAACTTACAACCCTTTTTCCGTTTGGTAGAGTGGCTGGCACATAGGTTTGGTTCTTCTCCATAGATTGTCTTTCAGTTTGAATAGCTTCTCTCCATTCCTTTATCTCCATTGCTTCCTCATAGCTTCTTGGAATCTGCTCTTTATCAGGACTAAGGGTAAATGCAACATGAGACTCATGTATATGAACTAAATTACATACTCCCTGATCATGGTGAACTACTGCATTGTTGTTGTAGTAGAAGTTAGGTGGAAATCTCTGCCTTATACTTCTTCTAAGGACAACAACCGGTTCCCCTTATGTTGTATTGTCCTCTCTTTCCAAGGCATCTACAAGATTAGGTTGAATATCATTTCGTCTTTTTGAAGCTAAAACTAGTATTTCTTCTTCTGAGTCATATTTATTATGTGTAGAAGGTTGCCCCCCCCATCAGGATCAAAAGGACTTATTCTAGGCCGGGACGAGGATGGAGCATGATCTGGATCGGTAGCTGGAGCAGGAGCTGGAACGGGAGCTGGACCAGGCCGGTACGAGGCTGAAGCAGGTGCTGGATAAGTTCGTGACGATGCTGGAAATGGAGCCGGTTCGTGCTGCACTTCTGATTCTTGAGCTGAAGCTGG
The DNA here is from genome assembly GCA_039880935.1 of Streptanthus diversifolius. Lineage (NCBI taxonomy): Eukaryota > Viridiplantae > Streptophyta > Magnoliopsida > Brassicales > Brassicaceae > Streptanthus > Streptanthus diversifolius. Next base: position 13,461,034 of record JAXGFM010000012.1, on the reverse strand, counting down.
TACCGGAGACCGGATAGTGATAGGTGTGGGACTGGAACTTCTTGGTTCTAGGTGCGGCCGCCGTGTGGTAGTATTAGGTGGATTGGCTGAAGGAGCTGGTTCTTGAGTGATTCGAAAGCTTTCTAGAAGTCTTCATTGGTTCTCAGGTTGGTCAGAAGTGTTTGAAGAGATGTATTTGAACTGATCCCAGGTTCCTTCTTCATATAAACCTTTGGTTTCATAAAATTTAACATATCTAGAAACCAGAAGTCTTCGAGTATATGGATTAAAGCATTTATAGCCTTTTTATGTTGATGAGTATCCAATAAACATTGCCTTGGTACTCATAGGATCTAACTTGTTTCTATGTTCACATGGTACTATAACAAAGCAAACACACCCAAATACTCTTAGATGTTCAATACTAGGCTTAATTTGATTGAGTACCTCAAATTGAGACAGGTCATCTATGACTTTAGTTGGAGTCCTATTGATTAGGTAGCATGCTGTCATGAGAGCATCCCCCCCAAAAACGCTTGGGAACCTTCATGTGGAACATCATGGATCTCACTACCTCCATCAAGTGTCTATTTTTCCTTTTAGCTACTCCATTTTGTTGAGGAGTTTAAGGACATCTTGTATGGTGTGTGATTTCATACTTTTAAAGATGTTCTTGAAATTCAAGGCTAGTATATTCACCACCATTATTTGATATGAAACTCTTTGAAACGACCCAAATTCTCCGAAAATAATCATTAAGATAATATTCTCAAAATAATCCAAAATGTTTTATAAAACAATAACCCAAAAATAATTTAATGTCAAAATAACCAATAGAAATATGTTTTAAATAAATAATAATAAATCCGAAAAATATTATTCAAAGGTACAACAGCTTCATCGACTTCAACGCTACTCGGGCACAACGACAGACTCACCTAAAAGTTTGGGGAGGGGATGAGTAATTGGATTACCCAGTGAGAAATGAGTCTAAGGACTCATGAATCCACCAGAACAACTTATAAAAATAATCTAAAACAAGTCTAAGGCTAAAACATGTAAACAATCATAATGTCTAGAAAACTCAAACATATGACCACTCAGTGTCACACACACAAACCAGGGGACACGTTTTCATACAGGGCACGCCTTACATGACAAACGGCCAGACGAATCTTCATGCAGGGCACGCCATACATGACATAAACTCCTTCCCTTTACAAACACATGAAAAACATGCACGTCCTCATGCTCGACACGCCATACATGACAAACGGTCATGTGGATCTTCATGCAGGGCACACCATACATGGCAGACCATCATCACACTATATCTCAATCCCACATGATTCGAAAGTCTGGATCTAAATGCCATAGCACCACTCTCGAACCAACCATCACGAGCTCCTAACGCTCGTATCTAACACAACACGTCAATACAACTTAGCATGCTCAAACAACAACTCATCACACAAAAGTTTTTAATCCTTTAATCCTATGGATTCTATGTCATACATGTATATATTTGTTGAAAGAATATGAGATTAAGAGATTTGTAGAATTAGAGAATGAGAGATTAGAGAGATTTAGAGAGAAAAATAATTTTATTAAGAATGAGAATAATAGTTTTTAAGTTACAAATGAGGAGATAGATAGTTATTTGTACTAATCTAGTCTAGGCTTGTTTGGATAAAAGAATTACCTGATACATGAATGGCTACAAGGAAATCATAATACTAATACACAAACAAGCTTTAGACACTCCCCTTAGACTTAAACACACTCACGCCTTTATACTAATATTAAAGGCTTTCTTACTTCATCATTTCTTCTTCATTCCAACACTCCTCCTCAAACTTAAGACATGGAGGATGCCTAAGCTTGCAACCATGAAGCATTGCCTCATTAAAAACCTAAACAAGGAAAACCCAATTGGGACAAATCTTTTTCTAGGGAAAAAGAGTATAACACTCCATGTTGGGATCATGGTTGTGGAATGGTCATAAGGCCAAGCCTTGGATAGATAGAGGCGCCATTCTTCAGAGTTGTTGCATTGGTGAACACATCAGCTAGTTGATCCTCACTCCTTGTATAGCAAGGCAAGATGATTCCTTTCCCAATAGCTTATCTTACTTTATGGCAGTCTACTTCTATATGCTTGGTCCTTTCATAAACACAGAGTTGGATGCAATGTGTATAGCAGCCTGATTGTCACAATGGATGGTGATAGGTTCATCACACCTCATGGCTTGATCCTCAAGAATTTTCTTCAGCCAAATGCATTCAGTTGTAAGCTTCCTCATGGCTCAATATTCTGATTTGCACTAGAGCATGACACCATCTTTTGCTTCTTGGTTTTCCAAGTCACAAGGTTCCCTCCTATGAAAATACAATAGCCTGTGGTACTTCTCCTATCCTCCCTATCTCCTGCCCAATCTGCATCACAATAACCAACCACATTTGTGTTTCTATTAAAACCCATCCATATACCTTGTTCATGAGTGCCTTTTAGATATCTCAAAATTCGGTTTGCCATCTCCCAATGTCTCATCTTTGGACCTTGCATGTGTTGAGATACCTGATTCACAGCAAAACATAAATCTGGTCTAGTGATGGTTAGATAAATAAGCTTACCAACCACTTTCCTATAGAGCTTAGGATCATGAAAATCAATTTCCTCCTCTAGCACCCCCTTAGTTCCGATTTTATAATCTTCTTCTAAGGGTGTTTTGGCTGGTTTAGCTAACATCATACATGTAGAGGTTAGTAAATCTACAACATATTTCCTTTGAGATAAGAAGAGACCCTTCTTGAATCTACACACTTTAATTCCTAAAAAGTATTTAAGTTTTCCTAGATCCTTAATATCAAAGACACTCTTCAAGTATTCTTTCGTAGATGCAATACCAACACTATCACTATCAGATACGATTATATCATCTACATAAATGAGAATTACCACAATACCTTCCTTACTCTTTAGTGTAAAACGAGTATGTTCAACTTCAGATCTTTTGAAGCCTTTATCCATCAAGGTTACACTTAGCTTATGTTACCAAGCTCTTGGAGATTGTTTAAGGCTATAGATGGCCTTTCTCAGCCTGAGTATGTTTCCGGCCCCTACCTCTTCCTCTAGACCTGGTGGAGGTGACATGTATACCTCTTCTTCTAATTCACCTTGTAAGAATGCATTCTTAACATCCATTTGCCATAACTCCAAATCAAGGTTAGAACAACATTAACAGAATGAATCTTAGCTAAAAGTGCAAAGGTATCCCTATAATCTTCACCAAATGTCTGAGTAAAACATCTAGCCACCAACCTAGCTTTATATCTATCAATTTCACCATTACTCTTGTATTTAATGGTGAAAATTCACTTAGAACTTACAGTCCTTTTTCCTTTAGGTAAAGTGGCTGGAGCATAGGTACCATTCCTTTTCATGGCTTGTTTCTCAGCTAGGATAGCTTCCTTCCATTCCTTTTTGGTCATAGCTTCTTCATATGTCTTTGGAATCTGTTCCTTATCAAGACTTGAAATAAAAGAAACATGATTAGCAGGTAAGTGAGCAATATTACAAACTCCCTGATCATGATGAACTACATCATTCCCATTGTAGAACACTGGTGGTTTCCTTTGTCTTGTGCTCCTTCTTAGGACTGTAGGTGGAGTCTTTTGGAAGCTGATACTAGGATTGATTCAGCTCCTGCTGAGTCTTGTTGAACATGAGTAAATTTCTCTACCCCCCATTTTCAAGAGCAGGAAGGCCAGGAGAACTGAAGGAACCAGGCTGCAGAATGGACGAGCCGGCCGGGGTTGATGGTCGCGGCCCGGCTGGCTGTACCGCGGCTGGATGGCTGGGGCTAGACACTATGGGATGAACTATGCCAATGCTCTCCAAGAGCCTCCTCAAATTCTCAGCTTGGTCTGATCTTGTTGTGGAGATGTCTTTGAATTGATCCCAAGTTCCTTCTTCATAGAATTCAAATTCTTGGATTTTGACATCTCTAGATACCAAGACTCTTCTAGTCTCTGGATCATAACATTTTGATCCTTTCTGGGTAGAAGAATATCCAATGAACATAGCTTTGATACTCTTTGGGTCCAGCTTGTTCCTTTGCTCCTTTGGAACTAATACAAAACAAACACAACCAAAAACTCTTAAGTGCTCAATATTAGGTATAGTTTTGTTTAGTACCTCAAATGGAGACAAGACATCTAGAACTTTTGTAGGAGTCCAATTAATCAAGTAACATGCAGTTACAAGAGCATCCCCCCCAAAATATTTTCGGAACTTTCATGTGGAACATCATTGTTCTCACAAATTCCATCAAATGCCTATTCTTCCTTTCAGCCATTCCATTTTGTTGTGGAGTGTAAGGACAGCTGATTTTATGTTCAATGCCATGCTTGGCCAAGTGTTGTTGAAGTCTGGTGCTAGTGTATTCTCATTCATTATCTGTTCTAAAACATTTAATACTTGCATTGTATTTAGTATCATACGCTTGAAAATTTAGAAATGCATCAAATACTCTATCTTTAGAATTAAGCAAAGTGACCCAAGTATATTTGGACTTTTCATCAATAAATGTCACTAAATACTTATGGTTTTCTCTATATGGGAATGGAGATGTCCAAACATCAGAATGCACCAACTCAAAACAATTATCATAAGTATGCAAAGATTTTTCAAAAAAATTTTTGCAATGCTTTCTAAGTATACAAGAAAAAAACATATCCTTTGGCATTTTTAAACCAGGAACAATAATTCAAGTTCTCTAGGATGAGGATGTCCTAATCTAGCATGACAAAGATCAGAATCATTACTAAAAGAACTAGCATTAACAGCCACTTCTAGCCCACTAGCTTTAGTCATATCTTCAAGCACATACAAGTCATCTCTTGTGGTTCCTTGTCCAAATCTTCTACTAGTCTCAATATCGTGAAAGTATAAATCATTAGGACCAAAGATAGCTTGACAATTTAAATCAGTAGTATTTCTTTTAATGGAAAGCAAATTAGAAGTAAAAGAAGGCATGTAAAAAGCTTTAGATTTTTTATCAAACAACTTAAGTTTTCCTATGCCTTTAATTGATACTTTAATTCCATTAGCAATGACAACATTACCTAAGGCAGGTTCTATATTCTCTAGCAAACCTAGATCACTAATCATATGGTGAGAAGCACCAGAATCAACAACCAATGATTTAGAGGCATTATGATTGAGAGAGTTTGAAAAGAATCATGAAAAGTTATACCCAAAAAATTACCATCTTTAATTGCTTTGAGAAGAGCTTCTAGATCTGATTTTGTCACAAATTCAGATGCTGAAGACATTGCACTAGTTGAGATTGAGTGACAATGATAGTTGGTACATGCATTTGAAGAGGCCGCCTGCTTGTACACGCCAAGGATGCTTGCTTGCAGCTGAGTATGGCCGGCTGTGGGCTGTTGTCTCTCAAGGGCCCAGCTTGGCTTCAGCTAAGGGTGAAGTATCCAACACTCCTTCTGTGTATGGCCACTCCTTTTACAATGATCACAAGTTGGTCTCGTCTTCCTATTTTTATTTGTTGTAGTTGATTTGAAGAAACTCTTGTGTACAGCCACCAATTCAGCTTTGTTGCCAAATAGTCCATGGGATCCTTGCTCCTTTTGGATTTGAGCACAAACTTTTTCCTAGCAAGGAAGCTTATCAGACCTGAGAATATGCTTAATAAAATCTGAGTAAGTTGTGTTAAAAGTTAATAGTAACCCAAACACCTTATCTTGTTCTTTCCTTTCTCGAAGAATAATTGGGTCAGTTGTGGTTGGCCTTAGCATCTCTAGCTCAGCCCAAAATGCTCTGAATGAGACTTAGTGCTTTGTGAATTCTGCATCCTCTTGCTTCAATTCATTCAAAGACTTTTTCACCTCAAAAATTCTTAAGAGGTTAGTGGTGTTTTCATACACCTTTTGCAAAGTGTCCCAAAGTTCCTTAGCATTTTTACAAAATGAATAAGCCTCTAAGAGATCATTAGCAAGAGAGTTTTGAAGTATAGAGAGTACCAACTGGCCTTCTTGGTACCATTTATATTGAGCAGCCATAGCCTCATTAACTTCAGCAACTTCATTTTCTTCAAGGCCATTTGTTGAAATATGATTCCAAAGACCTTTACATCCCAATGTGGTTTTTATGGTCCTAGACCATAAGAGATAATTTCCTCCATGTAGAATAACTGGAGATGCCAACCATGCTCCTCTTCACTCTTGGAGTATATCAAAATGTCATCAGCTTCATAAATGCTGTGGGCGCATTCGTGATGAGGACATCGTACCAACGACTGCACCACGAGTCCCACCAGGACCACTGACACGTTCCAAAGCTGGAGCATTGGGAGACAAGTTCAACCAGCCAATGGAGAAAGCAGATACCACGGATGAAGACCCACCAGACGGCTCAGGAGTTCATCAAGACCCGTTTGATTCAGCTAAGAAGCATTGGAGGTTCCTACTCGAAGACTCTTCCACCTCTAGTGTCTTTACCATCACCATTCGGTAAAGACACCAAAAGACGTGCTAAGAAATTGTACTCTTTTTCCTATCTTCGGTTTTGTCCCACTGGGTTTTCCGGAGAAGGTTTTAATGAGGCAACCCTCTTAGTGCCCAAGACGACGAAGACTTGTTCACACAATCCGCCATCCTTCACAAGTCTTAGTCGAATTCGGCCTTATCTCATCAACAAGGCTTATCTATCTCATTTCTTCATTATTTAGACTAAGTATAAGTTTATGGCCATAAGCCCATATTTTTATGTTTAAGTTATTTGGCCTTAAGCCCATTTCTGTCTTTAGCAAAAAGAACTTCATGTTGTGTTTATTTACACTACTTGTTGTTTAGGGTAAACATCATGTTGTTTACCCTATGTTGTAACTAAAAGACCTATATAAGCCTCATCTCTTACAAGTCATAATACAACTCGAATTTTAAAGAAAATAAACCCTAGTCTACTTGTTCTTGACGGCTGCTAATCCACTTTCGAGAGCTTGCCTTCGTTCTTCTTTTTCAAGAAGAACAACTTGGTGTATCACAAGTCTTCCGCAGCTTGTGTGGTCCTTTCAATCCACCCCTTTCATCCAACTCGGTTCTGAAGGTCTCGAGTTTCTCGATCAAATGGCAGTACTACAAATTCGTAATGTCCGTAACGAGTACGAAAAGCTGTCTTTCGAATATCCTCCTCTGTAACAGGTATCTGATGGTAACCTGAAGTCAAGTCGATCCTGGAAAACCAAGTAGCCCCCTGCAACTGATCTAGCAACTCGTCAATCCGAGGAAAAGAATACTTATTTTTGATAGTCACCTTGTTCAAACCCCAATAATTGATGTACAACCTAAAACTGCCATCCTTTTTCTTGACGAACAAAACTGGTGCTCCCCTAGGCGAGGTACTGGCTTGAATAAGCCTCTTATCTGTTAGATCCTCGAAATGGTTCAAGGAAGGTCTATTATTATCTCAGAGAAAATATATTGTGGATTTACTAACCTCTACAGGAATGATGGAAGCTAAACCAGCTAAGACACCCTTAGAAGATGGTTACATGATAGAACCTGAGGGGGAGCTTGGAAATGACGAGTTCCATGATACAAAGTTGTATAGAAAAGTGGTTGGTAAGCTCATATACTTAACCATCACTAGACCTGACTTGTGTTTTGCTGTGAATCAGATTTCTCAACATATGCAAGACCCAAAGATAAGGCATTGGGAAATGATCATCCGCATATTGAGATACTTGAAAGGCACTAAAGAACAAGGTATATGGATGAGTTGTAATGGCAAACATAGAAGTCGTAGGTTATTGTGATGCAGATTGAGCAGGAGACAGAGAAGATAGGAGAAGCACAATCGGCTATTGCATCTTCATATGAGGTAATATTGTGACTTGGAAGACTAAGAAGCAAAAGATTGTATCTTGCTCTAGTGCAGAAGCTGAATACAAGGCTATGAGGAAGCTTACCACAGAATGCATCTGGCTGAAGCAACTTCTCCTTGACATTCTTGGCGTGAGCTTGACGTCTCCTATCACTGTTCATTGTGACAATCAAGCAGCCATACATATTGCCTCCAACTCAGTGTTCCATGAAAGAACCAAGCATATTGAGGTGGATTGCCATAAGGTGAGAGAAGCTATTGGAAATGGAATCATCTTACTTTGTTACACAAGGAGTGAGGATAAACTAGCAGCTGTGTTCATTAAGGCTACCACACTGAAGACTGGCGGCTCTATCTACCCAAAGCTTGGCCTCATGTCCATTCCACAACACTGATCCTGATCATGGAGTGTTATACTCTTTTTCCCTAAGAAAGGTTTTGTCCCAATTGGGTTTTCCTTCTTTAGGTTTTTAATGAGGTAATTCTTCATGGTTGCAAGCTTAGCCATTCTTCATGACTTAAGCTTGAGGGGGAGTATTGGAATGACGAAGAATGATGAAGACAAATAGAAGAAATGAAGAAAGTGTGTCTTAGACTCTAAGTAAGCGCCATGTGTCAAAAGGAGTGGCTTAAGCTTGTTTGTGATTAATGATATATTATCCTTGTAGCCAAATATGTATTAGGCTATCTTAGTATCCAAACAAGCCTAGACTATCTTAGTATAAATTGTTATCTCTTTCTTCCTTTGTAAGCAAGAAATTTATTTTTCTAAAATTTTTAATAATAATCATTCTTACTTTTCTCTCTAATCTCTCCCTCTCTCAATCTACAAATCACTAAATCTCTTAATCTCATAATCTTTCAAAACAAGACAAGCTCGTTAAGAGAGGAGGTGGCTGCCGTCAAAGACAGATGGGTCTAGGGTTTATTTGCTTAAAATTTGTGTTGTCTTATTCTTTGCAAGTGATGAGGCTTATATAGGCTTTTCGTTATAACTTAGGATAAACAACATGATGTTTAACTGAAACAACAAGTAGTGTAAAGAAAAACAACATGTAGTTCAGTTTTCTGGAAATAAAAATGGGCTCAAGACCAAATAACTTAAACATAAGAAAATGGGCTTAAGGCGTTAAAGTTATACTTAGTCTAAATAAGAAGAAGAAATGAGATATATAAGCCTTAATGATGAAATGGCCAACTTTGACTTAGACTTGTGAAGTATTGTTGATTTGTGAACAAGTCTCCATCTTCTTGCGCACTAAGAGTGTTGGCTCGTTAAAACCATATTCGGAAAACCCGGTGGGACAAAACCGAAGGTAGGAAAAAGAGTACAATTTCTTAGCACGTATTTTGGTGTCTTTACTGAATGGTGATGGTAAATACACCGGAGGTAGAAGAATCTTCGAGTAGGAACCTCCAGTGTTCCTTATCTGACACGACCGGGTCTTGATGGGCCTCTGCATCAACTAATGGGCGTGATGGGCCAGCCTCCTTGATTTCTTGGACGTCGGCTCTCTCAATCAGCTGGTTGAACTTGTCTCCTAATGCTCGAGCCTTGTAACGCGTCAAGGGCCCTGGTGGTACTCGTGGTGCAGTAGCTGGTACGATGTCCTCATCATTCGTCCCTCTTCAAGTGCTTTGGTAACCAAAGTAAACTCCTCCCCTGCATCAAATAATTCTATGTCAGCAACATTGAATGTAGTGGAACCATTATACTCACCTGAAAGTTCTAGCTGATAAGCGTTGTCATTGATTCTACGCAGAACTCAGAATGCACCATCTCCTCCCGGTGCTAGCTTGCTTTTTCTTCATTGGCGGAACCTTTCTGGTCACAGATGAAGCCAGACTCAATCTCCTTCGATAAACACCACATGTCTTCTTCCCTTGTTGGCATTTTTGGCTGTCTGAGAGTTTTTCCTTTCTAAATTTTCCTTGACTTCTTGGTGTAGGTGCTTTACATACTCTGTCTTTGCTTCTCCCTCCAAACTGACAACATCTTCCAGTGGTATATGTGCAAACTCAATAGAAGTAGTGGGCTTGAATCCATAGACTATCTCGAATGGTGTCTTCTTTGTCCCGGAATGTGTTGCTCTGTTGTAGGCAAATTCGACATAGGGAAGACATTCTAACCAATTCTTCAAGTTACGACCAATTGTCGCTCGCAGCATCTGTGATAGGGTCCTATTGACCACCTCTGTCTGACCATCAGTCTGTGGGTGATACGCAGTAGAGAACAGTAAATTGGTGCCTAGTTTCTTCCATAGAAGTATCCAAAAGTGACTAAGGAATTTGGTATTTATGTCTGACACAATTGTCCTCGAAATGCCGTGCAGTCAAACTATCTCCTTGAAGAACAATTTCGCAGTTTGAATCGCATCCTTTGTCTTGTTGCATGGTACGAAGTGTGCCATTCTTAGAAAATCGATCAACCACGACTATGATGGAGTCCTTGTGATTAACCTGAGGTAGACCGAGCACAAAATCCATTGAGATGTCTGTCCACGGTGATGATGGAACCTGTAGTGGCATGTATGGACCTTGGGGATGCATCTTAGACTTAGCCCTCTTGCAAACTAGATATTTCTCACAATGGGCTTCCACATTTCGACGATGACGAGGCCAATATAAGTGATACTTAAGCATACTCAATGTTTTATCGACACCAAAGTGTCCCATCAAACCGCTACCATGAGACTCCCTCAGCAGAAGCTCACGAACTGATCCCTCGGGAATGCAGAGTCGCTTGTCCTTGAAGAGAAATCCATCAAACAAGTAGAATTGACTGTATTTGCCTTGACCATGTTCCTTGATAGCTTCCTTAAAATTGTGATCTTCAGCATAGAAATCCTTGAGCATTTAAAGTCCATAACTTTTGACTCCATGACTGAAATAAGGCTATATCTGCGGGAAAATACATCAGCTACAACATTGTGTGCACCCTTCTTGTACTTGATAACGTAAGGAAACATTTCAATAAACTCCAGCCATCGTGCATGTCTCTTCTTCAGCGTCGTCTGACCCTTAAGGTGCTGAAGTGTCTGGTGGTTTATATGTATGACACACTCTCTGTAAAGCAGATAATGCTACCAAGTCTGTAAAGCTCGGACCAAAAGATCCTTATCATAGGTAGGATAATTTAAACCCGCTCCACTCAATTTCTCACTCAAATAGGCGATTGGTTTTCCTCCCTGTATCAGAACGGCTCTAATGCCTACTCTTGATGCGTCACACTCGACTTCAAAAATCTTATCAAAATCCGGCAATGTAAGAATAGGGACGAGTGTGAGACGCTCTTTCAATAGCTGGAATGAATTTTCTTGACCGGGTCCCCATTTGAACTCCTGGTTCTTTTTAATGGTCGATGTCAACGGACTGGCGATCGTACTGAAGTCTCTAACAAACCGACGGTATAAGCTAGCCAATCCATGAAAGCTCCGAACCTGGCTGGCATTTGTCGGTGTAGGCTAATCATGAATAGCTTTAATCTTTTCGTCTTATACTTGAAGTCCCTGCGAGCTCACTACGAATTCAAGAAAGATGACCTGATCTGTGCAGAACGTACACTTTTTACGATTTACATACAATTGCTCCTTCTGAAGTGTCACTATTACTGTCTCGAAGTGCTCTAAATGATCTTACTAAGTCGTGCCGTAGATAAGGATTTCGTCGAAGTAGACCACTACAAACTTACCAATGGAAGACCATAGAACCTGGTTCATGAGGCGCATGAAGTTACTTGGTGCGTTGGATAGACCAACCACTCGTATAGACCAAGCTTAGTCTTGAACGCTGTCTTCCACTCATCTTTTTCTCGCATTCTAACTTGATGATAACCACTCTTCAAATCAGTTTTGGAGAATACAGAAGCTCTACTCAGTTCGTCTAACATGTCGCCTAAACGCAGAATAGGGTGCCGATACTTAACAGTTATGTTGTTGATGGCTCGACAATCGACGCACATCCGCCAGCTTCCATCCTTTTTTGGCACTAGTATGACTGGAACTTCACAAGGGCTAAGACTTTCCCTGACGTAGCCTTGAGCCATAAGGTCATGAACCTGTCGTTGTAGTTATTTGGCTTCCTCCAGAGTGACTTTGTAGGTAGCTTTGTTCGGCAATTGGGTTCCGGGAATAAGGTCGATGTGATGCTCAATGCCTCTGATAGGCGGCAATCATGGGGAAATCTCATCTGGGAATACATCAGAATACCTCTCTAACAAAAATTCAACCTCCGCGGGTAGACTGCTTTCGGCACCAGATGTGCTCAACACCTCTCTGTAAAGCATAAGAACGGTCTGAGTTCCCTTGTAGCTAACCGCCTTTCTCATATCTGCGACGTTAATGAGGAAGTTTTCTTTCTGAACATGCTGATCCTTTGCCATCTTGGATTGCATCCCGTGCACTTCTTGTGGTGACATAGGCGCCAGATTGTATCTACGCTTATCATGAATGAACGAGTAGAAGTTAGTTCATCCGTTATGCGTAGTCTCTTTTTGAAATTGCAAGTGTCGTCCTAACAGAAGATGCCCAGCTGACATCGGGACAACGTCACACAAAACTTGATCCTGATATCGCCCTATGCTGAATGATACTCGGACTTGAACGGAAATATACAGCTCTGTGTTGTTGTTAAGCCATCATAATCTGTAGGTTTCAGGTGTTTCATCACAGGTAATCCAAGTTTCTCTACCATATACTTGCTAGCAGCATTGGTGCAAGAACCACCATCTATAATGAGGGAACACACCTTGCCAAGGATACTGCATTTTGAATCGAAGTTGTTTTCTCACTGCTCAATTTCCTCCTGCTCTAATCTCGAACTAAGAACTCATCTGATCATTAACATTACTCCGGAATCAGCGTATTCTACTTCTTCGTCAGACTGTTAAAGAGCCGTAGGTGCGGCCTCATCTTGTTCATCCTCTGACTCATAATCTCACCATGGTCCTATGATTAAGGCATTCTTGAGACATATGCCCTCTTCCTTTACATTTGAAGCATGTAATGGCACTGCTTTTCTGCGGCTGGTTCAAAGTAGAAGTCGATGTACTGGGTTTTGGTGTCGTTGACGTGGCCTTAGGTGCTGCGTTGTTGTCCACTGCTTTACTCTTGAGCCATGGGTCACTAGTAGGGGCAGTTCTGTCAAATGGTTTGGAACCAGCACTCCAAGTGTCCTTTGGTCTGGACGGCGCAGAGGACTTCCTTTTGTTGTTTTTCTCTATCTGAACTGCTAGATGAAATAACTCGTCAAGATCGTGATAAGGCTGAAGTTCGATCTTTCATGTGATCGATTAATGCACACCGTCGATAAACTAAGCCAAAAAACTTTCCTCCGATTCATCCATCTCGAGCTTGTTCCGAAGATGCTCGAAGTCATCGAAGTATTTTGACACCGTTTTGCTGCCTTGAGTAAGGCGTCTGAATCGTCTCTGAAGTTTCCGGTGAAAATGAAGAGAATCATAGCGTCGCTTCATTAGTTGGGTTAGCTCAACCCATGAAGTCAGAGCTCCCATTCTTGTTCTTCTGCGAGCAGCTATCTCGCGATCTCACCATGCCAGTGCATGGTCAGTGAACTGCGTCGTTGCTAACGCAACTCTACGGGGATCGTCGTAGTTATAATACTCAAACAGAAACTTTATCCTCCTTTCCCAATGTAGATATTCTTTGGGGTCTAGCTTTCCTAAAAAGGAAGGTGGGTTATGGATGAACGACCTGTTGTCTGACTGGCGACATTGGTTCATTGTATTACTGCTCTCTTCCCATTACACGGTGGGATGCCTCTGGTATATCATTTCTGTACTGAGGTGCAGGTACAACAGGTGCTGGTGCAGTCGCATGCGTAGGCTGCTCTAGAAGTTCTAGTCATGTAGCTATAGTAGTCATCTGTGCGGTCAAGTTCTGAAGTAACTGAAGCATGGCTTGATTAGTCCGGACTGACGATGACTCGTGATATCAGACATATTTCCTTTTTATAGAAAAGGAAATATCCGAAAATGGAAAGTTTCCCAAAAATAAAACTTGCAGAAGTGGAAACTTTACTTTTATGGAAAGGTTCCACAGATATTATTTTATTTTAAAATTTATGTTCTACAAAAAGGAAATTACCTAAATGCAAAAAAGAAAAATTAAAAAGAAAGGAAACTATCCCAAAAGAAAAAAAAATATTGCCTAAGGCTAAAAAGGAAACTAATAAATAGGAATATGTCCTAAAAATTAATGCATAAATACTAAAAAGGAAACTATACTAAACTAAAAAGAAATCTAATTAATTTCCTAATTTCTAAAAGAAAACTATCCTAAACTAAAAGAAAATCTAATTATTTTCCTAATTTCTAGAAGAAAACTATCCTAAACTAAAAGGAATTCTAATTAATTTTCTAATTTCTAAAAGGAAACTATCCTAAACTAAAAGGAAATCTAATTAATGCCTAAAAGTTTTAGGAAAACTTTCTAAGAGGATTTTGGGAAACTTCCTAAAGTAATTCTTAGCCTAAGGAAAAATGAGAACTAATTAATTCTATGCCTAAAATGTTTGGGGAAATTTCTAAAACTATATGCTAAGAATCTAGACACTATGGATGACTTGCAGACCTAGCCGCCTACCCCTAGAACACTAGGCGGCACTGGACCTGAGGTGCGGACTGGTGTGGCTAGAAAGAAACCTAGGGGAGCCGGAACCTGGACCTGGTGTTAGGCGCGGGAACTCTCATGGCGTGGGCTAGACCTAGGGAGACTAGTCAGGATGTTCTTTAACTGGATGTGGAGAACTAGACTTGAGCACAGGTGTGGCATCGCGGTACAGGGTGATGGGCCTAAAGCTAACGGTTGGAACCTAGAACCTAGACTTTGGTTGTTAAGGAAGCTAGCACTAGCGCGGCTCTAGGCTTGGAGTGCTAAGGGTAAGGCGTGAAACGAGAGGCTATGGACTAGACCTAGCACGATGGGATTGGGCTCGTCTGGACACACTACCAAGACAAGCCGACTAAAACCTTAACCTGTCTAACCCTAACACACGCAAACAAACAAGCAAGCAAGAACCCTAGCTTTCACAAGCGTGTAGTCTAAGTAACCTTGGGCACACAATTTATCAAGATGAACAAGTGCTCTAGGTGAGTTTCTAAAGCCTATTTTGCTTTTAAACAACCTAAACACTTTTTTTATCTTAAAGAAAATATCAATAACAAGCAAGCAATCAAATTTCTTTTTCTTTTTATGAAAACAAGGTCAAGGATTGATAGAACTTGATTTATTTATTTTTTCGTGGTAGGAGACTTTATTCCCTCACTTTCTTACCGAGAACCTAAGAGAAAAAGAGAAATAAACAAAATGAAAAGCAAAACAATTGCAACAAAAACAAGGAAAAATCGCCAAGTAACAAAGGATAGAATCAACTTGATGAGCAGGAACTTTAATCTCTGATACCAGATGATGCAAGCATAATGGTGGAGCAACTATTGGTCGAGAAGCTCGAGATCTCCAGAAGAGAATTGGATGAAGAGAATGGATCGAAAGGACCATACAATCTGCGGAGACTTGTGATACACCGAGTTGTTCATATTTGTGAAGAAGAACGAGACAAGCTCTCCAAGGGAGGAGGTGGCTGCCGTCAACGACAAAGGGGTCTAGTGTTTATTTGCTTAAAAATTGTGTTGTCTTATTCTTTGCAAGTGAGGAGGCTTATATAGGCATTTGGTTACAACTTACGGTAAATAACATGATGTTTAACCCAAACAACAAGTAGTGTAAATAAAAACAACATGTAGTTCACTTTGCTGGAAAAATAAAAATGGACTTAAGGCCAAATAACTTAAACATAAGAAAATGAGGTTAAGGCCTGAAACTTATACTTAGTGTAAATAAGAAGAAGAAATGAGATAGATAAGCATTAATGATGAAAAGGCCGACTTTGACTTAAACTTGTGAAGGATTGTTAATTCGTCAACAAGTCTCCGTCTTCTTGCGCACTAAGAGTGTTGCCTCGTTAAAACCCTCTTTGGAAAACCCGGTGGGAAAAAACCAAAGATAGAAAAAAGTGTACAATTTCTAACACGTATTTTGGTGTCTTTAATGAATGGTGATGGTAAAAACACCGGAGGTAGAAGAATCTTCGAGTAGGAACCTCCAATGTTCCTTATCTGACACGAACGAGTCTTGATGGGCCTCTGCATCAACTAATGGGCCTAATGGGCCAGCCTCCTTGATTTCTTGATTGTCAGCTCTCTCAATCAGCTGGTTGAACATGTCTCCTAATGCTCAAACTTGGAACGCGTCAAGGGCCCTGGTGGTACTCGTGGTGCAGTAGCTGGTACGATGTCCTCATCATCTTATGTGTAATAGCCATTTCTTTTTTATTTCCAAATAGCCCATGAGAACCTTTTTCTCTTTGTATTTTAGCACACACATCTTTAAAACTTGGTACTTTGTCCTCCCTTAGTAGATGCTTTATCAAATCAGTGTATGTAGAGTTAAGGGTCATAAGGTACCCAAATACCTTGTCTTGCTCTCTCATTTCATGGAGAATAAGAATATCAATTGTTGTAGACCTGAGCATGTCCAATTCAGCCCACAAAGCTTTAAACATACCATAGTGTTTGGTGAACTCACTATCATCTTGCATATGTTCATTTAAGGACTTCTTTACTACAAAAATTCTCATGAGATTTGAAGTGTTACCATAGAAATTCTTGAGGGTGTCCCACAGATCCTTGGCATTCTCAGACAAGGAGTAGGCTTCTAAGAGTGATTCTCCAAGAGAGTTCTGTTGGATGGAGAGAACAAGCTGGTCTTCTTGAAACCATTTCACCAATTCGTTAGTGTCCTCCTTGTATTGACTTCTTGAACTTCTTGACCACAGGAGATAGTTCCCTCCTTTTAGAATCACTGGAGCTTGAATAGTTTTAACAAACTCCATGAATGAGTGTTTCTACATTGTAAAAAAGTTAGCAAACAACCACATTTTATGGCTTGATTAGCTCCTTATATACTTAATAAATCACCTTATTCCCAATTTTCAGACCAGCCCAGAAATGATACAAATCAGAAATAAGAGATTATTAACTTTCAGCTGGCCAGAAACAATCGCTCCAAGGGGGGAAGCACACACGCGAGTGAGCCTTGGATGCTAACAGATCCAACCGCTTCCTAACTGCCTCCTAACCACTTACCAACAGTTATAACAGTTCTCTAATACTCACAAAAATATTATTCAGCAAGAAATATTAGGTTTAACTGCTTAACCAACTTCAAACAAACTTTTCCTCCAATTCTCAAGAAACCAGATTTTTTTTAAAACACTTTCAAGAAAACCTTTCTTGAAACGTAAAAAAATTTAGAGTGAGTTGAGACTTCTGGTAACTCTCTAAAAGTCCGTTATCTAGCTTCTTAACATCCAATATTTGAAAAAAATCAAGAAGAGATACGATTCTTGTTACCAAAACCCCAAAGGAGTTGATATCCGACAGGTAGAGGTAGATGGATCAAGAAAGCTTTAAAACTTGTTCAGATTGAGTGCGGACGTTCCGAAAAATCAACTAGACTCGTTCCTATTGAGGTTAGGTTTTGGAATTACTTTATTTGATAATGTTTTGAAGGAGATATGCTTGCTTCAATGGCAGATAGTCCAGATGAACGTGATTGCGGAGCTGGTCGTGAAGAACTTTGGATTCTGATCTCCAAATGAGATGAAAACGGTGCAGGGACGATCAGAAACTCTAGAATAATGATCCTTTTGTAAAAATGTGCAATAAAGACTCGTGATCTTCCTGGAATTGGCGGAGAAACACGCTGTTCTTCTCGTCAGGTCTGGTTTTGAAGGTATGGTGAAGAAATCAAAGAACAACTCGAATTTCTGGAGAATTAAGATGAAAGATTGATGAACTATTGCTCTGATACCATGAAAGAATATGATAATAAGAGATTTAGAGATTTAAAGAGTGAAAATATTGTGAAATTAAGAGAGATATGGGCGATTTTCAGAGAGAGTTTAGAGAGAATTATAGTTTTATTAGAATGAAATTATAATCTCTTGATTATAAATGAGGAGAGAGATAGCTATTTATAATTATCTAATCTAGTCTTGTTTGGGCACAAAGACAGCTTCATACATGTTTGGCTACAAGGATAACATTTCATTAACCACAAACAAGCCTAAGACACTCCCTTAGATAGCTTTAGATTACACGTTTTCATCCATCTTCCTTCATTTTTTCTTCATTCCAAAAATCTTCCTGGGCCTCTTGGGATTTTTCTCTTGTATATAAAAGAGCTGAGATGTGCATCGGATCCATAAAACAAGTGTAGCCTCTTGAAGTTGTTCGGGTGGTTGAACTAGCTCGCTACGGTCCGACAAAAGGGAAATTCAAACATCTCTTGATTCAGCATGAACCAAGTGAGTTTTTTCACAACTATAATGTCCATCATAGCTATTTGGGTGAGAGAAATGATCGTGGTTGTTTGGTTCATGGTTGATCTTCAAATCCTTGAATTTGATGGTGATAAAGATCACACATGATATGGAGCAAAACTAAAACAAAAAGGCGGGATTGTGCATGGAATTAAGTATCACAAGGATATTTCTTATCAAGTAACAAATCATTAGAGAAAATAAGCTAAAAGAAGAAAGGGAAGAAGGAATCAAAGAAAAAAAATGGAAAGAAGGATATAGAGGATGAAAAGAGAATCAAGAAGATAAGCGAGTAGACTCTCTTAAGATAGGAGTAGCGTTATCATTGCTAACCTACCGTACACGAGCAATGATAACGCTACTCCTATCTTATGATAAACATGTCATCAACTAATACAATATCGTTACCATCTATGATTAGCGAGTAGACTCTCTTAACCTTTTGGGTTTGGTAACAGGGATGATGTTTTAAAAGGAAAAACGATGATTGTTTGAAGCTCTGATGCACTATTCCCATCGTGTCCCTGAGATGCTTAATGTCAGGATCCATAGTGAACACTCGAGCCTGAATCATAAGCTGTAAATGATCCATAATGGGGTGTTTGTCGTGTTTTAACACTCTAGACACGTTCCTGGTTAAATATGTTTCAATGATGTAACTGAAGCATGGCTTGTTTTGTCCGGACTGACGATGACTCGTGCTACCTGACATATTTCCTATTTATAGAAAAGAAAATATTCAAAATGGAAATTTTCCCAAAAGGGAAACTTGCAGAAGTGGAAATTTTCCTTTTAAGGAAAGGTTCCACATATATTATTTTTATTTTAAAATTAATGCTTAACAAAAAGGAAATTACCTAAATGCCAAAAAGAAAGGAAACTATCCTAAAAGAAAAAAAAATATTTCCTAAGGCTAAAAAGGAAACTAATAAATAAGAATATGTCATAAAAATTAATGCCTAAATAATAAAAATGAAACTATACTAAACTAAAAGGAAATCTAATTAATTGCCTAATTTCTAAAAAAAAAATTATCGTAAACTAAAAGGAAATCTAATTAATTGCCTAATTTCTAGAAGAAAACTATCCTAAACTAAAAGGAAATCTAATTAATTGTCTAATTACTAAAAGAAAACTATCCTAAACTAAAAGGAAATCTAATTAATGCCGAAGGTTTTAGGAAAACTTCCTAAGAGGATTTTGGGAAACTTTCTAAAGTAGTTCCTAGCCTAAGGAAAAATGAGATCTAATTAATTCTATACCTAAAGTGTTTGGGGAAATTTCTAAACCTATATGCTAAGAATCTAAACACTATTGATGGCTTGCAGACCTAGCCGCCTACCCTATAGAACACTAGGCGGTGTTGGACCTGAGGTGCGGTCTGGTGTGGCTAGAACGGAACCTGGACCTGGCGCTAAGCGCGGGAACTCTCCTGGCGTGGGATAAACCTAGGGAGACTAGTTGGGATGTTCTTCAACTGGACGTGGGAAGCAAGACTTGAGCATGGGTGCGGGATCGCGGTACAGGGTGCTGGGCCTAAAGCTAACGGTTGGAACCTAGAATCTAGACTCCGGTTGTCAAGGAACCTAGAGCTAGGCATAGGACAACGCGGGGTACCTAAGCCTAAGGCGCAACTCATCCTAATACTCACTCGACGAGACCTTGACGAAGGAAGCTAGCACTAGCGCGGCTCTATGATTGGAGTGCTAAGGGTAAGGCACGGAACGGGAAGCTGGGGACTAGACCTAGCACGATGGGATTGGGCTCGTCTGGACACAGTACCAAGACAACCCGACTAAAACCTCAACCTGTCTAACCCTAACACACGCAAACTAACAAGCAAGCAAGAACCTTAGCTTTCACAAGCGTGTAGTCTAAGTAACCTTGGGCACACGATTTATCAAGATGAACAAGTGCTCTAGGTGAGTTTCTAAAGCCTATTTTGCTTTTAAACAACCTAAACACTTTTTTTTTTGTCTTAAAGAAAATATAAACAACAAGCAAGCAATCAAATTTCTTTTTTTTTTTATGAAAACAAGGTCAAGGATTGATAAAACTTGATTTTTAATTTTTTGTGGTAGGAGACTTGATTCCCTTACCTTCTTACCAAGAACCTCAGGGAAAAAGAGAAAGGAACAAAATGAAAAGCAAAACAATTGCAACAAAAACAAGGAAAAATCGCCAAGTAACAAGGGATAAAATCAACCTTATGAGCAGGAGCTTTAAGCTCTGATACCAGATGATGCAAGCATAGTGGTGGAGCAACTATTGGTTGAGAAGCTCTAGACCTCCAGAAGCGAATTGGATGAAGAGAATGGATCGAAAGGACCACACAAGCTGCAGAGACTTATGATACACCGAGTTGTTCTTATTTGTGAAGAAGAACGAGATAAGCTCTCCAAGAGAGGAGGTGGCTGCCGTCAAAGACAAAGGGGTCTAGGGTTTATTTGCTTAAAAATTGTGTTGTCTTATTCTTTGCAAGTGAGGAGGCTTATATAGGCATTTGGTTACAACTTAGGGTAAACAACATGATGTTTAACCAAAACAACAAGTAGTGTAAATAAAAACCACATGTAGTTCAATTTGCTAAAACAATAAAAACAGGCTTAAGCCCAAATAACTTAAACATAAGAAAATGGGCTTAAGGCCTTAAACTTATACTTAGTCTAAATAAGAAGAAGAAATGAAATAGATAAGCCTTAATGATGAAAAGGCCGACTTTGACTTAGACTTGTGAAGGATTGTTGATTCGTGAACAAGTCTATGTCTTCTTGCACACTAAGAGTGTTGCCTCGTTAAAACCCTCTTCAGAAAACCCGGTGGGACAAAACCGAAGATAAGAAAAAAGTACAATTTCTTAGCACGTCTTTTGGTGTCTTTCCCGAATGTTGATGGTAAAGACACCGGAGGTAGAAGAATCTTTGAGTAGGAACCTCCAGTGTTCCTTATCTTACACGAACAGGTCTTGATGGGCCTCTGCATCAACTAATGGGCCTGATGGGCCGGCCTCCTTGATTTCTTGGATGTCAGCTCTCTCAATCAGCTGGTTGAACATCTCTCCTAATGCTCGAGCCTTGGAACGCGTCAAGGGCTCTGGTGGTACTCGTGGTGCAGTAGCTGGTACAATGTCCTCATCATCTTATGTGCAATAACCATTTCTTCTTTATGTCCAAATAGCCCATGAGAACCTTGTTCTCTATGTATTTTAGCACACACATCTTCAAAACTTGGTACTTTTTCCTCCTTTAGTAGATGCTTTATCAAATCAGTGTATGTAGAGTTAAGGGTCATAAAGAGCCCAAATACCTTGTCTTGCTCTCTCCTTTCATGGAGAATAAGAGGATCAATTATTGTAGGCCTGAGCATGACCAATTCAGCTCACAAAGCTTTAAATATACCATAGTGTTTGGTGAACTCACTATCTTCTTGCATAAGTTCATTTAATGACTTCTTTACTACAAAAATTATCATGAGATTTGAAGTGTTACCATAGACATTCTTGAGGGTGTCCCACAGGTCCTTGGCATTCTCAGACAAGGAGTAGGCTTCTAAGAGTGATTCTCCAAGAGAGTTATGTTCGATGGAGAGAACAAGATGGTCTTCTTGAAACCATTTCCCCAATTCGTTAGTGTCCTCCTTGTGTTGATCTTCTTGAGCTTCTCGTTCACAAGTTACCATAGGCGCTTGGCTGGTTAAGACATGAGGCCATAGGCCCCTGCTGGATAGTGTGGTATTAATTGTTCTTGACCACAGGTGATAGTTCCATCCTTTTAGAATCACTGGCGCTTCAATAGTTTTATCAAACTCCATGAATGAGTGTTTAAACATTGTAAAAAAAACAAAATAGCAAACAACCACATTTTATGGCTTGATTAGCTCCTTATATACTTAATAAATCACCTTATTCCCAATTTTCACACCAGACCAGAAATGATACCAATCAGAAATAAGAGATTTTTCACTTTCAGCTGGCCAGCAACAATCACTCCAAGGGGGAAGCACACACGCGAGTGAGCCTTGGATGCTAACAGATCCAACCGCTTCCTAACTGCTTCCTAAACACTTACCAACAGTTATAAAAGTTCTCTAATACTCAGACAAAGATAATTCAGCAAGAAATATTACTTCAAACAAATTTTCCCTCCAATTTTCAAGAAACCAAATTTTTTTAAAAACACTTTCACGAAAACCTTTCTTGAAACCTAAAAAAATTAGATTGAGCTGAGACTTCTTGGAACTCTCTAAAAGTCCCTTATCTAGCTTTTTAACATCCAAGATTTGAAAAAAAAAATCAAGAAGAGATACGATTCTTGTTACCAAAACCCCAAAGGAATTGATATCCGACAGGTCGAGGTAGATGGATCAAGAAAGCTTCAATGCTTGTTGATATTGAGTGCGGACCTTCTGAAACATCAACTAGACTCATTCCTATTGAGGTTAGGTTTTGGAATTACTTGATTTGATGAAGTTTTGAAGGAGATATGCTTGCTTTAATGGCGGATAGTCTAGATGAACGTGATTGCGGAGCTGGTCGTGAAGAACTTTGGATTCTGATCTCTAAATGAGATGAGACCGGTGCAGGGACAATCTGAAACTCTATAATAAAGAACCTTTTGTAGGAATCTTCAAGAAAGACTCGTGATCTTGCTGGAATTGGTGGAGAAACACCATGTTATTCTCGGCAGGTCTAGTTTTGAAGGTATGGTGAAGAAATCAAAGAACAACTCGAATTTCTGGAGAATTAAGATGAAAGATTTATGAATTATTGCTCTGATTTCATGAAAGAATAAGAGAATAATAAATTTAGACATTTAAAGAGTGAAAATATTGAGAGATTAAAAGAGAGTGGACGATTTTCAGAGAGAAATTAGAGAGAATTAAAGTTCTATTAGAATGACATTATAATTTCTTGATTACAAATGAGGATAGAGATAGCTATTTATAATAATCTATTCTAGTTTTGTTTGGATACAAAGATAGCTTAATACATGTTTGGCTACAAAGATAACATTTCATTAACCACAAACAAGCCTAAGACACTCTCTTAGGTAGCTTTAGATCACACGGCCTCATCCATCTTCCTTCATTTCTTCTTCATTCCAAAAATCTTCCTGGGTCTCTTGGGATTTTTCTCTTGTCTATAAAAGAGCTGAGATGTTCATTGGATCCATAAATCAAGTGTAGCCTCTTAAAGTTTTTTGGGTGGTCGAACTAGCTCGCTACGGTTCGACAAAAGGGAAATTCGAAAATCTCTTAATTCAACATTAACCAAGTGATTTTTGGCACAACTATAATGTCCATCATAGCTATTAGGGTGAGAGAAATTGTCGTGGTTGCTTGGTTCATGGTTGATCTTCAAATCCTTGGACGTGATGGTGATAAATATCACACATGACATGGAGCAAAACTAAAATAAAAAGGCGGGATTTTGCATGGAATTGAGTATCACAAGGAGATTTTGTATCAAGGAATAAATCATAAAGAAAGAAGAAAGGGAATAAGGAAATCAAAGAAACAAAAGAAAAAAAAAGGAAAGAAGGAAACAGAGGATGAAAAGAGAATCAAGAAGATAAGGAAAAATACTACAATAATATCCACAACGGGTTGCTAACCTACCGTGCACAAGCAATGATAAAGCTACTCCTATCTTATGGTAAACATGTCATCAACTAATACAATATCGTTACCATCTATGATTAGCGAGTATACTCCCTTAACCTTTCGGGTTTGGTAATATGGAGGATGTTTTAAAAGGAAAAACAGTGATTGTTTGAAGCTCTTATGCACTATTCCCATCGTGTCCCTGAGATGCTTAATGTCAGGATCCATAGTGAACACTCGAGCCTGAATCATAAGCCGTAACTATCCATAATGGGGTGTTTGTCGTGTTTAAACACTCTAGACACAGGCCTGGTTAAATATGTTTTACTTTGAGTTACCTTGCTACAAACAGATAAAACACACTCCTACTGCTTGTTTCTCGTTGAATCGAATTGTGAACTTCTAATAATTGATTCGATTAGTATTGAAGTAGGTTTCATCACAAAAGTGGATTAACTATACATCAGAGATTTTCTCTAGCGTGGGCCTAACGTAATAAACATGAGTTCATACAATTCTTCCTTTGAAACATCCAACCAATCAGCCGATCCCAAATGGTCATTTAATCTGAAAACAAACATACCAACTATTTTTATTTCTCTTTGATTTAGATAGATT
This sequence comes from Streptanthus diversifolius, assembly GCA_039880935.1. Taxonomy (NCBI): domain Eukaryota; kingdom Viridiplantae; phylum Streptophyta; class Magnoliopsida; order Brassicales; family Brassicaceae; genus Streptanthus; species Streptanthus diversifolius. Next base: position 13,436,529 of record JAXGFM010000012.1, on the reverse strand, counting down.
TCTTAGACATACCTATTTACTTTACTGCTTTAGATTAGTTTTTAGTTTTAGTTTAGTGACATCAGTCTACCAACCTCTAACCTTAATATCCGCCTAAATTAAGTAGAAACCTGTATTATAGGTACTTAAAAGAACCCACAATTTAGATTGACACCCAATGTACTACAAACCAGGCATTGTAACTCTCTCTCCCACAAAGATTACGAGTTTATCAACCTATGACAGGTTGAATGGCCCTTTATACAAGCATTTTAAGTAAGCTGAGATTTCCCTACAATGGATTTCATGGTTTATGAGGTGCGTAACATCAGTATGATATAAAATTCTGATCAACAGACAATCACTGGGATGTATTACCCCATAACGGGGTCTACGGTAAGGGATCCGCTATCACTTAATTTTTTCATTCTTTGCACTAAAGCTTTAATTACTAATATAAATAAAGCAGAACGAGAAAAAAATTTAACAGGCTTGAAAATTGCACGGACTTCACCATCAATTACTCACCTTCTATATGTAGTGACAATTTAATTTTTTGTCAAGCTAAACGAGAAGAGTGCCTGGTCATATCTTGCATTCTTAAATCATATGAAGCGGTGTCGGGACAGAAAATCAACTTTGTCAAATCATCCTTTCAATTTGGCCACTTATTTAATGAAGAGGAACATGATGAGATGAAACAAATATTAGGTATTACCATACTCGGTAGAATGGGTACATATTTAGGATTTCAAAAGTTTGGGCGGGTCAAAAACACAGGTTTTCAGATTCATAAATGAACTACTTTAAAGCATTGTAAATGGATGGACATTAAGATTTTTATTAGAGGTGGAAAAGAGGTTTTGATTAGTCCGTCTTAACGTCATTATTAATGTCTTGTTATACACTACCACAAAAGGTGAAAAAACTCACTCGTGTGATAGCCCAATTTTTGTGGAGTATGAGCTGGAATAATCTTGGTATGCATTGGATGTCATGACAAAAATTATGTTAGAAAAAACCAGACAGAAGTTCGGGATTTAAGAATATCACAGATTTCAACACAGTTTCGTTGGTACAACAGCTTTGGAAGTTATTGGATTTGCCGGATACACATTTTTCAAAGGTTTTGAAGAGCATATATACACATTTTTCAAAGTTTTTTATGAGTTTTCCAAAAGATGTTTTAAATGGCTATTTCCCATGGATAATTTGGTATTTTTGAAAAAAAAAACAGAGACGATAAAGTTTTTAAAATTTTGTAAGAACAACGCAGGAGATTCTGCACCTAACAGAAACTAAAGAAAAAGGTATGGCAGATGTCCAAATAAAAGAGGAAATCAAACACCCACAGACCATGGCATTTCAAATTTCCATGCCCCTACAGGAAACATGGTGGTGCCAGGTCGATGGCTCATGGAAGGAATCAGACAGATACACATTAATGAGGACATCGAGCCAACCACTGCACCAGTCATCCGACCATGATGGGATCATCCAAGCTACACCAACCAGATACTTGGAGGATGAAGACCAGACCACCCCCTATGTGCCCCATCGCATCATGACCAGGAGCAGAGCTGCCCAAGGAGCCCAAGACAGGAGCATAGGAGATCATGCCCAAGGAGACCAAACTGAAGCCGCCTTAGCCCAACCAGCCGGTCTCGGAGAGGAAGAGGAGATTGGGGAGAAAGAGCAGCCTCCTGATCACATTCAGCTGAGTGTTTCTGACCAAGGCACTCATGCACACAGCCTTAGGGATAAGGTCTTGTGTGTCCTTACTATCCATGGGTAAAGGCACTTCTAAAGACCTTAGGTGATTAGGGTACTCTTTTCCTTTCTAAGTTTACCACAATGGGTTCTTGGAAAGGTTTTTAATGAGACCTGAAAATCTAAGGCATCAAGTCTAGTGTCCCATTGGTTTAATGAGGATATGTCCTTTTAAATCAATTAGGCTTGATCTCTATCTTAGGCAAATGTTTAGCCTTGTTTATTTCTTTTAAAAGACTTAGTCAATTGGGGTTTATTTGATTTTGTTGACCACGGTCAACTAGGGCTTTAGGTCACAAAGCTTGTAGCCTATAAAAGGCAGAACTTACTTATTTTCTAAGGAGACAAGTTAGAACCCTAAACACTAATGGCCGCCTTGGTCTTTCTCTTCTTCCCTTGTTGAGTGTGTCTCCAAGAAAGAGTGAGTTCCTTGTTAGGTTGAGTGTGTCTCCCTACTTGGAAAGGCTGCATCTAAGCCTGTCATAGCTTAGTGAGTTGCTTTCTACCCCCCCCCCTGTTCAAATCGTTTCAAGAAAACCCAACTTTCACTCCTAGCCATTTCCATCCCCAATCGCTGACCGTGGCTGGCCGTTTGTACCGTTCGCCGTGTGTCCGTTCCGTCCCCTAGGTCGTGTCGCTGTCCGCGTCTTCCATCCTCAGGTCGTTCTTCATCCGTCCCTTGGTCACCAACCCATCCTGCCTTTCGAGTCGTCGCCCCCAGGCCGCTCCGTGTACGTCCTCCCGGTCGTGAGTCCGCCCGCCGTTCACGCCCTGCGTCCATAGCAGCGACCCAACCAACCGTTCCCCTCCGTTCCCGAGTCCTTCCGGCGACCTTTCCCGACCATTAGACCTTGGCTCATAACATTTTGGTATCAGAGCCCAAGTTTCCTGAAAAAGGTTGTGTCTTTCCATCTTAAACATTTAGGGTTTTCAAGTTTGCCTAGAACGGTAGTTAGGGTTTGGTTAAAGCGTGAGTAGTACGGTTCATTAGGGTTGTTATTAAATGGATTTAGTGACTTGTGTTAGGTTGATTGGTTGATTAGCCTGAGTTTAGTCTGAGTTTGAAATCGCCATTGCTGAGAACCAAGGAGGAAGAAGGAGTTAGGTGAGACACGGCTGCTTTTTGGCAGGCCTGGTCGGTGACTCACCGTGTGGTCCTCACCGGCTGATGTCACCATTGTCTCCCCCTTTGACCAATTCGAATTTGAATGCTGTTGCTTTGTGGAATTGGCGGTTATTGTAGCTAGTTAGTTGGGATTTGAAATATTGCATGCATAAATTAATTAGTGATTAGTTTTAAGTTTTAAATTAGATTAATTAGATCATTAATCCTTAATCTAGATTAATTAGCTTAATCACTTTGACTTTTGTTGACTTTTCTTGGACAGGTACCCTTGAGCTAGATGGCTGACCCAGCTCTAGCAGAGATCCTCACCAGTCTCCAAGCTCAACTGCAACAGCTAGGAGACCGCTTAGGTCGAGTTGAGCAACCTCAGCCCCAACCAGCACCGGCGCCACCCCCTCCACAACCAAGAGCGCCACCCTTAGGGCCTGAACAAGACATGGAGGGACTGTCTGAAGAAGATTCATTCCCGCCTCATTTCAGGAGACCAAGGCACAGAGAGAGGAGGTTCCCTGAGGAGAGAGGGCATCACCAACCACCTAGAGCCCACTCCCCACACTTGAAGTTGACGCCTCCTACTTTTGCCGGCAAGGTTGATCCAGAAGCTTACTTGGATTGGGAGAGAAGAATGGACCATATCTTTGAGGTCTATGGGTTTGAAGAACCCAAGAAGGTGGCCTATGCAGCAGCCCAACTTACTGACAATGCTCTGTCCTGGTGGGATCAAGATTCAGCCAAGAGGAGGAGAAGAGGAGAGGAACCGGTCAGATCATGGGAAATCATGAAGTTCATGATGAAAGGAAGATACATTCCACCAATGTATCACAGAGAGTTACAGAAGAAGTTCAGGAAGCTCAGCCAGGGCCAAAGGAGTGTAGAGGAGTATTTTGGAGAGTTTGAACACTTGAGAAACCGGCTTGGACTGGAAGATGCTGAAGAGACTCTCATGGCACAATTCCTAGATGGTCTTCAAGAGAAGATTGCCAGCAAGGTGGAGATGTACTCCTACAATGATCTCAATGAATTGCTGCATCTGTCTACACAAGTTGAGAGTCAGCTCAAGAGGAAGACTAGAACCAGAGCAGTAGTCCACAACCCTTGGAGAGCCTCTGCCCCAAGCACCAATCCGCAGGCTTCAAGCTCCCAGCCTGCCTTCCTTAGGCAAACCGACCGTGGCAAGGCCATAGCTCAGGATACCAGGGCACCCTACAAGCCCAGAGAGGGCACCCCTGCCCCACGGCCAGACAACCGCCCTGCCCCCACTGGTCCCAAGACCAGGGACATCATGTGCTTCAAGTGCCGCGGCCGTGGACACTATGCTCGGGATTGCCCAAATCCTAGGGCCATGATCATCACTGCCACAGGAGACTATGAGTCTCAAGATGAGATGGAGGCCCCTGAGGAAGCTGATGAAGAGGAGGAGGACGTGGCCTATCCTGAAGTGGGAGACCTCTTGGTCTCAAGGAGAGTCCTTAGCACCATCCAAGAGCCGGATGAGACAGCCCAAAGGGAGAACATCTTCCACACACGCTGCATGGTCAATGGTAAAGTATGCTCACTCATAATTGATGGTGGATCATGTGCTAATGTTGCTAGTACTTATATGGTTGAGAAGTTGAATTTGGTAGCTACTAAACATCCTAGGCCTTATAGATTGAGATGGCTGAATGATAAGACTGAATTGAGGATTAGTGAACAAGTTAAGGTATCATTTAGCATAGGCAAGTATGTTGATGAGGTTCTTTGTGATGTAGTACCTATGCAAGCCACTCATATATTACTAGGCAGACATTGGCAATTTGATAGGGAAGTTATGCATGATGGTAGAACCAACAAGTATACACTTATGCTTAATAAGAAACGAATTAGCTTAGCACCCTTGTTGCCTGCCCAAGTTCATGAAATGCAAGTTAAGCTAGCTAAGGAGAAATGTATGTCTAAAACCAATTTCTTGATTACATCTAGTGATGTTAGGCGTTCTCTCTTTGATCCCACTTGTCAAATTGTTTTGGTTGTTTATAAGGACTTGTTGAATTATAGACCTACTAATGTGGTCTTGCCAAGGGAAATTCGAGTTTTGCTTGACAGGTACAAGGATGTGTTCCCTGAGGAGATACCAGCAGGCCTGCCGCCCTTGAGAGGCATAGAGCATCAGATAGACTTCATCCCTGGTGCCCAACTCCCAAACCGGCCTGCATACCGCGTCAATCCCACGGAGGCAAAGGAGCTGGAAGCTCAGGTCCGAGACCTCATGGCCAAGGGATATGTGAGGGAGAGCCTTAGTCCATGTGCTGTACCTGTGCTCCTAGTGCCCAAGAAAGACGGTTCCTACAGGATGTGTGTTGATTGTAGAGCCATCAACAACATCACCATCAAATACCGCCATCCAATCCCAAGGCTAGATGATATGTTGGATGAGCTGAGTGGAGCAACCATCTTCTCTAAGGTGGATTTAAAGAGTGGGTATCATCAAGTGAGGATGAGGGAAGGGGATGAGTGGAAGACCGCTTTCAAGACCAAACATGGACTGTATGAGTGGCTGGTCATGCCATTTGGCCTCTCCAATGCCCCAAGCACCTTCATGCGCCTCATGCACCATATCCTTAGACCCTTTATGGGCAAGTTCTTGGTAGTATATTTTGATGATATACTGATTTATAGCTCTTGCTTGACTGATCATGTGCTGCATCTAGAACAGGTCCTAGAAACTCTTAGGAAGGAACATATGTATGCCAATTTGTCTAAATGCATCTTTTGCACAGATGAGGTTGTTTTCCTTGGCTTTGTGGTTAGCTCACAGGGATTGAGAGTAGATGTGGAGAAGATAGAGGCCATCCTCAGCTGGCCTAGACCGACTTCAATCAGCCAAGTCAGAAGCTTCCATGGGCTGGCCAGCTTCTATAGGCGTTTTGTGAAGGATTTCAGCACCTTGGCTGCACCACTGACCTCCTTGATCAAGAAGAATGCTGGGTTTGAATGGGGAGAGCTGCAAGAACAGTCTTTCTTGGCGCTTAAGTATCAGCTGACCCATGCACCAATCCTTGCTTTGCCCAACTTTGAGAAAACCTTTGAAGTGGAGTGTGATGCCTCAGGAGTGGGCATAGGGGCAGTGCTAACTCAAGGAGGAAGGCCAGTGGCATACTTTAGTGAGAAGCTGACTGGAGCCACACTGAACTACCCAGCCTATGACAAGGAGTTGTATGCATTGGTCAGGGCAATGCAAACATGGCAGCACTACCTCTTGGCTAGGGAGTGCGTGATACACACAGACCATGAGACCTTACAACACTTGAGGGGTCAGACCGTGTTGAAGAAGAGGCATGCCAGATGGTTGGAGTTCATTGAGACATTCCCCTATGTGATCAAATACAAGAAGGGCAAGGAGAATGTAGTGGCGGATGCCTTGTCAAGGAGGCATGCTTTGATCTCTACCATGGATGCTAAGGTTTTGGGATTTGGACACTTGAAGACCTTGTACCCAGAAGACCCAGACCTCAAGGCCGCTTATGAGGGACATGGAACAGGAGCTTACACACGTTTTTTCATGCATGATGGGTATCTATTCAAAGACAGGCGCCTGTGCATTCCCCAAGGGTCAATGAGAGAGTTGCTAGTGGAGGAAGCTCATGGAGGAGGTCTCATGGGACATTTTGGAGTGGAGAAGACTCTTAGTGTTCTTAAGGAACACTTCTACTGGCCAAAGATGAAGAAGATGGTAGCCACTCACTGTGATAGGTGCATCACTTGCAGGAGAGCCAAGTCAAGACTACAGCCTCACGGCCTGTTCATGCCTCTGCCTGTTCCTACGCTTCCATGGGTGGACATCTCCATGGATTTTGTTCTGGGATTGCCCAAGATTCAGCACAAGGATTCAGTGTTTGTAGTGGTGGACCGCTTCTCCAAGATGGCTCACTTCATCCCCTGCTCCAAGACCAATGATGCATCTCAGACCGCGACCTTGTTCTTTAGGGAGGTGGTGAGGCTTCATGGAATCCCCAGGACCATTGTATCAGACCGTGATACCAAGTTCCTGTCACACTTCTGGAGGACCCTATGGAAGAAGCTAGGTACCAAGCTCTTGTTCTCTACCACATGCCATCCTCAAACTGATGGACAAACTGAAGTGGTCAACCGCACCTTAGGAGCATTGCTGAGATCGACCGTGCGCAGACACTTAACTACATGGGTGGAGAGTTTACCCCTGGTGGAATTTGCCTACAACTCAGCCAAGCACTCTACCACAGGCATGTCACCCTTTGAAGCTGTGTATGGCCGCAATCCAGACACTCCCCTGACCTTGACACCATTGCCGCCACATGAGACCATGGACCTTGAGGGAGAAGCCAAAGCCGCGGCCATGAAGAAGGTTTTTGAACAAGTGCATGGCAACATTGAGAAGAGGAATGATCAGGTCCGATCTAGGATCAACAAGAAGAGGAAGCAGCTGGTGTTCCAACCAGGAGATTGGGTGTGGCTACACCTAAGGCCAGAGCGTTTCCCCAACAAGCGCAAGCACAAGCTAGACTTTAGAGGAGACAGCCCATTCCAAGTGGTGGAGCGGATCAATGACAATGCCTACAGACTCAAGCTGCCAGGTGAGTATAATGTGTCTTCCTCATTTAATGTTTCTGATCTATCTCCTTTTGATGCACAGGATGTTGGCTCTTTGGAGACCAAAGCACTTGAAGAGGGTGGGGATGATGGGGTCATCCAAGCTACACCAACCAGATACTTGGAGGATGAAGACCAGACCACCCCCTATGTGCCCCATCGCATCATGACCAGGAGCAGAGCTGCCCAAGGAGCCCAAGACAGGAGCATAGGAGATCATGCCCAAGGAGACCAAACTGAAGCCGCCTTAGCCCAACCAGCCGGTCTCGGAGAGGAAGAGGAGATTGGGGAGAAAGAGCAGCCTCCTGATCACATTCAGCTGAGTGTTTCTGACCAAGGCACTCATGCACACAGCCTTAGGGATAAGGTCTTGTGTGTCCTTACTATCCATGGGTAAGGGCACTTCTAAAGACCTTAGGTGATTAGGGTACTCTTTTCCTTTCTAAGTTTACCACAATGGGTTCTTGGAAAGGTTTTTAATGAGACCTGAAAATCTAAGGCATCAAGTCTAGTGTCCCATTGGTTTAATGAGGATATGTCCTTTTAAATCAATTAGGCTTGATCTCTATCTTAGGCAAATGTTTAGCCTTGTTTATTTCTTTTAAAAGACTTAGTCAATTGGGGTTTATTTGATTTTGTTGACCACGGTCAACTAGGGCTTTAGGTCACAAAGCTTGTAGCCTATAAAAGGCAGAACTTACTTATTTTCTAAGGAGACAAGTTAGAACCCTAAACACTAATGGCCGCCTTGGTCTTTCTCTTCTTCCCTTGTTGAGTGTGTCTCCAAGAAAGAGTGAGTTCCTTGTTAGGTTGAGTGTGTCTCCCTACTTGGAAAGGCTGCATCTAAGCCTGTCATAGCTTAGTGAGTTGCTTTCTACCCCCCCCCTGTTCAAATCGTTTCAAGAAAACCCAACTTTCACTCCTAGCCATTTCCATCCCCAATCGCTGACCGTGGCTGGCCGTTTGTACCGTTCGCCGTGTGTCCGTTCCGTCCCCTAGGTCGTGTCGCTGTCCGCGTCTTCCATCCTCAGGTCGTTCTTCATCCGTCCCTTGGTCACCAACCCATCCTGCCTTTCGAGTCGTCGCCCCCAGGCCGCTCCGTGTACGTCCTCCCGGTCGTGAGTCCGCCCGCCGTTCACGCCCTGCGTCCATAGCAGCGACCCAACCAACCGTTCCCCTCCGTTCCCGAGTCCTTCCGGCGACCTTTCCCGACCATTAGACCTTGGCTCATAACAGACCAGGACCACTCACACGGTCCAAGAGAAAGGCTTTATGAGACAAGCTCAGCATTCTATTGGAGACTGGACCGACCGTGCCGACCCAGCTGGATCCGAGGGTGCCGTCCATGCCGTCCAAACCACGACTAACCCAAGACCATCTGACCAAACCACGACAAACCAAAGACCATCCGACCCGTTCCAACCAGACAAGGAGCCATGGAGGTTCCTTCTAGAAGATTCTTCTTCCTCCGGTGTCTTTGCAATTACCATTTGGTAGAGACACCAAAAGTCGTGCTAGGAAATTGTACTCTTTTTCCTATCTTCGGTTTATCCCACAGGGTTTTCTGAAGAAGGTTTTAATGAGGCAATACTTTTAGTGCGCAAGACGGTGAAGACTTGTTCACAATCTCATTTCATTCACAAGTCCTCATCGCTTTCTGGCCTAAGTGTTATTGGGATGTTATATATTTAATTCTAGTTCTAGACTAAGTATTTTAATATTTTAATTCAGTTTATAAGTCATGTTGACTATTTGGGCCCAAAGTTATATTAATTGCCATTAAGAAAACTACTTGTTGTTTTAATTCCTTGAGAGGCTAAACATCATGTTGTTTAGCTTGAGTTATAATAATATAAGCTTCTTGGCTAAACATCATGTTGTTTAGCCTAAGTTGTAATAATACCGCATCTACTTTGGCCGATGACTATTCATCTGAGTTTGTGAAGAAATCAGACTTGGAAGATCTCTTCAAAGCGTTTAGATCTGGTAATGTGTTGGTGATGTAAGATCGGGAGATGCTCCAATGAACCTATTGATCTAACGGTTTCAAAGTGACAAAGCTGTGGCGAAAGTGGCTTGAAATAGAGGTGGAAGGTGGTGATATGGGCGATTGACTCTCTCAATCTAGTGGGTGGATTGACTCACTCAATCAATGATGAACAATCTTTATCCACAGATCAATATAAATAAAAATGCTTCTCACACTGAAGAATCTAAAGACAAGAACAAACTCAAAGAACTTCTTTGAAGAGAAAATGATTTTCTGTATTATCTTAGATTGAAGGGTGATTTTACAGTGATTCTAATGGTCAGCTTATATAGGCTGATTTCATACAGTCTACTAGCTATAAAAGAAAGAGAATACACGAAATTAAGTACAGAGGATCATAGATTTAGCTCCTTTGGGGAAATATTGCCATTTAGACTTTAATTGTGTCTTGATCAAGGTAAACTCTGAGATTCCTTGTATCTGGACAGCTTGGGGAGATATAAATGACGTCTTGGAACCTTATGGCAAGTGTAGAATGTGTCCAAATCGTGTATGAATAGAAGGGGAAAGAGCTGTAGGAGTTTTAATGCGGATGGCTGCAAACATGACATATAGAAACAAGAGAGAATCCGCCTGATTCTCTGGATGCTGGTGCATGGTAAGATGATAGAAGAATATTCTGGATGGCTATGTGTGTCTTTTGAATGCTTAAATATCTCTCCTGATCGCCAAGTATAGGTTTGAAGCTTTTTAAACTCGTGAGCTTCCAAATAAGGTAAGTCGAAGATCTACTGATTTAGAAGTTGAATAACTTTTAAACCATAATTGATTTTGGCATGATTCCAACTCGACATGCACATATGATAGGTTAGGTTTCCCTAAAATTTTGGTTCACAACTTGGTTTCTCCTGGTTCAATTGGAATCCTTTAATTAGTAACAGCGGGTCTCCTTCCCGTTAATTGGAAAACCTCTGTATTGAAAGTTGAATATCTTCTTCATGCGACAAGTTTTTGAACAATTTATTCTTCTCCATGATCCCTTTATGAGTTGAGTTTCTGGAAAAGGTTAACTCGTAGCTTCAATCATCCTGGTTTGGTTGATATGGTCCAAGAAAGACACATATGTCTGTGATACGTCTTGTTTGTTTCTCTTCTGGCCTTGCGGGCGTGTGAATGAGGAGAGATTGGGAACAAGCCTTATTCGCCATGCACATTAGAGGTGTTTTCTTGTTAAAACCTCTTTCGGTAAATCCATTGGGACAAAACCGAGAGTAGGAAAAAGAGTACAATTTTTTAACATGTCTTTTAAGTGTCTTAGGCAACCTTTCGGTGGAATCTCCATGCTCCTTGGTTGGTCTTGATTTGATGTCCTCATCATTCTCTCTCTCTTACAAAGGTTTTGACCTCGAAACTAAGTAATCTGCACCAAGAGAAAGCAAGTTAGCTTTCATTCTCCTTTGAGAGTTTAGGGTCTTACCTTGGTATTGTTGTGGTTTTGTGGTATGTGGTGCATCAGGGGGCTCTCCTATAAGAAGATAAGATAGGATCACGCCTCTTCTTTGGTCTGGTGTAAATTCTTTGCTTTTTACCTCCTTAATACTTGGAATAAACTCAACACTTTGGACAATAAACAAGTGCATCATGGGTTCTTTACAAAAGCCTAAACTTTTCAAATCTAATTCCTTAGCACTAGTTATAGCAAATTTTTATTCTAATTGTGGTTTAAAACAACTTGTTTCATCATTCTCTTGTTTGTTTAACAAGCTCTTTAACAAAGCTGTAGCATAATGAGAAACAAATGAGGTTAAAGAGAGACTTACCTGCCTAACACTTTCATTGTTCTTTGCTTGCTCTGGTGGTTTCTCTTTGATGCTTTCCTTTCTTTTATTACTTTGATCAGCCTCGGATTGGACTATAATAGCTGATACTGGTACTACTCCAATCTCTGGATCCTTTGTTGGATCAGATATGGCAAGAGCATGTGCCTTGTCTTCCTTGTCTTCTTTTTGGTCCATTTCCTTATTGATCATCATAATATCTAGCTCTTGTCTTTGATTGTGTGGGATGACAATAGATTGTAACTTTTCTTCTTTGTCCATCTCTTCTAGCCCTGTATGAAATCCTTTTGACGCAGACAAATGCATTATACTAGAATTAAAAATTGAAATCTCAGAATGGAATGTACTATCACTTTCTCTAAATTTCTATTTCTATGTTTTCTGTTCCATTGAAGTTTCTTTCAACAATTTCTTAAGTGGACAATTTACAGAAAAGTGTCCTCTCTTATGAAATCTATAACATGTCTGATCTTTATAATTTACAAAGTTAGAAGACTTACCTTGGGTGGGTGTGCCTTGTGACTTTGGTTAGTCATTAGAATTAGATGCGGCTGCTTGGAATTTAACTTTAGTTTCTTGTTTTCTCATTGGCTGAACTTCAGGACTTAGCTTTTGCTTTGTTGTTTCCTCCATCAATTGTAGAGTCTTCTTAATATTTAGCCACATATCTTGTTGTTCTGGTGTAAGTATAGAGGCAGGTGATATAGACGTCACTCTTGTGGGTGTGGCTTGATGTTTCTCTACAAATTCTTTATGAATCCGTGTCTTGAGGTCTCTCCAATCTAGCACTGGCTCCTTGTAAATGGTTGGAGCACTTTCCTTTAGACAGCATTCATTAGCCTTTTTTTGTGAAGGCTGAGACAGCTTGTACTAGCTTCTTCTCCTCTGGGATTTTGTTGGTTTGTAACCACTCCTCCATATTTTCTTCCCACTGCAAGTACACTTCAGGGTATTTACTAATTCCTGAAAAGACTAGGGACCTACTTCTTTTTTTGACTTGATTCATTGGACTGATTGGCTTTGAGTAAGCTTGTACTTTGTATGGAACAACTCCATAGCTGTTGGATTTCTCTGCCTTCTTGGGAGGTTGATAATGTTCATAATAATTTTCCTCTGAATCTTCTTTGTACCATGGTGTATTTGAAGTGTGTTGAACAGAGTCTGGTGGTTCAGGCTCAGGTCCCTCTATACCTGGTTCATAACCATAATCTTCTTCATACTCAGACATTGAGTCATCCATGTAGGCATTGTACTCCTCATTAAAACTCAGGTCAGATTCATTCTCTTGATACCAAGTGTCTTCTTCATATAGGATTTGATCTTCTTGCTCCCAATTGTCTTCAAATAAAAGAAATTGTTCTTCTATGTCTTCCATGGTAGTACCTTGCAAATAATATTGAAAGAGATGATTTAATTCTGTAACAGACCTAAAAGGAAACAAGATTTTCGACAAAGACAAAAAGGAAACCAATTTTTGGGAAAAATCTTTAAACAAGCAACTTTAACCTCTTTTGTGGTGACTATAACCTTTTAAAGAAATATAGACAGAAATAATTAATGAAAAACTTCAAACAATGCAACTATCAAATTGACAATTCTTATAACTTTTTATTTTTATTTATTTAATATATAGACAAGAATTAAGGAAAACTTCTTTTTGTAGCTATTAAGTTTAAAGAAACTTGACAAATAATTAATGGTATTTTCAAACAATAGAAACAATTCTTACGGATTTTCGTTATAAGGAAAACAAATCAAGGAAAGTAAAAAAAACAAATAAATTTAAACCAATATTTATGAATACAGATGATGCAAAAAATGATAGTGCTTAATGGAATGAACAAAGGCAATAAACAAGGAATGACTCTTCTTATAATATTAATTCAAAGGAAATAATTCTAGCAACTTAACTCTCTCTTTTTTTTTTGATTTTTCGATTGGTAGACAAATACTATGGTAACTAAGTCAAATAAAACAACTTTTTTATATGGTTTTAGTTTTTTAAAAAAGAATTAAAATGATAATAAAAGACAATGAATTCAAGCAAATATTTTTTATGATTTTAAATTTATAGATGAAACAAAAACAAGACAGAAAATAAAAGTTGGATGAACACAACCTGGAAGATAGGAGTTTTAAGCTCCGATACCAAATGATGTAAGCTCGGGAGATGCTCCAACGAACCTATTGATCTCTCGGTTTCAAAGTGTCAAAGATGTGACAAAAGTGGCTTGAAATAGAGGTGAAAGGTGGTGATATGGGCGATTGACTATCTCAATCTAGTGGGTTGATTGACTCACTCAATCAATGATGAACCAAGAATGTTTGAATCACACAAAAAATCTTAATCCACAGATCAATAGAAACAAAAGTGTTTTTCACAATGAAAAATCTAAAGACAAGAACAAACTCAAAGAACTTCTTTGAAGATAAAATGATTTTCTGTATTATCTTAGATTGAAGGGTGATTTTACAATGAGTCCAATGGTCAGCTTATATAGGATGATTTGAGACAGTCTACTAGCTATAAAGGAAAGAGAATACACGAAATTAAGTACAGAGGATCATAGATTTAGCTCCTTTGGGGAAATATTGTCGTTTAGGCTTTAATTATGTCTTGATCAAGGTAGACTCTGAGATTCCTTGTATCTGGTCAGCTTGGGGAGATATAAATGACGTCTTGGAACCTTATGGCAAGTGTAGAAGGTGTCCAAATTGTGTGTGAATAGAAGAGGAAAGAGTTGTAGGAGTTTTAATGCGTATGGCTCCAAACATAGCAAGTAGGAGCAAGAGAGAATCCGCCTAATTCTCTGAATGCTGGTGCATGGTAATATGATAGAAGAATATTCTGGATGGCTATATGTGTCTTTTGAATGCTTAAATATCTCTCCTGATCGCCAAGTATAGGTTTGAAGCTTCTTAAACTCGTGAGCTTCCAAATAAGGCAAGTCAAAGATCTTCTGACTTAGAAGTTGAATAACTTTTAAACCATAATTGATTTTGGCATGATTCTAACTCGACGTGCACCTATGATGGGTTAGATTTCCATAAAAAATTGGTTCCCAACTTGGTTTCTCCTGGTTCAATTGGAATCCTTGAATTAGTAACCGCTGGTCTCCTTCCCGTTCATTGGAAAACCTTTGTATTGAAAGTTGAATATCTTCTTGATGCGGCAAGTTTTTGAACAAATTCTTCTTCTCCATGATCTCTTTATGAGTTGAGTTTCTGGAAAATTTTGATTCGTAGCTTAACTCATCCTGATTTGGTTGATATGCTCCAAGAAAGATACATATGTCTGTGATACGTCTAGTTTGGTTCTCTTGTTAGAGGTGTTGCTTCGTTAAAACCTCTTTCGGAAAACCCATTGGAAAAAAACCGAGAGTAGGAAAAAGAGTACAATTCTCTAACATGTCTTTTAAGTGTCTTAGGTAACCTTTCGGTGGAATCTCCATGCTCCATGGTTGGTCTTGACTTGATGTCCTTATCAGTTGGGTAAATCACTTCATGCTTCTTTTCAAACATCTATAGCTTCTAAACCTTTGATTGTTGATTTTGGAGCTTCTCATCACATGATAAGTGATTTAGGGTTTCTAGAAAACTTATAACCTACCTTTGGTAGTGTGGTAACAGCTAAGGGAATCAATGTGCCAATTAAAGGAATTGGGAAGCTTAAATTGTTTGATAAAGAATCTACAGCCTTTGATTTGCCATCTTTCACATTAACTCTTTGTCTGTTAAGAGAGCTACTACAGATCTTAATTATCAAGCTATATTTTGTCCTAATGATTTCTACTTTCAGGATATTGAAACAAGTAGAAAATTTTGGCAAGGAACAACAAAGAATGACTTGTATGTGCTTGATGATTTGTCCATACATCCCTTACAAGAACTGTGTGCTAATAGTGTTAATGTTAATAGTACAACTGAGCTTTGACATGCTAGATTAGATCATCCTCATCTAAGAGCATTAAAATTGATCATCCCTGGAATTAAATTGTAAAATGGCTTGTGTGAATCATGTATTCTTGTGAAACATTGTAAGACTGTTTTTAATAAATCAATTCATTCATATGATAATTGTTTTGATTTAGTGCATTCTAATGTTTGGACATCTCCCTTTCCTTCTATAGAAACCCAAAAATACTTTGTGACCTTTATTGATGAAAAATCTAAATATACTTGGGTTACATTGCTTAGTTCTAATGATAGGGTGTTTGATGTATTTCTTAATATTCAAACATTTGTTACTAATCAACACAATGCCAAGATTAAATGCTTTAGAACAGATAATGGAGGGGAATATACTAGCACCAAGTTTCAACAATACTTGGCCAAACATGACATTAAACATCAAACAAGCTGTTCCTACACTCCACAATAAACTGGATTAACAATAAACTGGATTAACTAAAAGGAAAAACAGACATTTTATGGAAGTTGTGAGAACAATAATGTTTCACACAAAGGTCCCCAAACGTTTTTGGGGAGATGCTCTAGTAGCTGCATGCTACTTAATCAATAGAACTCCAACAAAAGTTTTAGATGATTTGTCTCCCTTTGAGGTATTAAACAAAACTAAGCCTAATATTGAACAATTAAGAGTATTTGGGTGTGTTTGTTTTGTTTTAGTACCAGGAGAACTCAGGAACAAGTTGGAACCAAAGAGCACCAATGCCATGTTCATTGGGTATTCTCCTACATAAAAGGGATACAAATGCTACAATCCAGAGACTAGAAGAGTCTTGGTATCTAGAGATGTTAAATTCCAAGAATCCAAATGATTCTATGAAGAAGAAACTTAGGAAGAATTCACGGACATCTCAACAACAAGACATGACCAAGTTGAGAATCTAAGAAGGATATTGGAAAGCATTGGTATAGTCCCTCCAAAGGCACCAGCACCTGACCCAGGACTAGCTCACCAGGCGCCAGGACCAGCTCCAGATCAATTAGAGTCTGTCTTGGCACGACTCGAACCCGGACCAGCCCAGCTCGAGCCATGTTCACCCAGGCGCGGTCCACGTCGGATCCAGGCGCAACCTAGCCACGACCAACGCACGATCCAGGTCCATTCCAGGCGCGACCCAAGCATGTCCCAGCCTGCTCCAGCTCTTGGACCATCTGATCATGGCCCGTCCATGGCCCCATCTGATCTAGGCACGTCCATGGTTCCATCGTCGGCCTCTTGGCCGCGAACCAGGTCGCAGACACGTCTTCATTCCCTGGACATGGTACAGCCTCCTCTTCAATCAGGCCATATACCTCCTCTTGGTCATGAGGCCAGGAACCTAGACCTGATCACGAGGAGGATTCAGAAGGAAATATCTTAGTTTCAGCTTCAAAAAGGCTAATGGACATTCAACTAAATCTTGTGGGTTCTCTAGAAAAAGAAGAAAAAAGGGAATCACCTGTTGTTCTTAGAAGAAGAACAAGGCAGAGATTTCCACCCAACTTCTACTACAACAACAATGCAGTAGTTCATCATGACCATGGAGTGTGTAATCTAGTTCATATACCTGATTCTCATGTTGCATTCACTGTTAGTCTTGATAAAGAGCAGATTCCAAATACCTATGAGGAAACTGTGAAGATAAAGGAGTGGAAAGAAGTCATTTAAGCTGAAAGAAAAGCTACAGAGAAGAATCAAACCTATGCACCAGCCACTCTTCTAAAAGGGAAAAAGGCTGTAAATTCTAAATGGTTTTTCACCATTAAATATAAAAGCAATGGTGAGATAGATAAGTATAAAGCTAGGTTGGTGGCTAGAGGATTCATACAAACCTATAATGAAGATTATAGGGATACCTTTGCTCTTGTGGCTAAATTACATTCAGTTATTGTTGTTTTGTCTCTTGCTGCTAACCTTGATTGGGAGTTGTGGCAAATGGATGTTAAAAATGCATTCTTACAAGGTGAGCTAGAAGAGGAAGTGTACATGACACCACCACCAGGTCTAGAAGATCAAGTAGGGGGCGGCAATACATTGAGGTTAAGAAAGGCTATCTACGGCTTAAAAAGTCAGAAGTTGAACAGACTCTCTTTACACTTCAGAGTTAGGAAGGTATTGTGGTTATACTCATTTATGTGGATGACATAATCATATCAGGGAGTGATAAGCATTGATTCTACTAAAGCTTATTTAAAAAGTGTTTTTAATATTAAGGATCTAGGTGAACTTAAATACTTTTTAGGAATTGAAGTGTGTAGGTTCAAGGAAGGTGTCTTCTTATCTCAAAGAAAATATATTGTGGACTTACTAACCTCTACAGGTATGATGAAAGCTAAATCAGCTAAGACACTCTTAGAATAAGGTTACAAGATATAACCTGAGGGGGAGCTAGGAAATGACGAGTTTCATGATACAAAACTATATAGAAAAGTGGTTGGTAAGCTCATATACTTAACCATTACTAGAGCTGACTTATGTTGTGTTGTGAATCAGGTTTCTCAACATATGCAAGATCCAAAGATAAGTCATTGGGACATGATTATGCGTATATTGAGATACTTGAAAGGCACCAAAAAAAAAAGTATATGGATGGGTTGTAATGGAAACGCAGAAGTTGTAGGTTATTGTGATGCAGATTGGGAAGGGGATATAGAAGATATGAGAAGCACAACCGGCTACTGCACCTTCATAGGAGGTAATCTTGTTACCTGGAAGACTAAGAAGCAGAAGGCTGCATCTTGCTCTAGTGCAGAAGCTGAATACAAGGATATGAGGAAACTTACCACAGAATGAATCTGACTGAAAAAACTTCTCCTTGACATTCTTGGCGTGAGCTTGAAGTCTCCTATCACAGTCTATTGTGACAATCAAGCAGCCATACATATTACCTCCAACTCAGTGTTCCATGAAAGAACCAAGAACATTGAAGTGTATTGCCATAAAGTGATAGAAGCAATTGGAAATGGAATCATCTTACCTTGCTACACAAGGAGTAATGATCAACTAGAAGATGTGTTCACCAAGGCTACCACACTGAAGATTGGCGGCTCTATCTACCCAAGGCTTGGCCTCATGTCCATTCCACAACACTGATCCTGATCATGGAGTGTTATACTCTTTTTCCCTAAGAAAGATTTTGTCCCAAATGGGTTTTTCTTCTTTAGGTTTTTAATGAGGTAATGTTACATGGTTGCAAGCTTAGTCATTCTTCATTACTTAAGCTTGAAGGGGAGGGTTAGAATGAAGAAGAATGATGAAGACAAAAATAAGAAATAAAAAAGTATGCCTTAGACACTAAGTAGGTGTCATGTGTCTAAAAGGGAATTGTTTAGGCTTGGTTATGATTAATGATATGTTATCATTGTAGCCAAACAAGTATTAGGCTATCTTAGTATCCAAACAAGCCTAGAGCAGTTAAGTATAAATAGTTGTCTCTCTCTTCCTTTGTAAGCAAGAAATTCATTTTTTCTAAAA
Source organism: Streptanthus diversifolius (assembly GCA_039880935.1). Lineage (NCBI taxonomy): Eukaryota > Viridiplantae > Streptophyta > Magnoliopsida > Brassicales > Brassicaceae > Streptanthus > Streptanthus diversifolius. Next base: position 13,417,795 of record JAXGFM010000012.1, on the reverse strand, counting down.
TCTCAATAATAATCATTCTCACTTTTCTCTCTAATCTCTCTCTCTCTCAATCTACAAATCTATGAATCTCTTAATCTCATAATCTTTCACTTAGGATAGATTTCCATTTTTTGATTTTTCCCTTTTTCTGCATTTAGATAGTTTTCTTTATTTTTTTCTTCTTACCTTATATATATGTATATACAAAAATATATTTAATTTTGGAATATTTCCATAAAAAAGAAGTTTCTGTTTTTGCAAGTTTCCCTTTTGGAAAACTTTCCATTTTTCAACATTCTTTTTTCTATAAAGGGAAATATGTCAGGTAACGACAAGTCGTCGCCCGTCAGAACAACCAAGTCATGTTGTAGCTTCTGCAATCCTTGACCGCCCAGATGACCACTATAGCAATGCGCCTCGAGCGGTTGGTGCAGCGACAGACCAGAGACGGCCCACCAGGGAATAGGCAGGCACCAGTACTACGACGAGCCAATGCCGCCACCTAGACAGCTCATGAGCCACCCCGACGTAAAGATGAACACTCCTTCCTTTTCAGGAAAGGTTGGTCCCGAAAAATACCTCAATTGGGAAAGGAGGATGGAGCTACTCTTTGAATACTACAACTACGAAGATTACCGTAGAGTCACTTTAGCAATGGCTCAGTTCACTGATCACGCACTGGCGTTGTGGAATTGCGAAGTAACTGCTCGCAGAAGAGCCAGGATGGGTGCTTTGACCTCATGGGTCAAACTCACCCAGATCATGACGAGATGTTATGTCCCTCCTCATTTCCACCGTCAAAAACAAAGACGTTTCAGACGCCTGATCCAAGGCAGCAAAACGGTGTCGAAATATTTTGATGAATTCGAGCACCTACGCAACATACTTGGCATGGATGAATCAGAAGAAAGTCTAATAACCCAATTCATCGACGTATTACATGAATCATCGCCTGGAAGATCGAGCTACAGTCTTACCATGATCTTGGCGAGTTGTTCAACTTAGCAGTCCAGATAGAAAAGTGCAATAAAATGAAATTAGCCGCACCTTCTAGACCTAAGAGTACCTGGAGCACCGGCTCCAAGACCTTTGACCGGACCGCTTCCACCAGTGACAAATGCCTCAAGGGAAAGGCCGTGGTCAGCAAATCGGCCCCTAAGGCCGCCCCAGATGCCCCAAAATTGACCGCCCCCACATCCACTCCGATTCAGCCGGAGCGAGGCAGCGAGATGGTGTGTTTCAAGTGTAAAGGAAGGGGACACATGTCACAAGAATGCCCCACCCAGATGACGATTATATTGACAGCCTCAGGAGACTATGAGTCTGAGAATGAACACGAGGAGGTCGCTCCTGCGACTCAACAACAATCTGACCAAGAAATAGAATATGCCGATTCTGGAGAGATGCTCTTGATCAGACGAGTCCTCACCTCGAGATTTGAGTCGGAAGAGGTAGAGCAGCGAGAGAACATTTTCCATTCCAAATGTACAATATTTGGGAAAGTGTGCTCATTGATTATAGATGGAGGGCCCTGCACCAAAACCGCAAGCAAAATACATGGTTGAAAAGCTCGGAGTGCCTGTGACCAAGCATCCTAAGCCTTATAAACTGTGATGGCTGAACAACAAGACGAAGATGTATATTTCTGACCAGGTTAAGGTCGCATTCAGAATTGGTAGATACCAGGACCAGATAACCTGCGATGTCGCCCATATGTCAGCTGGACATCTCCTTTTAGGACGACCTTGGCAATTCGACCTAGAGACTACGCATAATGGACAGACGAATTTCTATTCTTTTGTCCATGATAAGCGTCGATACAACCTGACACCAATGTCTCCACACGTCTTGCAAGAGATGCAATCCATGATGGCGAAAGAACAACATGCCCGCAAGGAGAACTTCCTTATCAACGTTGCTGACATGAGAAAAGCAGCTCGCACGGAGGGTACTTAACTCATCTTAATGCTCTATAGGGAGATAATAAGCACTTCCGACACCGAGACCAGCCTACCATCTGAGGTCCAAGCCCTACTAGAGAGTTACGCAGACGTGTTCCCAGATAAGATCCCAGCCGGCCTCCCACCCATTCGAGGTATTGAGCACCACATCGACTTTATTCCAGGAGCTCACCTGCCATACCGGCCTGCATACCGAGTTAACCCCGAGGAGGCTACAGAATCAGAAAGGTTAGTCTAGGATCTTATGTTTCAAGGCTACGTCAGAGAGAGTCTTAGTCCCTGTGCCATCCCAGTCTTACTTGTGCCGAAGAAGGACGGAAGTTGGAGAATGTGCGTCGATTTTTGAGCCATTATCAACATCACAATCAAGTATCGGCACCCTATTCCGCGTTTAGATGACATGCTAGATGAGTTAAGCGGAGCCACGGTCTTCTCCAAGATTGATTTAAAAAGTGGATATGATCAAGTCAGGATGCAAGAAGGAGACAAATAGAAGACTGGAATCAATACCAAGCAAGGTCTTTATGAGTAGCTAGTAATGCCTTTCGGCCTGTCCAACACCCCAAGCACTTTCATGCACCTTATGAACCAAGTCCTTCGACCGTTCATTGGTAAATTTGTAGTGGCCTACTTTGAGGACATTATAGTCTACAGTACGACATACTCGGATCATTTGGAGCACCTAGAGACAGTCATCGTCACACTCTAAAAAGAACAGCTATACGCATATTTAAAGAAGTGTATGTTCTGCACTGACTAAGTCGTTTTCCTTGGATTCGTCATGAGTTCACAGGGACTCAGAGTGGACGACGAGAAAATCAAGGTCATTCAGTATTGGCCAACACCGATGAATGCAAGCCAAGTCTGGAGCTTCCATGGGCTCACCAATTTCAACTGATGGTTCGTCAGAGAGTTCAGTACGATCGCCGGTCCGTTGATCTCCGCAATCATAAAGAACCAAGAATTTCGGTGGGGCCTAACCAGGACAAGTCATTTAAGGTGTTAAAGGAACGCCTCACCCATGCCCCAGTCCTAGTTCTGACTGACTTTAAACAGACCTTTGAGGAAGAATGTGACGCTTCAGGGATTGGTATAAGAGCATTCTTCCCATCATCTTCCTAACTGTCTTCATTGCCATTGATCAGCACCCCTCCCCATTTGGATCCGAGATGTCCCTATTGAGGTTAACATAAGGCAGCCTGCTCCGACTTCCTATTGTTATGGGGTTGACATACTCCTTTAGGTTAGTTTTTGGTTTTCCAGGAAGAATACTCATTGGCAGCTTTGAAGAATAATCTTCTGAGATCTCTATTTATTTTGTCCACTTTTGTATGGATATCCTCTATCTTATTGTCGATATCAATTCCAATTTTTCTCTGTCCCTCTAGAACTTGCTTGAGCATTCGAGTTATTTCATCATCTCTTCTGGGAAGAAGTGCTTGTGCTGGAGGTGGGTGAGGGGTATAAGGTTTGATGTTGTTAGGGAAGTAGGGTTTTATTGTGTAGTTGGTGTTGGGATGGTAAACAGGAGGATAAGTATTTTTGGTTGGTCTAATGGGTTAGTAATCCGTTTCGAAGGTGTTTTGGGATTTGGTTGGGAAATTGGTTTGACCAAATAGTAGGATGGGTTGTTTTTGGTATGAGTATTTGATGTGAGCTAAGGGGGTGGTGCAACTGTTGATCGAGAAGCTCGAGACCTTCAGAAGCGAATTGGATGGAAAGGGTAGATTGAAAGGACCACACAAGCTGCGGAAGACTTGTGATACACCAGGGTGATTCTTCTTAGACAAGAAGAAATCGTGAGAGGCTCTCCAATGGAGGATGCAGCCGTCAAAGACAAGAGAAGTCTAGGGTTTTGTTCTTAAAATTCGAGTTGTCTTCTCACTTGTAAGATATGAGGCTTATATATGCCCTTTGGTTACAACTTAGGGTAAACAACATGATGTTTACCCAAAACAACAAGTAGTGTAAATAAAAAAAACATGTAGTTCTTTTTGCTGTAGAAAACAATGGGCTTAAGTCTTAATGACTTAAACAATAAAATATGGGCTGAAGGCCCTAAACTTATACTTTGTCTACAAAAGAAAGAAATAGGATAGATAGGTCTTATAAGTGAATAAAGACCGAATTTGACTAAGACTTGTGAAGGAGTCGGATTGTGTGAACAAGTCTTCGTCGTCATGCGCACTAAGAGTGTTGCCTCATTAAAACCTTCTCCGGAAAACCCAGTGGGACAAAACCGAAGATGGGAAAAAGAGTACAATTTCTTAGCACGTCTTTTGGTGTCTTTACCGAATGGTAATGGTAAAGACACCGGAGGTGGAAGAGTCTTCAAGCAGGAACCTCCAATGCTCCTTAGCTGAGGTGAACGGATCCGGTTGGTCTTCCGAGCCGTCTTGTGGCTCCTCATCCGTGATCTCCTGGTCGTCTGCATGCTCCATGAGCTGGGTGAACTTGTCTCCTAAAGCTCGTGCTCTGGAAAGTGTCAAAGGTCCTGGTGGAACTCGTGGTATAACCTGTGGTACGATGTCCTCATCATTCCCTCCCTCTTCAGGTGCTTTGGTCTCCAAAGCAAAGTCGTCACCTGCATCAAATAACTCCAAGTCAGCAACATTAAACGTAGTAGAAACATTATACTCACCTGGAAGCTCCAGTTGGTAGGCGTTGTCGTTGATTCGTCGCAGGACTCGGAATGGGCCATCTCCACATGGTGCTAGCTTGCTCTTACGGCGTTGGGGAAAACGTTCGGGTCGTAGATGTAACCAGACCCAATCTCCCTCTTTGAAGACCACGTGCCTCCTTCCCTTGTTGGCGTGTTTTTCTGTCTGGGCATTCCTCCGTTCCAGATTTTCCTTGACTTCCCGGTGTAAGCGTTTGACATATTCCGCTTTCTCTTCGCCTTCTAAGCTGACGACCTCACCAAGTGGAATGGGTGCGAATTCGATGGGTGTAGTGGGGTTGAAGCCGTAGACAATCTCGAACGGTGTCTTCTTGGTGCCGGAATGAACTGCTCTGTTGTACGCGAACTCGACATAAGGGAGACACTCGAGCCAATTCTTCAGGTTGCGACCAATCGTCGCACGCAACATTTGAGATAGGGTTCGGTTGACGACCTCGGTCTGACCATCCGTCTGTGGGTGATATGCAGTAGAGAATAGCAGACTGGTACCAAGTTTCTTCCACAGAACCCGCCAGAAGTGACTGAGAAACTTAGTGTCCCTGTCAGACACAATGGTGCGGGGAATGCCATGTAGACGGACGATCTCTCGGAAGAACAGGTTCGCTGTCTGAATCGCATCGTTCGTCTTGTTGCAAGGTATGAAGTGCGCCATCTTCGAGAAACGGTCGACGACGATGAGTATGGAGTCCTTGTGATGGACTAGAGGTAAACCCAAGACGAAATCCATGGAGATATCCGTCCAAGGAGATGACGGAATTGGAAGAGGCGTGTAGGGGCCTTGAGGATGCATCTTAGACTTAGACCGTTTGCAGACAAGGCATTTTTCGCAATGGGCTTCCACATCTCGGCGTTGGCGTGGCCAGTAGAAGTGCTCCTTGAGCATGCTCAAGGTCTTGGCAACGCCAAAGTGCCCCATCAATCCGCCTCCATGAGCTTCCCTGAGAAGAAGTTCGCGAACTGAACCGCCTGGAATGCAAAGACGCTTGTTCTTGAATAGGAAACCGTCAAATAGGTAGAAGCGGGTGTATTTGCCCTGTCCGTGTTCCTTGAAGGCTTCCTTGAAATCGTGGTCGTCAGCATAAAGGTCCTTGAGCATTTCAAAGCCCATAACCTTGGACTCCATGACCAAGATCAAGCTATGCCTTCGGGAAAGTGCATCTGCGACGACATTGTCCGTACCCTTCATGTACTTGATGACGTACGGAAATGTCTTGATAAACTCCAGGCACCGGGCGTGTCTCTTCTTTAGGGTCGTCTGCCCTTTGAGGTGCTGGAGTGTCTGATGGTCCGTGTGTATAATGCATTCTCGCGAGAGCAAGTAATGCTGCCATGTCTGTAGAGCTCAGACCAAAGCGTACAATTCCTTATCGTACGTGGGATAGTTGAGAGCTGCGCCGCTTAACTTTTCACTAAAGTAGGCAATTGGTTTTCCACCCTGTGTCAGGACTGCTCCAATGCCTACACCTGAAGCGTCGCACTCTACCTCGAAAGTCTTATCGAAATCCGGTAATGTCAGCACAGGTGCTTGCGTGAGTCGTTCCTTTAGCTGCTGAAACGACTTTTCCTGTTCTGGGCCCCATCTGAAGTCTTGATTTTTCTTGATAGTCGCTGTCAAGGGGCTGGCGATCGTACTGAAATCACGTACAAATCGGCGGTAGAAGCTCGCCAAGCCATGAAAACTGCGGACTTGGCTGGCGTTGGTTGGCGTGGGCCATTCTTGAATAGCACGGATCTTTTCTTCGTCAACTCGAAGCCCTTGTGAGCTGACGACGAATCCAAGAAAGACGACCTGATCCGTGCAGAAGGTACACTTCTTAAGGTTGGCGTATAGCTGCTCATTTTGAAGTGTCGTGATCACTGTCTCCAAATGCTCTAAGTGGTCGGAATAGGAAGCACTGTAGACGAGTATGTCGTCAAAGTAGACCACAACGAATTTGCCTATGAATGGCCGAAGGACTTGGTTCATGAGACGCATGAAGGTGCTGGGTGCGTTGGACAGACAGAAGGGCATAACCAACCACTCGTACAGACCTTGCTTGGTCTTGAAAGCCGTTTTCCATTCATCGCCCTCTCGCATGCGAACTTGATGATATCCGCTCTTGAGGTCGATTTTGGAGAAAATGGATGCTCCGCTTAGTTCGTCTAGCATGTCGTCAAGTCGCGGAATCGGATGCCGGTATTTCACTGTGATGTTGTTAATTGCTCGGCAGTCGACGCACATTCGCCAACTTCCATCCTTCTTTGGCACAAGGAGGACGGGAACGGCGCAAGGGCTAAGGCTTTCTCTGACGTAGCCTTGAGCCATGAGATCCTGAACTTGTCGCTCAAGTTCCTTTGCTTCCTCCGGGGTGACTTTATAGGCGGGCTTGTTTGGCAGCTGGGCTCCGGGAATGAGGTCGATGTGATGCTCAATGCCTCTGAGAGGTGGTAGCCCATGCGGAATTTCGTCTGCGAAGACGTCCGAGTATTTGTCCAGGAGTGCCTGGACATCCGCCGGTAAAGGAGTGTTGGGGGCCTCGGATGCGCTCAAGACCTCTTGATAAAGCATGAGGACGAGCTGGGTGCCTGCGGTGTTTGCAGCCTTCCTCATATCTGCGACGTTGACGAGGAAGTTCTCTTTTCTGGCATGCTGATCCTTCGCCATCTTTGCTTGCATGCCGTGCACTTCTTGAGGAGACATAGGTGCCAGGTTGTACCTACGTTTATCGTGGACGAAGGAGTAGAAGTTTGTGCGTCCATTGTGAGTGGTCTCCTTATCGAATTGCCAAGGTCGTCCCAATAGGAGATGTCCAGCTGACATGGGAACGACGTCGCACAATACTTGATCCTGGTAGCGTCCGATGCTGAAGGAAACTCGGACCTGGTCGGAAATGTACAGCTCCGTCTTGTTGTTGAGCCAACGAAGCCTGTAGGGCTTGGGGTGCTTGGTCACGGGCAATCCAAGCTTCTCTACCATGTACTTGCTAGCGGCGTTGGTGCAGGAGCCGCCGTCAATGATCAGAGAGCAGACCTTTCCGAGAATGGTGCACTTAGAGTGGAAAATGTTCTCACGCTGCTCGATTTCCTCTTGATCTAGGCGTGAGCTGAGAACTCTCCGGATCATTAACATCTCCCCAGAGTCGGCGTATTCGACTTCCCCTTCAGACATAGGGTCTGTCGTGAGTGGATACTCGTCTTGCTCGTCTGCGGAGTCGTAGTCTCCGGAAGTAGTCAAGATCATGGTTCGTTGGTTGGGGCATTCACGAGACATGTGCCCTCTACCCTTGCACTTAAAACACGTGATGGCACTGCTCTTCGGAGGTTGACCTGCATTGGTGGCCGGTGGGGCAGGTCTAGGAGTGGTCACGGGTGCCTTGGTCGGTACGGCGCTGTCCGTGGATCTCCCTCGAGGTCGTGGGTCACCGGTGGAGGCAGTGCGGTCAAATGCCTTGGGGCTAGTACCCCAGTTACTCCTAGGTCGGATAGGCGCTGAAGACTTGCGCCTGTTGCTCTTTTTGATCTGAACGGCCAGGTGGAAAAGCTCTCCAAGGTCGTGGTAGGGTTGTAGCTCGATCTTACGTGCTATCGACTCATGTAGTCCGTCGATAAACTGGGCCATGAGACTCTCCTCCGAATCCTCCATTTCTAGTCTGTTTCGAAGATGTTCGAACTCGTCGAAATATTCAGGAACCGACTTGCTGCCTTGGGTAAGGCGTCTAAATCGTCGCTGCAGCTCTCGGTGGAAATGAGGTGGCACATATCGTCGCCTCATTATCTGAGTCAACTCGTACCAAGTTGTAGGAGCTGCCATTCTTGCTCTCCGGCGAGTGGCTAGCTCGCGATCCCACCATGCCAGTGCGTGGTCGGTGAACTGGGCTGTCGCTAAGGTGACCTTGCGTTCCTCGTCGTGGTGGTAGTAGTCGTGAATCAACTCCATTCGACGTTCCCAGTCTAAGTACTCTTCGGGGTCTAACTTTCCCGAGAATTGGGGTGGGTTGAGCTTGATGTCATGGTGGTCGGCTGGTTGCCTGTGTGCCGGTGGTGGCTCGTCGTAGTATGGGTCTCTCCCTAGACCACGATGGGATGCCTCAGGTCGATCATATTGGTACTGACGTGGATCTTGCTGGTGATGGTGGCGTGTGGTCTCGGCTGGTGCGCGTACCGGCTCCTCCAAACGCTCAAGACGAGTCGTGAAGGTGGTCATCTGGGCAGTGATTGCTTGTAGCATTTGTATGACCGTTGGGTCGGACTGCCGAGGCGGAGACTCGTCTCGACCTGACATATTTCCTTTTCCGAGAAAAGGAAATTTCAGAAATGGAAAGTTTCCCGGGAAGGAAACTTGTAGAATATGGAAATTCTCCTTAAATGGAAAATTCCCACAGATTTTATTTTGATATTTTTTTTTATAAAGAGAAATTAAAACAAGAAAAATGCAACTAAAAGAAAAAAAACAAATGGAAAATTTCCTAAGTCTAGAAAAGGAAACCTAAAGATATGGAAAATATCCTAAAGATATATTTCCTAAACTAAATGGAAAACTAAGATATGGGAAATATCCTAAATTAAATGTCTACTCTAAAATGGAAAACTATATATCTAAGAAAATCTACCTATTTCTTAATTTCTAAAAAGGAAACTAAATATCTATCTAATAAATCTAGGAAATTTCCTAAAAAACTATCTAGACAAATTTCCTAAACTAATCTTTATTGCCTAAAACTTAAGGAAACTAACTAAAACACTTAGGAAAACTTCCTAAGTTAAGACTAAAATGCCTAAACCTACCAGGAACCCTAGCCGCCTAGGGCAACAAAGGACAACCTAGTCGCAGCTCTAACCTAGACCAAAAGGGTTACTAAGACACGGCTGGAGGCTAGACGGGGGGGGGGGGGGGCGGGACGCGGGACGAGGCTAGGACCGGACGCGGCTTAACCTAAAGATGCTGGGTAACCTAGGACGACCTAAAACACTACACGACCTAGTCCTAACACTAAGACTCGCGTGACCTAGACTACAAAGCACGTGGGACACGCTAAGGCTACACACGGACGCGGCAGGAACTCTCGACCTAACCCTAGCAAGAACGCGAACGGGACGCGGGCAACCAAGGACCTAGAGCTAGAACGCGACACTCACTACCTATGACAAGGGCTTCAGGATGCGTGACACTAAGATGACCGGGGAACTGACTAGCTTGACCTTCCTAGCGACACAGAAAGGACACAGAACACGCGACCTGTCTTAGCTACACACACATGCAAGGTACGACTGAACCGCTAAGGGACTAAGCGAGCCTAGAACTAACAAGGACGCGACAACTAGAAGTCCTAAGCTACACGGACGCGGGACAGGGGGAGCCTAGACCTAGGAACTGCTACTCGAGACACACGTGGGACGAAAGACCTAGACACGCTCTAAACCTAGAACACAAGCGGCTGGACAAGGAGATAGCCCTATGACTTGGCAACTAAGAAACCTAACAAGAACAATCAACACACAATTCCTTAAGGATTTCAGGTAAGTGAAAGGTGTTCTATGTATGTTTCTAAAAAAAAAAATTTCTATTTGATTTTAAACAATCTAAACAAGATATAATTTTGTTTTTTTTTTCTTTTCTTAAACAAGTAAAGGATTGATAGAACCTGATTTTTTTGTATTATGAAAACAAGTAAAGGATTGATAGAACCTGATTTTTTGTATTTTTTTTTGTAGGATGTTTTGTGGTAGATGACTTGAATCTTCTCCTTCTTACCGAGAACCTCAAGGGGAAAGAGAAAGGAACAAAATCAAAAGCCAAAAACTGATGGATAACAAATAACAAATCGCAAAAAAAAAAAAAATGAACAAGGATAGAATCAACCTGATGTCTAAAGAGCTTTTAGGCTCTGATACCAGATGATGTGAGCTAAGGGGGTGGTGCAACTGTTGATCGAGAAGCTCGAGACCTTCAGAAGCGAATTGGATGGAAAAGGTGGATTGAAAGGACCACACAAGCTGCGGAAGACTTGTGATACACCAGGGTGATTCTTCTTAGACAAGAAGAAATCGTGAGAGGCTCTCCAATGGAGGATGCAGCCGTCAAAGACAAGAGAAGTCTAGGGTTTTGTTCTTAAAATTCGAGTTGTCTTCTCACTTGTAAGATATGAGGCTTATATATGCCCTTTGGTTACAACTTAGGGTAAACAACATGATGTTTACCCAAAACAACAAGTAGTGTAAATAAAAACAACATGTAGTTCTTTTTGCTGTAGAAAACAATGGGCTTAAGTCTTAATGACTTAAACAATAAAATATGGGCTGAAGGCCCTAAACTTATACTTAGTCTACAAAAGAAATAAATAGGATAGATAGGTCTTATAAGTGAATAAAGACCGAATTTGACTAAGACTTGTGAAGGAGTCGGATTGTGTGAACAAGTCTTCGTCGTCATGCGCACTAAGAGTGTTGCCTCATTAAAACCTTCTCCGGAAAACCCAGTGGGACAAAACCGAAGATGGGAAAAAGAGTACAATTTCTTAGCACGACTTTTGGTGTCTTTACCGAATGGTAATGGTAAAGACACCGGAGGTGGAAGAGTCTTCAAGCAGGAACCTCCAATGCTCCTTAGCTGAGGTGAACGGATCCGGTTGGTCTTCCGAGCCGTCTGGTGGCTCCTCATCCGTGATCTCCTGGTCGTCTGCATGCTCCATGAGCTGGGTGAACTTGTCTCCTAAAGCTCGTGCTCTGGAACGTGTCAAAGGTCCTGATGGAACTCGTGGTATAGCCTGTGGTACGATGTCCTCATCAGTATTACTGGTCTTGTGGATTTTTGACATTGGTAAGACAGATTCAGGTATATATAGTTGGGATTGTATCCTTTGTTGAAGCCTTGTGCACCAATATAGTTGAGTTCCTCTACTCCCTTGTGGTACATGTTGGTTGGATAGAATTGAGTGTAATCTGTTTCACCGACATAGCTAATATGACATTGTCTTGCTTGGAGTACTTGATCCAGATTGTCAGCAGTGCTTGGATCTCCTTCGTTGTTGCGGTGTCGCGCTCACCAGCAGTGCGTGAGGTGCGATCATAGATTTTTTTGTAATTTTCGTAGCTTATAGCTAAATTTTCCAAACTTTGGTCAGGGTCTTATCCCAAGAAAATTGTATTAGAGGTTGTGATGTAATAACTGTTTAGTGGGATGTCATTCACCGAGAAGCTCATGTTGCTAGACAGAGGAGATGGAAGCGAGAGGTGGATCGATGGGACTATACAAGCTGTGAAAGGGTTTGTGATACTCCAAGAACTTCAACCAGGGAGTTTGAAGAACATGGCTGGCTCTCCAAAAAAGCTTGGGGCGGCGCCAAGGGACTTAGATAAGAAGCTTTAGGGCTTTGTTTTAATTCTAAATTGCTTGTTATTTTATTAATGAATGGTCAAAAAGCTTATATAATGCCTTGTTACAAATTTGGCTAAACAAAATGATGTTTTGCCCTTTAAGAAATAAAAACAACAAGTAGTGTGCTTATTGGCGAAATTAAAAGGACCTTGGGCCTAAGCAGCCAACATGACTCATAAGCCCAAAAATTATACTTAGTCTAAAATATAAATAAAAGATAAAAAAGCCCAATTAAATACTTAGGCAAAAATTGGTGGTGACTTGTGAATGGTGTGGAGTTGTGAACAAGACTTCACCGTCTTGCACACTAAGAGTATTGCCTCATTAAAACATTCTTTGGAAAACCCAATGGGATAAAACAGAAAATAGGAAAAAGAGTACAATTTCCTAGCACTACTTTTGGTGTCTCTATCGGATGGTAATGGTAAAGACATCAGAGGAAGAAGAATCTTCGAGAAGGAACCTCCATTGTTCTTTGTCCTGCTTGAAAGGGTCGGGGTCTCATGGACAGGGGTCGGTCGGTCCGGGTCTCACAGAAACATTAAACATACTAGACACGTTATACTCACCTGGAAGTTCAAGCTGGTAGGCGTTGTCATTGATTATTAGTAGGACTCGAAATGGACCATCTCCCCGGGTTGCAAGCTTGCTCTTTCGTCACTGGAGAAACCTCTCTGGTCTCAGGTGTAGCCAAACCCAGTCTCTCTCTTTGAACACCATGTGTCGGCAGCCCTTGTTGGCATTCTTTCTGTTCTGGATGTTTCGTTGCTCCAAATTTGCCTTAGTTTCTTCATGTACAAGCTTGATATACTCAGCCTTTGCTTCTGCCTTTAAGCTGATGACGTCTCCCAAAGGAATGGACGTGAATTCAATAGGCGTGGTAGGGTTGAAGTCGTAGACTACTTCAAATGTATACTGTTTCGTTCCAGAGTGTGTGACCCTGTTGTAGGCAAATTCGACATTTGGAAGACATTTCAACGAGTTCTTCAGATTCCTTCCAATCGTTGCCCTCACCATCTGTGATAAGATCTTGTTAACCACCTTTGTCTCTACTTCTGTCTGTCGATGATACATAGTAGAAAACAAGAGGTTGGTCCCTAACTTCCGCCACAATGCTCGCCAAACGTGAATGAGGAACTTGTTGTCTCGGTCTGATACAATCGTCTTGGAAATGTCGTGCAGTCATACTATCTCCTTGAAGAATATTTCGGCAATCTGGCTCGCGTAATATGTCTTGTTACATGCGATGAAGTATGCCATCTTGGAAAAACGATAAACCACGACAAAGATGGAGTCCTTGTGATTGGTATTAGGTAGTCCTAGCACGGAATCCATAGAGATGTCTGTCCAGGGCGCAGAAGGAACTGGTAGCGGCATGTAAGGACCTTGCGTATGCATCTTGGATTTAGCCCATTTACAAATAAGGAACTTAGCACAATGAGCCTCCACATCTCGTCACTGCTGGGACCAGTAGAAATGCTCCTTAAGCATGCTCAATGTTTTTTCAACTTCGAAATGTCCCATTAAGCCTCCTCTGTGGGCCTCTCTCAGAAGTATCTCTTTAATCGATCCTATCGGAATTCAGAGATGCTTGTCCTTGAAAAGGAATCCGTCAAACAGGTAGAAATTGCTGTAGGCTCCTTTGTCATGCTCGTAGTAGGCCTCAGTTCAGTTGGTGTCCTCAGCATACAACTCTTTGATCATCTAAAATCCCATAACTTTTGATTCCATTACGGAGATACGACTATATCTTCTGGATAAGGCGTCAGCCACAACGTTGTTTGTTCCCTTTTTGTACTTAATGACGTAGGGGAAGATCTCGATATACTCTAGCGAACGAGTGTGCCTCTTCTTAAGTGTTGATTGCCCTCTAAGATGCTGGAATGTCTGATGGTCGGTGTGAATCACGCACTCCTTGGCAAGTAGATAGTGTAGCCAAGGCTCAAAGCCGCGGAACAATGCATAGAGCTCCTTGTCGTAGGTAGGATAGTTAAGAGCGACTCCACTTAACTTCTCGCTGAAATAGGCAACAGGTCTTCCGCCTTGGGTCAGGACTGCTCCTATGTCGATCCCTGAAGCGACACATTTGACATCGAAGGTCTGGTTAAACTCGGGTAAGACTAGGACTGGGGCTTGGGTGACGCGTTCCTTTAACAGCTTAAAGGACTTGTCCTGATCGGGGCCCCAACAAAATTCTTGGTTATTCTTGATAGTAGAGGTTAACGGACCGGTGACCGTACTTAAGTCTCGGACAAACATTCGGTAGAAGCTGGTGAGTCCGTGGAAGCTATGGACTTCGTTTGCATTCGTCGGCGTTGGCAACTCCTAAATGGCCTTGATCTTCTTATCGTCCACTCTTAGTCCCTGTAAACTCATGACAAATCCAACGAAGACGACTTCGTCTGTGCAGAACGCACACTTTTTGAGGTTTGCGAATAACTGCTCTTTCTGGAGTGTGATGATGAGGGCCTTTAAGTGCTCCAAATGGTCCGAGTAGGTTGTACTGTAGAGTAGAATGTCGTCGAAGTAGACTACTATAAATTTGCCAATGAACGGTCGAAAACTTGGTTCATAAGGTACATGAATGTGCTTGGGGCGTTGGACAGGCCGAAAGGCATTACTAGCCACTCGTAAAGACCCAGCTTGGTCTTGAACGCAGTCTTCCATTCATCTCCTTCTTGCATTCTGATTTAATGGTATCCGCTTTTTAGGTCAATCTTAGAGAAGACCGCGGCTCCGCTTAATTCGTCTAGCATGTCATCCAGGCGCAGAATGGGGTGCCAGTACTTGATTGTGATTTTGTTGATGGCGCGACAGTCGACGCACATCCTCCAGCTCATGTCCTTCTTTGGCACAAGTAGGACCAGGACGGCACAGGGACTAATGCTCTCTCTGACGTAACCTTAAGCCATAAGATCCTGGACATGTCTTTCTCATTCTTTAGCCTTTTCGGGGTTGACACGGTATTCGGGCCTGTTAGGTAATTGAGCTCCTGGAATAAAGTCGATGTGGTGCTCAATGCCTCGAATAGGTGGGAGGCCGGCTGAGATCTTGTCTGGGAACACGTCTGCATAACTCTCTAGAAGATCTTGGACCTCGCAGGTAGGGTGGTCTCGGTGCTGGATGTGTTTAAAATCTCTCTTTAGAGCATTATGACTAGTTGGGTGCCCTCAGTGCGGGCGACTTTCCTCATGTCTGCCATATTGATTAGGAAGTTCTCTTTGTGGGCATGTTGGTCTTTCGCCATCTTGGATTGCATTTCTTGAACGGCGTGTGGAGACATTGGTGTCAAGTTGTATCTACGCTTGTCATGGATAAAGGAGTAGAAGTTCGTCCGCTCGTTATGCGTAGTCTCTCGGTCAAATTGCCAAGGTCGTCCTAAAAGGAGATGTCCAGCTGACATCGGGACGACATCGCAGGTTATCTGGTCCTGGTATCTGCCAATGCTGAATGAGACCTTACCTGGTCAGAAATGTATAGGTATGTCTTGTTGTTCAGCTATCGCAGTTTATAAGGCTTAGGATGTTTGATCACAGTCAATTCTAGCTTTCCCACCATGTACTTGCTCGCGACGTTGGTGCAGGACCCTCCAACTATAATAAGCCAACACACTTTACCCAGGATGGTACATTTGGAATGGAAGATGTTTTCTCGCTACTCTACCTCTTCTGGCTCAAACTCAAGCTCAGAATTCGTCTGATCATGAGCATCTCTCCGGAGTCAGCATATTCTATCTCTTCGTCATATTATTAATGGGTCGCAGGGGCGGCCTCTTCGTGCTCATCCTCGGACTCGTAGTCTCCTGAGGCAGTCAGTACCATTGTCCTTTGAGTGGGACATTCTTGGGACATGTGTCACCTTCCTTTGCACTTGAAACATACAATCTCGCTGCTCCGTTGGGGTTGAGTCAGAGTGGTCATGGGGACGGTTGATTTTGTGGCAGCTGGGGCGGCCCTGGTAGTCGGGCTGCTGACCATGGCCTTTCCCTTGTGTCGTGGGTCGCTCGTCGGGTCTGTCCTTTCAAACGGCTTGGAGCCGGTGCTCCAGGTACTCTTAGGTCTAGAAGGTGCAGTTAATTTTCTCCTTTTGTACTTCTCTATCTGGACTACTAGGTGTTAAACTCACCAAGATCATGATAAGGCTGTAGTTTGATCTTTCGGGCGTTGGATTCATATAATTCGTCAATGAATTGGGCCATTAGACTTTCTTCTGACTCGTCTACGTCAAGTCGGTTGCGTAGATGCTCGAATTCATCGAAATACTCTGACACCGTCTTACTGCCTTTGGTCAGACGTCTGAATCGTCTCTGTAATTCACGGTGGAAATGAGGTGGGACATACCAGCTCCTCATGATCTGGGTGAGTTTGACCCATGAGGTCAAAGTACCCATCCTAGCTCTCCTGCGAGCAGTTACTTCTCGATCCCACCAAGCCATTGCGTGATCAGTGAACTGAGTCGTTGCTAAGGTGATGGGGTCAACCTTTCCTGAAAAGGAAGGTGGGTTCATGGGCTGTCGAGGTGGTGGTGTTGGCTCATCATAGTACTGGTGCCGGCCCATTCCCTGGTGGGCCGCCTCTGGTTGGTCAGTTTAGTACTGGGGTGCGGCTGGGGGTGGAGTGGGAGATGGTGCAGGTGCTGGCTACTTCAATCGCTCGAGACGTGTTACTATCGTAGACATCTGGGTGGTCAATGACTGCAGAAGCTGCATCACGGCTTGATTGTTCTGGGCCGAAGATAATTCATCACTCCCTGACATATTTTTTTTTCTAGAAAAGGAAATGTTCAAAAAATGGAAAGTGTCCAGAAAAGAAAACTTGCAGAAATGGAACGTTCCTTTTATGGAAGTATTCTGTAGATATTACTTTTATTTTCATTTTCTACTAAAAAGGAAACTACCTAAATGCAAAAAAAGAAAATATTAAATATCAAGGAATCTGTCTTAAAAAAAATTTATTGACTAAATGCTTAATGGAAACTATCCTAGATGATAAAAGGAAATAAATTAAGGCCTAATTTCTAAAAAGGAAGTAAAATCCTAATTAATGGAAAATTTGCCTACATATTTTTGGAAAACTTCCTATGAGGTTTTGGGAAACTTCCTATAAGTAATTCCTAGCCTAAGAAAGAAATGACAACTTATTAATTCTATGACTAAAGTAAAGAAGCAAAACTAAAAAGTTAAACATCTCCCTTCTCTCTCTCCACTAGGTCAAGCCGCCGCCGTCAGGTTCATATCTTCATATTCAGCTCGCCTCTCCGGCGTCCGGCCTCCTCCGGCGTCGCAAGACGGCCCCCCTATCTCTCTTCTCCGACCCACTGAACCTCTCCGACGCTGGTCTCTCCCTCTGTGAAGACTGAGCCACTGTTCGACGGTGAGAGACGGAGTCACCTATGGGCGACGGTTCTTCGGGTTGTTACGAAGCGACGGCGTGAAGCGGAGGTGGGTCGCTCCGACTATGGGTCTCCCAAAACTTTCTTTATTGGCGGCTGTCTTTCAAAGGGAATGTTGAGATCGAAACTTCTTGTTAACGGAGCTCTTTGAGGACGAGACCTCCATTATAGATGTTGGAATGAAGAAGAAATGATGAAGGAAGAAGGCCTTTAACACTTGTATTAAAGGCGTATGTAGTCTAAGTCTAAGGGGAGTGTCTAAGGCTTATTTTTGTTTTAGTATTATATTATCTTTGTAGACATTCATGTATAAGGCAATCCTTGTATCCAAACAAGCCTAGACTAGATTAGTATAAATAACTATCTCTCTCCTCATTTGTAACTTAGAAACTATTATTCTCATTTTCTTAATACAATCATTCTTTTCTAATCTATCTAATCTCTCATTTTCTCATTCTGTAATTCTAAAAATCTCTTAATCTCATATTCTTTCATGGTATCAGAGCCAGGTTACAACAATCTGGGTAAACTTCATCATTAAATCTTTGAATCAAGAAGAAATCATCTTAATCACAATCTGTTTTCATTCCTATTTCGTCTCTTAAATTTGATCGCAAATTTCAGCCAAACCACGGCCGTTTGTGACAATCTGTTTTTTGTGTAATGTTCTTCGGCGAGTTCTGAAGCCACGCCAATTGGATTTGCATCATTTGACCACGGGAGTCAAAAGTTACGATTTTTCTTGCATCAGACCTCTGCGATTGTCTCTGTTGCGATCCTCCGTGTTTCTCAGATTATTCGATCATCAAATCTTCATCACATCGTAATTTTCCAAATCCTAAAATCAAGCCCATCGAGTCTAGTTTCTTTTTTAAAGAAAGAAGAACTCAATTGCCTTATGTTTGAAGGGAGTTCTTGAAGTTTTTACTCAAGACGTCATAAATCACCTCTCACAAGAATCTGGTGATAAAATTCTTATCCTTTCTCAGTTTTCTTTAAATCTTTGAATCTGGAAAGTTTGATAAAAAACTTGTGAGGGTCTCCACGAAGTTTGGTTTCAATCAGAAGGTTTTAAGTCTTCAAGATTAATTTTCTTGATTCTTTTATCAAACTTTAAAATTCTGAAAAAGGAGGGAAACTCGAATTTTTGGATTGGTTTAATTGTAAAATTCGATTTTTGTTGCTGGATCATCTTTGGTTGTGAAGATAAGGACTGTTAGAAGTTGATCGTGTTTGTTGGAGTTGGTTAAATTCTGTTGCAGGAGTTGGTTGAGTTGGTTGAAGGTTGTTGAAGAGGTTCTTGTTCCACACGGCCGGGTTGTTCCACGCGCTCAAGATCTAAGCTTTTGTCCACAAGGCCTGCCATGTCCCATGTCCGACCGGCCCAGCTGCTTATCACGTGTCCCGTGTTCCTGCTTCAGCATTCCCATGTACCTTGTTCGAACAAAATCAAGACGTCCCACGTTCCACGGCTCACGTACGCGAACGTGTTCCGACCAACTGTCATGTGTCCCGACCAACCGTCCAGCCACCCGACCAGCTCATCTCGACCATTGACAAGCTTCATCCAGATCACTTGTGAAGCATGGAAGTGCAAACGACATTCAGAGCTCCTATCATTGTACATGGAGAAAACTATCTCTTATGGTTTAGGACCATGAAAACCACATTGGGTGGTAAAGGCCTTTGGAATCATATTTCAACCAATGGTCTTGAAGAAAATGAAGTTGCTGAAGTTAGTGAGGCTGTGACTGCTCAAGACAAATGGTACCAAGAAGACCAGTTGGTACTCTGTATACTTCAAAACTCTATTGCTAGTGATCTCTTAGAGGCTTATTCATTTTGTGAGAATGCTAAGGACCTTTGGGACACTTTGCAAAAGATGTATGGAAACACCACTAACGTCTTAAGAATTTTTGAGGTGAAAAAGTCTTTGAATGAATTAAAACAGGATGATGTAGAATTCACAAAGCACTATGACTCATTTAGAGCTAGAGATGCTAAGGCCAACCACCATTGACCCAATTGTTCTCCATGAAAGGAAAGAACAAGATAAGGTGTTTGGGTTACTATTAACTCTTAACACTAATTACTCAAATCTTATTAACCATATTCTCAGGTCTGATAAGCTTTCTAGCTTGGAAGATGTTTGTGCTCAAATCCAAAAAGAGCAAGGATCTCATGGACTATTTGGCAACAAAGCTGAATTGGTGGCTGCACACAAGAGTTTCTTCAAACCAACAACAACAAATGAACATAGGAAGAAAAGACAAACTTGTGACCATTTCAAGAGGAGTGGTCATACAAAGAAGGAGTGTTGGGTACTCCACCCAGATCTAAAGCCAAGCTGTGCTCTTAAGAGACAACAGCACACAGCCGGCCACACTCAGCTGCAAGCTGCCGGCCAAGGTGTGTACCAGCTCCTTGCTTTCTCAAAGGCGTGTACCAGCTCCCATTGTCTTCAGCATCTGAAATTTTGACAAAATCAGATCTAGAAGCTCTTCTCAAAGCAATTAAGGATGGTAATGTGTTGGGTAAAACTTTTTATGCTTCTTTTCAAATGCCTCTAATTCATTGGTTGTTGATTCTGGTGCTTCTCATCATAAGATTAGCGATCTAGGATTGCTAGAGAACATAGAACCTGCCTTAGGTAATGTTGTCATTGCTAATGGAATTAAAGTACCAATTAAAGGCATAGAAAAACTGATGTTGTTTGTTAAAGAATCTAAAGCCTTTTACATGACATCTTTTACTTCTAATTTGTTTTCAGTTAAAAGAGCTACTACTAATTTAAACTGTCAAGCTATCTTTGGTCCTAATGATTTCTACTTTCAGGATATTGAGACTAGTAGGAGATTTGGACAAGGAACTACAAAAAATGACTTGTATGTGCTTGAAGATATGACTAATGCAAGGGGGTTATAGCCGGTTGCTAGTACTAGTTTTTTTAGTAATGATTCTGATCTTTGGCATGCTAGATTAGGACATCCTCATCCTATAGCACTAGACTAATGGTTCCGGGTTTAAAAATGCCAAATGATATGTGTGATTCTTGTATACTTGGAAAACATTGCAAAACAGTTTTTGAAAAATCTTTGCATACTTATGATAATTGTTTTGAGTTGGTGTATTCGGATGTTTGGACATTTTTGATTCCCATCTAGAGAAAAATACAAGTATTTTGTGACATTTATTGATGAAAAGTCTAAATATACTTGGGTCACTTTGCTTAGTTCTAAAGATAGAGTATTTGATGCATTTCTAAATTTTCAAGCATATGTTACTAACTAATACAATGCAAGTATTAAATGCTTTAGAATATATAATGGAGGAGAATACACTAGTACTAGACTTCAAAAACACTTGGCCAAGCATGGCATTGAACATCAAACCAGCTGTCCTTACACTCCACAACAAAATGGAGTGGCTGAAAGGAAAAATAGGCATTTGATGGAAGTTGTGAGAACAATGATGTTCCACATGAAAGTTCTCAAAAGATTTTGGGGGATGCTCTTGTAGCTGCTTGCTACTTGATTAATAGGACTCCTACAAAAGTCCTAGATGACTTGTTTCTATTTGAGGTACTAAACATAACTAGACCTAACATTGACCACTTAAGAGTTTTTGGTTATGTTTGTTTTGTATTAGTTCCAAGAGAGCAAATGAACAAGCTGGAACCAAAGAGTACCAAAGCTATGTTAATTGGGTATTCCTCTACCCATAAAGGATACACATGCTATGATCCAGAGACCAGAAGTGTCTTAGTATCCAGATATGTCAAATTCCAAGAATCAAAATGGTTCTATGAAGAAAGAACTTGGGATCAATTCAAAGACATCTCCACAACAAGATCAGACCAAGTTGAGAACTTGAGGAGACTATTGGAGAGCATTGGCATAGTCTCTCCTCATCCTCAGCCCACGGTCACCGTGTCTCAGCCACCTGCACAAGCGGCCCAGTCCCAACACAGCCACGGCACCGGCACAGCAGGATGGGCCACGGCCATCCACCCCAGACGGATCATCCTATCTGCGGCCTGATCTTCCCTTCAGCTCTCCTGGCCTTCTTCCTCTTGAACATGGGGGGGAGAAGCATCTACTCATGTCCAACAAGACTGAGCAGGAGATGGATCAATTCTAGTCTCAGCTTCCAAAAGATCAAGAGATGTGCCTACTCTTATTAAAGTTTTAGGTGAAAAAGAGGAGCTTATTCAAGAAGCTCCACCTACAGTGTTAAGAAAGAGCACAAGACAAAGGAATCCACCAGTCTTCTACAATGGGAATGCTATGGTTCATCATGATCAGGGAGTTTGTAACATTGCTCACTTACATACTAACCATGTTGCATTCATTTCAAGTTTTGATAAGGAACAGATTTCAAAGACATTTGAGGAAGCTATGACTAAGAAGGAATGGAGTGAAGCTATTCTAGCAAAGAAACAAGACATTAAAAGGAATGGTACCTATGCCCCAGCCACTTTACCTAAAGGAAAAAGCAATGGTGAAATTGATAGATATAAAGCTAGGTTGGTGGTTAGAGGATTTACTCAGACTTATGGTGAAGATTATAGAGATACCTTTGCACCTGTAGCTAAGCTTCACTCTGTTAATGTTGTTCTTTCACTTGCTACTAACCTTGATTAGGAATCCGCTGCATCAGATGCATCCGTGTAATTTTCAACTTTCACACATACACCATAGTTACATGACTTTCGACCTGTGCCATGATTTTTCGTATGAAACAAGTAGCCACTTGTAAAATACATTGGCCATGTTTTGATCTTGTTCAATGGTCCATGCACTATCTCTTGAATCCATGTAGGAAATGGATTCGTGGCATTCCAATAAGTAACCTGTATATATATAAAAAAATATTTGTTTTTTTTTTATTAGTTATCTATATATGTATATGTAGTTATAAAATGTTTTAATTACATATTCTTTAACCCATGAATGATATTCATCAGCTCTTTTCGCAGAGAGTTCATTTTCGGTAAGTCCTGGATATTTTATAAAAATAAATTCCTCAAACATCCTATATTTATAACAGCAAGATAATTATATAAAAAATCATAGTAAGTTTGATCAAGAAAATATAATTACTTTAGAAAAGTCAGATTTCATAAAACATACGCATGTGCACAATTATAGTCTCTCTCAGAAAGCCATATTTCATGTATTTCTCCACTTGGACGACCAACATGAGTAAATATAGAAGGTACTCCAGGGACCTGATATACCGGGACTTCACCAATCTTGTTAACCTGACGAAATGATTGAAAAGTAATAAATTTATCCAATAAAAGATAACATTTGCTAATTGTAGCTTGATTGTTTATTAAATTTACCTTGATTTTGTTTGTATATTCATGGCAAAGTAGTGCTTTGAGAAATAAGCAATCTCGTCATTGATATACGATTCAACAATTGATCCAGCCGCATATATTTTGTTCTTTGCTTTTCCTTTCAACTTCTTGAAAAACCTTTCAAAAGGATACATCCATCTATATTGGACAGGATCTCCTAATTCAGCTTCATAAGGGAGATGTATAGGGAGGTGCTCCAGCACATCAAAAAACGATGGTGGAAATATCTTTTCCAAATTGCATAAGATCAAAACTATGTTCTGTTTCAGAATTTGTACACGACCTATTTGCAAAGTTCTTGAACATAAGTCCCGAAAAAATGCTCCAACACCTGCAAATATCGAAATTGCGTCATATTAATTACAACTAGACTAAACGAATCATATCTATGTGTTACAACCTTACATATATATAATATACATAATTAGTACCTGATAAAGCAACGTGGACGTTTCGAGGTAGGAGTTCTGAGAAGATAAATGCAAGTAGCCGCTCCATTAAAACATGGCAGTCGTGACTCTTCATGCCATTAAACTTTTTATTCTCTATATCAACACAACTAGATAAGTCTGCTGAATAACCAACTGGAAATTTAACCACGTGTTTCACACATTCCAACAAACTTATTTTCGCCTTCTGTTAATGTGAATGGCGGAAAAGGAGATCTTCCTTCACTATCAATATGTAAATGTGGCCGAGAACAGAATTGTTGCAATTCCAATATTGACATGACATTGTCTTTTGATTTGCCCTTCACACTCATAAGCGTATACATGATATTGTCAAAAAAATTCTTCTCTGTATGCATGACATCAATATTATGTCTCAGATTAAGGTCTCTCCACTACGGAAGCTCCCAAAATATGCTTTTCTTGTGCCATTTATGTTCTTTCCCATACCCAGGCATCTTTTTTTCGTGACCATTTCCACCTACGTCTTTATTTTGTGGTGGATTTCACACAACCGCTCGTAATAAACTTGCTCACCCGTAAAAAAAGGAGGTGAATATTCTCTCGCTTCTTTTCCTTTAAGGAAATATTTCTTATTCCTCCTCATGGGATGATCATAAGGAAGAAATCTTCGATGACAATCAAACCAACATGACTTTCTGCCATTAGGTAGATAAAAAGACTTTGTATTTTCCATTCAAATCGGACAAGATAATTTACCATGGTTGTCCATCCTGATAACATACCATATGCTGGAAAGTCGTTTATCGTACATAGCAGCACTGCTTTAAGATTAAAATTTTGATGCAAGGACACATCGTATGCATCAATTCCGGTATACCACAAATTTTTTAACTCCTCAATTAGTGGTTGGAGAAATATATCGATGCACGCTCGTGGATGATTTGGCCCAGAATTTAGAATTGTAAGAAATAAGTACTCCGTATTCATGCACATACCAGGAGGAAGATTATATGGAGTCAAGATCACTGGCCAAAACAAATGATTACGAGACATGCCAAATGGATTGAACCCATCAGTGCATAATCCAAGATAAACATTACAAGTTTCTTCTGAAAACCGGGGATTTTGTTCTTGAAAATATCTCCACTCCGCCGCATCAGAAGGATGACACATTTCTCCCCCCTTTGCTTTGTGCTCGGCATGCCATCTCATTGCCACTGCAGTTTTGTGGCTCTGATACATTCTCTTCAATCTATCAGCAATAGGTAGGTACCACATACGACTATTTGGTACTTTGGTTCTACGGTGGTTTTGTTTTGGCTTCCATCTTTCTGCACCACAAAATAGACATTTGTCTTCTTTCTCGTCTTCTTTCCAGAAGAGCATACAATTGTTAACACAAACATCAATTATATGATATGGGAGACCTAAATTACGCATCAATTTTTCTGTCTCATAATATGAACCAGTACTCTGGTTGCCTTCTGGTAAATAGTCCGTCAGATTTTCACACCACAAATCCACTGCCTTTTCACTCATATTGTGGTCAGCTTTATTTTGCATGACTCGAGCAGCTAATGATAACTGCAAGTGATCTTCCCGACAACCAGAGTATAAAGGTTTTTTTGAACCTTCTAACAAGTCATAGAATTTCTTTGATTGTTTGATTGTCGGTTCTTCTAAATAATCAGGATGGCCACCATGCTTATTATTGTTATCCTTAAAACTCACGTTATGTCGAAATGCATCATTCACCATTTGCACATATCTATCTTCTACTACATTACTCACTTCTACCCTCCCACTTATATAAGGCGGCTCAACAATACTTGCTCCTACATCCATATTGAATTCTTCTCCATGCTTATACCACACATAATAATCTCGCATAAATCCTTGGCTAAAAAGATGACTCCAAATTTTTGTCCCAGGGAGAAATCTATTGTTCTTGCATACACTACTAGGACAAAAAAACTTACCGCCATTATCTTGGCTAAAGGCTGGCTGTTTGCAAATGTCATGAACTGCTCCACCCCCGTTCTGAAATCTTCCGAGAAATTTCTCGTAACTTCATCGATTCTCTTATACATCCACTCTCTAAAACTATTATAATTATAATTTCCCGACATTATTAAATAAAGAAAAGCTTTATTTAATATTTTTTACCAAAAATTTTTTTATGTTTTTTTTTCCTTATGTTATACGAATGGTAAGAAGTCGAGGAAATTGTTCTTATATAGACAATTTTAGCGACTACGAAGCCACTACAATGCGATTACAAACGGACTACGAATTATAGTCGCATAATACCAGTATATCAACCCTAAAACCGGTACACCAACCCAAAATATTTTAAACATGGTAATTGCACTCATATTTTACGACTGGTTTATGACTACGTACCGACCCGCCGAATTTAGTCATTATTTTGTCGCTAAAGTAGCGACTGGTTTACGACTATATTGTGTAGTCGTATTTTATTCTCCTATAATTGCCATTAAAATGCCTGCTATGGCCTAATTTCGAACCCATGAAGACTTGAAATATGCAATTTCCCGGATACCATCTGAACTATTGCATATTTCAGGTATTATGTTGAATTTTTTAGTATATAATCATCTTTCGTAGGATAAGTAGGTTCAAAACCATTGTCCAAATTTGATTATATCCCATTCTTTAAAGGTTTATACATTTAAAAGGATATATAACATATCCTTCAATTTGCCAAAATGTAAATATTAATTATCAGAATTTGTTACATAATTTTTATTGTTACACTTATTTTTTGCTAGAATGTAGATTAAATTACACATTATACCAACTGAATATTAAAAACGTAATTATTCTTAACAACAAGTACGCGGCCACTTCATCGACTGATTCAGTAGGGGATAGTAATTTACTCATCAACATCAGAATCCGGAACTGTAAGATATTCGTACAAATTATTCCCGCGTTTAACTGGTTCGTACTCAGCCACCATAGAATTAACCCCTATGATATGTTCACAAAATCTTAATCAGCTTGTTATAATGAAAGTGAAATTCAGTATTCAAAAATATACCTTTACTATGTTACGAGCCACTATGTTCAAATGTTTTGGTGCATTGTTCCTTCAATTTGACCAGACTGGTCCTTAAGAGTCACCAGCAAATCCCCAAATCCGTTAGGGGTTAATGTTGAGATTATAAACACTACCTAAATTTAAACAAGTTCGATACATTATAAAAGATCATACATACCTTGTTCACTTTTACAAATTCAGAAGACGGACATATAATATCAGAAATGTGGATCCAAAAAGGTGGCGTCCAATTATTATAGGTACCTGCACATTCAACCGATTTAATTAAAAAAATAATATGTAAATACACAAACATAACATGTAAACGTTATATTACATACGAGGAAAATGAAATTCATCACAGAAGTCCACCGCAAACTGTTAAAGTCCATGTCGCCCTGCTGTGGGTCATTATATACCTCACCAATGAAATGTTGTGTTGAGCGTGTTTGTGAACTTTCTCCACGCAACACCATCGCATCATGTGCCCTCTTTCTAAACAGGCCTTGTTGGACCGGTCGAGCAGGTCCTGGAATCAGGGGAGCTACGGCTTGTGGTCGCTGGCTTGGTTGGAGGGATATTGTAGGCAGCGCATTAATGACAATCATTTTATCAAATGACTCTTCCAAACACTCATCTGATATAGGATTATTTGTGGTCATGCTTGGAAAATATATATTATTATACTACTGAATAACTGCAGATTTGTTTGTTGTTCTGTGTTGTTTTGTTGAAATGAGTATGAACGATTGTGGTTCGTGAGTTTTGAATATATAGACAAACACGGTGACTACAAAGCGACTATTTAGCGACATATTAGCGACTACAAGGAATAGTCGTTAAAAACCAGTACACCTTCCCCAGGGCGATTAAAACGTGATTTCACCTAAATTTTACGACTTATATACGACTAAATTACGACCCGACGGTTTAGTCGCAATTTAGTCGCTAATACAGTAACCAATTTATATAGTCGTAAATTTATCACCAAACTTACGACTATTAGACGACTACATTACCAGTATTCTCATTTGTCGCAAATTAGTAGCATTTCAGTGACCAAATCACGCAGTCGTAAATTTGTCATTAAATTTAGCGACTCTTTTACAACTATTTTCTATTTAACTCCCTTTAGTCGTAATTTAGTCGCTGAATAACGACTACATAGCCGAATTTTTTTTACAGTCGCTATTTAGCGACTGAAAAACGACAAATGTGTTGTTGTCGTAATGTAGTCAGTAAGCAGTAGCTATTTAGTCGTTGTTTTGGCGTTTATTAAAACAGTCGCCTTTTGTAGTCGTTGTTTTGCTGATTTCTTGTAGTGGAGCTTGGTGCGTCCCTGGTTGTTTTATAACCAAATGATCGACTTGAAAGAGGTTGATTTGGCGATAGAGGAGGCTACTAGCACTCCTTGTTGGCAGCGGCTTGTATGGTTGATGGGATGGAACCTACTAGCTCTCATTTTATGTGTCAATGAAGGTGTTTGTCAATTTCCAGTAGCACATGATCACCTTGCTCAGAGCTATGGAATGTCACAATAGATTATTCTACTCTATAGTGATCAAGGGTCAATGTTCTTAAGCTGAACAGAGAAAGCAAGAAGCAAAAGTGCTCTAAGGTTTATAATATTAAATTTGATGGTGCTTATACAAAGGGGATGGTGGTCGCCATTTAAAGACAGAAATTCTAACAAGATTATGCCTACAAAAAGAATATCCTAACTAATTGATCCTAATTTTATGCCAACAAGAAAATCCTAACTAATTGATCCTAATTTTATGCCAACATATACTTTGATCTATCCTATCCTATCTAATCTTCGGATTTAAATTAAATAACTATTTACAAAGCAATAAATTAAATTAAACCAGCTCAATTGGTTTACTTTATTTGGGCTTCAATTTCCTTCTTAGCCAGGCCCAAGCTACTTGTAGAATGGACTTTCTTTGGATTTCAGCGCTGGATTTGGTTATTGGGCCAAACCACACATCCATGAGTCCTTAGGTTTGGGCTGCTTGGATTGAATCTTCTGTTTCTTAGGCCGCCTGATTTGCTCCTCTTTGGGCCTGGTCCAACTCCACGTACATGGGTTGCTTCTCCAGCTCCTTCTCACTTGTCCACACGACATTGATAAGATGTTCCAAGTTTTCCAAGCCTCTTAAGCCCACCTTTTCCTTGTTCTGGTCCAGACCTATCTGATCAAGATCCTCTTCTTGTCCATGTCGCTTAGCATCCTCATTGGCTCTGTCTAGGATCACACCAGAGCTAGAGGAGGAAATTGAGTTTTATGATCCTAAGCTCTATAGGAAAGTGGTTGGTAAACCGATCCAAATTCTTCGAAAATAATATTCTCAAAATAATCCAAAATGTTTTATAAAATAATAACCCAAAAATAATTTAATGTCAACTAATCAATCGAAATTCGTTTTAAATACATAATAAATAAAATCCGAAAAATATTATTCTGAGGTACAACAGCTTCATCGACTTCAACGCTACTCGGGCACGACGACATGCTTACCTGAAAGATTGGGGAGGGGGATGAGTAATTGTATTACCAAGTGAGAAATGAGTCTAAGGACTCATGAATCAACCAGAACAAGTTATAACAATAATCTAAAGAAAGTTCAAGGCTAAAACATGTAAACAATCATAGTGTCTACAACACTGAAACATATAACCACTCAGTGTCACACACACAAACCAGGGGACACATGTTCATGCAGGGCACACCTTACAT
This sequence comes from Streptanthus diversifolius, assembly GCA_039880935.1. Taxonomy (NCBI): domain Eukaryota; kingdom Viridiplantae; phylum Streptophyta; class Magnoliopsida; order Brassicales; family Brassicaceae; genus Streptanthus; species Streptanthus diversifolius. Next base: position 13,388,848 of record JAXGFM010000012.1, on the reverse strand, counting down.
AACAAACGACTAGACGAATCTTCATGCATGACACACCATATAAGACAGAAACTCTTTCCCTTCACAAACACAAGAAAACATGCACGTCCTCATGCAGGGCACACCATACATGACAAACGGACATGAGAATCTTCATGCAGGGCACACCATACATGACAGACCATCATCACACCAGATCCTCTTCATGTACATGTCGCTTGGCATCCTCATTGGGTCTATATAGGATCGCAATATCCCCTCCTCCTTTGAAAGAATTTGACCTCAAATTCAATTCTTCTGTAACAAAATATATTAAGTTAAAATCATTGGATGTGTGATCAAGATTGTCGTCACTTTGGATTGTTGAAGGCGGCTGCCATGTAGGAGCAAGCAAGTGTTCTTTTGGTCCATAATCAACTTGTTTGTCCAGCCTCTGAATCCTATTTGTTCGTGGAACAATCTCCATAATCTGTCTATCCTGCTTCTTTTCAAACACTAGAAAAACCACATCAAATGTGCAACAGAAATAGACAACCAAATTCGTTGGGTTTAAGACCTTAAATACAAGATTCAGGTTCCTAGAATCACCATATAAGACAAGATCATAGATCATTCTAGCATTAAAACACTCACTGGAACAGAACTTTTTTTTTGAACACAAACCAAACATATAAATATCATTGCTAGCAAACATATTGGATTATGCTAACTAAGAATCTCTTTCAACATATTCAAATTCAGAAATTCTCTTAGCTCTAAGAAGATCATGCATGTTCGTATACCACCATTCTAGCAATGTAAATTCATGTTCCAAGTTGAAAATCTTCCAAAAACATTTTTACCCAATGTAGGGTTCTTATCACAAGATTTTAAAGCCCAAAAAACTTCACAGCACAAATTTTCACAGCCATTTCTAACTAAATTCGAATCCTGCAACCCGTTATTAGAAAACATTCATCATTCACAAGATTTAATTCAGGAGAGGATCAACCGACTTACAAAAGATAGAAACAAAATAATTTTGTTTATGAAAAAAAAAATGAAAATAAATCGATGATGGTTTTGAAATCAAAGTGATTTCACAAACTCTAACCTTCAAGAGGTTCTGATATCATTTGGTGCGGCCCTGATTGTTTTAAAACAAAAGGATCGACTTGACGGAGGTTGATTTGGCGATAGAGGAGGCTACTAGCACTCCTTGTTGGCAGCGGCTTGTATGGTTGATTGGATGGAGGCTACTACCTCTCCAATTAGGTGTGAATGAAGGTGTTTGTCGATTTCCAATAGCACAGGATCACCTTGCTCAGAGCTATGGAATGTCACAATAGATTATTCTACTATTTAGTGATCAAGGGTCAATGTTCTTAAGCTGAACAGAGAAAGTAAGAAGCAAAAGTGCTCTAAGGTTTAAATTTGATGGTGCCTATACAAAGGGGATGGTGGTCGCCCTTTAAAGTCAGAAATTCTATCAAGATTATGCCTACAAAAAGAATATCCTAACTAATTGATCCTAATTTTATGCCTACAAGAATATCCTAACTAATTGATCCTAATTTTATGCCAACATATACTTTGGTCTATCCTATCCTATCTAATCTTCGGGTTTAAATTAAATAACTATTTTTAAAGCAAAAAATTAAATTAAACCAGCCCAATTGGTTTACTGTCTTTGGGCTTCAATTTCCTTCTTAGCCAGGCCCAAGCTACTTGTAGAATAAAATTTATTTGGATCTCAGCTCTGGATTTGGTTATTGGGCCAAGCCACACATCCATGACTCCTTGGGTTTGGGCCGCTTGGCTTGAGTCTTCTGTTTCTTGGGCCGCCTGATTTGCTCCTCTTTGGGTCTGGTCCAACTCCACGTCAATGGGTTGCTTCTCCAGCTCCTTCTCACTTGCCCACACGACATTGATAAGCTGTTCCAAGTTTTCCAAGCCTCTTAAGCCCACATTTTCCTTGTTCTGGTCCAGATCCATCTGATCAAGATCCTCTTCATGTCCATGTCGTTTAGTATCCTCATTGACTCTGTCTAGGATCGCACCAGAGCTAGAGGAGGAAATTGATTTTTATAATCCTAAGCTCTATAGGAAAGTGGTTGGTAAAACAACCCAAATTCTTTGAAAATAATAATTAAAATAATATTCTCAAAATAATCCAAAATGTTTTATAAAATAATAACCCAAAAATAATTTTATGTCTTCTAATCGATCGAAATCCATTTTAAATAATTAATAAATAAAATCCGAAAAATATTATTTTGAGGTACAACAGCTTCATCGACTTCAACGCTACTCGGGCACGACGACATGCTCACCTGAAGATTGGGGAGGGGGATAAGTAATTGGATTACCAAGTGAGAAATGAGTCTAAAGACTCATGAATCAACCAGAAAAAGTTATAACAATAATCTAAAGAAAGTTCAAGGCTAAAACATGTAAACAATCATATGTCTACAATACTCAAACATATGACCACTCAGTGTCACACACACAAACCAGGGGACACATGTTCATGTAGGGCACACCATACATGACAAACGGTCAGACGAATCTTTATGCAGGGCACACCATACATGACAGAAACTCCTTCCCTTCACAAACACAAGAAAACATGCACGTCCTCATGCAGGGCACACCATATATGGCTGGCTCTCCAAGAAATATTGGGGGCGGAGCCAAGGGACTTAGACAAGAAGTCTTAGGGTTTTGTTTTAATTATAAAATTCTTGTTATTTTATTAATGAATGGTCCAAAGGCTTATATAATGTCTTGTTACAAATTAGGCTAAAAAACATGATGTTTAGCCCTTTAAGAAATAAAACAACAAGTAGTGTGCTTATTGGCGAAATTTAAAGGACTTTGGGCCTAAGCAGCCAACATGACTCATAAGCCCAAAAATAATACCTAGTCTAAAATTTAAATAAAAGATAGAAAAACCCAGTTAAACACTTAGGCAAAAATCGGTGGTGACTTGTGAATGGTATGGAGTTGTGAACAAGTCTTCACCGTCTTGCGCACTAAGAGTATTGCTTCGTTAAAATTTTCTTCGGAAAACCAAATGGGATAAAACCGCATATAGGAAAAAGAGTACAATTTTCTAGCACGACTTTTGGTGTTTCTACCGGATGGTAATGGTAAAGATACCAGAGGAAGAAGAATCTTCCAGAAGGAACCTCCATTGTTCCTTATCCGGCTTGAAGGAGTTGGGGTCGCATGGACCACGGTCAGTCGGTTGGGGTTCTGGAGCGGTCGGTCCGAGTTCCTGACGGGCTCCACTCTCCAGTAGCATGCTGAGCTTGTCTCCTAACGCCTTCCTCTTGGAACGTGTGAGAGGTCCTGGTGGGATGACCAGTGCAGTAGCTGGAGCATTCAGATCCTAGGTAGAATTCCTATTTAAAGCGTACTCAAGAGAGATTCAAGGGATACTCCATGATGTGGATATTGAAAGGTGTAACCTTTGAATCGTTCTCAAGCCTCGCTGAAGCTCTCAGTAGATCGCTGTATAAATCCTGAGATGTCATTACGCAGTCGTGCAGTGCGAGTTGTACATTATAATTTACTCAGGAACAATCGCTTGCAGTTAGCCTATGTCGTGATGGTGTTGGGAGGGAGATTCTTCTGCAATATGTGTGCTTTGTCGCCCAGGGAGAAGGAGAACATGCAAAGTTTGAATGCATCTACAGAGATGTCGTTGATCTTTATTGTGGAACAGAGCATGTCGAATTTGTCCAAGTGATCAAGAGGATCTGCCATGGACAAGTTGTGAAACTTATTGCTTTGTAAAATGTTGATAAGGCTCGCTTTGGTCTCAAAATTGTTGTTCTCAATCGGAGGTGGTCTTGTACCAGTTCTGTAGCCATGAATATTGGGTTCATCATAGGAACTAATAAAACATGCTTGGCGAGGGTTGTGAACCGGTGGCGTGTTATGCTGGCCAAAGTTGTGTGGTTGTTTATTGCGCTCTATCGACCATAAGATGTTTAGTTGATCCTCCAAAAGTTTGATGTGTGTTTGTTTTTAATGTCCTCGGCATGCCCTTGTGTTTTCTCTTTCAAAGTGGTAGAGATATGCAACTTGCGGATGAATGTTTGTTCAGCTGCTACTGCGAAGGTGCATATACATGAAATCAAAAAGAAGAAAAACAGTGACGTGAGAAGCAATATATTATTAAAACAATGTCTAATCTCAAATAAAAACTAAATTCAATGATGAAAAATAATCCCAAAGTGGCAATTGCACCAGTTGATAAGTAGGATTTTCAACACTCTTTACTAAAAATTGTAGTACTTAAGATATCAATTCACTCAGGAGATTTATTCAAACACCAAGAATGCAAAATTTTTATATAATTAAGGCGCATTCAAGTTAATAGGGGTTTAGTAACCAGTTATTGAGTTTAATCTCATTATGCAAGATCTAATTAAATTCGGATTAAGCGATTTATGAGTTATAAGATGCAAGACTAAATCAGTAAAAGATAAAAAAGTACAAAATCGGTTTAAAGAGTTTTAAATGATGAATCAGCCTTTGGGCTTAGGTAATTGGTTGAATGTTTTAGAGATACTTATTTTTACTCATCTTTATAAACTCGTTTAGTTCAGCCCACTAATGAAAAATCCTAATATTAAAACGCCAGATCATCTCTTCGCAATGGGTTGGCAACCCATTTTTGTCCAGGCTTGCAGATTCCTTCCATTTCTCTTTTTTTCTTCTCCGACTCCTTTCAGCACAGCATCGGCTTTTAGTCCATTTTCGCTCCAATATTTTGTACTTTCACACCACCACCTGATAATACAACATGTATGCAAAATGCAAACCTAGGCACACTTCTATGCAATTAAAATAAGGTAAATTTTATGTAAAACTTAGTCTAAATCCTAGTAAAATCATGAGATATCATGGATACACTTGAGGAAAGAACGATTACCAGCAGAGAGGAAGTATAAACTTTGGCTAGAATTTATGGCCCCTTCAAGATAACAAGGAGAATCAATGACAACGCCTAACAACTTGATCTCGAACGTAAGTACATGTTAGTTCTAGCTTCAATGTTTCTGAACTTATTCTTTTGATTCGGATTTGAGGTCAAATCCTTTTCAAGAAGGAGGGGATTATATGATTCTAGACAGCACAAAGGAGATGAAGCATTAACCAGATCTGGAACAAGAAGAAACCAAGCTTGATGCTGAGGAGTCGTTAAGGATCTCATTTCGCTAGTTGGTGATGAAGACATCGAGGCAGCCACTGCACCAGTCATCCCACCAGGACCACTCACACGGTCCAAGAGGAAGGCTTTAGAAGACAAGCTCAACATGCTATTGGAGACTGGACTAACCTTACAGACCCAGCTCGACCATGGACCGCCTATGCCGTACGGACCGTCCGACCATGGACCACCCGACCACAGACCACCCGACCACGCCCTAACCATCCCAAGACCATCAGACCCGCTCCAACCGGACAAGGAGCCATGGAGGTTCCTTCTAGAAGATTTTTATTCGTCTGGTGTCTTTACCATTTTCTTCCTGTAAAGACACCAAAAGTCGTGCTATGAAATTTTACTCTTTTTCCTATCTTCTGTTTTGTCCCACTGGTTTGCATGTTCATTGCTCATTTTGGCCTTGGGAATGTCCAAGTACAGGCGCCTTTCGATTTTACTTCTCTTTATATCGACGACTTCTTTTCCTTGTAAACTCATCTATCTTTTTAATAAATCTCTTTTAAGTTAGTTCATTTTTTTGGTGTGTAATATCTAGTAAAAAAAATTCAATCTTTTAGTGTGTAATATCTAGAGAATTCTAAGTGGTGAATCAAAATAATTATGCAGTCTTTGTGTGACCACTCATATCCATGTCAGTGAGTTCACTCTTTTGCAGCAAGGCCTATCCCCTTTCTCAACCTTGTGTGTGCCGCTATTGGGAAGATCACATCATGTTTGGTTTATATTATTTATTTGTCTCTGTATGAGTTTGACATTATAATATATTGTACTTACGGAGGAATTAAGTTTTTTGTTTGACCAGACAGTTTGTGGAGTTATCCTATCCATTATCAGAGTTTGTGGAGTTATCCTATCCATTACCATAACAGATGCTTCAGTAAATTCCCCAATATATCTCTCCTATATATGTCACAAATGATAGACAACTTCAAAACTTGATTAAGTTCACTAGGACACATGTTGTACGACTTTGTGTCTCGAGACAATGCATGGATCTTCTGACTGAGTATGTGGATAGACATGTGCATGAATATTGTGATGATGATGATTTAAATGCTGATCCTAATGAAAATGCAGATGAAGAGTACAATGATGATTTAAATCATGATTATGATGAATATGGGGATGAAGAATTTGATATTTATTGCGAATGATGTTGCAAATGTGAATATCAAAGGAATGATGATGACACGGATTTGGATTACACTTAGTACGAAAAAGTTAAAGATGAAGATGGAGATAATATCTCTTTTGATGTTGAAGATGTGAAAACGTTTTTTGGTGGTCACTAAAGCCAATTCACTCATTCGTCTGACAACTTGTGGAGAAGACAGTTTTCCTAGCAAAGATAAGCTTATATCAGAGCTGTGTTTGACCGCTATGATGTTAAAATTGTAATTTAAAGTCTCTAAGTCTACAAAATCTTGGTTTAAGCAAAATTTCGTGTCAATGGATGTAAAAGGAGGATTTTCGACTGTAAAGAATGAAGCAAACATGTTATAGACGACAAAAATATGTCAAGTGTCATACATGTTATGTAGTGGACCGATATGTTAATGTAAATGTTGCACTCCAAAGTATATTTCGAAGTTTTTAATAGAACGTGTTGGAATAATTAATAGTATAGACCCAAATTATATTTAAGGTTAAATGAGGACCAGGTTTTGTATGAAGATGGATTATACTACTTTGTACATAGCTTTCATATATTCCCAATAATTGGTGAGGGGAACAGTGGAAGATAAATATGCAAATTTGCCATCATATTTGCGACAAATAGAGCAAACAAACTCAAAAGTGTCACTGACTTTGTACATGATGAAGAGAATCGGTTTAAGTGCCTTTTCATATCTTTCAGAGTTTCAATAGCTGGCTTCAGTTTTTGAGGCGAGTTATTGTGGTTGGTGGGACTCATCTTACTAGAAAGTACGGAGATATTTTGCTAGCGGTAGCTGGACAGGATGGTAACTTTCAGATACTTCCATTTGGTTTTGGAATTTTGGACTCAAAGTGTGATGCTTCATTGGATTGGTTTTTCAAAAAATTATACATGTGTTTCTGTGATGAATATGCTATTGTTATAGTTTTAGATTGGCACTCCTCAATAACTAATGCATGTGGTAATGTTTCCCCTTGGGCAATACGACGGGTATGTTATTACCATCTTCAACACAACATAGTGACTAATTTTAATGAGAAACAGCTTATTTACTTGGTGAAAGACATTGTGTATGCGCATTCGTTTGAGGATTATCACATAAAAATGGACGAACTAAAGAATGTAAACCTTCCCTTGCAGCATACTTGGAGGAGGCGGACCTAATATTATGGTCTCCAGTTAACTGCCTAAAAGATAGATACAATATAAAGACGAGTACCATTGCAGAATTTATCAATTCTACACTTAAGGAAGCCCAAGGAATTTCCATATCATTTCTTTTGGAGTTTATTAGATAGAAGCTAGGGAAGTGGTTTTGGAAAAGATAATAACATTCATTGAATCTAACAACGATTTATAGCTGGGGAGTTAAGAATCCATTGGCCATTCTTTAGCATCATGTGAATAAGAAATCGGTTCAACGCATAGATGGATGCATATGTTTATTAAAAGAGAATCGCGTGACTGTATTATTATCGAAGCAACAACGTGTGCATGTGGTGTTTTGGTGTTGAGAATATACCTTGCTCACATGCAATTGCAGATGAAACAGTGGAAGGTTGGTATATGTCTATTCTTGTCCACCCGTGCTATGAAAAGGAGTATTTGTATGCGACATATGCACATAAAATTTTCCCCAAACACCGGGATAAATCCACTGCTGCAGCTATGCAATGTCTACCGTGTTGTGAAGTGTGGTCATGGCTGATAAAAGAAGTCTATGTGACAAACATGGCTAGAAATATCAAGGAAAAGAGGGACTATACTGAAAAAGATACACAAACAATAAAATTATTCAAAATGCAAGGAATCTGGACATAATGGACCTCATTGTGTAAGGAACTGTCATTTGGTTATTAGTTACGTTCTTTACTGTTCTTCACTTACGCTGATATGAACTTCCCAAGGATTATGCACTCTATAGTTGGTGATTTGGATATGCCTCTCATCAAATAGCTACTAGCACCAAAGATCAGGATGATGTAGATTGAATGGTCGCAAAAGAGATGCGAGAAGGCCACTGATATTCCAACCTCAGCAGTCCTAAGATATGACACACTTAGATAATCAAAGAGGGGTTGGTTGTTTGAAAATTACACACTAAGCAACTAGTTTGCAAAGAACACAAAAGCATCACTCTATGAAAAAAAAATTAACAAGAAAATGGTTGATCTTATTCATCTAGTCGTGCATTACATTATATAGGATGGAAAAGTGCTAAAAATTAGTCAGAAATGTGAAAAAACTAGAAAAACAAAGAAAACTAGGAAGCTTTGAACAAAAATTAAAAGCTGTTGTTGAATGACTTTTAAACTCCTTCGGCCTACTTCATGCACCTATTTGACTTTTAAATTAGTGGGAATGGTTTTCAAATGGTCCAAGGAAAATAATCTTTCAGGCCTATTCAAATATGTTTAATACCAAAGAAGCCTTGATAGTAATCTTTCTCCAATTGGTCAAACATAAGATAAACATGTTGTCTTGGACGAATTTATGGATTCTTGAACTTCTGATTCTATTGGCTTGTAGTCTTGACTCTTGAAGATCTGAGTAGTGCATTAGATCATCAAAAACAAGTAAAGCCTCATGAAGTTGCTCAGGTAGTCGAACTATCTCGATATGACAAAAAATGAATTATCTTCGGCCATCTCTTGATCCATCATGAACCAAGTAAGTTTTGGCACCAAAAATGTGTCCATCATGGCTAGTTGGTCGATGAAAATGGCCTTGTTTGGTTGAGGAGAAGTCTGGAACATCGAGAGGCTACAAAAGTAGCCTAATCGGAATATCCTAGTCAAGAACAAAATCATTAAAGTTCAGGTCTCCAAAACAATTAATTAGACTGTCTATTTTTCTCCATACTGTCCTTATGCCTTACTCCATTCTTTATTTCAGCTGGTACAAGCAATGTGAAATACCCTAACCCACAAATTCACTTATTCAAAAATTTTATCCGGATTTTTACTTAACAGTTTCCTTTGCATTTTTAACATTTGATTCAGCGAATATAGTCCTTAAACGAGCAAATAGAATACTTGAATTAAATCTGAGGTTCTAGTGAAATGACCATTTTGCTAACAAGCTATTACATCGTTTAAGTTATTGGGCCGAATAAAACTACCCAAACCACCATCGCTTCCTTCCAGCCTTAGTCTCGCGTCCTAGCCACTACAATTACCTTCCCAAACAAACTCCTTCTCTGAATCCATAAAGGAGGCATAAGCAACGAATTGCTTAGTGAGAGCGGTCATCTCATCTCACTCGGCCATGGTCACCTAATAGAAAACAAGCAATATAAACAATATGTCCATCATACAAATCAGGCCGATATACTTTTCTAATGTGATTCACTTGATGCAGTTAGATCTCTCACCAGAACGAATCTAACAATTCCACATAATCTCAGAACAATGATAAGTATATTAGCCATAATCACATACTCAACTTAGGATTTTGGTTAATTGATGAAAATCTCACGCTCTAACACCTCTTATCGCAGATCAACCCAGCCAACCCAATGAACATCACGATGTCCTAAAAAATACTCGGAACACATCGACCAAAAACACTAAATCCCTTGTCGCTTATAGACCATATCGATAAAACACCTAGTTTATCAACGCTTATTAGAAAAATTCCTTGTTTGGTCAAACCGCTATAAAAGTCTACTCTAATGGTTGGATGCAAGCATGGGTACTCTCGGCCAATAGCTCAGTTTTCTCGGTTTTCTTTCGGAGTTCTTACTATTGCTCAATAAATTCACTCAAAGTTTTAGAAAACGGGTAGGCTTCCTATGTATAGGACAAGGCGCCATTAGTGTTCTCATTTCCTTGGCCAAGCCATTTCTGAAACATTCCCATTTCCTTTTGGGATGTCTCATTCTTCTTCGGGAACATTTCATTTGCCTTCGAATGTTCCCATTATTCTTTGGGAAATCTTCTAATTTTCTAAGTTTGGCTGTTCATGGAACATTTCATATTTTTCTTCGGGAAATCTTCCATTTTTCTAAGTTTGGCCGTTCATGGAACAATTTCCATTTTGCTTCTAGCCATTCATGGAACATTCCCATTTCCTTCAGGAAATATTCCATTTGTTTTCTTGATTCCCTTGGCTAGTTCTCTTAATATTTTTATATTCCTCGGGAAATCTCATTTATTTTTCTAGTCCTCTTGGCCACTTCTCAGAAAATTTCCATATTCCTCACTGTTTTCTCTTTTTAGTATCTGAAACACGGTCGTTACAATTATCCCCCACTCAAAATGGATTTGTCCTCGAGCCTAAACTTAGCCTTTGGATCTTAAGCGATTCCGCCAATTGCTTATCGAACTATTTAGGAAACCTTTCCTTCATAACCGTTTCAGGTTCCCACGTGGTCTTTTTCACTGTCACAGTCCCAAAAGACTTGGATAATTTTGGTCTTCTCCCTACTGTCTGTATTAACTCGTCTACCCACAATTTGAACTGGTCTTCCTTCTATGGTAAGATTTTCCTGTAAATCCGCTGGTGGTTCCACTATCACGTTATGTCTATCACTTAGGTGTTTCCTTAGCATCAAAACCTGGAAAACATTGTGAGACGCATTTAAGGCTGTTGGTAGCACTAACTTTTAGGCCACTGGCCCGATCCGTTCCAAAATCTTCTATGGCCTCAAGTTCAAGCTAATGAGCAAGATGATATGAAAATCATAATGAAGAAGATCATGGAAGGGCAAGCTAGAGCTCAAGCTGAATTGAAAGAAAAGCTGGAGAAATTTGAGGGCAAGATTGCATCAAATCATGCAGAGTCACAAGCTAAGTTTGAGGATATCTACTCCCATTTGAAGAATTTGGATAATCAAATTGCTCAAGTAGCTTCTGCAGCCGAACAGCCTTTGGGTACCTTTGCTGAAAAATCGAAAACCTACCAGAAAGAATATGTCAATGTCACTGAAGTGCAGAATATAAAAGAGATATTTTCTACTGACCTCAGTAGTGATGATTCAACTATAAGTGACGAGTTGATGATAAGCATTGAAAAGGACAGTGAGGAAGGAAGTGCTGAAATGGATGTAATGACCCAGAATGCTACTTATGATGAGTCACCAACAGCAACAATAATTAGAATCCCTCTCACCCCAAAACACAGCTTCCCTGGAAGATTAAAGAATGAATTGTCATACAGACACAAAATACTTTTGTAACAACTACTGTCAAAAATCACTTTTCCTCTGCCTCTGATTGAGCTATTTTTGAAGAATCCTAAGTTTCCTGAGCCTCTGAAGGAATTCCTCAGAGAGATAGAAAGAGATCTTAAGGAAGCAGAGATGGTTACCCAAGGGAGTACAACCATAATCCAGACGATGATTATCATGGATAAGGAAGAGGATCCAGGTAGATTCACATTAACATGCACTTTAGGACCTCTCTCATTCCCTAGCTGTCTCTATGACTTAGGAACGAGCATCAATCTTATGCCCCTATCTACTGCGAAGAGGTTGGGCTTTACACAATTCAAAGAGTGTAGAATATCTATTGTGTTTGCTGATCGGTCAGTTAGGTATCCAGGGGGATTACTTAAAGACTTACCAGTTATGATAGGAGGTTTACAGTAGCCACAGACTTTGTAGTATTGGAAATGGAGGAAGAGCCTAAAGACCCTCTCGTTTTTGGTCGTCCATTTTTGGCTACTGCTGGAGCTCTTATTGATGTCTATGAAGGGGAGATATACTTTCGACTAGGAAATGAAATGCTGAAGTTTAACATAAACAAGGAGGTGAAGCAACCGATCATATGAACTCATGTTTTCTACATAGAAGAACTTGGAGTATTGGTTGGTGAGCCGCTTGAGGAGATGTTAGATGAAGATCCTCTACAAAAAGTCTTGACGCTCAAACCTACAGACACCCAAGCATCACGAGCAGGCGCTGCAGCAGTCCATAAAAGAGCTAGAGCTTATCAGGAGGAAGGAAGAGGGACACAAAAGTTGAGTAAGATAATCAGAAGGCTGAAAGAAAACTAGGATGACTTCATGGTAGACGACCGCAAAATCAAACCAAACATGGTTAAAGGTATTACTGGGGAAGATATGATGTGACCACACTGCTCTGACCCCACCCTCGCATGAAAAGCGGATGCCTCACGTAAAGGTTAGTGACGTTAAACAAGCGCACTTGGAAGGTAATCCCATGAATATCCTTTGTACATAATTTTGCATTTTTTTCTAGTTTTGTTTTGTTTTATAATTTTCATTTTCAGGTCAGTAATAAGATCTTGTCTAGTGAGCAGATTGAGCAAGTGAATGATGCTATACAAGAGACGATCAATCGATCCTCTATACGATCGATCAATCCTGTTAGAAGAAAAGGGTGCGTGAAGAATCAGGATTAATCAGTCCAACTGAGACCGATCGACCGACAACCAAGAGAGCATCCGTCCATAGACGGGATCGATCAGTTTTTTGGGATCGATCGATCGGAAGAGGAAGAGAATAATACGTCAAGATCCAGGATCGATCTGGGCACATAGGATCGATCGATCAATCGGCTTCGCAATTAAAACCCGTGAGAATCTAGGATCGATCGATCCATGTGTGGATCGATCGATCGCTTGTCCAGGTAAGTAAACCGGTTTATTTCAGTTAAATCGAACTGAAAAAACACTTTTTAAAAACCAACATCGATTTCAAAAGATCAAACAACACAATTTCTCCACTCTCTTTCTTTTCCCTCGCGACCTCTCTACCTATTCAAACAAAAAAAAATTCAAACCCAAACTTCTTCAAATCTTCACGGTTTTAAGTAATCTTAGGGTGATTATTGATCAATTTTTCGAGCTCTATTCGATTATATCATTTTCAAACACGATCTGCGAATGTATGGCCCTCTATCTCCTCATTTGAATTCGACCCTAATGTGAAAAACCTTAAAAATCTTGATTTTTAGGCTGTTTAAGAAGGAATTGACGCTTAATAGAGTTTTGCTAGGTTGATTGAAGCATAACCCACATTTGTTTGCTGAGTTTTAGCTAGAGTTTATAAGATTTGGATTTAGGGTTCGTCGGGCACACCGCGATCGATCGATCCTGTTTCAGATCGATTGATCGGTCCTGCTATGGATCGGTCGGTAGATTTTGAATGAATCAATTGTTCAGAATTTGTATGAAATGCGTATAGATTCGAATGGATGACGGGGCAGCTCGTCCAGAGCTTCCACTTCTTAGCAGCCCCAACACTCACAGGAGACTGACAGATGGGAGTATGCTCTCCCTCCTTACACCAGCATGTACGATCTCGAGCTGTTGGCTATAGACGCCACAGATGATGATTACCGGGCTTGGGTGGTAGCAGCTCACTCGAATAACAACACTTTGCTGCAGAGTATATATGAAGCAATAACTAGGATCAGATGTCCGCCGCCACTTTCTTGCTTCCAGGACTCACAGACTAGAGAGACGGGCGAGTATACCGAGGCCACCAACGATGTTCCTCATGTTGCTGGACACAGGACACACGATGAAGCTGATGATACCGAGTCAGACCCCAATGTCAGATTGCCCCAACGCAGACGTCGCCACGGACAGAGCCGCAGCATCAGCCCTAAAGACCACAGATAACGTATTTTCTTTCTTTTCTTTTATTTTATTTTCTTTTATTGTATATACTTTGGTTGTATCTTCCTTTAGTTTATTTTAACACCGGGACGGTGTAAAGTAAGTATGGGGAGGATACTTGTTTGCATTTTGGATTTTAGGACTTATTGTATCTCAGTTAGGCATCTAGGATTACATTCCATTTGCATATGAAACTATGATGAAAATGTCTTTATTAAGTCTATTGTTGTTATCATTAGATTCAATACTCGAGCTACTAGCTATATGATACATAAACTGCTAGTCGAACTATAAGATTGATCCATATCTGGAATCCTTGATATTAGATTAACTTTGATTGAAGCATGTTTTGATTTGATATCATCACTTATCTATTGGAACCAAATTTGAACTTAGAATTATCATACTTCGCGTAGGATGTGAACTCATGGGTACTACATATTCATATTTGGATCTCTATTATCATTTTTACCACCCTTTGTGATCCAAATAGTTTTTTCTCTACCTTTACCCAACCTTTTTATTCATACCATGTCATCAATTTGTGAGAGTTTTAGGCCTTATTTTAGGAATGAACTTGGTAGAACGTGTTAGGTAGGAGCCAACAGGATTAACTTCTCGTGTAGTTTTGGTTCACTCTTTTTGAGCCAGTTAGGACTAGGTGAAAGCTTCATGGGAATAGAAAATGGATATTAGTGAGTTTAGAAGTTAACTAAAAATGGAAGATTAATGGGAGAAGAACTTTAAGAGAGAAAGGGAAACGAGGAAAAGAAGACTCGAAGTCTAGTAAAGGGATTTAGAAGTGTAAAAAAAAAAAGGGTGAAAGGTTTTTGCAAATAAAAAAAGAGATTAATAAAAAAATGGAAGTTAGACAAGAACCAACTATAAGAAAATGTGAACGCGCTAGATCGATTAAGATTTTAACCCCTCTCCTAGAAGTAAATGTGCTAGAAGAATGGATTGTGGGAGCTTTAGATTGATCTTAATGGTATAACAGACAACAATGCCTTGTAAAGGGAAGTACTAAGATCATTAGGGGAAATTTTGAGCTTGGGTATAGTTTTAAGAGGGTAGTATATTTTGGGTAGATGAGAATCTAGTCTTGTATGCACCTATTTGAACTTACCTTTAGCATTCTTCTAAACTTCATTCTAATTTTTGAGAGATCCCAACACTGAGCATCAAAACCCATGGAAGAAGGGATCGTTTTATCTCTTGACCTTTTCCTTAGCCAAATGAGTTTGCTAAATACGTCTAGTATGATTCACGATCTAGCAATTAATGAATGTTAAAAGAGATGGTTGATATGAATACTTGTGTAAATTGAGGTTTGATCTGAGTTAAGTTGTGATGGATATGGCTAAATTTTTTGAGTAAACTTGCTTATCTGTTATAGAACTTCTAACTTGGATACTGATCTTAAAATTTGACCATATGGCTTGGCTTTCAAAGAATGATACATTTAGATTCATCATTGATCAAGAGAATAGAGAGAGAGTTTTAGAGGCAAGAGAATGAGAGAAATAAATTTTTATTAATAATGAGAGAATTATTTCTCTTGTTTACAAATGAAGAATACATGTGTTTATATAGAACCATGAAGTATTACCTCATTAAAAACACAAAGAAGGAAAACCCAATTGGGACAAAACTTTTTCTAGAGAAAGAGAGTATAACACTCCATGTTTGGATCATTGGTGTGGAATGGTCATAAGGCCAAGCCTTGGATAGATGGAGGCGCCATTCTTCAGAGTTGTTGCCTTGGTGAATACATCAGCTAATTGATCCTCACTCCTTGTATAGCAAGGCAAGATGATACCTTTCTCAATAGCTTCTCTTACTTTGTGGCAGTCTACTTCAATATGCTTGGTCCTTTCATGGAACACAGAGTTGGAGGCTATGTGTATGACAGCCTGATTGTCACAATGGATGGTGATAAGTTCTTCATACTTCACGGCCAGGTCTTCCAAAAGTTGCTTCAGCCAAATGCATTCATTTGTAAGCTTCCTCATTGCTCCTATCCTCCCTATCTCCTGCCCAGTCTGAATCACAATAACCAACCACATTTGTGTTTTTATTGCAACCCATCCATATACCTTGTTCATGTGTGCCCTTTAGGTATCTCAAAATCCGTATAGCCATCTCCCAATGTCTCATCTTTGGACCTTGCATATGTTAGGATACCTGATTCACAGCAAAACATAAATCTTGTCTTGTGATGGTTAGATAAATAAGCTTACCAACCACTTTCCTATAGAGCTCAGGATCATGGAAATCAATTTCCTCCTCTTGCTCCCCCTTAGTTGCGATTTTATAGTCTTCTTCTAAGGGTGTTTTGGCTGGTTTAGATTCCATCATACCTGTAGAGGTTAGTAATCTACAACATGTTTCATTTGAGATAAAAAGAAACCTTCCATGAACCTACATACTTCAATTCCTAAGAAGTATTTAAGTTCTCCTAGATCCTTAACATCAAAGACACTTTTTAACTAATCTTTAGTATATGCAATACTAACACTATCACTACCAGATATGATTATATCATCTACATAAATAAGTATTACCACAATACCTTCCTTGCTTTTGAGAGTAAAAAGAGTATGTTCAACTTCAGATCTTTTGAAGCCTCTATCCATTAATGTTACACTTAGCTTGTGGTACCAAGCTCTTGGAGATTGTTTAAGGCCATAGATAGCCTTCCTCATTCTAAGAGTATTGCTGCTTCCAACCTCCTCCTCTAGACCTGGTGGTGACATGTATACCTCTTCTTCTAGCTCACCTTGCAAGAAAGCATTCTTAACATCCATTTGCCATAACTCCCACTCAAGGTTAGTAGCAAGTGAAAGAACAACATTAACAGAATGAAGCTTAGCTACAGGTGCAAAAGTATCCCTATAATCCTCACCATATGTCTGATTAAAACCCCTAGCCACCAACCTAGCTTTATATCTATCAATTTCACCATTGCTTTTGTTTAATGGTAAAAATCTATTTAGAACTTACAATCCTTTTTCCTTTTGGTAAAGTAGCTGAAGCATAGGTACCATTCCTTTCCATGGCTTAATTCCCAGATAGAATAGCTTCCCTCCATTCCTTCTTGGTCATAGCTTCCTCATATGTCTTTGGAATCTGCTCTTTATCAAGACTAGAAGTGAAAGCAACATGATTAGTCGGTAAGTGACAATATTAGAAACTCTCTGATCATGATGAATAAAACCATTCCCACTGTAGAACACTGGTGATTTCCTTTGTCTTGTACTCCTTCTTAGGACAGTAGGTGGAGCCTCTTGAATAGGATCCTCCTCTTCACCTATAACTTCAATAGGAGTAGGCACTTCTCTTGATCTTTTGGAAGCTGATACCAAAATTGATTCTTCTCCTGCTGAGTCTTGTTGGACATAAGTAGATGTCTCTCCCCCCCCATGTTTAAGAGGAGGAAGGCCAGGAGAGCTGAATGCACCAGGCTGCTGACGGATGGAAGGGCCAGTTGGTGTCAAGGGTCGCGGATCAGCTGGTGTCGCCGCGGCTGGTTGGTTAGGACCGGTCATGGCCGGAACATATGGTGCATGAGGAGCCGAGGCTGGGGATTGCTGAGCCTGAGGGGATACAATACCAATTCTTTCCATGAGCCTCCTCAAGTTCTCTGCTTGATCTGATCTTGTTGTTCAGATGTCATTAAATTGATCTCAAGTTTCTTCTTCATAGAAACCTTTGGACTCTTGGAACTTAACATCTCTGGATACCAAGACTCTTCTAGTCTCTGGATCATAACATTTGTATCCTTTCTGAGTAGAAGAATACCCAATGAACATTGTTTTGGTACTCTTTGGGTTCAGCTTATTCCTTTGCTCCCTTGGAACTAATACAAAACAAACACAACCAAAAACTCTTAAGTGGTCAATATTGGGTCTAGTTTTGTTTAGTACCTCAAATGGAGACAAGTCATCTAGGACTTTTGTAGGAGTCCTATTAATCAAGTAGCATGCAGCTACAAGAGCATCCCTCCCCCAAAATCTCTTGGAAACTTTTATGTGGAACATCATTGTTCTCACAACTTCCATCATATGCCTATTCTTCCTTTCAGCCACTCCATTTTGTTGTGGAGTGTAAGGACAGCTGGTTTGATGTTCAATGCCATGCTTGGCCAAATGTTGTTGGAGTCTGGTGCTAGTGTATTCTCCTTCATTATCTGTTCTAAAACATTTAATACTTGCATTGTATTGATTAGTAACATATGCTTGAAAATTTAAGAATGCATCAAATACTCTATCTTTTGAGCTAAGTAAAGTAACCCAAGTATATTTGGACTTTTCATCAATAAATGTCACAAAATACTTATGATTTTCTCTGATGGGAAAGAAGATGTCCAAACATCAGAATGCACCAACTCAAAACAATTATTATAAGTATGCATAGATTTTTCAAAAACTGTTTTATAATGCTTTCCAAGTATACAAGAATCACACAAATCCTTTGGCATTTTCAAACCAGGAACAATCAATTCAAGTGCTCTAGGATGAGGATGTCCTAATCTAGCATGCCAAAGATCAGAATCAGTACTAAACCAACTAGCTTGAAAGGTCGCCTCTAACTCACTAACACTAGTTATATTTTCAAGCACATACAAGTCATCTCTTGTCCAAATCTTTTACTAGTCTCGATATCCTGAAAATATAAATCATTAGGACCAAATATATCTTGACAATTTAAGTCAGTAGTAGGTCTTTTAACTGAAAGCAAATTAGAAGTAAATGAAGGCATGTAAAAGGGTTTAGATTCTTTATCAAACAACTTCAGTTTTCCTATGCCTTTAATTGGTACTTTAATTCCATTAGCAATGACAACATTACCTAGAGCAGGTTCTACATTCTCTAGAAATCCTAGATCATTAATCATATGATGAGAAGCACCAGAATCAACTACCAATGATTTAGAGGCATTAGGAGTCAAAGAAGTTTGAAAAGAAGCATGAAAAGTTTTACTCATCACATTGTTATCCTTTATTGCCTTGATAAGAGCTTATAAGTCTGATTTTGTCACAAAATCAGATGCTGGAGACATGGAACTAGTGGAGGCTGAGTGAAGAACTGAGCTGCTACCACACGCCTTTGAAGGCACGGTCATAAGGCTGTGAGCTTGAGTGAGGCTGGCTGTGGGTTGTTGTGGGCAAAAAGCCCAGATTGGCTTCAGCTGAGGATGGAGAACCCAGCAATCTTTCTTTGTATGGCCTTTCCTCTTGCAATGGTTACATATTTGTCTCCTCTTCCTAGATTCATTTGTTGATGCTGATTTGAAGAAGCTTTTGTGTGCAGTCACCAATTCAGTCTTGTTGCCAAATAAACCATGAGATCCTTGCTCCTTTTGGATTTGAGCACAAACATCTTCCAAGCTAGGAAGCTTATCAGACCTGAGTATATGCTTAATAAGATCTGAGTAAGTAGTATTAATTGTTAATAGTAACCCAAACACCTTATCTTATTCTTTCATTTCAAGGAGAACAATTGGGTCAATGGTGGCTGGCCTTAGCAGTTCTAGCTCAGCCAACAATGCTCTGAATGAGCCATAATGCTTTGTGAATTCTGCATCCTCCTGACTTTATTCATTCAAAGATTTCTTCACTTCAAAAATTCTTAAAAGGTTAGTGGTGTTTCCATACACCTTTTGCAAAGTGTCCCAAAGATCCTTTGCATTTTCACAAAAGGAATAAGTCTCTAAAAGATCACTAGCAAGAGAATTTTGAAGTATAGAGAGTACAAATTGGTCTTTTTGATACCATTTGGCTTGGGCAGCCACAGCCTCACTAACTTCAGTCACTTCATTTTCTTCAAGGCCATTTGTAGAAATGTGATTCCAAAGGCCTTTACCACCCAATGTGGTTTTCATGGTCCTAGACCACAAGAGATAATTTGCTCCATGGAAAATGACAGGAGCTCTGAAAGTGGCTTGAATTTCCATATTTTATAGACTTGAATGGAGAACAAAAAACTGGTCGGGCGGCTGGACAGTTGGTCGGGAAAGGCGTGTTGCTGGTCGGGCGTGATTGCTAGCCGGGCGTGATTGCTGGTCGGGACGTGTTTATCACGCGAGTCAGGTCACGCGAGAACTCAGGCAGGAAGTCACGTGGATAATGATCTGATCCGGTCTGGTCTTGTCCTTGGTCCTTGCGTCCTGTGTTCCTGATTCCTGGCCTTTGTATGATCCAAGGTAACTAGCCAACTGGTAACGTGAGCAGCTCGAATAAAACGAGCTGGATACAGGCTGGTTGCGAGGGACACACGTGAATGCCTCGTGTACTGGACTCACGTACTGTACTTGACAGGCTTGCAGGCGTCTACTGGACTCGAACAAGAAGGCCTTGAACAAAGCTTGCAGGCGCGTGTTGAACACTTAAAAAAAAAAACTTCAACCACCTGCAACAAACTTTAACCAACTCTTGAAACAAGATTTAATGAACTACAACCAATTATTTTCTACTAACAGTAAAAATTAATCCAAATTCGATTTATGATTTCATATCAATCCTAAAAATTCAAGATTCCATCTTTTAAAATATTCACAGATTAACAAGGAAATCAAGAAAATCAATCTTGAAATCTTAAACCTATTAGATTGAACCCAAATTTTGTGGAGACCCTCCCAAGATACTTATTCAACTTTCCAGATTCAAAGAATTAAATAAAACTGAGAAAAGATTAGAATTTTATCACCAGGATCTTGTTATGGGCGAGTTTGGACGTCTCTGAGGAAACCTTAAAGAAAATCCTTCAAACTAAATGTAATTGAGTTCTGCTTTCTTTAAAAAGAAACTAGACTCGAAGGGCTTGAGTTTAGGATTTAGAAAAACGTGATTTGATAAAGAGTCAACGTCGGAATGACCTGGGAGGTCCGTTGCAAGAAAATTTATAACTTTTGATTCCCTTGGTCTGATGCAATTCAAATTGGAGTGGATTCAGAACTCGCCGATGTACAATCCAGGGAGAGCAAATCTTCAAAAGGAGTCGTGGTTTTCCCGGCATTTGAGTTACAAGATGACGGTCAAAATAGAACAAGAAGAAGATTGAGAAGAAGATGATTTCTTCTTGATTCAATGAATGAATGATGAATTTACCCAGATTTGATGCAACATGGCTCTGATACCATGAAATATTATGAGATTAAGAGATTTGTAGAAGGAGAGAATGAGAGATTAGAGAGATTTAGAGAGAATAATGATTTTATTAAGAGAATGAGAATAACAGTTTCTAAGTTACAAAGGAGAAAAGAGAGAGATATTTATAAGAATCTAGTCTAGGCATGTTTGGATATAAGGATTGTCTTATACATGAATGGATACAAGGATAACATAACACTAGAACACAAACAAGCCTTAGACATTCCCCCCTTTGACTATGTAACACACGACTATTATAAAAAGCATGAAAGGCTTTATAAATTCATCATTTCTTCTTCATTCCAACAATTACATTCTCCCCTCCATATAAGAATTCTTCCTCTAATTTCAAGTTTTATCTCTCACACCTTCAACGAATAGCTCGGGGTATTCTCTTCGGAATCGATCTTTGTCCTCCCAAGTGACCATAATTCTATGTTGCTTTCCCCAAAAGACTTGTACTTGAGAAATTTTGCGATTTTTCAATTTCTTGATGTGTCTTTCTGTTATCCGGATCGGACCTTCTTGTTATGTAAGGTTCGACCGCAACTCCTCAACGCTATGCGGTTCCACCTAGGCCGGATCTCTAATATGCTTTCTAAGCATTGAGACATTGAATACCAGATGTAATGCTGTGTCTGATGGTATCTTCAACATGATAAGCTAACTCCCCAACTCTTCCAATAATCTTGTACGGTCCAATGAACCGTGTGGCCAATTTCCCAACCTTTTCGAACCGAGTCTTTCTTTTCTGCGCTTCTACCTTCAAGTATACCCAATCTTCTATTGAAAAGACTAATTCTCATCGGTGCTGATCCGCGTACTTCTTTTGGCGGTCTTTAGCTTTCTTCATGTTTTGTTCACATGTTCCGGTCCATTGGCGTGCGACAAGGACGACCATATAAGGCCTCATAAGATTACATGCCAATACTCTAGTGGTAATTGTTATTATAGGAGAATTTCACTAAAGGTAGGTGTTGTTCACATGTTCCGGTCCAGTCGAGGATGCACATCCAAAGCATGTCCTCGGCTGGAACCGAGATCCTCCCATTCAGAAGTAACCTCCCATCTCCCGCCAAATGATAACCCTTATCATTCGTTCCTTCATTCTCTGATAGCTCATCAATGATCTTTCTCAAATCCACATCTTCTCCTTGGGCGTCTCTGATGTGGTTAATCAAACTGGCTTGGTTCACGTCCTGAACTCCAAGAGATTGGCTCCTGTAGCATACTAGACAAGTCTCCTATGTCTTCTTGGAATGAAGATGAATGATGAAGACAAATCAAGAGGAAATGAAGAATGTGTGCCTTAGATTCTAAGAAGGTGCCATGTGTCCAAAGGGAGTGGCTTAGGCTTGTTTGTGACTAATGATATGTTATCGTTATAGTCAAACATGTATTAGGCTATCCTAGTATCCAAACAAGCCTAGACTAGTTTAGTATAAATAGTTAATTCTCTCTTCTTTTGTAAGCAAGAAATTCATTTTTCTAAAATCTCAATAATAATCATTCTCTTTTTTCTCTAATCTCTCTTATCTCTCTCTCTCTCAATCTACAAATTTCTGAATCTCTTAATCTCATAATTTTTCATGGTATCAGATTCAGGTTTCATATGGCATAGCAATTCCGCAAAATCTCCTCTCTTTCCTCACGATCTTCTCGTTTCTTCAAATTCAGTGAAGCCGCGGTCTGGTCGTGGTTGGATCTAATTTTCCGGCAAGAGATTGAACTTTCTTGTCATTTTCTTCATCAAGGGTGGTTCTTTGGTGAGTTCTGAGTATTACCCCGGTGGTTTCATTCAATTTGGTGGACTGAATCAAAAGTTATTCATGACCAAGTCCGGTGGTGTCGAGTTCAGCCTTGCCGCGAGATCACTAGTTTGCATCAAGCATATCTCCTTTAATTCTTCATAAAATCAGATAATTCCAATGCCTAATCTCAGTTAAAACGAGTCTAGTTGATGAATCAGGAGGTCCGCTATGCTCATTTTTACGTTTAGAAGCTTTCTTGATCAATCTTCCTCAACGTGTCCAGTTTTGACCTATTTGTGGTATTTGTGTTAGAACCTTCAATTTTTCTTAATATTTTGCAAATATTGGACGATCAAAACTTATTTTAGAATCTTGTGGAGGGTCTCAAGAAGTTTCATTTCTTTGAAAAGAGTTTTAGTCTTCAAGATAGGTTTTCTTGATTGTTACTAAGAAACTATTTTTTAAAAA
Organism: Streptanthus diversifolius; assembly: GCA_039880935.1. NCBI lineage: Eukaryota > Viridiplantae > Streptophyta > Magnoliopsida > Brassicales > Brassicaceae > Streptanthus > Streptanthus diversifolius. Next base: position 13,365,537 of record JAXGFM010000012.1, on the reverse strand, counting down.
AACTTTTTGGTGGAAAAAGTGGATTAGATATTTTTAACAATTCTATTAACAGAATATTTTTCTAGTTAGGCTGTTAATATTGTTATAAGTTGTTCATCAAGGACTGTTAGGCTGTTGAAGGTTGTTACAGGCAGTTGAAAGTTGTTGGAGGCTGTTGACGCGCCTTGGCCACTAACCATTTGGACAGGCGCGTGTGTGGTCTGGTCTAGTCTCTTTGGTTTTATTTTCTTGCAGGTTTTAGATAAAGTCTAATGGAGTACCATACAAACATAAAGGCTCCAGTCATGCTTCATGGGACGAATTATCTCCTATGGTCTAGAACCATGAGGACAACCTTGTGTAGCAAGGGGTTATGGACTCATGTTACAAAGGCGCCTGTTATAGCCATTGAAGGGGATGACTCAAATGATCAAGATTATTACAACAAATGGTTTCAGGAAGATAGTACTTTCTATAATGTAAAAATCCCTATCTGGATCTCTTTTAGAAGCATATTCATATTGTGAAAATACTAAAGATCTTTGGGAAATTTAAAAAAATGTATATGGCAATACTACTAACCTCATAAGAATTTTTGAGGTCAAGAAAGCTTTGAATGATCTTACACAGGAGGATGCTGAGTTCACAGAGCATTATGGATCTTTCAGGGCATTATGGGCAGAGCTATAGATGATAAGGCCTGCCACAATTGATCCCATTATTCTTCATAAAAGGAGAGAACAAGATAAGATGTTTGAGTTAAATTTGACTTTGAACACTAACTATGTTGATTTAATTAAGAACTTTTTTTTGGAGGAAAAGCTTCCTAGTTTGGAGGATGTTGTGCCAGGATTCAGAAGGAGCAAGGATCTCTCCAGCTGTTTGGAAACAAAGAATAACCGGTGGTTGTCCACAATAGCTTCTTCAAGGCGCCAGCTGATTCTAGGAAGAAGAGAACCGTGTGTGATCACTGCAAGAGAACCGGCCACACGAAGAAGGAGTGTTGTGTGCTTCATCCTGAGTTGAAGCTAAGCTGGTTCATTGATAGGTCCAAAGCTTCTTCTACAAGCGGCCCTAGCTCCTCTAACCTGGTACACACAAACGCATCCACTCTGACCACCAATCCGGTCTTTGCTTCTTCATCTGAGCTTGTGAAGAAATCAGACTTGGAAGCTCTCTTTAAAGCCTTTAGGTCAGGTAATATGTTGGATAAATCACTTCATGCTTCTTTTCAAACATCTATAGCTTTTAAACCTTTAATTGTTGATTCTGGAGCTTCTCATCACATGATAAGTTATTTAGGGTTGCTAGAAAACTTAGAAGCTGCCTTAGGTAGTGTGGTAATTGCTAATGGAATCAATGTGTCAATTAAAGGAATTGGTAAGCTTAAATTGTTTGATAAATAATCTAAAGCCTTTTATTTGCCATCTTTCACATCTAATTTATTGTCTATTAAGAGAGCTACCACAGATCTTAATTGTCAAGCTATATTTGGTCCAAATGATTTCTAATTTCAAGATATTGAAACAAGTAGGAAATTTGGCCAAGGAACAACATAAAATGACTTGTATGTGCTTGAAGACTTGTCCATGCATCCCTTACATGAACCGTGTGCTAATAGTGTCAATGTTAATGTTTCAGCTGAACTTTGGCATGCTAGATTATGCCATCCTCATCCTGGAGCTTTGAAATTCATAATACCTGAAATTAAAATACCCAATGAATTGTGTGAATCATGTATTCTTAAGAAACATTGTAATACTGTTTTTGAGAAATCTATTCATTCATATGATAATTGTTTTGATTTAGTGTATTCTGATTTTGGACATCTCCCTTTCCTTATAGAAAAAACCAAAAATACTTTGTGACCTTTATTGCTGAAAGTGTTACATTGCTTAGTTTTAAGGATATGGTTTTTGATGCATTTATTAATTTTTAAACATTTGAAACTAATCAGTACAATGCCAAGATTAAATGCTTTTAGAACAGATAATAAAGGGGAATATACTAGCACCAACTTTCAGCAACACTTGGGCAAACATGGCATTGAACATCAAACAAGCTGTCCCTACACTCCACAACAAAATAGAGTAGGTGAGAGAAAAAAGAGACATTTGATGGAAGTTGTGAGAACAATGATGTTCCACAAGAAGGTTCCCAAACGGTTTTGGGGAGATGCTCTAGTGGCTGCATGCTACTTAATCAATAAAACTCCAACAAAAGTTTTAGATGATTTGTATCCCTTTGAGGTATTAAACAAAACTAAGCCTACTTTTGTATACTTAATAGTATTTGGGTGTGTTTGTTTTGTTTTAGTACCAGGAGAACTTAGGAACAAGTATAAACCAAAGAGCACCAAAACCATGTTCATTGGGTATTCTCCTACACAAAGATATACAAATGCTACAATCCAGAGACTATAAGAGTCATAGTATTCAGAGATGTTAAATTTCAAGAATCCAAAAGATTCTATGAACAAGGAACTTGGGACGAATTCAAGGATATCTCAACAACAGGACATTGAAAGATTATGAGATTAAGAGATTTATAGAATGAGAGAATGAGAGATTAGACAGAATTACAGAAAAGAATGATTTTATTAAGAGAATGAGAAAAATTCTTAGTTACAAAATGTGAAGGGAGTAAGGTATTTATACTAATCTAGTCTAGGCTTGTTTGGATACAAGGATAGCCTTATACATGAATGGTTACAAGGATAACATAATACTAAAACACAAACAAGCCTTAGACACTCCTCCCTAATCACACAACCCACAGCTTTTAATAGCCATAAAGGACATTCTAAATTCATCATTTCTTCTTCATTCCAACACTCCCCCTCAAGCTTAAGACATGAAGAATATCTAAACTTGCAACCATGAAGTATTAGCTCATTAAAAACCTAAAAAAGGAAAACCCAATTGGGACAAAACTTTTTCTAGGGAAAAAGAGTATAACAGTCTATGTTGGGATGATTGGTCTGGAATGGTCATAAGGCCAAGTCTTGGATAGATAGAGGCGCCATTTTTCAGAGATGTTGCCTTGGTGAATACATCAGCTATTTGGTCCTCACTCCTTATATAGCAAGGCAAGATGATACATTTCCCAATAGCCTCTCTTACTATGTGGCAGTCTACTTCTATATGCTTATCCTTTCATGGAACACTGAGTTGGAGGCTATGTGTATGGAATCGTGATTGTCACAGTGGATGGTGATAGGATCCTCGCACTTCACGGCTAGATCTTCGAAGAGTTGCCTTAGCCAAATGCATTTAGTTGTAAGCTTCCCCATGCTCTATATTCTGATTCTACACTAGAGCATGATACCACCTTTTGCTTCTTGGTTTTCCAAGTCACAAGGTTTCCTCCTATGAAAGTACAATAGCCTGTGGTACTTCTTCTATCGTCCCTATCTCCTGCCCAATCTGCATCACAATAACCAACCACAATTGTGTTTTATTGTTACCCATCCATATACCTTGTTCATGTGTGCCCTTTAGGTATCTTAAAATTCGCATGGCCATCTCCCAATGTCTCATCTTTGGTCATTGCATGTGTTGAGATACCTGATTCACAGCAAAACATAAATCTGGTTTTGTGATGGTTAGATAAATAAGCTTACCAACCACTTTCCTATAGAGCTTAGGATCATGAAAATCAATTTCCTTCTCTAGCTCCCCCTTAGTTGCGATTTTATAATCTTCTTCTAAGGGTGTTTTGGCTGGTTTAGCTTCCATCATACCTGTAGAGGTTAGTAAATCTACAACATACTTCATTTGGGATAAAAAAGACCTTCCTTGAACCTACATACTTCAATTCCTAAGAAGTATTTAAGTTTTCCTAAATCCTTAATATCAAAGACACTCGTTAAGTAATCTTTAGTAGATGCAATACCAACACTATTACTACCAGATATGATTATAGCATCAACATAGATAAGAATTAACACAATACATTCCTTACTCTTTAGTATAAAAAGAGTATGTTCAACTTCAGATCTTGTGAAGCCTCTATCCATTAAGGTTACACTTAGCTTGTGGTATCAAGCTCTTGAAGATTGTTTAAGGCCATAGATAGCCTTCCTTAGTCTGAGAGTATTGCCGCTTCCAACCTCCTCCTCTAGACCTGGTGGTGGTGACACGTATACCTCTTCTTCTAGCTCACCTTGTAAGAAAGCATTCTTGACATCCATTTGCCATAACTCCCACTCAAGGTTAGTGGCAAGTGAAAGAACAACATTAACAGAATGAAGCTTAGCTACAGGTGCAAAGGTATCCCTATAATCCTCACTATATGTCTGAGTAAAACCCCTAGCCACCAACCTAGCTTTATATCTATCAATTTCATCATTGCTTTTGTATTTAATGGTAAAATTCCATTTAGAACTTACAACCCTTTTTCCTTTTGGTAAAGTATCTGAAGCATAAGTACCATTCCTTTCCATGGCTTGTTTCTCAGCTAGAATAGCTTCCCTCCATTCCTTTTTAGACATGGCTTCTTCATATGTCTTTGGAATCTGCTCATTATCAAGACTAGATATAAAAGCAACATGATTAGAAGGTAAGTGAGCAATATTACAAACTCCCTGATCATGATGAGCCATATAATTCCAATTGTAGAACACTGGTGGATTCCTTTGTCTTGTGCTCCTTCTTAACACTGTAGGTGGGGCTTCTTGATTAAGTTCCTCTTCTTCACCTAAGACTTCAATAAGAGTGGGCACATCTCTTGATCTTTTGGAAGCTGAGACTAGGATTGATTCATCTCCTGCCTAGTCTTGTTGGACATGAGTAGATGCTTCTCCCCCCCCCATGTTCAAGAGGAGGAAGACCAGGAGAGCTGAAAGGCAATGCATGTTTTGGCCTGGATGGTTCGGCCGGGGTGAAGGGCCGCGGTTCAACCGGTTTCACCGGTGGCGCGGCTGGGCTAGGGTTGCCTGCTTCTTGTGCAGGTGACTGAGGTTAGCTGACCGTGTGCTGAGAAGGAGGAGAGACTATGCCAATGCTTTCCAAGAGCTTCCTCAAGTATTCAGTTTGGTCTGATATTATTGATGAGATGTCCTTAAATTGATCCCAAGTTCTTTCTTCATAGAAACCTTTTTCTTCTTGGAACTTAACATCTCTAGATACCAAAACTCTTCTAGTCTCTGGGTCATAACATTTGTATCCTTTCTGAGTAGAAGAATACCCAATGAACATAGCTTTGGTACTCTTTGGGTACAGCTTGTTCCTTTGCTCCCTTGGAACTAATACAAAACAAACACAACCAAAAACTCTCAAATGATCAATATTGGATCTAGTTTTGTTTAGTACCTCAAATGAAGACATGTCATCTAGGACTTTTGTAGGAGTCCTATTAATCAAGTAGCGTGCAGCTACAAGTGCATCCCCCAAAATTGTTTGTGTACTTTCATTTGGAACATCATTGTTCTCACAAATTCCATCAAATGCCTATTCTTCCTTTCAGCTACTCCATTTTGTTGTGGAGTGTAAGGACAGCTGGTTTGATGCTCAATGCCATGTTTGGCTAAATGTTCTTGAACTCTGGTTCTAGTGTATTCTCCTTCATTATCTGTTCTAAAGCACTTAATACTTGCATTGTATTGATTAGTAACATATGCTTGAAAATTTAAAAATGCATTAAATACTCTATCTTTAGAGCTAAGTAAAGTGACCCAAGTATATTTGGACTTTTCATCAATAAATGTCACAAAATACTTATGGTTTTCTCTATATGGAAATGGAGATGTCCAAACATCAGAATGCACCAATTAAAAACAATTATCATAAATATGCATAGATTTTTCAAAAACTGTTTTACAAGCTTCCTAAGAATACAAGAATCACAAAACTCCTTTGGCATTTTCAATCCAGGAACAATTAATTCAAGAGCTCTAGGATGAGGATGTCCTAATCTAGCATGCCAAATATCAGAATTAGTACTAAATGCACTTGCATGAAAAACCGCCTCTAACTCACTAGTACTAGTCATGTTTTCAAGCACATACAAGTCATCTTTTGTGGTTCCTTGTCCAAATCTTCTACTAGTTTCAATATCCTGAAAATAGAAATCATTAGTAACAAATATAGCATGACAATTTAAATCAGTAGTAGCTCTTTTAACTGAAAGCAAGTTAGAAGTAAAATAAGGCATATAAAATGCTTTATATTCTTTATCAAACAACTTCAATTTTCCTATGCCTTTGATTGGTACTTTAATTCCATTAGCAATGAGAACATTACCTAGGACAGGTTCTACATTTTCTAGCAATCGTAGATCACTAATCATGTGATGAGAAGCACCAGAATCAACCACCAAAGATTTAGGAGGATTAGGAGTAAAAGAAGTTTGAAAAGAAGCATGAAAAGTTTTACCCATCACATTGCTATCCTTTATTGCCTTGATAAGAGCTTATAAGTCTGATTTTGTCACAAAGTCATATGCTTGTGACATGGTACTAGTAGAAGCTGAGTGAGGAAGTGAACTGCTTTCACACGCCTTTGATGTCATAAGGCCGTGAGCTTGACTGGCCGTGGCCGTGGGTTGCTGAGGCCATGAGGCCCAGGTTGGCTTCAGATGAGGATGAAGAACCCAACACTCCTTCTTTGTATGGCCATTCCTCTTGCAATGATCACAAATTTGTCTCCTTTTCCTAGAATCATTTGCTGGTTTGAAAAAGCTTTTGTGAGCAGTTACCAATTCAGCCTTGTTGCCAAATAATCCATGAGATCCTTACTCCTTTTGTATTTGAGCACAAACATCCTCCAAACTAGGAAATTTATCAGACCTGAGAATATGCTTAATAAGATCTGATTAAGTAGTATTAAGTGTCAAAAGTAACCCAAACACCTTATATTGTTCTTTCCTTTCAAGGAGAACAAGTGGGTCAATGATGGCTGGCTTTAGCATTTCTAGCTCAGTCCACAAAGCTCTGAATGAGCCAAAGTGTTTTGTGAATTCAGCATCCTCCTGCCTTAATTCATTCAAAGCCTTCTTCACTTCAAAAATTCTTAAAATGTTAGTGTGTTTCCATACACCTTTTGCAAAGTTTTCCAAAGATCTTTTGCATTTTCACAAAAGGAATAAGCTTCTAAAAGATCATTAGCAAGATAATTTGGAGAATAGAAAGTACAAACTTGTCTTCTTGGTACCATTTGGCTTGAGCAGTCACATCCTCACTTACTTCAGCCACATAATTTTCTTCATTTCCATTTGTAGAAATGTGATTCCAAAGACCTTTACCTCCCAATGTGGTTTTCATGGTCCTAGACCACAAGAGATAATTTGCTCCATGAAGAATGACTGGACCTCTGAATGTAGCTTGAAGATCCATGAGAGATTGCACTTGTTACAGATGGCTAGTCGGATAAGGCTGTTCACGCGATGGTAGAGACGCTGGAAGCGGCCGGTCAGGACGAACTAGTCACGCGGAAATGGTATGTCGGGAAGAACTGGTCACACGAGTATGAAGATGCTTTCGAGAGACCAAAGCCAGCTGATCGCGTAGGAGATTTGGGACACGACTTGGTCGAGAACTCACTTGGTCGAAACGAAATTGGTGACCTGGTCGAGACACGAAGACTTGATCTTCACGCAAAATGGGAATAACACGATTTTATGCAAATGGGAGCACCAGTCACGGATTTGTATACCACAAGTACAACCTGCAACCACAAGAGTGTGTGCTAGACAAGAAAAATCACGTGTACAAGATATGCAATGGTGCGTGAAGAGCAAGAAAAAAAATGAAGTTTCTTATATTTCAAGAAACCTCCAACAACTGATAACCATCTTTAACAACCTGCAACAGATTCTAACTAACTCTTGCAACAAGAATTTTAACAGATTAAAACCACCTAATAACAGATCTTATCTATTATTAACAATCAATTTCGAATAAAATTCGAATTTCTATGAATTAAAAAAATCCTAAATTTCAAGATTCCAATTTTAAACTTCCAGAAATTATCAAGGAAATCAAGAAAATCAATCTTGAAGTCTTAAACCTATCAATACAATTATTTAACTTTCCAGAATCAAAGAATTAAGGAAAACTGGGAAAGGATTATAATTTTATCACCAGGATGATGATTTTGGACGTCTTTGAGGAAAACTTCAAGAAAATCCTTCAAACTTAATGGAATTGAGTTCTACTCTCTTTAAAAAGAAATAAGACTCAAAGGGATTAATTTTAGGATTTATAAAAATACGTTTTGATGTAGAATCTACGTCTGAATGACCTGGAAAACACGGAGGTTCACGGCGGATGCACTCGCGGAGGTCCGTTGCAAGCAAAATTTGTAACTTTTGCTTCCCTGGGTCAAATGATGCAATTCAACCTGGCGTGACTTCAGAACTCGCCGATTTACAATCCAGAGAAAGCAGATTGTCAAAAAGAGTCGTGGTTAGGCCGAAAATTGCGTTACAATATGACTTTCGATTTCAACTAAGAAAAGGATAAAGAAGAAGATGATTTCTTCTTGAATCAATGAATGACTAATGAAATTTACCCATATTTGATGCATCCTGGCTCTGATACCATGAAATACTATGAGATTAAGAGATTTGTAGAATGAGAGAATGAGAGATTAGAGAGAATTAGAGAAAAGAATGATTTTATTAAGAGAATGAGAATTATGAATTCTTAGTTACAAAATATTACGGGAGTAAGGTATTTATACTAATCTAGTCTAGGCTAGTTTAGATACAAGGATATCCTTATAAATGAATGGCTACAAGGATAACATAACACTAAAAAACAAACAAGCCTTAGACACTCCTCCCTAAACACACATAACCCACAACTTTTAATAGCCATAAAGGACATTCTAAATTCATGATTTCTTCTTCATTCCAACAGACATGGCCAAGCTGAGAATCTAAGAAGGATCTTGGAAAGCATAGGTATAGTCTCTCCACAGGCACCTGGCTCAGGGCCAGCTCACCAAGCGCCAGGGCCAGCTCACCAAGCGCCAGGGCCAGCTCATTAATCGCTCGGACCAGAACCAGCCCAGCCTGAACCGTGTTCGCCAAGGAGTGACCCAGGTTCGACCCAAGTACGACCCAGGCACGACCCATGCATGTCCATGGTCCATCCCCGGTACGACCCAGGCACGTCCCAACCAACTCTTGGACCATCCGATCCAGGAACATCCATGGTCCCATCCCCGGTCTCTCGGCCACGAACAAGGTCACAGGCACGGCTTCACCTCAGGGACATGGCGCGGCCTTCACTTCAATCACGACAAGTGCCTCCCCTTGATCATGAGGAGGGCCAGGAACCTAGACATGATCAAGACGAGGATTCAGAAGAAAAAATCTTAGTCTCAGCTTCAAAAAGGCCAAGTGATATTCAACCTAATCTTGGGGATGTTTTAGAATAAGAAGAAAGGAAAGGGGAATCATCTATTGTTCTTAGAAGAAGTACAAGACAGAGATTGCCACCCAACTTCTACTACAACAACAATGCAGTAGTTCATCATGACCAGAGAGTGTGTAATCTAGTTCATGTACGTGATTCTCATGTTGCATTCAGTGTTAGTCTTGATAAGGAGCAGATTCCAAAGACATATGAGGAAGTTATGGAGATAAAGGAGTGGAGAGAAGCAATTCAAGCTGAAAGACAAGCCATGGAGAAGAATCAAACCTATGCGCCAGCCACTCTTCCAAAAGGAAAAAGGTTGTAAGTTCTAAATCGATTTTTACCATTAAATATAAAAGCAATGGTGAGATAGATAAGTATAAAGCTAGGTTGGTTGCTAGAGGATTCACACAAACTTATGGTGAAGATTATAGGGATACCTTTGCTCCTGTGGCTAAATTACATTCAGTTAATGTTGTTTTGTCTTTTGCTGCTAACCTTGATTGGGAGTTGTGGCAAATGGATGTTAAAAATGCATTCTTACAAGGTGAACCAGAAGAGGAAGTGTACATGAAACCAACACCAGATCTAGAAGATCAAGTAGGTGGCGGCAATGCACTGAGGTTAAGAAAGGTTATCTATGGTTTAAAATAATCTCCAAGAGCTTGGTATCATAATTTGAACGTGACCTTAAGGGACAGAGGCTTCAGAAGGTCAGAAGTTGAACACACTCTCTTTACACTTCAAAGTAAGGAAGGTATTGTGGTTATACTCATTTATGTTGATGACATAATCATATCACGGAGTGATAAAGTAGGAATTAATTCGACTAAATTATATTTAAAGAGTATCTTTGATATTAAGGATCTAGGTGAACTTAAATACTTCTTAGGAATTGAAAGTGTGTAGGTTCAAGGAACGTCATTTCTTATCTCAGAGAAAATATATTGTGGACTTGCTAACCTCTACAAATATGACGGAAGCTAAACCAGCTAAGAAACCACTAGAAAAAGGTTACATGATAGATGGGGAGTTAGGAGATGGCGAGTTCCATTATACAAAGCTGTATAGAAAAGTGGTTGGTAACCTCATATATTTAACCATCACTAGACCTGACTTGTGTTTTGCTGTGAATCAGGTGTCTCAACATATGCAAGACCCAAAGATAAGGCATTGGGAAATGATCATGCACATATTGAGATATATGAAAGGCACTAAAGAATAAGGTATATGGATGGGTTACAATGGAAACACAAAAGTTTTAGGTTATTCGGATGCAGATTGGGTCGAGACAGAGATGATTGGAAGAGTACAACCGGCTACTGCACCTTCATTGGAGGTAATCTTGTTACTTGGAATACCAAGAAACAGAAGGTTGTATCTCGTTATAGTGCAGAAGCTGAATATAGGTCCATGAGGAAACTTACCACAGAATGCATCTGGCGTAAGCAAGTCCTCCTTGAAATACTTGGCGTGAGCTTGTAGTCTCCTATCACTGTCCATTGTGACAATCAAGCAGCTATACACATTGCATCTAAGTCTGTGTTTCATGAAAGAATCAAGCATATTAAGGTGGGTTGCCATAAGGTTAGGGAAGCTATTGTAAATAGGATTATCTTACCTTGCTACACGAGGAGTGAAGACCAATTAGCATATGTGTTCACCAAGGCTACTACACTGTAGACTGGCGGCTCTATCTACCCACGGCTTGGTCTCATGTCCATTCCTCAACATTGATCCTGATCATGGTGTTTCATATTCTTTTTCCCTAAAAAAAGATTTTGTCCCAATTAGGTTTTCCTTCTTTAGGTTTTTAATGAGGTAATGCTTCATGGTTGTGATCTTAGCAATTCTCCAAGACTTAAAATTGAGGGGCAGTGTTGGAATGAAGCAGAATGATGAAGACATATCAAGAGGAAATGAAGAATGTGTGTAGATTCTAAGAAGGCGCCATTCCAAAGAGAGTGGCTTAGACTTGTTTGTGGTTAATGATATGTTATCATTGTAGCTAAACATGTATTATGCTATCTTAGTTCCAAACAAGCATAGACAAGTTTAGTATAAATAGTTAATTCTCTCTTCCTTTGTAAGCAAGAAATTCATTTTTCTAAAATCTCAATAATAATCATTCTCTTTTCTCCCTAATCTCTCTAATCTCTCTCTCTCTCAATCTACAAATCTCTGAAATTCTTAATCTCATAATTTTTCATATTTCACGGCACTCCTATTAGCCTGCCATCTACTCAAAGTATCAGCCACCACGTTGGCCTTTCCCAAATGATATTGGATCTTCATATCATAATACGTTATGAGTTCCATTCAACACCTTTGTCTTAGATTCTGATTCGGTTGCGTGAATAGATACTTCAGACTATAGTGATACATAAAGACTTGCACAATTTCACTGTAGAGATAAGATCTCCAAATCTTCAAGGCAAATACTACTGCGGCCATCTCCAAGTCATGGGTCAGATCATTTTCTTCATGCTTTCGGAACTGTCTGGACGCATAGGCAATATCTTTTCCGTTCTGCATCAATACACAACTGAGTCCTACTCGGGATGCATCTGTATAGATTGAGAATGGCTGGTGCGGCTCGGGTAAAACCAATCTTTACCTGAACATTAAGAATCCTACTCACAGCTTTCAGGGTTTGGGTTCCGGGTCTCTTAATGGGAATATCTACCTTCACTATAGTAAAGGACCTCACAAAACTTCTCACTATCTTGAGTGATACGAAAATATGCGGAGCACCTGAAATAAACACTTCAAAACTACTTGTTTTTACCCGAGCATCCTTACATGATACTTAATACCAATATACTTGAATATGCATAATCTGTAATTCATGCAAATTCAGGTCCATGGCGAGATTGATTCGAATAATCGTGCAACAATCAAACAAGAACATGTACGACAAATCTCTTAAAACTCGAACCCGACCTGAATGCTATTGACATGAGCCAAGACATTCATGCCTAGCTACCAAAAAAATGCATTTACAGAAAATCCACCAAGCATGCACCATCACAGATCAAACATTAAACATGACATAACAACTCATAACCATCTTTTCTAACTCACCATGCGCATTAGCATGCATCACACAGTCACAACCAATCACACACAGAGTAACAAGCACACAATGGTATAGAACCCAACATACCTGCAATTGGTTGTGAAGGGTGAAAGGTGTTTGGCCGGTTCATATCTTGTCCTTAATTTAAATACGAACGACTGTTACCCCTCGTTTCCCTTCTCGAAGGTATCTGCAAAAAAAACATAGTTAACCAAAATCATTAGGAAACACAGAAAACCAGTTGCTAAGTCTCAAATGTATAAAAAGCATGCTCTGATACCACCTTGTAACACCCCCGTTCGTCATAGACCAAAGGTGCTACAATGGTCCTAATCCCAACCATCTGTTCTTCCAAATACATTTTTGAAAGCCCGAACGAACAAGATCCGTACCTCAAAGTTCAACTCCTTCAGTTCAAGGTTCATTAACCAGAAAATGAAATCACCGTCGAATTGTCGGGCGAGAACTTAAACATGCATAATCTTAATACCAATTAAAATTACTAACATGCAAAACATGTATAGTTTACACCAAAACATCATTTATAACATAATTATCCAAAGCCGTTTACCAAAGCCATAAATTGCTATACAAGATACATAACCCAAAAAGAAAACCATACTAAGTCATGAAAGCGTAATTAGATAATCCAAAAGCATACTTAAATACAAGGGAGATGGGCAATCTACACTGGCTGGTCACGTCTTCCTCCCGAAGGCTTGCTCCTATATGCAAGAACGAGTTTGGTCAGCACATAATGCTGACTGAGCTGGTACGTAAGACTATCTACCCAATCCTGTAACTTTATAACTACACACAATCAAGCGATTACAAGCAAGCATAACATAGTATAAACATGCACAATCAATCTTAATAATCAAGACTTATTCGCATGCTCAAAACCCGAGCTACGGTCATTAATCTACCCATGCGCGCATGTGACCTTAGCTTACTTCCTTCCCGTTTTGATGAATCCTTAGCCACCAAGGCTACAAAGACTTCACAAACATGAACGTGTTTCCCATTCCGGTGAATACGTAGCAACCAAGGCTACAAAGACTTCACGAAGATGAACATATGTCCACAAAGTCGCCCACATGATGATGGCAAGTCATCCCTCACATGCTCATTGAATAGCCAAGTCATAAGAATCCACACATGCTAACCCGCATGATAATCAAACACTTAACCCCCAACTTAACAAACATGCATAAACCGCAAAACCAGGAAAATCCTTAAAATATCATACATGAAGCATCAAATATGTTACATCAGTTCATACTCAACCATAATCATGCATATACCAGTTTAAACTTAACATCAATAAAGCATGCAACAATTATTGATATGATTCTAAATACGATTCTAGATGCGATCCTAGATGATTTCCTTAAACAGCTATACTTAGCTAAAATTCCGGCATCAACATAGATCAATCAATCAAACAAGAAACAAGCAAGCATATAATCACAAACATGCACCATATTAATACAATTGTCTATCCTAACCGAGCTCAGATCCACGTTCTTGCTTAATAAAAACAAACTCAAAGATTTAAGATTGACCCTAGAACATGGATCTTCCTAGCGGCTTCTTTCTTCTTCTTATGCTTAGCTCAAGCCACAACAACCAGGTTCTTCCTCTCTCTTTCTCTCTCTATTTCTTTCTTTATTCTCATGGTTTTCTCTTAAGTTCTCTGGTTTTTCTTTCTGTTTTCTAAACTGAACTGAATGGCTTAAGGGGGGTAATCATAGCTAGCTTATGCATTGTTTAGTTTAAACACCTGTCCCACTAATCTTAATCACCACCTTAAATCACAACCACCTGATGAACACTTCGAGCCAGCCACTGCACCAGTCATTCCACCTGTACCTCTCACACGGTCCAAGAAGAAAGCTCTAGGATATAAGATTAGCATGGTACTAGAGAGTGGAACCGGACAGGACCTCGAGCCGACCATGACCAGCTCCGGACCGACCATGCCGACCCGGACCAGCTCCGATCCGAGTGCACTGTCCAAATCGTCTGGAACATCCGACCAGACCGCGTCCGGATCAGCATGCCAAGCTCCGACCGTCCCAAGACCATTCGACCCCGTTCCAACTGGACAAGGAGCCATGGAGGTTTCTTCTAGAAGATTCTCTCTTCCTCTGGTCTGTTTACCATTACCATCCGGTAAAGACCAAAAGTCGTGCTAGGAAATTGTACTCTTTTTCCTATTTTTGGTTTTGTCCCACTAGGTTATTCGAAGAAGGTTTTAATGAGACAATACTCTTAGTGAGCAAGACGGTGAAGACTTGTTCACAATTCCATCTCATTCAGAAGTCCTCATCGATTTCTAGCCTAAGTGTTATTGGGTTTTTCTATCTTTAATTCCATTTCTAGACTAAGTATGTTATTTGGGATTTGGGAGTCATATTGACTAATTAGGCCCAATTCTAATTTTAGTTGGCATTACATAAACTACTTGCTATTTTAATTTCCTGAGAGGCTAAACATCATGTTGGTTAACCTAAGTTGTAATAAGGCATTATATAAGCTTATTTCCTATTTATTAATAAGGCAACCAGAGTTTTATAACAAAAAAAACAAAACCTAAGTCTTTGACAAGACCCCTAGTAGGCGCCGCCAAGCATCCTCCTTGCAGCTGTCGTGTTCTTCAACCTGTTGGTTCAAGTTCTTGGAGTATCACAAGCCCCTTTCACAGCTTGTATGGTCCCTTCGATCGAACCTTCACTTCCATCTCTTCTGTCCAGCAACCTGAGCTTCTCGGTGAAAGACAGCCCACCCCACGGTTCTTGCATCATCTGAAAATCAGGTTGAATCTATTCTTGTTTTTGTTGCAATAGTTTTTGGCTTTTGATTGTGTTTCTCTCTCTTTCCCCAGAGGTTCTCGGTAAGAAGGAGGAGGAATCAAGTAACATACCACACACAAAAAAAAATACAAAAAAATAATTTTTTTTTTTTAATTGCTTGTATGGTGTTTAAAATTTTTTATGACAAAAAGGTGCTTAGGTTGTTTAAAATCAAACTAGGGTCTTTAGAAACTCACCTAGAAAACCAGTATAAGCCTTGAAGAAATCGTGAGTCCAAGGTTCCTTGGACTACACGTGTGTGCAGATAGGGTTTGTGTGAGTTGCTTACTTGTTTGGGTCCTTATCTGCGTCGAGTGCTAGGTTTAGGTCCGTTTCTTGTCCTTGTTAGTCAAGCCGCGAGCCCTAGACCCTTAGTTTCTTGCTCTAGCTTGTACTGCGCCCTAAGTCCCTACGATAGGTTCCTTAGTGCTTAGGTTCTTTCCCCACCCCACCCCATAGTTTGTGTACCCCCCCCTAGTTACTGAGTTCCTTAGCTAGAGTTCCAAGTCTCCAACTGTGAAGTACCGTGTAGGTTTAGCGTACCGTGTCAGCTGCCCTTAGCTCCCTAGAGTCCCGCATAGCCACTCGCCAGCCTGTCCCGTACCTCACAAAACCCCCGTACCGCGCCAAGCGCTAACTTTCCCTAGCATTCCCTCGTGCTGCGCCTGCAGGTCGGCTTCCTTAGTTGCAATAGGCGACTTGGGTTGCAAAACCATTTCATAGTGTCTAGGTTCTTAGTTCTTGGCATTAGAAATTTTCCATAGCATTTAGGAATATTATTAATTTGTTTCCATAGTTTTCTAGGCTAGGAATTAGTTTAGGAAATTTTCTAAAACCTCTTAGGTAGTTTTCCTAAAATTCCTAGGCCAGTAATAGATTTTTCTTTTAATTTACAGTAGTTTTCTTTTTAGGAATTATGCATAATTAGATTTTTCTCTTTCCCTTCTATAGTTTCCTTTTTAATTATTTAAGCAATAAATTTATAGGATATTTTCTATTTAGTTAGTTTCCTTTATATTTATAGGCCATATTTATTATTATATCTTCCATTTAGTTAGTTTCCTTTTTTAGATTTAGGCAATAATTTGATTTTAGGATAGTTTCCTTTTCATGTATTTCTTTTTTCTTTATTTCTTTTTTTTTGCAAATAGTTAGTTTCCTAATATTTTATAAGTAATAAAAAGAAATTAAAAATCATATCTGTGGAAATTTTCAATTTAAGAAAAAATTACATTTTTGCAAGTTTTTTTTTCGGGAAACATTCCATTTCTCAACACTTCCTTTTCTCGGAAAAGAAAATATGTCAGGAATTGACGAGTTGACATCGGGATGATCCAGATGTCAACCATAGCGTCGCGTCTCGAGCGTTCGGATCATCCTACACTGACACCCGGACGCGCCCCCCCTCCATACCTACACGACCGTCCAGAGATGGCCCACCGAGGAATGGGTCTCGACACCAGTACTACAACGATCCCATGCCAGAGCCTCGACAGCCTATGCACTACCCCAAAGTAAACATGAAACCGCCTCCCTTTTCGGGAAATGTTGATCCCGAGTAGTACTTAGACTGGGAGAGAAGAATGAAACTCCTCTTCGAGTACTATAACTACGATGATCCCCGCAAAGTTGCCCTAGCAACGAAAAATCTCAAGAAATGTACATTCTGCACAGACTAAGTCGTCTTTCTTGGATTCGTCGTGAGTTCCCAGGGACTCCAGGTGGACGACGAGAAGATCAAGGCCATACAGGAGTGGTTCACACCGACGACCGCCAGCCAGGTCCGTAGCTTCCACGGACATGCCAACTTCTACTGATGGTTCGTCCGATACTTCAGCACGATACCTCGTCCATTGACCTCGACGATAAAGAAGAACCAAGACTTTCGTTGGGGACCCAAGCAGGATAAGTCCTTCAAGCTGTTGAAGGAACTCCTCACCCACGCTCTTGTCTTAGTCCTGCCGGATTTCACTTAGACATTCGAGGTCAAATGTAATGCTTCAGGGATCGGCATCGGAGCAGTCCTCACCCAAGGAGGAAGACTTGTCGCCTATTTCAGCAAGAATTTAAGTGGAGCCGCACTTAGCTATCCGACCTACGACAAGGAGCTCTATGCCTTAGTCTGCGCCTCAGAGACTTGGCAGCACTATCTACTTGCTCGGGAGTACGTGATTCACACCGACCATCAGACACTCCAACATCTCACAGGATAATCCACGCTGAAGAAGAGACATGCTCGTTGGCTAGAGTATATCGAGACCTTTCCGTACGTTATCAAGTACAAGAAGGGAACGGACAAAATTGTGGCTGACACCCTATCCCGCATATACAGTCTCATTTCCGTGATGAAGTCAAAAGTTATGGGTTTCGAGATGATTAAAGAGTTGTATGCTGGCGACACCGAATTCACACAGGCCTATCAGGAGCACAAGGGTACTTACAGCTGGTTCTATTTATTTGACGAGTTCCTATTTAAGGACAAACGTCTATACATTTCAAGAGGATCGATTCGAGAGCTGCTTTTGAGAGAGGCCCACATAGGAGGTCCCATGGGTCATTTCGGCATTGACAAGACATTATGCATGCTTAAGGAACATTTATACTGGCCCCACCAGCAACGAGATGTAGAGGCACACTGCGCTAAGTGCATTATCTATAAACAAACTTGATGTGGGCACTGACGCGAGCTGGAACATTTGGAGGTTCCTTGGGACGCGGACGCGGGACCAGTCCAAGGGAGAGACTCAACCGAGGAGTTGGCTGGGACGCGGACAGGGAGAAACTCGACCAATAAGCACGTCTGGGACAAGGGGGAGTGCGAGCTGGACCACACGGCTATGGAAGGACCGCGATACACCAGTGGAACTCGAACCTGTTCAAGTCGGCAGCTACGAAGTACAAAATGAACTAGGCGGCGCTTAAAACAAGTATCAATAGGGTTTTTAATTTCTGTGTAATGTCTGAATATTATTGATGTAATGACTTGGCTTTTATAATGCCTAAATCGTAGGGTTTTACCCTTACAAGAAAACATCAAGTAGTGTAAAATAAAACAACAAGAAGTGTGAAAACAAAAACAACATGAAGTCTAATTGGTGGTCTTAGGCCGCGGGCCTTAATGGTCTTAGGAGGCCCAAATTCTATACTTAGAAAAATAAAAGAAACAAAAGAATTGATCAAAACCGTGGGCTCTTAACAATAAGCAGGCCCAAATCCGATTGCACACTAAGGGTGTTGCCTCGTTAAAACCTCCCTCGGAAAACCCAATAGGACAAAACCGAAGGTAGGAAAAAGAGTACAATTCCTTAGCGCGTCTTTGGCATCCTTATCCCAGGGTGATGGTAAGGATGCATGAGTCAGAAGTCCGATGACTAAGCAGCTCCCAAGAAGGGGCCAAGGGGCAATGGGCCGGGTCATGGTCTGGACCTGGTCCGGGCTCGGCAATCCTCTAGAGAACCTCAAGCCTTCGCTCGACAAACCGGTTGATCTTGGTTCCTAAGGCCTTGGTGCGCGGTCGGGTTACTAGTCCGGTTGGTACGCTGGGTACCGCGTCGTCCGGGTCCGGTCCTCGTGGGTCGCTGGTACGGTCGGCTGCGTCCGGGGCCTCATCATCCCTCCCATCTTCAAGTGGTTTGGTCTCCAAAATAACATCCTCACCTGCATCAAATAATTCTAAGTCAGATACGTTGAACATTGGAGAAATGTTAAACTCACCTGGCAACTCGAGTTGGTCGGCGTTATCGTTGATCTTCTTAAGGACTCGAAACGGTCCGTCTCCTCTTGGTGCCAACTTATCCTTGCGCTTCTGAGGGAATCTCTCGGGTCGCATGTGTAGCCAGACCCAGTCGCCTTCCTTCAATGTTGTCTGCTTACGCCCTTTGTTGGCTCGCCGAGCGTAAGTCTCCGTCTTCTTTTCCAGATTTTCCTTGACCTTTTGGTGCAGCTTCTTGACGTACTCGACCTTGCTATCCCCCTATAAACTCAAGATCTCATTATAGGGGTTGAAACCGTAGACGACCCCGAACGAGGACTTCTTGGTTGCGGAGTGGGCGCCTCGGTTGTATGCGAACTCAACCAGCGGCAGACACTCGAGCCAGGACTTCAAATTGCGTCCGATTGTTGCTCTTAAGAGGGTCGACAGTGTCCTGTTCACCACTTCGGTTTGTCCGTCGGTCTGTGGATGGCAAGTCGTGGAGAACACCAGCCTGGTCCCAAGTTTCTTCCATAGGGTCCGCCAGAAAGGGCTGAGGAATCTAGTGTCCCGGTCGGAGACAATGGTCCGGGGGATCCCATGTAGGCGCACAATTTCCTTGAAGAATAGAATCGCCGTCTGCGTTGCGTTGTTAGTCTTGGCACAAGGGATAAAATGAGCCATCTTCGAAAACCTGTCTACTACGACAAAAATGGAGTCTTTGTGGTTTATCTTAGGCAAGCCTAACACAAAGTCGATGAAAATATCAGTCCAAGGAGTAGTAGGAATAGGTAGGGGCAGATATAACCCGTGGGGATGCACTCTGGACTTGGCCCGTTTGCAGACCAAGCAGCGGCTGCAATGGGCCTCGACGTCTCGTCGAAGATGGGGCCAGTAGAAATGCTCTTTGAGTAGGCTCAAGGTCTTGGCCACGCCAAAATGTCCCATTAAGCCTCCGCCATGGGCTTCTCTCAGTAACAGCTCCCGGGTCGATCCTTTCGGAATGCACAATCTCCGGTCCCTATAAAGGAATCCGTCAAATAAGTAGAACCTATAGTAGACGCCGGTACCTGCGTCTTAGAAAGCCTCCTTGAAGTCCTCGTCGTCCACGTATAGGTCCTTGAGTAGCTCGAATCCTAAGACTTTGGCTTCCATGACCAAAATCAGCGATTGCCTCTGGGATAGTGCATCTGGGACGATGTTTTCTTTTCCCTTTTTGTACTTGATCACGTAAGGGAAGGTCTCAATGAATTCCAGCCAGCGTGAATGTAGTCTCTCCAATTTGGTCTGGCCTCGTAGGTGTTGCAGCGTCTGATGGTCTATGTGGATAACGTATTCTCGGGCCAGAAGATAGTGCTGCCAAGTGTCCATTGCTCGAACCAAGGCATACAGCTCCTTGTCGTAGGCCGGATAGTTGAGGGCGGCTCCGCTCAAGTTTTTGCTGAAGTAGGCAACGGGTTTGCTGCCTTGGGTCAGGACGGCTAAGATTCCGACGCCAGACGCATCGCACTCCACCTCGAAAGTCTTCTGGAAGTCCGGAAGGGCTAAGACCGGGGCGTGAGTGAGCCGGTCTTTGAGCAGGTTGAAGGCTTTATCCTGCTTGGGTCCCCAGTTGAATGCCCGGTCCTTCTTGATCACGAAAGTCAAAGGACTAGCGATGGTATTGAAGTCACGGATGAACCTCCGGTAGAAACTTGCCAAGCCGTGGAAGCTCCGGACTTGGCTGATACTCGTGGGTGTGGGTCATTCTCGTATGGCCTTGATCTTCTCCTCGTCTACCTGTAAGCCCTGAGAACTTACGACAAAACCTAGGAAGATTATCCGGTCAGTGCAGAACGTACACCTCTTCAGATTGGCATACAACTTCTCCTCTTGAAGTGTGCGTATAACCAACTCCAAATGAGTGATGTGGTCGGCATAAGAGGAGCTATAGACCAATATGTCATCGAAATAGACAACCACGAAATTACTGATGTACGGTCTAAGAACGTAGTTCATTAGCCGCATGAAGGTACTCGGGGCGTTGGAAAGCCCAAACGGCATGACGAGCCACTCATAGAGACCTTGCTAGGTCTTGAATCCCGTTTTCCACTCGTCTTCTTCTCGCATGCGGACTTGGTGATATCCTCTATTCAGATTGATCTTTTAGAAGATCGAGGATCTGCTTAGTTCATCCAGTATATCGTGTAGTCGTGGTATAAGGTATCGGTACTTGATGGTGATGTTGTTGATTGCTAGGCAGTCAACACACATTCTCCAAGATCCGTCTTTCTTTGGCACGAGCAGGACGGGTACCGCACATGGACTGAGGCTTTCTCGGACATAGCCTTGGTCAATGAGTTCTCAAACTTGGCGTTCGAGTTCCTTAGCTTCCTCCGGGTTGACATGGTAGGCGGGTCGGTTAGGCAATTGAGCTCCCGGGATGAAATCGATGTTGTGCTATATTCCTCTTAGTGGCGGCAGTCCAAGCGGGATATCTGCCGGAAAGACTCCTGCGTAAGTCTCCAAAAGTTTGGCGACTTCAGGTGGGGGCGGTGGATCTGTGCTCTCGGCATGGAAGGACTCCTTAAAAATCATAAGGACAACGTTGGTATCGTCCCTACGTACGGCTTTGCGGATGACCCTGGAGTTCACCAGAAAATTTTCCTTCCGGGGTCCTTTGGTGGAATCCGTCCGCAACTGTATGTCCCGGACTTGCTGTGGTGCAAGCGGTGCTAAGTTAAACCTGCGCTTGTTGTGAACAAAGGAATACATGTTACTCCGCCCATTGTATGTGGTTTCCCTGTCAAACTGCCATGGACGTCCAAAAAGGAGGTGGCCAGCTTGCATCGGGACCACGTCGCACAAGACCTGATCGGTGTAACGGCCTACGCTAAAGGGCACCGTCACCTGATCGGTTATGCGTATCTCGGTCTTGTTATTGAGCCACCTAAGCCCGTAGGGCCACGGGTGCTTAGTCCTCTCAAGACTGAGCTTGTCAACCTTATATTCAATAGCGACGTTGGTACAGGAACCTCCGTCAAATCAGAGAACATACCTTGCCCTTAACAGTGCACTTGGTATAGAAAATGTTCCCACGCTGGGCGATATCGTCAGGGCGAGCTATGGTGTTGAGGACTCGTCGGAACATCAAGAGTGAGGAATAATGAGGAATACTCAAAGTGAGGAATCAGGAACCGGATTGAAGGCTTTGCCTCCCTCTTTCCCAAGCTAATACTATCTAAAACAATGGGAATGGTGGACTTGGAGCATTTTTTTGTTTTCTTCCCAAACCAAATGATAACAAACCGAGTATCCCGATTACGGAGAGCTCTTGATGTTCCGACGAGTCCTCAACACCATAGCTGGCCCTGACGATATCGCCCAGCGTGAGAACATTTTCTATACCAAGTGCACTGTTAAGGGCAAGGTATGTTCTCTTATTTGACGGAGGTTCCTGTACCAACGTCGCTATTGAATATATGGTTGACAAGCTCGGTCTTGAGAAGACTAAGCACCCGTGGCCCTACGGGCTTAGGTGGCTCAATAACAAGACCGAGATACGCATAATCGATCAGGTGACGGTGCCCTTTAGCGTAGGCCGTTACACCGATCTGGTCTTGTGCGACGTGGTCCCGATGCAAGCTGGCCACCTCCTTCTTGGACGTCCATGGCAGTTTGACAGGGAAACCCCACACAATGGGCGGACTAACCTGTATTCCTTTGTTCACAACAAGCGCTGGTTTAACTTAGCACCGCTCGCACCACAGCAAGTCCAGGACATACAGTTGCGGACGGATTCAACCAAAGGACCCCGGAAGGAAACTTTTCTGGTGAACTCCAGGGTCATCCGCAAAGCCGTACGTAGGGACGATACCAACGTCGTCCTTATGATTTTTAAGGAGTCCTTCCATGCCGAGAGCAGAGATCCACCGCCCCCACCTGAAGTCGCCAAACTTTTGGATACTTACGCAGGCGACTTCAGGTGGGGGCGGTGGATCTGAGCTCTCGTCATGGAAGGACTCCTTAAAATTCATAAGGACGACGTTGGTATCGTCCCTACGTACGGCTTTGCGGATGACCCTGGAGTTCACCAGAAAATTTTCCTTCCGGGGTCCTTTGGTGGAATCCGTCCGCAACTGTATGTCCCAGACTTGCTGTGGTGCGAGCGGTGCTAAGTTAAACCTGCGCTTGTTGTGAACAAAGGAATACAGGTTAGTCCGCCCATTGTGTGTGGTTTCCCTGTCAAACTGCCATGGACGTCCAAGAAGGAGGTGGCCAGCTTGCATCGGGACCACGTCGCATAAGACCTGATCAGTGTAACGGCCTACGCTAAAGGGCACCGTCACCTGATCGGTTGTGTGTATCTCGGTCTTGTTATTGAGCCACCTAAGCCCGTAGGGCCACGGGTGCTTAGTCCTCTCAAGACCGAGCTTGTCAACCATATATTCAATAGCGACGTTGGTACAGGAACCTCCGTCAAATCAGAGAACATACCTTGCCCTTAACAGTGCACTTGGTATAGAAAATGTTCTCACGCTGGGCGATATTGTCAGGGCCAGCTATGGTGTTGAGGACTCGTCGGAACATCAAGAGCTCTCCGGAATCGGGATACTCGGTTTGTTATCATTTGGTTTGGGAAGAAAACAAAAAAATGCTTCAAGTCCACCATTCCCATTGTTTGAGATAGTATTAGCTTGGGAAAGAGGGAGGCAAAGCCTTCAATCCGGTTCCTGATTCCTCACTTTGAGTATTCCTCATTATTTTATCACATTTCGATGCTCATATAGACTTTCCTTTTTTGCAAAAATTTTTAGCTGTTAATTTTGAAAGAGTAGATTTTGTCCCCAAAAATTGTTGGAATGAAGAAGAATGATGAAGACAAAGAGAAAAAATGAAGAAAGTATGGCTTAGAGATAAGTGTTAAAGGCGTGTAGACTTAGGAATGAAAGGGAGTGTCTTAGGCTTGTTTGTTATTAATGATATGTTATCCTTGTAGTCAAACATGTATTTGGCTATTCTAGTATCCAAACAAGTCTAGACTAGATTAGTATAAATAACTATCTCTCTCTTCCTTTGTAAGCAAGAGATTCATTTTTCTCATTTTCTCAGTAATATTCATTCTCACTTTTCTCTCTAATCTCTCTATCTTGTTGGAATGAAGAAGAATAATGAAGACAAATCAAGAGGAAATGAAGAATGTGTGCCTTTGATTCTAAGAAGGCGCCATGTGTCCAAAGGTAGTGGCTTCGGCTTGTTTGTGATTAATGATATGTTATACTTGTAGCCAAACACGTATTAGGCTACTTAGTATCTAAATAAGCCTAGACTATTTTAGTATAAATAGTTAATTCTCTCTTCCTTTGAAAACAAGAAATTCATTTTTCTAAAATCTCAATAATAATTATTCTCTTTTCTCTCTAATCTCTCTAATCTCTCTCTCTCAATCTACAAATATTTGAATCTCTTAATCTCATAATCTTTCATGGTATCAGAGCCAGGTTACATCAATCTAGCATAAGAATTCTGCAGTTCTCCTTCATTCTTCACGAAACTTCTTCACACCTTTGAAATCGGACCCGTCGCGGTGGTCCTTGGTTTTATCGAGTCTTTCCGGCAAGAACTCAAAATTTCTTATCATTTTCTTCTTCTAGGATTGTTTTCTGGTGAGTTCAGAGGATTTCACTGGTGGTTTCACTTAATTTGATGGCCTGAGTCAAAAGTTGTCCACGGCCAAGCCTGGTGGTGTCGCGTTTAGCCTTGCCGCGAGATCACGAGTTTGCATCAAGCATATCTCTTTCAATTCTTCATCAAATTAGGTGATTCTAAAGCCTAAGCTCAAGTACAATGAGAATAGTTGATGAATCTGGAGGTCTGCTTTGCCCCATTGTTACGAGCCTTAGTCATCTGGTCGTGTAAGGTCGCCGGAGAGGTTCTGGAATGGTGAGGAACAGGCAGTTCGGTCGTACGGACGAGGGTTAGGTCGCGGTTAACGAACGCAGGACGAGATAGCGGATGAACACACGACCGGTAGGACGAACAAGGAGTGTCCTGCGGGTGAGGACTCGAACGGCAGGACGGCCTTGTGACCGTGGGGTCTGACGAAGGACGACCTGTGGGTGGAAACTCGAACGGCAGGACGAAAGGCGGGGCGGTACGGACGGCAGGTCAGCGGCTAGCGATTGAAATGGTGAAGCGGCTAGAAATGAATACTTGATTAGAAAAGGGGGTTTGAAGGCAACACACCAAGCTATGTCTGGCTTGGATACAGCCTTTCCAAGAAGAGAGACACACTCAATCTTCAAGGAACTCTCACTCTCACTTGGAGATACACTCAACAATGAGAAAGGAGAAAGACCAAAACGGCCGATTTGTGTTTAGGGTTCATAATTGTCTCCCCTAGAAATTAGAGTGAGTTTGCCTTTTATAGGCTACATGCTTAAGACATAAATCCTAGTTGACCGTGGTCAACAAAACATTCACAACCCCAAAATAACGGCTAAGTCCTAATGAAAATGCAGAGGATAACATGTGCCTAAGATAAAGATCAAGCCTAATTGATTTAAGGGACATATCCACATTAAACCAATGGGACACTAGGCTTGATGCCTTAGATTTTCAGGTCTCATTAAAAACCTTTCCAAGAACCCATTATGGTAAACTTAGAAAGGAAAAGAGTACCCTAATCACCTAAGGTCTTTAGAAGTGCCCTTACTCATGGATAGTAAAGACACACAAGACCTTATCCCTAAGGCTGTGTGCATGAGTGTCTTGGTCAGAAACACTCAGCTGAACATGATCAGGAGGCCGGTTCCTGTCTTCAATCTCCTCTTCCTCTCCAAGGCCGGTTGCATGAGCTAGAGCGGTTTCCACTTGGTTTCCTTGGGCATGATCTCCTTTGCTCCTGTCTTGGGCTCCTTGGGCGGCTCTGCTCCGGGTCATAATACGGTGGGACACATAAGGGGTGGTCTGGCCTTCATCCTCTAAGTATCTGGTCGGTGTAGCTTGGATGACCCCATCATCCCCACCCTCTTCAAGCGCTTTGGTCTCCAAAGAACCAACATCCTGTGCATCAAAAGGAGATAGATCAGAAACATTAAATGAGGAGGACACATTGTACTCACCTGGCAGCTTGAGTCTGTAGGCATTGTCATTGATGCGTTCCACCACTTGGAACGGGCCATCTCCTCTGAAGTCTAGCTTGTGCTTGCGCTTGTTGGGGAAGCGCTCTGAACTTAGGTGTAGCCACACCCAATCTCCTGGTTGGAACACCAGCTGCTTCCTCTTCTTGTTGATCCTAGATCGGACCTGATCATTCCTCTTCTCAATGTTGTCATGCACTTGTTCAAAAATCTTCTTCATGGCCGCGGCTTTGGCCTCTCCCTCAAGGTCCATGGTCTCGGTTGGTGGCAAGGGTGTCAAGGTCAGGGGAGTGTCTGGGTTGCGGCCATACACAGCTTCAAATGGTGACATTCCTGTAGTTGAATGCTTAGCTGAATTATAGACAAATTCCACCAAGGGCAAGCTCTCCACCCATGTAGTTAAATGTCTTCCCACGGTCGATCTCAGCAATGCTCCTAGGGTGCGGTTGACCACCTCAGTCTGCCCATCGGTTTGAGGATGGCATGTGGTAGAGAACAACAGCTTAGTACCCAGCTTCTTCCATAGGGTCCTCCAATAGTGTGACAGGAACTTTGTGTCACGGTCAGACACAATAGTTCTTGGAATGCCATGGAGTCTCACTACCTCCCTAAAGAACAATGTGGCGGTTTGAGAAGCATCATTGGTCTTTGAGCATGGAATGAAATGGGCCATCTTGGAGAAGCGGTCCACCACTACAAACACTGAGTCCTTGTGTTGAATCTTGGGCAATCCCAGAACAAAGTCCATGGAGATGTCTACCCATGGAAGAGTAGGGACAGGCAGGGGCATGAACAGGCCGTGAGGATGGAGTTTTGACTTGGCTCTCCTGCAAGTGATGCACCTATCACAGTGAGTGGCTACCATCTTCTTCATCTTTGGCCAGTAGAAGTGTTCTTTAAGAACACTAAGAGTCTTCTCCACTCCAAAATGTCCCATAAGACCACCTCCATGAGCCTCCTCCACTAGCAACTCCCTCATTGATCCTTGGGGAATGCACAGGCGCCTATCTTTAAAGATAAACCCATCATGAATGAAGAAACGTGCGTAGGCTCCTGCTCCATGTCCTTCATAGGCTGCCTTGAGGTCTGGGTCTTCTGGGTATAAGGTCTTCAAATGTCCAAACCCCAAAACCTTAGCATCCATAGTAGAGATCAAAGCATGCTTCCTAGACAAGGCATCCGCCACTACATTCTCCTTTCCCTTCTTGTATTTGATCACATAGGGAAAAGTCTCTATGAACTCCAACCATCTAGCATGCCTCTTCTTCAACACGGTCTGACCCCTCAAATGCTGCAAAGTCTCATGATCTGTGTGAATCACACACTCCCTAGCCAAGAGGTAGTGCTATCATGTTTGCATTGCCCGGACCAATGCATATAACTCCTTGTCATAGGCTGGGTAGTTCAGGGTGGCTCCAGTCAGCTTCTCACTAAAGTATGCCACTGGTCTTCCTTCCTGAGTTAGCAATGCCCCTATGCCTACTCCTGAGGCATCACACTCCACTTCAAAGGTCTTCTCAAAGTTGGGCAAGGCCAGAATGGGCGCATGGGTCAGCTGATACTTAAGCTCCAAGAAAGCTTGCTCTTGCAACTCTCCCCATTCAAAGCCGATATTCTTCTTGATCAAGGAGGTCAGGGGTGCAGCCAAGGTGCTGAAGTCCTTCACAAAGCGCCTATAGAAGCTGGCCAGCCCATGGAAGCTTCTGACTTGACTGGCTGAAGTCGGTCTAGGCCAGCTGAGGATGGCCTCTATTTTCTCCACATATACTCTCAATCCCTGTGAGCTAACCACAAAGTCAAGGAAAACAACCTCATCTGTGCAAAAGATGCATTTAGACAAATTGGCAAACATGTGTTCTTTCCTAAGAGTTTCTAAGACCTGTTCTAAATGCAGCACATGATCAGTCAAGCCAGAGCTATATATCAGAATATCATCAAAATAAACTACCAAGAACTTGCCCATAAAGGGTCTAAGGATATGGTGCATGAGGCGCATGAAGGTGCTTGGGGCATTGGAGAGGCCGAATGGCATGACTAGCCACTCATACAGACCATGCTTGGTCTTGAAGGCGGTCTTCCACTCATCCCCTTCCCTCATCCTCACTTGATGATACCCACTCTTCAAATCCACCTTAGAGAAGATGGTTGCTCCACTCAGCTCATCCAACATGTCATCTAGCCTTGGGATTGGATGGCGGTATTTGATGGTGATATTGTTGATGGCTCTACAATCAACACACATCCTGTAGGAACCATCCTTCTTGGGCACCAGGAGCACAGGCACGGCACAAGGGCTTAGACTCTCCCTTACATACCCCTTGGCCATCAGATCCCTGACCTGAGCTTCAAGCTCCTTTGCCTCCGTGGGATTGACTCAGTATGCAGGCCGGTTTGGGAGTTGGGCACCAGGGATGAAGTCTATCTGATGCTCTATGCCTCTCAAGAGCGGCAGGCCTGCTGGTATCTCCTCAGGGAATACATCCTTGTACCTGTCAAGCAAAGCTCGGATTTCTCTTGGCAAGATCACATTAGCATGTCTAGAATTCAACAAATCCTTATAAACAACCAAAACAACTTGACAAGTTGGATCAAAGAGAGATCGCCTAACATCACTAGGTGTAATCAAGAAATTGGTTTTAGACATGCATTTCTCCTTAGCTAGCTTAACTTGCATTTCATGAACTTGGGCAGGCAACAATGGTGCTAAACTAATCCGTTTCTTATTAAGCATAAGAGTATATTTATTTGTCCTACCATCATGCACAACTTCCCTATCAAATTGCCAAGGTCTGCCTAGTAATATATGGGTGGCTTGCATAGGTACTACATCACAAAGAACCTCATCAACATACTTGCCTATGCTAAATGAAACCTTAACCTGTTCACTAATTCTCAATTCGGTTTTATCATTCAGCCATCTCAATCTATAAGGTCTAGGATGTTTAGTAGCTACCAAGTTCAACTTCTCAACCATATAAGTACTAGCTACATTAGCACAAGATCCACCATCAATTATAAGTGAGCATACTTTACCATTAACCATGCAGCGTGTGTGGAAGATGTTCTCCCTTTGGGCTGTCTCATCCGGCTCTTGGATGGTGCTAAGGACCCTTCTTGAGACCAGGAGATCTCCCACTTCATGGTAGGCCACATCCTCCTTCTCTTCATCAGCTTCCTCAGGAGGTTCCATCTCATCTTGAGACTCATAGTCACCAGTTGCTGTGATGATCATGGCCCTAGGATTTGGACAATCCCGAGCATAGTGTCCACGGCCGCGGCACTTGAAGCACATAATGTCCCTGGTTTTGGGACCAGTGGAGGCAGGTCTGTTGTCTGGCCGTGGGGCAGGGATGGTCTCCCTGGGTTGGTATGGGGCTCTCACATCCTGAGCTATGGCTTTGCCACGGTCGGATTGCCTAGGGAAGGAAGGCTGGGAGCTTGAAGCCTGCGGATTGGTGTTTTGGGCAGAGGCTCTCCATGGGCTGTGGGCCACGGCTCTGGTTCTAGTCTTCCTCTTAAGCTGGCTCTCAACTTGGGTAGCCAAGTGCAATAGCTCATTGAGGTCATTGTAGGAGTACATCTCCACTTTGCTGGCTATCTTCTCTTGAAGACCATCTAGGAATTGTGCCATGAGAGTCTCTTCAGTATCTTCCAGGCCAAGCCGGTTTCTCAAGTGTTCAAACTCTCCAAAATACTCCTCTACACTCCTCTGGCCTTGGCTGAGCTTCCTGAACTTCTTCTGTAGCTCTCTGTGGTACATAGGTGGAATGTACCTTCCCTTCATCATGAACTTCATGATCTCCCATGATTTGACCGGTTCTTCTCCTCCTCTCCTTCTCTTGGCGGAGTCTTGATCCCACCAGGACAGGGCATTGTCAGTAAGTTGGGCTGCTGCATAGTCCACCTTCTTGGGTTCTTCAAACCCATAGACCTCAAAGATATGATCCATTCTTGTCTCCCAATCCAAGTAGGCTTCTGGATCAACCTTGCCGGCAAAAGTGGGTGGCGTGAGCTTGAGGTGTGGGGAGTGGGCTCTAGGTGGGTGGTGATGTTCCCTCTCCTCAGGAAACCTCCTCTCCCTGTGCCTTGGCCTTCTGAAATGAGGTGGAAAGGCATCTTCTTCAGACAATCCCTCCATGTCTTGCTCAGGCCATAAGGGTGGCGGCGCTCTTGGTTGTGGAGGTGGAGGCGCCGGTGCTGGTTGGGGTTGAGGCTGCTCTACTCGGCCTAGACGGTCTCCCAGCTGCTGGAGTTGAGCTTGGAGGCTGGTGAGGATCTCTGCTAGAGCTGGATCAGCCATCTAGCTCAAAGGGTACCTGCCAAGGAAAAGTCAACAGGTCAAAGCCAAAGTACTTAAGTTAATTAATCTAGATTAGTCACTAATGATCTAGTTAAACTTTAATTTAAAACTTAAGCTAATTTCTAGACAATTAAACAAGCAACATTCGACTCCTAGGTGCTAGCAACATGAACCGCCAACTCAAATAACAAGGAAACATTCAAATTCAAACTTGGTCAAAGGAGTGGACAAAATGACATCAGCCGGTGAGGACCACACGGTGAGTCACCGACCAGGTCTGCCAAAAAGCAGCCGTGTCCACCTAACTCCTTCTTTCTCCCCTGGTTCTCAACAATGGCGGATTAAACACAGACATAAACTCAGGCAAATCAGCTAAATAACCTAACACAAGTTACTAAATTTACCTAATAACAAACCCTAATGAACCGTACTACTCACGCTTAGCCAGAAATCCTAACTACCGTTCTAGATAAAAAAAAAAAAAATTAAAACCCTAAGTACTAAGATGGAAAGAAACAACCTTTCTCAGGAAACTTGGGCTCTGATACCAAAATGTTACGAGCCTTAGTCATCTGGTCGTGTAAGGTCGCCGGAGAGGTTCTGGAATGGTGAGGAACAGGCAGTTCGGTCGTACGGATGAGGGTTAGGTCGCGGTTAACGGACGCAGGACGAGATAGCGGATGAACACACGACCGGTAGGACGAACAAGGAGTGTCCTGCGGGTGAGGACTCGAACGGCAGGACGGCCTTGTGACCGTGGGGTCTGACGAAGGACGACCTGTGGGTGGAAACTCGAACGGCAGGACGAACGGCGGGGCGGTACGGACGGCTGGTCAGCGGCTAGCGATTGAAATGGTGAAGCGGCTAGAAATGAAAGAAGGGTTTTTAATTGATTAGAAAAGGGGTTTTGAAGGCAACACACCAAGCTATGTCTGGCTTGGATACAGCCTTTCCAAGAAGAGAGACACACTCAATCTTCAAGGAACTCTCACTCTCACTTGGAGACACACTCAACAATGAGAAAGGAGAAAGACCAAAACGGCCGATTTGTGTTTAGGGTTCATAATTGTCTCCCCTAGAAATTAGAGTGAGTTTTCCTTTTATAGGCTACATGCTTAAGACATAAATCCTAGTTGACCGTGGTCAACAAAACATTCACAACCCCAAAATAACGGCTAAGTCCTAATGAAAATGCAGAGGCTAACATGTGCCTAAGATAAAGATCAAGCCTAATTGATTTAAGGGACATATCCACATTAAACCAATGGGACACTAGGCTTGATGCCTTAGATTTTCAGGTCTCATTAAACACCTTTCCAAGAGCCCATTATGGTAAACTTAGAAAGGAAGAGAGTACCCTAATCACCTAAGGTCTTTAGAAGTGCCCTTACTCATGGATAGTAAGGACACACAAGACCTTATCCCTAAGGCTGTGTGCATGAGTGTCTTGGTCAGAAACACTCAGCTGAACATGATCAGGAGGCCGGTTCCTGTCTTCAATCTCCTCTTCCTCTCCAAGGCCGGTTGCATGAGCTAGAGCGGTTTCCACTTGGTTTCCTTGGGCATGATCTCCTTTGCTCCTGTCTTGGGCTCCTTGGGCGGCTCTGCTCCGGGTCATAATACGGTGGGACACATAAGGGGTGGTCTGGCCTTCATCCTCTAAGTATCTGGTCGGTGTAGCTTGGATGACCCCATCACCCATTTTACGTTTAGAAGCTCTCTTCATCATTTTTCATCAATGTGTCCAGTTTTGACTTGTTTGTAGTATTTGTGTTAAAATCTTCAATTTTTCTTAATCTTTTACAAATCATAGACGATAAAAACTTAGTTTAGGTTCTTGTGGATCGTCTCAAGAAGTTTTATTTCATTTCAAAGAGTTTTAGTCTTCAAGAAAAGTTTTCTTGATTGTTACTAAAAAGCTGTTTTTAAAAAAAAATATTTGGTGGCAAAAGTGGGTTATTTTTTTTTTACCAATTCTATTAATAGAATTTTTGCTAGTTAGGCTGTTAATATTGTTAGAAGTTGTTGGTCAAGGACTGTTCGACTGTTTAAGGTTGTTACAGGCAGTTGCAAGTTGTTGGAGGAAGTTGCAACTTGTTGACGCGCCTTAGCCTTGGCCACTAACCATTTGGACAGGCGCCTGTGTGGTCTGGTCTAGTGTTGGTCTCTTTTGTTTTATTTTCTTTTAGGTTTAAGATAAAGTCTAATGGAGTACCAGACAAACATCAAGGCTCCAGTAATCTTTCATGGGCCGAAATATCTCTTGTGTAGCAAGGGGTTATAGACTCATGTTACAAAGTCTCCTGTCATAACCATTGAATGGGATGACTCAGATGATCAAGATGATCACAAAAAATGGGTTCAGTAATTCCCTAGCAGGATCTCTTTTAGAAGAATAATCATATTGTGAAAATGCTAAAGATCTTTGGGAAACTTTAAAAAATGTATATGGTAATACTAATAACCTCATGAAAAATTTTGAGGTCAATAAATCTTTGAATGATCTTAGACAGCAGGATGCCGAATTCACTAAGCATTATGGATCCTTAAAAGCATTGTGGGCAGAGCTAGAGATGGTAAGGCCTGCCACAATTTGTCCCATAACTCCCCTTGAAAGGAGAGAACAAGATAATGTGTTTGGGTTACTTTTGACTTTGAACACTAACTATGTTGATTTGATTAAGCACATTATTAGGGAGGAGAAGCTTCCTATTTTAGAGGATGTCTGTGCCAAGATTCAGAAGGAGTTTCTCCAGCTGTTTGGAATTAAAGAAGAACCGGTTGTTGCCCACAAGAGCTTCTTCAAGGCGCCAGCTGAGTCCAAGAAAAAAGGGTCGTGTGTGATCACTGCAAGAGAACCGGCTACACAAAGAAGGAGTGTTGGGTGCTTCATCGTGAGTTAAAGTCAAGCTGGTTCATTGACAGGTCCAAAACTTCTTCTACAGGCTGTCCTAGCTTCTCTAACCAGGTACATACAAGTGCATCCACTATGACCACCAATCCGGCCCTTACTTCATCAACAAGCGGCCTTCGCTCCTCTAACCTGGTACATACAACCGCATCTACTTTGGTCAACAATCCGGTCCATGCCTCTTCATCTGAGTTTGTGAAAAAAATCAGACTTGGAAGCTCCCTTCAAAGCCTTTAGCTCTGGTAATGTGTTTGGTAAATCACTTCATGCTTCTTTTCAAACTTATATAGCTTCTAAACCTTTAATTGTTCATTCTGGAGCTTTTAATCACATGATAAGTGATTTAGGGTTGCTATAAAACTTAGAACCTGCCATAGGTAGTGTGGTAATTGCTAATGGAATCAATGTGCCAATTAAAGGAACTGAGAATCTTAAATTGTTCGATAAAGAATCTAAAGTCTTTTATTTGCCATCTTTCACATCTAACTTGTTGTCTATTAAGAGAGCTAACACAGATCTTAATTGTCAATCTATATTTGGTTCTAATGATTTCTACTTTCAGGATATTGAAACAAGTAGGAAATTTGGCCAAGGGACAACAAAGAATGACTTGTATGTGCTTGAAGACTTGTCCATGCATCCTTCACCTGAACTGTGTGCTAATAGTGTCAATGTTAAT
This sequence comes from Streptanthus diversifolius, assembly GCA_039880935.1. Classification (NCBI taxonomy): domain Eukaryota; kingdom Viridiplantae; phylum Streptophyta; class Magnoliopsida; order Brassicales; family Brassicaceae; genus Streptanthus; species Streptanthus diversifolius. The sequence goes on along the minus strand of JAXGFM010000012.1, from coordinate 13,331,561 downwards.
GTTTCAGCTGAGCTTTGGCATGCTAGATTAGGCCATCCTCATCGCTTTGGAATTGATAATATCTGAAATTAAAATACAAAATGATCTGTTTGAATCATGCATTATTGGAAAACATTGTAAGACTGTTTTTGAGAAATCAATTCATTCATATGATAATTGTTTTGATTTAGTGCATTCTGATGTTTAGACATCTCCCTTTCCTTCTAGAGAAATCCAAAAATATTTTGTGACCTTTATTGATGAAAATCTAAATATCCTTATGTTACATTGCTTAGTTCTAAGGATAAAGTGTTTCATGTATTTATTAATTTTCAAACATTTGTTACTAATCAATACAATGCCAAGATTAAATGCTTTATAACAGATAATGGAGGAGAATATACTAGCACCAAGTTTCAACAACACTTGGCCAAACATGGCATTGAACATCAAACAAGATGTCCTTACACTCCACAACAAAATAGAGTAGCTGAAAGCAAAAAGAGACATTTGATAGAAGTTATGAGAACAATGATGTTCCACAAGAAGGTTTCCAAACGGTTTTGGGGAGATGCTCTAGTGGCTGCATGCAACTTAATCAACAGAACTCCAACAAATGTTCTAGATGATTTGTCTCCCTTTAAGGTATTAAACAAAACTAAGCCTAATATTGAACACTTAAGAGTATTTGGGTGTGTTTGTTTTTTTTTAGTACCAGGAGAACTTAGGAACAAGCTGGAACCAAAGAGCACCAAGGCCATGTTTATTGGGTATTCTCCTACACAAAAGGATTACAAATACTACAATCCAGAGACTAAAAGAGTTCTAGTATTCAGAGATGTTAAATTTCATGAAAACAAGGCATGACCAAGTTGAAAATCAAAGATGGATCTTGGAAAGCATAGGTATAGTCTCTCCACATGCATCAGCTCACCAAGTACCAGGGCCAGCTCAAATGCCAGGGCTAGCTCACCAAGCGCCAGGACCAGTTCATCAATCGCCCGGACAAGTTCATCAATCGCCGGAAAAGAATCGGCCCAGCCTGCACCATGTTCGCCGAGGCGTGACCCAGGTTCGACCCAAGTCCGACCCAGGCATGACTCAGGCATGTCCATGGTCCATCCCCGGTATGATCCAAGCACGTCCCAACAAACTCTTGGACCATCTGATCAAGGCACTTCTATGGTCCAATCCCCGGTCTCTCGGCCACGTACCTGGTAACAAGCGCGGCTTCACCTCCGGGACGTGGCAAGGCCTTCACTTCAATCAGGACAAGTGCCTCCCCTTGATCATGAGGGGGGCCAGGAACCTAGACATGTTCAAGAGGAGGATTCAGAAGCAGATATCTTAGTATCAGCTTCAAAAAGGCCAAGGGATTTTTAACTTAAACTTGGGGATGCTCTAGAAGAAGAAGGGAAAGGGGAATCATCTGTTGTTGTTCTTAGAAGAAGTACAAGGCAGAGATTTCTACCCAACTTCTACTACAACAATAATGCAGTAGTTCATCATGAACAGGGAATGTGTAATCTAGTTCATGTACATGATTCTCATGTTGCATTCACTGTTAGTCTTGATAAAGAGCAGATTCCAAAGACCTATGAGGAAGCTATGGAGATAAAAGAGTGGAGAGAAGCAATTCAAGCTGAAAGACAAGTCCTGGAGTAGAATCAAACATATGTACAATCTACTCTTCCAAAAGGGAAAAAGACTGTAAATTCTAAATGAATATTTACTATTAAATATAAAAGCAATGGTGAGATAGATAGGTATAAAGCTATGTTGGTGGCTAGAGGATTCACACAAACTTAAGATGGAGATAATAGGGATACCTTTGCTCTTGTGGCTAAATTACATTCAGTTAATGTGGTTTTGTCTATTGCTGCTAACCTTGATTGGGAGTTCTGGCAAATGAATGTTAACAATGCATTCTTACAAGGTGAGCTAAAAGAGGAAGTGTACATGACAACACCACCAGGTCTAGAAGATCAAGTTGGTGGCGGCAATACACTGAGGTTAAGAAAGGCTATCTATGGCTTCAAACAATCTCCATGAGCTTAGTATCATAAATTGAATGTGACATTAAGGAACAGAGGCTTCAAAAGGTCAGAAGTTGAACACACTAGGTGAACTTTATCATATCAGGGTGTGATAAAGTAGAAATTGATTCTACTAAGACATATTTAAAGGGTGTATTTGATATTAAGGATCTAGGTGAACTTAAATACTTCTTAGGCATTGAAGTGTGTAGGTTCAAAGAAGGTCTTTTTTATCTCAAAGAAAATATTATGTGGACTTGCTAACCTCTACAGATATGATGGAAGCTAAACCAGCTAAGACACCACTAGAAGAAGGTTACAAGATAGCACCTGAGGGGGAGCTAGGAGATGGCGTGTTCCATGATACAAAGTTGTATATAAAAGTGGTTGGTAAGCTAATATATTTAACCATTACTAGACTTGACTTATGTTTTGCTGTGAATCAGGTGTCTCAACATATACAAGACCCAAAGATAAGGCATTGGGAAATGATCATGCACATATTGAGATATTTGAATGGCACTAAAGAACAAGGTATATGGATGGCTTGTAATGGAAACACAGAAGTTGTAGGTTATTGTGATGCAGATTGGGTAGGAGACAGAGAAGATAAGAGGAGTACAACCGGCTACTGCAGCGTCATAGGAGGTAATCTTGTTACGTGGAAGACCAAAAAGCAGAAGGTGGTATTTTGTTCTAGTGTAGAAGCTGAATATAGGGCCATGAGGAAACTTACCACATAATGCATCTGGCTGTTGCAACTCCTCCTTGACATAGGCGTGAGCTTGGATTCTCCTATCACTGTCCATTGTGACAATTAAGCAGCTATACACATTGCATCTAACTCTGTGTTTCATGAAAGAACCAAACATATTGAGGTGGATTGCCATAAGTTTAGGGAAGCTATTGTAAATCGGATTATCTTACCTTGCTACACGAGGAGTGAAGACCAATTAGCAGATGTGTTCACCAAGGCTACTACACTGTACACTGGCGGCTCTTTATACTCACGGCTTGGTCTCATGTCCATTCCTCAAAACTAATCCTGATCATGGAGTGTTATACTCTTTTTCCCTAAAAAGGTTTTACCCCAATTGGGTTTTCCTTCTTTAGGTTTTTAATGAGGTAATGCTTCATGGTTGCAGGCTTAGCCATTATCCAAGACTTAAGCTTGGGGGGAGTGTTGGAATGAAGAATAATGGTGAAGACAAGTCAAGAGGAAATGAAGAATGTGTGCCTTTGATTCTAAGAAGGCGCCATGTGTCCAAAGAGAGTGGCTTAGGCTTGTTTGTGATTAATGATATGTTATCCTTGTAGCCAAACATGTATTAGGCTATCTTAGTATCCAATAAAGCCTAGACTAGTTTAGTATAAATAGTTAATTCTCTCTTACTTTGAAAACAAGAAATTCATTTTTCCAAAATCTCAATAATAATCATTCTATTTTCTCTCTAATCTCTCTCTCTCAATTTACAAATCTCTGAATCTCTTAATCTTTTAATCTTTCATCTCTCTCAATCTCTAAATTTCTGAATCTCTAAAAATCTTAATCTTTAATGGTATCAGAGCCAGATTACATCAATCTTGCATAGAAATTCTGCAGAATCTCTCTTCCTTGCACACGATCTCCACGCGACATCAAGATCAAGTCCGCCGCAGGATCAACGTGTGATCATCAAGTTTTCCGAAAAGAACTCGATATTTTTTGCCATATTCTTCATCAAGGGGTTTTCTCCAGCGAAATTCTGAGCATTTCCCCGGTAGTTTCATCTAATTTGGTGGTCTGAGTCAAAAGTTATCCAAGTCCTCCTCCGGTGGTATCGCGATCACCTCTGCCGCTAGTGTCTGGGTTTGTAACGAGCATATCTTTTTCAAATATTCACCAAATCGAGCAATTGCAAAGCCTAAAATCAAGTAAAACGAGTATCGTTTATGATTGTTGAGGTGCTCTCTTCCCTTTTCAAGTTGTAAAGATTTCTTGACCAATGTACTCCTATGTGTCCAGATTTGACCTCATTGGGGTTTTGATGGTAAAAACCCGATTATTGCACAATCGTTTTCAAATCCTGAACAACCAGAAGTTAGTTAAGGATCTTGTGGACGGTGTCAAGAAGTTTCATCTCAATCCAAAGACTTTTAGACTTCAAGAAAGGTTTTCTTAATAGTTATTAAAATTCTGTTTTTTAATTATGGAGGGAAAAGTTGCTTTCGATTTGGTTAAGAGGTTTTAACAACTTTTGTTGACTGGATAATTGATATTTAAGCAGTGGAGGGATGTTTAAGTTGTTGAGCAGTGGTAGTTAGGCTGTTGCATTTGGTTGGAAGTTGTTAGACGCGTCGCCCTTGCATTGGTCCAGCTCGTGTGTCTCCTTTGGTATCCTTCTTGGTCTTATCTTCTTGCAGGCTATAAACCCGAGTCTTAAGGACTACCAAACAAACATAAAGGCTCCAGTTATGCTTCAAGGGACGAACTACCTCTGGCAAGAACCATGAGGACCACCTTGTGCAGCAAAGGTTTATGGAGTCATGTAACAAACGCGCCAGTTCTAGCTATTGAAGGGGCTGGCTCAGATGATCAAGATGATCAAAACAAATAGTTTCAGAAAGACCAGATGGTACTTTCTATACTCCAAAACCCTCTTGCTGGATCTTTCTTACAAGCATATTCATATTGTGAAAATACTAAAGATCTTTGGGAAACTTTAAAAAATATGTATGGAAACACAGCTAACCTCATGAAGATTTTTGAGGTAAAGAAAGCTTTGAATGATCTTAGACAGGAGGATGTTGAGTTCACAAAGCATTCTTGATCCTTCAGAGCATTATGGGCAGAGATAGAGATGCTAAGGCCTGCAACAATTGATCCTATCACTCTTCATGAAATGAGAGAACAAGATAAGGTGTTTGAGTTGCTTTTGACTTTAAACACTAACTACACTGTTTGGGTTGCTTTTGAATTTAAACACTAACTAAGATTCAGAAGGAGCAAAGATCTCTTCAGCTGTTTGGAAACAAGGAAGACATGTTGGTTGCCCACAAAAGCTTCTTCAAGCCGGCTCCAGCTGAAACCAAGAAGAAGAGGGCCGTGTGTGATCACTGCAAGAGAACCGGTCACACCAAGAAAGATTGCTGGGTGCTTCATCCTGAGTTGAACCAAGCTGGTTCATTGACAGGTTCAAACCTGGTGCATACAACCGCCTCTCCTATGGCTTACAATCCGATTCAAGGACACACAACAACAACTCCTCTTCTGACTCCCCCATCTGAGTTTGTTAAGAAGTAAGACTTGGAATCCCTCTTCAAAGCCTTTAGCTCTGCTAATGTGTTGGGTAAATCTCTTCATGCTTCTTTTCAAACTTTTATTACTTCTAAACCTTTGATTGTTGATTATGGAGCTTCTCATCATATGATAAGTGATCTAGGTTTAATAGAAAACTTAGAACCTGCCTTAGGAAGTGTGGTGATAGCTAATGGAATCATTGTGTCAATTAAAGGAATTGGGAAGCTTAATCTGTTTGATAAAGAATCTACAGATTTTTACATGCCATCCTTCACATTCAAACTTGTTATCCGTTAAGAGAGCTACAATTGATCTTATTTGTCAAGCTATAGTTGGTCCTAATGATTTCTATTTTCAGGATATTGAAACAAGTAGGAAATTTGGACAAGGAGTAATAAAGAATGACTTGTATGTTCTTGAAGACTTGTCTATGCATTTCTCATCTGAACCGTGTGCTAATAGTGTAGATATCAATGTTACAGCTGATCTTTGGCATGCTAGATTAGGTCATCCTTATCCTAGAGCTTCAGAGTTGATTATCCCTGGAATTAAACTGCAAAATGAATTGTGTGAATCTTGCATTCTAGGAAAACATTGTAAAACAGTTTTTTGAGAAATCAACTCATTCTGAAGATAATTGTTTTGATTTGGTTCATTCTGATGTTTGGACATCTCCCTTTCATTCAAGAAAAAATCAAAAATATTTTGTAACCTTTATTTATGAAAAATCTAAATATACTTGGGTTACATTGCTTTGTTCCAAGGATTGGGTGTTTGATGCATTTCTTAATTTCCAGACATTTGTTACTAACCAATACAATGCCAAGATTAAATGCTTTAGAACAGATAATGGAGAGGAATACACTAGCACCTTTCAGCAACACTTGGCCAAGCATGGCATTAAAATCAAACAAGCTGCCCCTACACTCCACAACAAAATGGGGTAGCTGAGAGTAAGAACATACATTTGATGGAAGTTGTGAGAACAATGATGCTCCATAAGAAGGTTCTCATACGATTTTGGGGAGATGCACTAGTAGCTACATGCTACTTAATCAATAGAACTCCAACTAAAGTTCTATATGACTTGTCTCTCTTTGAGGTATTAAACAAAACTAAACCTAATATTGAACACTTAAGAGTATTTGGGTGTGTTTTTTTTTTTAGTGCTAGGAGAACTTAGGATCAAACTGGAACCGAAGAGCACCAAGGCCATGTTTATTGGATATTTTCCTACACAAAAAGCGATACTAATTTTACAATCCAGAGACTAGAAGAGTCCTGGTATCCTAAGATGTCAAATTCCAAGAGTCCAAAGGATTCTATGAAGAAGAAACTTGGGAAGAATTCAAGGACAGCTCAACAACAAGATCAGACCAAGCTGAGAATCTAAGAAGGATCTTAGAAAACATTGGCATTGTTCCTTCTAAGGCGCCAACACCTGTCCAAGCTCCTCCAACTCCTACTTTGGCTTGGCACGAACCAGGACAAGCTCAGCATGAACCACACTTGACCAGGCACAAACCAGCTCCTCAGCACGACCCAGCTCTTACTCGGCACGGTCCAGAACTCCCTAGGCTCGAACAAGGTCTACCTCGGCACGAACCGAGCCCAAATACTCCTTGACAGGTACCGGCTCCAGCTTCCTCCAGTCCACCTGATCTTCATCATATTGATCATGAGGGGGGAGAATCATCTACACATGCTCAGGATGATTCGGAAGGAGAGGAAACCATTCTTGTTTCAGCCTCTTAAAGACCAAGGGAACAACCAAATCTTATGCAAGCTTTAGAAAAAGAAGAACCTACTGCCCGTGTGGGACAACCAGTGGCACTTAGAAGAAGTGCAAGGCAGATATTTTCACCTAACTTCTACTACAATAACAATGCAGTAGTTCATCATGATCAGGGAGTATGTAATTTAGTTCATATACCTGAGTCTCATGTTGGATTTACCCTTAGTCTTGATAATGAGCAGATTCCAAGAAACTATGAGGAAGCAATGGAGATAAAAGAGTGCAGAGAAGCTATTCAAGCTGAAAAACAAGCTATGGAGAAGAATCAAACATATGCACCAGCCACTCTACAAAAAGGGAAAAAAGCTAATGCATTCTTACAAGGTGAGCTAGAAGAGGAAGTGTACATGAAACCACCACCAAGTGATCAAGTAGGTGGTGGTAATACACTGAGGTTAAGGAAGGCTATCTATGGCTTAAAACAATCCCCAAGAGCTTGGTACCATAAGCTGAATGTGCCTTAAGGGACATAGGCTTCAAAATGTCAGAAGTTGAACACACTATCTTTACACTTCAGAGTAAGGAAGGTATTGTGGTTATACTCATTTATGTGGATGGCATAATCATATCAGGAAGTGATAAAGTAGGCATTGAATCTACTAAAGCTTATTTAAAGAGTGTCTTTGATATTAAGGATCTAGGTGAACTTAAATACTTCTTAGGAATTGAAGTGTGTAGGTTTCAAGAAGATCTTTTCTTATCTCAAAGAAAATATATTTTGGACTTACTAACCTCTACATGGATGATGGAAGCTAAACCAGCTAAGACACACCTAGAAGAAGGCTACAAGATAGAACCTGAGGGGGAACTAGGAAATGACAACTTCCATAATACAAAGTTGTATAGAAAAGTGGTTGGTAAGCTCATATACTTAACCATCACTAGACCTGACTTATGTTTTCCTGTGAATCAGGTGTCTAAACATATGAAAGACTTAAAGATAAGACATTGGTACATGATTATGCGCATCTTGAGATACTTGAAAATCACTAAAGAACAAGGTATATGGATGGGTTGTAATGGAAGCACAGAAGTTGTAGGATAATGTGATGCAGATTGGGCAGGAGATAGAAAAGATAGGAGAAACACAACCGGCAATTGTACCTTCATAAGAGGTAATGTTGTGACTTGGAAGACTAAGAAGCAGAAGGTTATATCTTGCTCTAGTGCAGAAGCTTCATAAAGATCTATGAGGAAACTTACCACTGAATGCATCTGGCTGAAGCAACTCCTCCTTGACATTCTTGGCGTGATCTTGGAGTATCCTATCACCGTCCATTGTAACAAACAAACGGCTATACACATTGTTTCTAACTCTGTGTTTCATGAAAGAACTAAACATATTGAGGTAGATTGTCATAAAGTGAGAGAAGCTATTGGAAATGAAACCATCTTACCTTGCTACAAAAGGGGTGAAGATCAACTAGCTGATGTGTTCACCAAGGCTACAACACTGAAGACTGGCTGCCCTATTTACCCTAGGCTTGGCCTCAAGTCCACTCCACAACACTGATCTTGATCATGGAGTGTTATACTCTTTTTCCCTAGCAAAAGTTTTGTCCCAATTGAGTTTTCCTTCTTTAGGTTTTTAATGAGGAAATGCTTCATCGTTGCAAGCTTAGGAATTCTCCATAACTTCAGCTTGAGGGGGAGTGTTGGAATGAAGAAGATTGATGAAGACAAAGAGAATAAATGAAGATAGTATGGCCTTAGACTTCAAGGTTAAAAGCGTGTAGACTTAGGAATCAAAGGGAGTGTCTTAGGCTTATTTGCTATTAATGATATGTTATCCTTTTAGTCAAACATGTATTAGGCTATTCTAGTATTCAAACAAGCCTAGAAGACTAGACTAATATAAATAGTTATATCTCTCTCTTCTTTTATAAGCAAGAAATTCATTTTTCTCATTTTCTCAATAATACTCATTCTCACTTTTCTTTCTAATCTTTATCTCAATCTCCAAATCTCCAAATCTCTTAAACTATTAATCTTTCAAAAATTAGTCCCCTAACTCGTAAGTTTTGTATGCAGTTTTGTCTAGTTTATGATGATTTGTGTATAAGAATGAGCTAAAAATGTTAGTCATCCATTTTTCGTAAAATAAGGCTTTTCTTTTTGTAAGAAAATTGATAAGCTTATTTCTCCAAAACGATGAGTTCAAACTATTACATATTAGCTAGTTTCGAACTGTTCATGATGTGAGGTGAGAGGAGACTTGTGCCAATTGAAATCTACCAGAATGTATTTTAATAAATAATAACACGAGGATCAAAAATTCTTAAAATAAATAAAAATGACAAAATCGGAGGAGGAAGAAATTGGTATTGATGAAGAGTTTTGTACAAAATTTGTAAGAAAAAGAGTATAATACCTTACGAGATAGTTGAATTGTGTAAAAATGCTATATATTGCTATATATCTATACTTAACAACTTTATTCTCTCAAAGGTCTAATTACTGATGTGGGACCTTGTTCTCCTCGTTCCTCCCTCCGCCGACTCAGAGAAACTTCCACAATCTTTTATAATTTGGCCCGGCCTAATTAATTTTGTCTAGTCGGCTTGCCCCAAATCTCATCTCTTACCTTGGGTTTGCTTCTTTAATTCATCATGAGTTCATTTTAGCATATAAATTTGGTTTCACGTCGATTCTTTGTAGTTTTTTGTAAAATGACGAGAAGTTCTACAGAACATCATTAAGTCCTTGATTGAACTTCAGTGATAAAGGACAAGGTGAAATGGCTTCGTATCACCTTCTGCTCGTCAGCTCAGAAAAAGAGAAGCAAGACACGGCCAAGGCAAACACAAGACGAGGGGACGAGCATGGTTTGGCATGGATGAGGCAAAGCCGAGTTGAGGATTGCTCTGCCTGGATGAAGTGTTGGCCAAGGTTAGCACAGCTCGGCCTGGACGAGGCAATACCAAGGTGAGTGCGGCCCGACTTGGATGACAAGTTAGCCGAGGCGTCAAGCATGGCTCGGCCTAGATGAGGCGACACCGAATGAGCACGGATTGGCCTAGAGAAGGCGTTAAAAGAGGCCACAGCTCATCCAGAACGTGAAGATGCCAAGGTGAGCATGGTTAGCCTGGACAAGGGGATGTCGAGGTGAGCATGGCTCGACCTGGACAAGGCATTTGCTGCAGTATGAGCATGGCTCAGCCTGGACGAGGCGATACCGAGTGAGCATGGCTCGGACTTGACGAGGCGTTGGCCAAGGTGATGACCAAGGCAAGCACGAAGCAAGTTGATGATAAAGGTAGACATGGCTTCGCCTGGATGACGCGACACCGAGTTGAGAATGGGTTTTGGATGATTGGTGGGACTTCGCTTGAGCTTGTCTTTTCCTCTTTTCTTTTGTATTTATCGCAAGTTTATTTTTTCTTTTTTGTATAGAGTTGTTCTTATATTTTTTTTGAGAAATATCTACGTATAGAAATATTTCCGATAGTTAAACAGTTTTAGCCGTTAATCTCGAAGGTGTGGATTGTCACCCCAACATGACTCAAATTTTATGCTTAGTAAAGAGATAACCAAGCTGTTATTCGATGGAAAAGGAGAGGCGACTTTGGCTGGCTTTCGGTAAAAATCTTACGGAGAAACCGGTTAATGGCGTCGGGGCATCTACAAATCTAGACAATCTTGTCTACATCCTTCAAAAATTTTCTCGGAAAATAATGTTCACTGTGATGCTAGTATCGATCAATCTCCTTGAAATTTTGTGATCGTTGATGGTCAGCTTGATCACGAGGGGGTAATCATGGGGTTGATCTATTCAAACTACTTCTGTTTCTCTGAAGAAGATTGATCTGTCTGTTTCTTCTACTGTCTCTGAGCGATGAATGTTTGTTCCTTTTTTCACTGGGAAGCTTTTATTAATGCTAGTGTCCTCAAAGAATCGGGAGCCTCCAATGACCGTGCTCACATGCCTTACTTCCTCCTTCAAGGGATTTCTGGCTCGCCCTCAAGATATTGGAGGGATTAAACTTCCATACCTAACCCCTTGGCAAGACTGTCCTTGAGTCAGCTTGGCTCCTTTGAGCGGAAGACTCTCAGACCTTTTCTCGCCTCCTGGCCTCTTTTTCTTCTCAAGCTAAACTCTTCTTTCCTTTTCCACCATTTTTTCCAATCATATGATCTTTCGCTTCTCCAAGTAAGAAATTTTTGGGGAGAGAAAACTTGAAAAAATAGATTGAAAAATATTTTTTATTATGAAGTAATTGTTTAATGGATTTTCGTACAAATTTTGTAAGAAAAGAATGTTACAATGCTTAAGCCTCTAAGTACAAGAAAATGACTGTCTAAAAGAGTTGTACATTGATATCTTTACATATCGACGCCTTAGGTCTCAAAAATATCAAATAACAATGTGGAACCTTGCTTTCTTCTTATTTCCACCGACTTAGGAGAACATTTTGGAATCTTTCGGAAGTCGGCTCAGCCCATAAACCTTTGCATCGTCGATTCGGCCTAATCTTGTTCTTACTTTGCTCTAATCCTTATCTTGGTAAAACTACGATTTAATGTATCCGTTCGATTTTATGATGATTCCATGTAGTGCTTTGATAAGTAAAACATTGCGTATTTTCTATAAGAGAGCAAGACTTTTTTGGAAATAACACTAAGTCGTGAACTAAATCTTGGAGGCAAAAGATAAGACGTAATCAGCCCAGGAGAGAGTGGAAATGGGCAACCATATCCAAAATTATTTTCTTCATTGCCGGTTCGCGGTAAAGTAGATTAACCTTCTTAAAACTTAGTGCATTGGCTTAAAAACTATCACAAAACAACAAGCTTAACGGGAAATAAAGAACCAGCCTGCTTGCAGCACATGACAAAATGATCAGTTCAGGAAGATGGGAAGAAAGATGCGACGTTTGGCTAGGGAGTATTCCCCGGCTCGGGTACGATATGGTGAGTAAACGGCTCAAATGACAGTCGAGGCATGATCGTCTCTGAGGTCCTTTTCAGTAACCGGCTTGGTGCATAGTCCATAGCCATCAGCTCGGGGGAGTTTTGCTTCTGTCAGCTCGGGGGTACAAAAATGTTGACCAGCTCAGTGATGAGAGAAGACAAGCAGCTCAGTGATCCCTTCCTCCTCATGGCTCAAAAGGAGTCAAGAGGTGACCAGCTCGTATATTTGGAAACAAGGCTCGGGAAAACAAACATGTTGCTGGCTCAGACTTTTTCCCTCTCTAACCAGCTCAGATACAAAAAGCAATTCACAGGCTGTGGACATGTTAATTGACATAGGCTCAGGATGTTGTTCCCTCCTAAAAGCTCGGGTGAAGGAAGGCAGCCCGGAGAGGACAATCGCTGCCTCAGGAAGAAGACTAGGCGAATATATGTGTTATGCATGGAGGCAACCGATTCAAAAACCATGGTTTTTGGCTCGCTTGGGAACATGCAAAGAGGGATCAGCTCAGTGTATAATTGATCCAATTACTCTCCGTGAAGGGAGGGAACAAGATAAGGCGTTTGGGATACTCTTGATTTTAAACACCAACTATACTGACTTGATTAAGAACATTCTTAGGGAGGACAAGCTACCTAGCTTAGAGGATGTTTGCGCTAAGATTCAGACAGAGCAAGGATCTCATAGGCTGTTTCGCCACAAAGAAGATATGATGGTGGCCCACAAGAGCTTCTTCAAACCGACTCCAGGTAAATCCAAGAAGAAGAGGTCTGTTTGTGATCACTGCAAGAAAACCGGTCACACCAAGAAGGAATGTCGGGTGTGCTTCATCCTGAGTTGAAGCCAAGCTGGATCATGGACAGGTCCAAACCTTTTCTAGCAAACGGCCCCGGCTCTTCTCCAGCTGTCCATACAGCTGCATCTCCTATGCCTTACAATCCGGTTCAAGTACACATGAAAACAATCCCCCTTCTGACTTCTCCATCTGACTTTATCAATAAATCAAAATTGGAAGCTCTCTTCAAAGCCTTTAGCTCTGGTAATGTGTTGGGTAAATCTCTTCATGCTTCTTTTCAAACTTCTATTGCTTCTAACTTTTGATTGTTGATTCTAGAGCTTCTCATCACATGATTAGTGATCTAGGTTTAATATAAAACTTAGAACCTGCCTTAGGAAGTGTGGTAATAGCAAATGGAATCAATGTCTCAATTAAAGGAATTGGAAAGCTTAAATTGTTTGATAAAGAATCTAAAGCCTTCTATATGCCATCCTTCACTTCTAACTTGTTGTCTGTTAAAAGGGCTACAACTGATATTAATTATCAAGCTATCTTTGGTCCTAATTATTCCTAGTTTCAGGATATTTAAACAAGTAGGAAATTTGGACAAGGAACAACAAAGAATTACTTGTTTGTGCTTGAAGACTTTTCCATGCATTTTGCCTCTGAACCGTGTGCTAATAGTGTAGATATCAATGTCAAAGTTGATCTTTGGCATGCTAGACTTGGTCATCCTCACCCTAGAGCTTTATAGTTAGCAATCCCTGGAATAAAATTGTAAAATGAAATATGTGAAGCATGAGTTCTAGGAAAACATTGTAAAACTGTGTTTGAAAAATCTAATCACATATATGAACATTGTTTTGACTTGGTGCATTCTGATGTTTGGACCTCTCCTTTTTCCTTCTACAGAAAACCACAAGTACTTTGTTACTTTCATTGATGAATAGTCTAAATACACTTGGGTCACATTGCTTAATTCAAAGGATAGAGTTTTAGATGCTTTTATTAATTTTCAACACATTTGACTAACCAATACAATGTCAAGATTAAGTGGTTTAGATCAGATAATGGAGGGGAGTACACTAGCACTAAGTTCCAAAAACATTTACACAAGCATGTTATCACACATCAAACAAGCTGCCCATACACTCCACAACAAAATGGAGTGGCTGAATGGAAGAACAAACTTTTGATGGAAGTCGTGAGCTCCATGATGTTTCATAAGAAAATTCCCAAACGTTTTTGGGGAGATGCGTGCTACGAAATCAATAGAATTCCAACCAAAATTCTAGATGATTTGTCTCGGTTTGACGTATTAAACAAAACAAAGCCTAGTATTGAACATCTAAAAGTATTTGGGTGTGTTTGCTTTGTTTTAGTACCAGATGCACAAAGGAACAAGTTGGAACCAAAGAGTAACAAGGCTATGTTCATTGGATATTCTTCTACACAAAAAGGATACAAATGCTATAATCCAAAGACTAGAAGAGTTTTCGTATCCAGGGATGTCAAATTTCAAGATTCAAAAGGCTTCTATGAAGAATGGACTTGGGAACAATACAAAGACATCTCAACAAGTACAATTGACCAAGCTGAAAACCTTAGAAGGATCCTAGAAAGCATTGGCATAGTTCCTCCTAAGGCGCAAGCTCCTCCTCAACAAAAGAATTTGCCATGTCCACCATGGAACGGACTGCGCTACACTCCTCAGCATGACCCAAGCTCTCGACGGCACGAACCAAGCTCTTCCCAGCACGATCCAAGCTCCTCAGGGCACAAACCAAGCTCTCGGCATGAACCATCCTCAAGCGCTTCTGATATTCTTGGTCTTCATCCTCTTTATCATTAGGGGGGAGACATCTACATATGATCAAGATGATACACAAGAAAAAATACTAGTTTCAGTTTCAAAGAGACAAAAGGATATTCAACCTAATCTTGCACAAGCTTTGGAAGAAGAGGATAATACAACTCAAGAAGAACCGATTGTTGTACTTAGAAGAAGCACAACACATAGATTTCCACCAAAATTTTACTACAATAACAATGTCGTAGTTCACCATGATCAGGGAGTATCTAATCTAGTTCATATACCTGATTCTCATGTTGCATTTATTGTAAGTCCTGATAAAGAGCAGATTCCAAAGAGCTACGAGGAAGCAATGAAGATAAAGGAATGGAGAGAAGCAATTCAAGCTGAAAGACAAGCTATGGAAAAGAAAAAAACCTATGCGCCAGCCACTCTACCAAAAGGAAAAAAGGCTGTAAGTTCTAAATGGATATTCACCATTAAGTATAAAAGTAATGGTGAGATTGATAGGTATAAAGCTAGGTTGGTGGCTAGAGGATTCACACAGACTTAGGGTGAAGACTATAGGGATATATTTGTTGGAATGAAGAAGAAGTGATGAAAATATGGATGTCTTTAATTCTTATTAAATGACGAATTATATATGTGTAAAAGGGAGTGTCTAAAGCTTGTTTGTATTATAGAATTATGTTATCCTTGTAACCATTTATGTATAAGGCTATCCTTGTATCCAAACAAGCCTAGACTAGATTAGTATAAATACCTTACTCTCTTCACATTTTGTAAGTAAGAATTCATAATTCTCATTTTCTAATAAATCATTCTTTTCTCTAATTATCTAATTCTCTCTAATCTCTCATTATCTCATTCTACAAATCTCTTAATCTCATATTATTTCATGGTATCCGAGCCAGGTTGCATCAAATCTTGGTAAATTTCTTCATTCTTTCATTGATTCAACAAGAATCCATCTTGTTCTTCATCAATTTCTGGATCAATTTCGAACGTCATCTTGTAATTCAAATTCCGGCCACACCACGACTCATTTTGTCGATCTGCTTTCTCTGGATTGTGAATCGGCGAGTTCTAAATCCACGGACGTTTGAATCGCATCATTTGGCCAAGGGAATCAAAAGTTACGAATTTTCTTTCAAAGGTGTTTTGCAACCACGTCCGTCGCGAACCCCTGCATTTCCCAGGTCACCACGACGTCAATGTTTCTTTAAATCGTGATCTACAAAAGCCTTATCTCAAGCTCTTCGAGTCTAGTTTCTGTTTAAAGAAAGCAGATCTCAATTACATTGAGTTTGAAGGATTTTCTTGAAGATTTTCTCAGAGACGTCTGAAATCACCTGTGTCAAGATCCTGGTGATATAATTCTAATTCTTTCTCAATTTTCTTTTATTTTCTGAATCTGGAAAGTTTAATAAGTGTCTTTTGAGGGTCTCTACGAAATTTCAGGTCAGTAATAGGTTTAAGGCTCCAAGATTGATTTTTTTGAATTCCTTGTTCAGCTTGTGAAAAGTTTTAAAATTGATTTCTTGAATTTTTGAATTGATTTTAATTGATGGAATTCGAATTTGGTTGTTAACTCTTGATAAGGTCGAATTTTGATTGTTTTTAATCTGTTACAATTCTTGTTACTTGAGTTGTTAGAATTGGTTACAAGTTGTTATAGGTAGTTATAGGTGGTTAAAGCTTTCTTTATTTACAAGAAACTTTTTTTTTTGTTGCTGGTCACTCATTTAATCAAGATTTATTTTGCACACACTCGATTTATTTCCTGTCTTGCACATAATCATTTGTTCTTGCAAGTTGTAGTGTGTACTTGTGCAAAAATCGTGATACATTGTCACGACCAAGCAAGCCCAGTTCGGACAAGTCTCGCATCCTCGCATCCTCGCATCCGTGCATTCTCGCAACCTCGTGTCCTCGCATTCTCCTGTACACTCTAGCTCCTGGACGAGACACGGTACAGGGACGCCAAGATACTTAGGACATACGAACACAGCACGACCAGAATTGAGATAAATCGATCAAGAGACCAAGTAACCAAGCGACCAAGCGACCAAGTGACCAAGCGACCAAGCGACCAAGCGACCCTAGTGAAAAATACAACCAATCATGGAGATTCAAACATCTCTTAGAGCTCCAGTTATTCTACATGGAGCAAATTATCTCTTAGAGCTCCAGTTATCAAGGCAATAAAGGATAGCAATGTGATGGGTAAAACTTTTCATGCTTCTTTTCAAACTTCTTTTACTCCTAATCCTCCTAAATCTTTGGTGGTTGATTCTGGTGCTTCTCATCACATGATTAGTGATCTAGGATTGCTAGAAAATGTAGAACCTTCCCTAGGTAATGTTCTCATTGCTAGTGAAAATTGAAAGGCATAGGAAAATTGAAATTGTTTGATAAAGAATCTAAAGCATTTTATATGCCTTCTTTTACCTCAAACTTGCTCTCAGTTAAAAGAGTTACTACTGACTTGAATTGTCATGCTATATTTGGTCCTAATGATTTCTATTTTCAGGATATTGAAACTAGAAGATGCTTTGGACAAGGAACCACAAAAGATGACTTGTATGTACTTGATAATATGACTAGTGGTAGTGAATTGGAATCGGCTTTTCAGGCTAACACATTTAGTACTGATTCTGATTTTTGGCATGCTAGACTAGGACATCCTCATCCAAGAGCTCTTGAATTAATTGTGCCTGGTTTGAGAATGTCTAAAGAGTTGTGTGATTCTTGTATTCTTGGAAAACATTGTAGAACAGTTTTTGAAAAATCAATGCATAAATATGAAAATTGTTTTGAATTAGTGCATTCTGATGTTTGGACATCTCCATATCCATCTAGAGAAAATCATAAATATTTTGTAACATTTATTGATGAAAAGTCCAAAAATACATGGGTAACTTTACTTAGTTCTAAAGATAGGGTTTATGATGCATTTTTAAACTTTCAAGCATATGTTACTAACCAATACAATGCAAGAATTAAATGCTTTAGAACATATAATGGAGGGGAATACACTAGTACCAGACTTCAGGAACATCTAGCTAAGAATGGCATTGAGCATCAGACAAGCTGTCCTTACACTCCACAGCAAAATGGAGTAGCTGAAAGGAAGAACAGGCACTTAATGGAGGTTGTGAGAACTATGATGTTCCACATGAAGGTACCTAAACGATTTTGGGGGGATGCACTTGTAGCAGCATGCTACTTAATCAACAAGACACCTACAAAAGTCTTTGATTACCTAACCCCATTTGAGGTATTAAACAAAACTAGACCCACTATTGATCATTTGAATGTTTTTGGGTGTGTTTGTTTTGTGTTAATACCAAGGGAGGAAAGGAACAAGCTTCAACCAAAGAGTGTCAAGGCTATGTTCATTGGGTATTCATCTACTCAGAAAGGATATAAATGTTATGACCCAGAGACTATAAGTGTCTTGGTGTCTAGAGATGTAGAGTTCCAAGAAGAAAAAGGTTTTTATGAAGAAGGAACTTGGGAGCAATTTAAAGACATCTCATCAACAAGAACAGACCAAGCTGAATACCTGAGGAAACTCTTGGAAAGTATTGGAATAGGAGGTGGTCAGCACACAGCCTCATCACCTCTGTCACCTGCCCCAGTAGCAAGTAGTCGCGGAACCTCAGTCTCGGCCGATCCACAAGCCTGCCCCGGCCCCGGCCCTTCCGGCTTAGCTGGTCCATCTGGTCCAGCCGCATCATCTCAGCCTTCCTCATCCCTTGATTCTCCTGGTCTTCCTCCTCTTGAACATGGGGGGGGGGAAAGCTTCTACTCATGTCCAACAAGACTCAGCAGGAGATGATTCCATTCTAGTCTCAGCTTCCAAAAGATCATGACCTACTCTTATTGAAGTTTTGAGTGAAGAAGAGGAATCTAATCAAGAAGCTTCACCTACAGTTTTAAGAAGGAGCACAAGACAAAGAAATCTACCAGTTTTCTACAATGGAAATGTTGTGGTTCATCATGACCAGGGAGTTTGTAATATTGTACACTTACCTTCTAATCATGTTGCTTTTATTTCTAGTCTTGATAATGAGCAGATTCCAAAGACATATGAAGAAGCTATGTCTAAAAAGGAATGTAAGGAAGCTATCTCAGCTGAGAAACAAGCTATGGAGAGGAATGGTACATATGCTTCAGCTATTTTACCAAAAGGAAAGAAGGCTGTAAGTTCTAAATGGATCTTTACTATTAAATTCAAAAGCAATGGTGAAATTGATAGATATAAAGCTAGGTTGGTAGCTAGGGGTTTTACTCAGACATATGGTGAGGATTATAGGGATACATTTGCTCCTGTAGCTAAGCTTCATTCTGTCAATGTTGTGCTTACTGTTGCTACTAATCTTGAGTGGGAGTTGTGGCAAATGGATGTCAAGAATGCTTTCTTGCAAGGTGAACTAGAAGAAGAGGTTTACATGTCACCACCACCTGGCCTAGAAGATGAGGTTGGAAGCGGTAATATCCTAAGGCTAAGGAAGGCTATTTATAGCCTTAAACAATCTCCAAGAGCTTGGTACCACCAACTAAGTGTAACCTTAATGGATAAAGGCTTCAAAAGATCTGAAGTGGAACATACTCTTTTCACATTAAAGAGTAAGGAAGGTATTGTGGTAATTCTTATCTATGTAGATGATATAATCATATCTGGTAGTGATAGTGTTGGTATTGCATCTACTAAAGATTACTTAAAGAGTGTCTTTGATATAAAGGATTTAGGGGAACTTAAATACTTCTTAGGAATTGAAGTATGTAGGTTTAAGGAAGGTCTCTTTCTCTTTCAAAGGAAGTATGTTGTAGATCTACTAACATCCACAGATATGATGGAAGCTAAGCCAGCCAAAACACCCTTAAAAGAAGACTATAAAATCGCAACTAAGGGGGAATTAGAGGAGGAAATTGATTTTCATGATCCTAAGCTCTATAGGAAAGTGGTTTGTAAGCTTATTTATTTAACCATCACAAGACCAGAATTGTGTTTTGCTGTGAATCAGGTATCTCAACACATGCAAGGGCCAAAGATGAGGCATTGGGACATGGCCATGCGAATTCTAAGATATCTCAAAGGCACACATGAACAAGGTATTTGGATGGGTAATAAAAGTACAAATGTGGTTGGTTATTGTGATGCAGATTGGGCAGGAGAGAGGGAAGATAGGAGAAGTACTACTGGCTATTGTACTTTCATAGGTGGAAACCTTGTGACTTGGAAAACCAAGAAGCAAAAGGTGGTTTCATGCTCTAGTGCAGAATCAGAGTATAAAGCAATGAGGAAGCTCACTACTGAATGCATCTGGCTGAAACAAATATTGGAAGACTTAGCCGTGAGATGT
This sequence comes from Streptanthus diversifolius, assembly GCA_039880935.1. Lineage (NCBI taxonomy): Eukaryota > Viridiplantae > Streptophyta > Magnoliopsida > Brassicales > Brassicaceae > Streptanthus > Streptanthus diversifolius. The sequence continues at coordinate 13,311,596 of JAXGFM010000012.1, read as the reverse complement.
GAGGAGCCTATCACCATCCATTGTGATAATCAGGCTGCCATACACATAGCCTCCAATTCAGTGTTTCATGAAAGGACCAGGCACATAGAAGTGGACTGCCACAAAGTAAGAGAAGCTATTGGGAAAGGTATCATCTTACCGTGCTATACAAGAAGTAAGGACCAACTAGCTGATATATTCACCAAGGCAACATCTCTGAGAATTGGCACATCAATCTACCCAAGACTTGGCCTCATGTCCATTCCATACCCATGATCCCAACATGGAGTGTTATACTCTTTTTCCCTAGAAAAGGTTTTGTCCCAATTGGGTTTTTCTTCTCTAGGTTTTTAATGAGGTAATACTTCATGGTTGCAAGCTTAAGCATTTTTATGTCTTTAGCTTGAGGGGGAGTGTTGGAATGAATAAGAAGTGATGAAAATATGGATGTCTTTAATTCTTATTAAATGGCGAATTATATCTGCGTAAAAGGGAGTGTTAAGGCTTGTTTGTAGTATTGAATTATGTTATCCTTGTAGCCAGTTATGTATAAGGCTATCCTTGTATCCAAACAAGCCTAGACTAGATTAGTATAAATACCTTACTCCCTTCACATTTTGTAAGTAAGAATTCATAATTCTCATTTTCTAATAAATCATTCTTTTCTCTAATTCTCTAATTCTCTCTAATATCTCATTCTCTCATTCTACAAATCTCTTAATCTCATAATCTTTCAATATTTGCACCTGTAGCTAAATTACACTCTGTTAATGTTGTTTTATCTCTTGCTACTAACTTTAGTTGGGAATTATGGCAAATGGATGTTAAGAATGCATTCTTACAAGGTGAGCTAAAAGAAGATGTGTACATGACACCACCACCAGGTCTACAAGATCAAGTAGGTGGCGACAATACACTGAGGCTAAAGAAGGCATTCTATGGCTTAAAACAATCCCCTAGAACTTGGTATCATAAGCTGAATGTGACCTTAAGGGACAGAGGCTTCAAAAGGTCAGAAGTTGAACACACTCTCTTTACACTTCAGAGTAAGAAAGGTTTTGTGGTTATACTCATTTATGTGGATGATATAATCATATCAGGGAGTGTTAAAGTGGGTATTAAATCTACTAAAAATTATTTAAAGAGTGTCTTTGATATTAAGGATCTAGGTGAACTTAAATTCTTCTTAGGAATTGAAGTGTGTAAGTTTAAGGAAAGTCTCTTCTTATCTCAGAGAAAATATATTGTGGATTTACTAACCTCTACAGGTATGATGGAAGCTAAACCAGCTAAGACACCCCTAGAAGAATTTTGGAATATAATATCTGAGGGGGAGCTAGGAAATGACTAATTCCATGATGCAAAGCTGTATAGAAAATTGGTTGGTAAGCTCATATACTTACCATCACTAGAACAGACTTATGTTTTGCTGTGAATCATGTCTCTCAGCATATGCAAGACCCAATGACAAGGCATCGGGACATGGTCATGTGCATTTTGAGATACTTTAAAGGGAATCATAATCAAGGTATCTGGATGGGTTGTAATGGAAACACAGAAGTAGTAGGTTATTATGGTGCAGATTGGGCAGGTGACAGAGAAGATAGGAGATGCACAACCGGCTACTGCACCTTCATAGGAGGTAATCTAGTGACTTGGAAAACCAATAAGCAGAAGGTTATATCTTGTTATAGTGCAGAAGCTGAGTATAGGGCCATGAGGAAGGTTACCACATAATTCATCTGGCTAAAGTAACTCCTCCTTGACATACTTCGTGTGAGCTTGGAGTCTCCTATCACTGTCCATTGTGACAATCAAGCTGCTATACACATTGCTTCTAACTCTGTGTTTCATGAAAGAACCAAGCATATTGAGGTAGATTGCCATAAGGTGAGAGAAGCTATTGGAAAATGGAATCATCTTACCTTGATACAAAAGAAGCGAAGACCAATTAGCTGATGTGTTCACCAAGACTACAACACTGAAGACTGGTGGCTCTATCTACCCAAGGCTTGGCCTTATGTCCATTCCATAACACTGATCCTGATCATGGAGTGTTATATTCTTTTTCCTTAGAAAATGTTTTGTCCCAATTGGGTTTTCTTTCTTTAGGTTTTTAATGAAATAATGCTTCATGGTTACAAGCTTAGGCATTCTCCATGACTTAAGCTTGAGGTGAGAGAAGCTATTGGAAAATGGAATCATCTTACCTTGATACAAAAGAAGCGAAGACCAATTAGCTGATGTGTTCACCAAGACTACAACACTGAAGACTGGTGGCTCTATCTACCCAAGGCTTGGCCTTATGTCCATTCCATAACACTGATCCTGATCATGGAGTGTTATATTCTTTTTCCTTAGAAAATGTTTTGTCCCAATTGGGTTTTCTTTCTTTAGGTTTTTAATGAAATAATGCTTCATGGTTACAAGCTTAGGCATTCTCCATGACTTAAGCTTGAGGGGGACTGTTGGAATGAAGAAGAATGATGGAGACAAGAGAAGAAATGAAGAAAGATTGTCTTAGACTCTTGATAAGGCTGTGTGGACTATGCTACCAAAAGGAGTGTCTTAGGCTTATTTGTGGTTATTGATATGTTATACTTGTAGCCAAACATATATTAGGCTATCCTTGTATCCAAACAAGCCGAGACTTGATTAGTATAAATAACTATCTCTCTCCACATTTTTAAGCAAGAAAGAATAATCTCACTTTCTAATAAAAAAAATTCTCTCTAATCTCTCTTTAATCTCTTTCTCTCAATCTTTCAATATCTTAATCTCTCAAATCTCTTAATCTTTCAGAGAATTCACCAAGAAGCTGACCAAAATCCTTGGACAGTACCAATCTGAGCAGACCAAAGACATAGGTATCTTCCTTGGATCATATCGGCCCAACCAGGATGAGTTAAGCCACAAAATGATATGTTCTAGAATCTTAACTCATCAAGGAATCACGGAAATTTTGAATCACTTCAAACCGGATTCTGAATTGGAAGTTATAGAGGATACAAGTTGGCAAACCGGTTTCGATGTACCATCCCCGATTGGGACAAAGATTGAGCTCTACAGTCCAACTCACTCACAATCTAGACCTCATAATACTTGGAGAATGTTAATGGATCTATCATGGTTTCATCAAGCCAAAGAAACAAAGAAGAATCCAAAGGAGGCCCAATTTATCACTAAATTTCCACAATATGTCTACTTGGTACCATTTAAGGGAAATGCTAGACCAGATCGGTTTAGTAGCCTTCAGACCTACACTTGGCGACCAGGAGAGGCATTCTCAACATTCAAGAAGTTTTCAAGACAATAATTTTTCATGCCCAAACTTTCCAGATACAAGGAATCACATATTCCTAAAGACATGCTAGAGAATTGTACTTTTTTCCTTATCTTCGGTTTTGTCCCACTGAGTTTTCATAAGAAGATTTTAACGAGGCAACACCTCTAGTGTACATGAAGACGAGGATTTTTACACCAACTACCATGCCTCACAAGTCCTCTAACTCAGCCAGCAATGTCATTCTGGTCGTGACCCTTACTTGTATTTATTTTAAGTCTTATTTATTTAAGCCTTAAACCCATCTTTTATATATTATTTCGTGTTTTAGTTAATTGTGGCCTTAAGCACAGTTTTAATTAAGTTTTCATTCCTTTTGGTTATTAGCCCATTGGTAATCTGAATAATTATAAGCCCTAGACTTAAGGCATTATATAAGCCTAAGTTATGAGTAATAATAATACAGATTTTTCAGAAAATTAAACCTAGACTTTTGTCTTACAAACTCGGCGCCACCCTCTTCTAAGAGAGTTGCCGTGAGCTTCCAACCTTGTGGTTGAAGCTTTCTTGGAGTATCACAAGCCCTTCCACAGCTTGTGTGGTCCCTTCGATTTACCCATCGTTTCCCTACTCTTCTGTCCAGCAGTCTGAGTTTTTCGGTGAAAGACAGCCCACCATCTATCTTACATCATCTGGTATCAGATCTTAAAGCTCTTGGACATCAGGTGGACTCTATCCTTTTTTTTATTTGGCGATTTATTTGTTGAACTTGTTTTGTTTCTGATTTTTTTTCTTTCTCTTTTTCCCTGAGGTTCTCGGTTAGGTGAAGGAATCACGTCTCCACTACAAAAAAAAAAAATTCTACAAGGTTCTATCTATCCTTTTATAAATAAAAAATAATAATAATAATATAAAGATTGCTTGCCTGATTGGTTGAATTCTCATTCATGCATCATCCATTCATCTTGTTTGCATCATAGCCTCGTGTTAGCTCGCATTCATCGTGTCTCATTCGTGTTAGGTCGCGTCTAGAGTGATTGTTTGCATTCAACTCCTAGGTTAAGGTTTGCGTCACGTCGAGTTGAGTCTTGCGTGCGAGTCTTAGTTAGGTCACCCCGTTTGTGTTCTGCACTAGGTCGCTTGCTTGCATTATCATTAACATTAATTATAATTACGTTTGCATTCACTTTTTCTGCATCTTCACGTTCACGTTTGCATGTTGCATTATCACTAACGTTAATTATCATTACGTTTGCATTCACTAGGTCGCTTGCTTGCTTGTATGAGATCTTCATTCACGCTACATTAGGTTGTATTATACTTTCTTCCTTTTTGTGTTTAGAACTACATCAAGGAATTTCCTTTTAATTATTTGCTGCATAATAGATTTTAGGTAAATTTATTAATTCATATCTGTGCAATATTCTTTTTTGCATTATTTTATACCTAGGATAATTAGGAAGTTTGCATATTAGGTTGATTTTCCTTTTTTTTGGTTCTTGCCATGTCTAGTTATTCCTTGCATATTGCATTTAAAATATTCCCTGTTTGCTTTTAGAATTTAGGAAAATTGACATATAGAGTTTAGGAGAATTTCCTAATTTGCATATTTGCATTTAGAGTCTAGGTTCATAGTTCAGCCGAATGTCAGTCTAGGTTCAATCTTTAAATTCGGTTTCCTTTTTTAATTTAGAAATTATTTTAGTTTTCCATTTTTTTGTAATAGCTCTATGAAATTTTACATTTCTTACATTTTTCATTAAAAAAAATTGGCATATTTGATTTCCCATTTTTTATTGATTACATATTTTGGTTCCTTCTCTTTTTTTGGGAATTTTTCATTTCTGGAAACTTTCTATATTTGAATAATTTTCTTTTTCGGAGTTAAATCCACTTAGTTTCTTTGAAAGGAAACTATATCTAGGAGTGAAGACAAGTTGTACCCAGAACCACCAGACGTCTTTTCAGGGAAGAGCAAAGATCCTGAAGACTATCTACAATGGAAGACCAACATGAATCATTGGCTGAGATCCAATGATATTCCCAAAGAAAAGAAACTAACTTTTGCTGTGAAAGCGCTCACTGGGGACGCTTACCAATGGTGGCTATGGGCAAGTACTCCAGCTTTTACAAAAAGCCAATATCATATTGGGGAGAGCTCAAAGGAAAGATGTATACGGAGTTTGTGCAGAAGTATCAAAATCGCAACAACTTCAAGGCCAAGCCCCAATACCAAGCGACACATAGTAGAGGAGTAATCCTATCCTACCAACTCAAGAGAGAACTACCAGACATACCCAACCTTAAAAAACTGCAAGCATATCGAGCTAAGACACTAAACTCTCAAAGGAGAATGAAAGCTAACTTGCTTTCTCTTGGTGCAGGTTATACAGTTTCGAGGTTGAAACTTTTTCAAGAGGGAGAGTATGATGAGGAAATCAAGTCACTAACAACCCTGAAACATAGAGAAGTCACCAAGACGCTGACTAAAACCCTTGGAGAGAACCAATCTAAGCAGACCAAAGACATAGTTGTCTTCCTTGGATCATATCGGTCCAACCATGAGGAGTTAAGCCACAAAACAATCTGTCCTAGAATCTTAACTCATCAAGGACTCACGGACAATTTGAATCACTTCAAAATGGATACTGAATTGGAAGTTATAGAGGATACAAGTTGGCAAACCGGTTTCGTAGTACTATCCGCGATTGGGTCAAAGATCGATCTGCACAGTCCAACTCACTCATAATCTAGACCTCAGACCACTTGTAGAATGTTAATAGATTTCTCATGGTTTCATTAAGCCAAAGAAACAAAGAATAATCCAAAGGAGGCCCAATTTATTACTAAATTTCCACAACATGTCTTCTTGGTTCCATTTAAGGGAAATGCTAGACTAGATCAGTTTAGTAGCCTTCAGACCTACACTTGGCGACCAGGAGAGGCATTCTCAACATTCAAGAAGTTTTCAAGATAACACTTTTTCATGCCCAAAATTTCCAGATATAAGGAATCACATATTCCTAAAGACATGCTAGAAAATTGTACTTTTTTTTCTTATCTTCGGTTTTGTCCCACTGGATTTTCATAAGAAGATTTTAACGAGGCAACACCTCTAGTGTGCATGAATACGAGGATTTTTTCACCAACTACCATGCTTCACAAGTCCTCTAACTTAGCCAGCAATGTCATTCTGGTCGTGGCCCTTGTCTTTATTTTAAGTCTTATTTATTTAAGCTTTAACCCATCTTTTATATTATTTTATGTTTTAGTTAATTGTGGCCTTTAGCCCAATTTTAATTATTTTTTCTTTCTTTTTGGTTATTGGCTCATTTGTAATCTGAATAATTATAAGCCCTAGACTTAAGGCATTATATAAGCCTAAGTTATCAGTAATAATAATACAGACTTTTCAGAAAATTAAACCTAGACTTGTGTCTTACAAAAATCAGCACCACCCTCTTCTAAGAGAGTTGCCGTGAGCTTCCAACCTTGTGGTGGAAGCTTTCTTGGAGTATCAAAAGCCCCTTCCACAGCTTATGTAGTCCCTTCGATCCACCGATCGTTTCTCCACTCTTCTGTCCAGCAGCCTGAGTTTCTCAGTGAAAGACAGTCAACCATCGATCTTACATCACAAGTCCTCTTACTCAGCCAAACATGTCATTCTGGTCGTGGCCCTTACTTAAATTTATTTTAAGTCTTATTTATTTAAGCCTTAAACCCATCTTTTATATATTATTTTATGTTTTAGTTAATTGTAGTCTTAAGCCCAATTTAAAAATGTTTTCATTCTTCTTGGTTATTGGCCCATTTGTAATCTGAATATTTATAATCCCTAGACTTAAGGAATTATATAAGTCTAAATTATGAGTAATAATAATACATAATTTTCAGAAAATTAAACCTAGACTTGTGTATTACAAAAATCGGCGCCACCCTCTTCTAAAAGAGTTGACATGAGCTTCCAACCTTGTGGTTGAAGCTTTCTTGGATTATCACAAACCCCTTCCACAACCTGTGTGGTCCCTTAGATCCATCCATCGTTTCCCCACTTTTCAGTCCAGCAGCCTGACTTTCTCGGTGAAAGACAGCCCATCATCGATCTTACATCACTAGTCATGTTAGTACAAGTAATGTAAGTGAGAGTCAAGAAGGAATGGGTAGTGTAGGTGAAGATAGATATGTGGAGATGGTGAATAATCCATTTCATGATAGCACAACATTTGATCATTATTATTAGGAGAATGGTTATCAAAATGTAGAGGGCCTAACGATGAGGCGAAAACATTTTACAATATCTTAGAAGGGGCACAAAATTCATTGTATGATGGTTAGCACCAAGGTCATACACAGTTATATTTAGCTGTTAGATTCATAAATATTAAGGCAAATAATAATTTGGCTGAAAAATGCATGGACTCGTGGGCAAAACTGTTTACAAAGTATTTGTTAGACGATAATTAGGCAACTGATTCATATTACGAGACAAAAAAATTGATGCGGAAGTTAAGCTTCCCATTTTGTATAATTTGTGTACATTAACAATTGTATGATCTTTTGGAAATAAGATGAAAAATGGGAAAATTGTAAGTTATGTATAGCACCAAAACATAAGCCTAGCGAGGGATGAACTAAAGTACAAGTTAGTCATATGTTGTATTTACCTATTGCCGATAGACTGAAGAGAATGTACCAGAACAAGAAAAACCAGCGGTAATGAGATGGCATGCTGAGCATGAATCAGAAGAGGAAGAAATATGTCATCCATGTGATTTGGTAGAGTGGAAAAATTTAGACAATTACATCTTCAATTTGCCAATGAACCCCAAAATGTTTATCTTATGTTATGTACAGATGGGTTCAATCCATTGTTACGTCTCGTAATCATTCATTGTAGCCTTTGATCATGACTCCATATAATTTACCTCCTGGTATTTATATGACAAAGGAGTACTTGCTTCTTATATTCTGGAGTTCTGGTCCAAAGCATCCGCGAGGTAGTCCTGATGTCTTCATTCGACCTGTGATTGAAGAATTAAAGGATTTGTAGTCTACTGGACAATTAGGGATTTTCCGGCATATAGCATGTTGTCAGGCTGGATGACACATGGTTGATTGGCTTCTAATTTGTATGGATGATACGAAGGCCTTTCAATTGCCAAATGGAAGAAATACATGTTGGTTTCAATGTCATAGGAGATATCTTCCTCATGATCATCCTTTACGAAAGAATTAAAAACTTTTTGAAGAGAAAGGACGCTTTGAATGACTATCCACCTAAGTCGGTGAGCAATTTCTATTCGAGGGAATAAGGCTGCCAATCCATTAAAAACCACAGATTGCAGTGGAAACGGTCAAGAAGTAAAGAAGGAAGGATATGGAATATGGCATAATTGAAATAAAGAAAGCAAACTTTGGGAGTTGCAGTACTGGCTGGACTTCAATCTAAGGCATAATCTTAATGTGATGCGTATAGAGAAGAATTTTTTCGATGACTTCATGTATTATTATGAACATTAAGAACAAAACGAAGACACAGTTGAGTTAAAGATTTGATCTAACAACATTATGTTCTCAAAACGTTCTCCATGCTGATGCTCATGGTAGAGATCTCAGTTCTTATATTCAGATTAAACTCAATAGCAAAAGAACACTTATTGGAATGTATCAAACATGAGGTTAAATTTCCGGAGGACTATGCTTCAGGTTTAGCTAGTAATGCGAATATAGATGGATGAATGTTTTTAAGGATGAAAAGTCATGATTACAATGTTTTATGGAGCAGCTACTTACATTAATCTTTGCAAAACTCTTACCACGAATCATACACATTGCACTATTAGATACCAAATACTGATTATATGCATTAATTGCCTCATATATATAACTAGAATTAATATGTTAAACTAATAAGTATTGTAATTTTGATTTTATAGGGGTTAGATTTTTCTAGTGACTTATGTTCTAGATCATTCAAACAAAGTCATGTTTAAACTCCTACGGAAAACACTGTCATAATTTATGTAATTTGGAGAAGATCTTTCCACCTGCCTTCTTCGACATGATGGAACACCTACCAGTCCACTTGCCATATGAAATTGAATTAGGTGGTTTTGTTAAATATAGTCGATGTATCCCTTTAATTTTTTTTTTAAGAAAATAATTGAAAAGCAAGACCAACAAAAAAAAAGAAGAATACGCTGCCAGATCAATTATTTACTCATATGTGAATGATGAGATACGCTGCCGGATTCGATGTCCATATTCGTTTTTCATATTCAGATCTCTGTGATGATGATGTCTCGACCATATTGGATGAACAATTTCCTACATGGTTAGAGATTATGTTGTTGGATAAACTTCATAATCAAGATAGAAGACTAAGACTTCTCGGATTATGAAGTTTCTATCAAAGTGTAATAGGATTACCATATATCTAATCCTAATAAGAATAGAAAAAATTAGTTTATGTTCCTATAAATAAGCTAATTGATGAGAAGTATCATGTAAGAAAATAGTTTTTGAGAGTTTTCTAAATTTTTAAGAAGAGTTGATTGTTACACTTTCTTTCAAGCTTAAACAAGCACTTATGATTGATCATTGAAGTTCTTAAATTAGTATCAGAGCATTAGGGCATAGATATCCACAAGTGTTTATCGATAAGCAAGTGAAAAACAAAGGAAACTAACGTCACCGAGGCATGGAATACATTGTTCCTTAGGTTCAAGCTAACGAACATTCAACATCATCACTGCAGTGTCCTATGTTGTTTGCGAAAAATTACACAGTTTGGGCACTAATGATGAAAGTGATGATGAAAATATATAAAGTTTGGGAGATAATTGAAAATGGTTCAACGGACCCCGACAAAAAATGATATAGTGAAGTGACTGATATCTCAATCGATTATGGAGAATCTGATTCTGCAGGTTAGAGAACAAGCTTTGAAGAAAGGATCTGGGAAGATATTAAATATTGACACCTAGGGGCAGATCAAGTAACAGAAGCAAGACGTAAAACAATAATGTCAGAATTCAAGAAATCAAGAATGAGAGACTTAGATAAAATATATAATTTCGTAGGAAAACTATCAGAGTTAGCTTCAAAAGCATCTATTCTTGGGCAAGCTATAGACGAACCTAAACTCATGAGAAGTTATTAAATAGCTTACCAAGAAATAAGTATATTCACATTATAGCTTCATTAGAACAGTTCCTCGATCTGAATGCAACTTATTATGAAGACATAGTGAGAAGACTGAAATCTCTTAAAGAAAGGGTTCTTGATGACGAGAACCAGAGAGAAACTCAAAGAAAATTGATGTTGACTACTGCCAACAAAATATTGCAGGTCTAAGAGGCCAAGGACGTGGCTTCAGAGGCAAAACATACAGAGGAAGAGTATGGGAAAGATCAAGCTCACGCGATTTCTCCCAAAATCGCTATCAACCAAGACAGAAAAAGGATCTTACAAAGAATCTGCTTCCGTTGTAACAAACCCGGTCACATTGCATCTTACTGTCCAGAGAAAAACACAAAAAATACAAGAGCAAATAAAATTGAAGCAGTGGAAGCTGATCCTGCACTTTGTATGCATGAAGTGGTATTTTTGAATGAAGAAAATATAATACCAAAACATTATAAAACTAAGGAGGGAGAAGAAGATGTTTGGTACTTAGATAATGGGGTGAGTAATCACATCACCGGAAAGAGATCATACTTCTTCGAACTAAACAAAAGCATCAAAGGAAATTTAAAATTTGGAGACCGCACTTGCATAGACATCGGAAGCAAAGGAACGATCATCTTTCAAAGCAAGCCATAAGAGCAGAAACAAGTCCACGACGTCTATTATATTCCTGACCTAAAGAGTAATATCTTGATCTTAGGACAAGCTACTGAAGCATGTTGCGATGTGAGAATGTCACAGCATTACCTAAGCTTCATGATGCAAATGGAAAAATCTTAATCAAAGTCATTCGAGCTGCAAACAGACTTGGGAAACCGATATGCTTACTAACAAGTCTGGTGCAACCCAGAATGAACCTGATTCGGATTCAACAGAAAAGGAGGATGAAGAAGAGGAAGAAGGACAGTTTAAGATGAAAGCAAGACCTGACCCGACCCATGACCCGGCCCATGACCCGTATCCTGACCCAGAGCACGACCCCCGGACCAACTCTGACCAAAACTCGACCAAGACCTATCCATGGCCCAAAGATTCACCAAATAAAGGAAAAGAAAGTAAGACCCAAGTACAGACCCAAAGAATTCATGCCTTGGTGAAATTCGATTTAGAAGTGATGGAAGAGTCCCACATTAAACAAACCAATTGGTTTAATTTAATGGTTTGTAATCACTTAAATTAAACCAAAGGGATTATGATAGAATATAATATCTTTTGATATTAAATTATAAATCAATTAAATCAAAGATATTCTTGTTAGCTAGAAATTAGGAGAAGTAGTTAAGATATGATTTAGTTAGGATCTTCAACCTATTTAAAGGCTTCACCCCTTGTACAGAAAAGACATCGAATTTTATAAACTATTTCAAAGCACTTTTGCTTCTTGCTTTCTCTGTTCATCCTAAGAACATTGTTTTCATTCACTTAAGGGTAGAGGAATCTACTGTGAAATTCCATAGCTCTTTGCAGGGTGATCCTGTGCTAGTGTAATCAAACCCCTTCATCATTCACATCAATTGGAGAGTTAGTAACCTCCAATTAAAACCCTAATCACCGCCATCAATCACTTACCTACAAGGGAAGCTAGTAGCTCCCTTCCATTCAAAATCATCAATCCGCTGCCTAAGGAGAGCTAGTAGCCTCCTTAAATCTTCAAGCCTCATCCCCTTCAAAGTTGATCCAGAGGTTTAAACATAACCAGGGCCGCACCAAGTGGTATCAGAGCCTCTTGAAGGTTATGGTTTGTGAAATCCCTTTGATTTCAAAACCACCATCAATTTCTTTTCATTTTTTTTTGTTTCACAAACAAAATTCTTTTATTTCTATCTGTTGTAAGTGAGCTGAGCCTTTCCTGAATTACAAAAAGATCTAAGAAAATGATCTAGATTTAAAAAATAATAAAAAAAAAATCTCGAAAACTTAAAAAAAAAAAAAAAAGTATATAGCAGAAGAGAAACCCTGCTAGGAATAGTTCAATCAGCTGACGAGAAAAATCTTGCAATCTTTCTATCTTAATCACAATAGGTTATAGCTCTAGATCTTAGGTGATTGGGCTTTGATCTAATCTGAACTTTTGGGAATAGCAAGAAAATTGTTTATTGAGAGATCACAAAATAGAAGTGAGAGAGAGAGTCTTAATTAACAGTTTGTTAAGTGTTTTTCAGGAAAAAATGGAGAATCCAAATGAAGAAACCCCTAGAGGAGAAGGAAACACACACCCTCATAGGCTTGATCCATTACAGATGGAAGCAATAATGGATGAAATAACCAGGAGACTTCAAACTATTTTTGAAAACAGAACTAACCAAGCTAATGAGTTTTTCTATGGAGTTGAACCTTTTGCAGGTAGACCAGCTCGTGGAGACAGACCAAAAAGAGGAGGAGGGCGCTTAGGAAGAGGCGCAAGGGTGAGAGCTAGACAAGGAGTTAGGCGAGATGAAGAGGAGACTCATGGATACTCGGATGAGAGTGGAGATCAATACCAACACCAGGAGCCAAGACCAGATAATAACCTAGGAGGAATCAAACTTCGAATTCCACCTTTTTCAGGAAAAAATGATCCAGATGCCTACTTAGAATGGGAAAAGAAGATTGAGATAGTTTTCAGCTGTCAAAACTTGAGGAAAAGAAGGTGAAGATAGCAGACACAGAGTTCGATGGGTATGCTATCAACTGGTGGGAGCAGATTGCCACCACTAGACGACGCAATGGAGAGCCCCAGATCACATCTTGGTATGAGATGAAAACCATGATGAGAAAGAGATTTGTACCAGTCCACTATAGAAGGGATCTACACCAGAAACTGAGGAGACTAACCCAAGGAACAAGGAGTGTAGAGGATTATCATCAAGAAATGGAGAGTCTCATGATCAAGGCTGAAATAGATGAGACTATGGAAGCTACCATGGCACGGTTTCAAGGAGGACTTAACAGAGACATTCAGGATCGATTGGAGTTGCAGGAGTATGAAGACATGGATGAACTACTCCACAAGGCCATTCTTATTGAACAACAAAACAAAAGGAGGAACATTACAAGGAACCCATATATGTCAAACTCTAAACCGCCTTATAACAGAAGTGATAGACAAGGAGAGTCATCTTTCAAGACGCCTGCTAAGGCTAAGGAAGGAGCAACTATGCCTTCCCCACGTGAAGACAAGGGCAAAGGACCAGCAACTCAAACGCCTCCCACAAAGACCAGAAACATCAAGTGCTTCAGATGTCAAGGATTTGGACATTATGCCAATGAATGTTCAAACAAGAGGGTGATGCTTATCCTAGAGAATGGAGAGCTAACATCAGAGGATGATCAATCAGAAACAAAAAGTGAAGCTTACCCTGTCCAAGGGTAATTATTGGTTACTAGGAGAACTTGTTTCACACTCGATGCCTCATCCAGGAAAAGGTGTGTAGCTTGATCATAGATGGAGGGAGTTGTACCAACGTGGCCAGCCAAACACTTGTGGACCGGCTCAACTTGGTCACTCACAAACATCCCAGACCATATCAGCTACAATGGCTTAATGAGGAAGGAGAAATGAAAGTTACAGAACAAGTGGAAGTACCTCTAAGCATTGGGAAATACCAGGATCAGATCATATGTGATGTGTTGCCCATGGAAGCAAGTCACATTCTTCTGGGAAGACCATGGCAATACGACAAGCGAGCTATCCATGATGGGTATACCAACCGACACTCATTCAAACACAAAGGAAAACAGATCACACTCGTGCCACTCACACCCCAGGAGGTTCACCAAGATCAAATACAACTAAAACAAAGGAGAGAAGAAGCCAAGGCACTAACACCAGCAACTCACGGCTATGAATCCACCAAGGTAACTCATCACAGTCTTTTTGCCACTCCTAGTGAAGTTAAACATGCATTAAATGAGCAACAATTTATGATGTTATTGGTTTGCAAATAATTGCTAGCTAGTAGTACTAACCTGACTCCGGAAATACCGAGAGAGATTGAGTTTCTATTGCAAGAGTACAAGGATGTATTTCCAGAAGATCAACCAGTAGGATTACCTCCTTTCAGAGGTATAGAACATCAGATTGACTTTGTACCCGGTGACACTCATCCCAACCGACCAGTTTACAGGACCAATCCTGTAGAGACAAAATAACTTCAAAGACAGGTCAATGAGCTCTTGGAGAAAGGACATATCCGCGAGAGCTTAAGCCCTTGTGCAGTACCTGTTTTGCTTGTGCCTAAGAAAGATGGTAGCTGGCGCATGTGTGTAGAGTGCAGAGCCATAAACAACATCACAGTTAAGTACAGACATCCTATTCCTCGCTTAAATGATATGGATTTTGTTTTTTTTTTTAAGATAGATTTGAAAAGTGGTTATCATCATATTAGAATGAAAGAGGGAGATGAATGGAAAACTGCTTTTAAAACAAAATTAGGATTGTATGATGCCTTTTGGACTCACTAATGCACCTAGTACCTTTATGAGATTAATGAACCATGTATTAAGGGCATTCATAGGACGATTTGTAGTAGTCTATTATGATGATTTTTTTATTTACAGTAAAAACATGGCAGAACATCTTGATCACCTTAGACATGTCTTAGATGTCTTAAGAAAGGAAAACTTGTATGCAAACCGAAAGAAATGCTCTTTTGGGACAGATAACTTGGTCTTTTTAGGTTTTGTTGTTACTTCTCAAGGTATTAAGGTAGACGAGGAGAAAGTGAAGGCAATCAAGGAATGGCCCACGCCTAAAAATGTAAGAGAAGTGAGGAGCTTTCATGGACTTGCTGGATTCTATAGAAGATTTGTGAACGACTTTAGTACCATTGCAGCTGCTCGACTTACAGAAGTCATTAAGAAAACCGTAGGATTCACTTGGGGACCAGCCCAGTCTGAAGCATTCGAATTGTTAAAAGGGAAGTTGACTAATGCCCCTTTACTTGTGTTGCCAGATGTTTCGAAAACTTTTGAGATTGAATGTGATGCTTCAGGAATTGGAATTGGTGCTGTATTGATGCAGGAAAAGAGGCCTATAGCTTTATGCTCTAGTAAGGGCCCTGCAAATATGGCAACATTACTTATGGCCTAAGGAGTTTGTAATTCACACAGATCATGAATCTCTTAAACACCTCAAAGGACAACAAAATTTAAATAAAAGGCATGCAAGATGGATGGAATTCATTGAAACTTTTCCTTATGTCATTCATTATAAACAAGGTAAGGAGAGCATCGTGGCAGATGCTCTCTCAAGAAGGTATGCTCTTTTATCCTCTATGGAAACCAAATTATTAGGTTTTGAACATCTTAAAACTTGTTACACTAATGACCCTGATTTTGGAGAGTTGTATAAGGACACTATTTCTCATGCTTAAGGACGATTCTATCAGTTCAAAGGGTTCCTATTTCGTGACAGTCAGTTGTGTATACCGAGTGGAACCATCAGAGAACTTTATGTTAGGGAAGCACATGGGGGAGGTTTAATGGGACATTTTGGCGTTGCTATGACCTTAGCCACGATACAAGAACACTTGTATTGGCCCAATATGAAAAGAGATGTGGAAAGGATATGCTCAAAATGTGTCGAGTGCAAACAAGCCAAATCTAAGGTACAGCCCACAGGTTTGTATACTCCATTACCTATTCCTGATCACCTTTGGGTAGACATTTCTATGGACTTTGTTTTAGGACTGTCTAGAACTAGGTAAGGAAAGGACAGCATATTTGTAGTGGTAGATAGATTTTCAAAAATGGCTCATTTCATTCCATGTCATAAAACAGATGATGCAGTTTTAGTGGCTGATTTATTCTTTAGGGAAGTTGTTAGGTTACATGGAATGCCTAGAACAATTGTGTCAGATAGGGATTCTAAATTCCTTAGTCATTTTTGGAGGACCCTTTGGGGAAAGTTAGGTACTAAGTTATTATTTTCCACAACTTGTCATCTACAAACTGATGGAGGGAGGATGAAAAAGAGGATGAACCTGATTCGGATTCAACAGAAGAGGAGGATGAAGAAGAGGAGGAATGACAGTTTAAGATGAAAGCAGGACCTGACCCGACCCATGACCCGTATCCTGACCCAGAGCACGACCCCCGGACCAACTCTGACCAAAACTCGACCAAGACCTATCCATGGCCCAAAGATTCACCAAATAAAGGAAAAGAAAGTAAGACCCAAGTACAGACCCAAAGAAAGGCCCTTCACCCCTTGGTGAAATTCGATTTAGAAGTGATGGAAAAGTCCCACATTAAACAAACCAATTGGTTTAATTTAATGGTTTGTAATCACTTAAATTAAACCAAAGGGATTATGATAGAATATAATATCTTTTGATATTAAATTATAAATCAATTAAACCAAAGATATTCTTGTTAGCTAGAAATTAGGAGAAGTAGTTAAGATATGATTTTGTAGATATAATTTAGTTAGGATCTTCAGCCTATTTAAAGGCTTCACCCCTTGTACAGAAAAGACATCGAATTTTATAAACTTTTTCAAAGCACTTTTGCTTCTTGCTTTCTCTGTTCAGCCTAAAAACATTGTTTTCATTCACTTAAGGGTAGAGGAATCTACTGTGAAATTTCATAGCTCTTTGCAGGGTGATCCTGTGGTAGTGTAATCAAACCCCTTCATCATTCACATCAATTGGAGAGTTAGTAACCTCCAATTAAAACCCTAATCACCGCCATCAATTACTTACCTACAAGGGAAGCTAGTAGCTCCCTTCCATTCAAAATCATCAATCCGCTGCCTAAGGAGAGCTAGTAGCCTCCTTAAATCTTCAACCCTCATCCCCTTCAAAGTCGATCCAGAGGTTTAAACATAACCAGGTCCGCACCAAAGTCTTGATGAGAATCGTGGAAGTGGCACGTGAGAATGGGCCATATAAGATTGTAAACCATCAGCTTAATGTCGAAACGAAAAATGCAGAAGAAAATGACTCTATTAATCGTGTTTATTTGGTAAACAAACGAGGCAACCCTTCGCAAGCTCCACCATGTTTAGAGCTTCTAAACCATTAGAACTCTTACATGGTGATTTGTGTGGACCCATTAATTGATGATAACTCTAGATATATGTGGTCAATTTTAATAAAGGAAAAAGTCATGCATTCGAGAAGCTTCAGGCCTTTAATAGCTCAGTTAAAAAGGAATTTAAGAGAAACAATCAAGACACTTAGAACTTATAGAGGAGGCGAGTTCACGTTTAGGGAGTGCAATGATTTCTGCCACTAAAATGGCATTAAACAACATCTCACGCACCAGATATTCCATAGCAGAATGGAGTGGTAGAGAGGATAATTCAACCCTTAATGGAAATATCGAGAAGCATTCTTAAAGCTATGAATGTGCCTAACTATCTATGGCGAGAAGCGGTTCGTCACTCAATGTACTTAATCAATCGAGTGCTGATAAGAGCACTTAAAAACATGAACCCAAATAAATGTCTTCAACAACACAAACTGAGTATTCAAAACATGAGAGTATTCGGTTGTTTAGAATACGTTAAGATCGAGTCTCATCATCTCAAGAAACTAGACGACAGATGACAAGCTTGAGTGCATCTTGGGATCAAACCAGGATCAAAGACATACATATTGTTAATCCAACAATCATAAAGATTGTAGTAAATCGTGATGTTGTATTTGATGAAAAGAAAAGATGGAATTGGATTAACGCAAGAAACAAACTGAGAAGGGAACCAAGAATGTTTCATATGAGGTGGTGAGAAGTCATAGATTCTGGGGAAAGCCCTGTAGTCATTGCAGATTATCAAAATCAAAAAAAAAATATGAAGGAAACATTATATATGAATCTGAAAGAGAAGTAGATGAGAACAAGCATAAAAACAAGAATAAAGAAGAGGGTCTTGACTTAAGACTTGGTATACACCTAGTTTAATGGGAAACACACATGGTGAACGAAGCTGGTTGTTCAACTCTCTATTCCTGGGAACACCAAGTATCTTGACAATAGAACACGGGTGGGACGGATGATGAGGACATCGTCCCAGCTACTGCACCGGTTATACCACCAGGACCTCTAACTCAATCAAAGAGGAAGGCGTTAAGAGACAAGCTCGACATGCTGCTGGAGAGTGGTGCCCGTCAGGAACTCAAGCTGACCGCGCCAGATCCCCAACCGACCGATCCCGGTCTATGCACGATCGATCCCGACCCGTTCAAGCCGGACAATGAACAATGGAGGTTCATTCTCGAAGACTCTTATACATCCGGTGTCTTTACCATTACCATCCAGTAAAGACACCAATAGTCGTGCTAGCAAAATTTTATTCTTTTTCCTATCTTTGGTTTTATCCCATTGGGTTTTCCGAAGAGGGTTTTAACGAGACAATACTCTTAGTACGCAAGACGGTGAAGACTTGTTCATAATTTTACACCATTCACAAGTCTCTACCAAATTCGCCTAAGTACTTATTTGGACTTTCTATCTTTCTTATTTATGTTTTATAGACTAAGTAAGTTATTTGGGCTTAAAAGTTGTATTAATTACTTAAGCCCATAGTCATTTAAAATCAACACCAATAAGTAAACACCATGTTGTTTTTATTTCTTAAAGGGGCTAAACATCATGTTGTTTATTCTAAGTCTGTAACAAGCCATTATATAAGCCTTTGAACTATTTATTAATAAAGACAACCATCAGTTAAGAATTAAAACAAAAACCCTAAGACTTGTCTTGCTGTCCTTGGCGCCGTCCCCAATTCTCCTTGGTGAGCTTGCCGTGTTCTTCAACCTTTGTGGTTGGAGTTCTTGGAGTATCACAAGCCCTTTCACAGCTTGTGTGGTCTCTTTGATCTACATTTCGACTCTATCTTTCTTGTCTAGAAACCTGAGTTTTCTCGGTGAAAGGACAACCCTCCAACGTTCTTACATAAGAATTTTTGAATGGAGGGATGGATCAATTGACGCCATAAGCCTCTATGGCAGCGAGGCTAGATAAGTTGGCTGCTCAGAGGATTGCTTCTCACAAAACTCGGAGGCTATGATTTTTGGTTGGCTATGGCAAAACTTTGTTTCTTTATTTCATGTGTGTATAAAATAACAAGGCTACAGTGGGACTTTATAAGGAGTCTGTCAGCTATGCCTTTTAGAGGTCTTTGAAACAGATTACAATAAAAGGAAACCTAATTTCCAATTAAATGGGGTGGCGAGACAAAAGCCTTACTCTACATTAATAAAAAGACTAAAAAGAAACAAAACAAACATAGAAAGGAAACAAGGGATGAGTCCAATAATCAAATAAAGGAAACTTACTGCTTACCATGGCGGCTCCCTTTAGCTTAACTCTTACGATGTAGGCTCCTTGTTGAAGTGCGGTGTTTTGGTGCTGCCTCTCAAGCATCAGAGTGCACCGTTTCATTAATAGGAGAGAGACTGAATAAGGTAAGTTGCATGTTGCTTGAAAGAAGTGTGAGCTCTCTTAGGCAGGCCTCTTGGGCTGGACCTAGTCATGCATGGGTAGTGTCGGGCCGTTCTTGGGCTGTGCCTGGTTGTGCCTAGGTTGTAACGGGTTGTTCTTGGGTTGGACCTTGTCATGCGTGGGTCGTATCAGGTCTTACTCGAAGATGACTCGTGTCCGGGCCCATTCATGACTGGTCCATGCTGGGCTCCTCGGGTAGCTGGCCCTTCTTGCGTTCTGGTAAGAAGTCTTGGCTCGTCTCAAGTGCTTTCTGGGTGAGCAAGGCCTCCACGTCTTGGTTGAAGCCTTCTCTCTAGTCTCTAGAACAAGACCGTGTCCTGAGTGACCTCCTAAGGTCGGGAACAATGATTGTGGGTTCTAAGTCAAGTCTCATGTCCTCATCATTTCCTCCCCCTTGAGAGAATTCTGATCTCAGAATCGTATCACCTACATCAAATGGAGACAAGTCAGTGACATTAAATGTAGAAAAGATGTTAAACTCACCTGGAAACTCGATTTGGTAGGCATTATCATTGATCTTCTTGATGACTTTGAATGGATTTTCTTCTCTTGGTGAGAGCTTGGACTTCCTTTCCTTTGGATGGTTCAAAGGTGAGCTCCTTGCGGCCCTGGTCCACATATTTCTTGGTTTGCTTGTTCTTAGTGAATTTTCTTAAACAGCTCGGCCTTTGTTTTCACATCTGATGAGGACATCAGACCGACTACCGTCCCAGAAGTACCACCAGGACCACTGACACGAGTCAAGGCCCGAGCCTTAGAGCACAAGTTCAACGAACTGGCGAGGAGAGCAAGCGAACAAGCACCAGCCCATGGACCGGCCCACCGAGAACCACATGACCCAGTCCACGGACCGGCTCACCGAGGCAAGATCGCATCACACCCGGAACCATGGAGGTTCCTGCTCGAAGATTTTTCCAGCTCGGGTGCCTTCACCATTACCATCCGGTGAAGGCACCAAAAGCCGTGCTAAGACATTGTACTCTTTTTCCTACTTTCGGCTTTGTCCCACAGGGTTTTCCGAAAAAGGTTTTAATGAGGCAACTCTCTCAGTGCATGGCGACCAAGGCCTGTTCTCAAGCTCAACATCTTCCACGGGCCCAAGTCGACTTCGTCCCTGTCCTTATGGGGCTTATCTATCTTATTTCTTATTTTTAGACTAAGTGTGGAATTAAGGCCTTAATCCCAATTCCTAGTTGTTGGCGATTTGTCCTAGGCCCAAGCCTTTGTGTTTAAGCCTTAGCCTAGGCTCATTTCTCTATTTAAAACTTTCTGATGTTTTTATTTAGACTTCATGTTGTTTTGGGGAAACATCATGTTGTTTACCCTAAGTTATAAACCAAAGGCTTATAAAAGCCTTAATACTTGCAATGAGTAAGACAACTTGAATTTTAAACAAAAACCTTAAGACTCTTGTCTAAAAAGTCAGTGCCTCTCTCTCCTCTTGGTGAGCTTGCAGTGAGTTTCCTCCTTCTAGGTTGAAGCTACCTTGGTGTATCACAAGTCTTCCGCAGCTTATGTGGTCCTTTCGCTTCATCCTTCCTCCATCAAACCGTGGTCCTAACCCTTGAGCTTCTCGGTTGAATACCACTCAGCCACTACGCTTGTATCATCATGTATCAGAGCTGAAAAGCTCCGAAGTACTAGGTTGAATCTATCCTTTACTATCTCTGATTTTTCCTTTCCATTGTTTTTGAGTTTTCCTACTTTTAAGTTGTTCTTCCTCTTCTTTTTCTTCCCAGCAAGGAAAAGGTGCGCATGACAAGTCACAATAAAAGGAAGAAAATCATCATAGAAACCGCCACCAATAATCCAGAATCCTTTAACTTTTAATCAAAAAAAACAAAATACAAAAAAAAATCCTACCCAGAGCACTTGTTTCATTTGAGAAATCGTGGACCTAGCCCTCCTAGTGCCCACGCGTGTGTTGGTAGGAGTTTGGTTGAGTTCTTGTTTTCTTTGGCTTGGTAGGATTTGAGTTTCTCGTCCTAGCAGGTGAGACTCGATCTCGTTGATGCGAGTCGCGTCGTATTCTAGGTGGTCAAGCCGCTTGTTAGGTCTAGGCAACTGTTCCCGCTCCTTAGCCCCATCCCGTTAGGACTAGTCTCCCACCGAGTCTAGAGCTGCAGAGTTTCAGTCGGTCATAGGACCTAGAACGAGCTCCCGTACTGATGTGATCCTGCCCAGCCGAACGGACTGACGGACATTCTGATTAAAGTTGAAACAGGTGGCCCGAAGGAGGTTAAGGACGTCCATCCAATCAACTCAACAAACGTCCATAACATGAAGCCAGACGTCCTGGAAACACGTCCAGAACGTCCTAACTCAGTACCCGGACATCCCGATTTAGTACCAGGACAAGGACCCCAACCCAATTTTCTCATGTTCCATTCCAGTCTCGACCACGCCATGACCCGCGTCAACCAGGCCCCAACCAGACGTCAACCATTATCAAATCATACCATGACCCGAACTCGTCCATGACCTGATCCAAGGGCTTGGCTAGAATCTTAAAGGATCATTTTCATAAAGCCCATTTGCTATTTCTAGGCCCAACATGTTTTCTCTTCTCTTCTTTGCATTTAATAAAGTAGTTGGCAGTTGGGAGTTGGGAGTTATCTCCATCACTTCCCTTCTTGCATGGCTTTGCATGTTCTTGGAAGTTGTTTCGAATATGCAAGCCTTCTAGCTTCTTCCTTTGTTTCTATATAAATAGAAGGCTTAGGCATTTGTATTTCTCATCAAAAATTTTAATAAAAAGAGCTTTTGCTTTCCTAAGAGTTTCGATCACCGAGTAGTGCATCATATCTACTCTCTCCTAGGCTCTCCCTTGGTGCGAAATATCCTTGGGCCCGTCTAGAAAACCCTTGTTGAACCTTGGTGCGTCATATCCTTGGTTCTTCAAGTCCGGTAAATCAAATGTCTTTCCGCAGCCTTTGTGTGACCCTTCGCTCCACATCCCTTGATAACTTGAGCTCACGCTCATTGTGCAAGGCTTATCCCCCTTACTCCCTTGTTGTGCCAATTTTGGGTTGTGATCTTTACCAAGATCATATCAAGTGGTATCAGAGCAACCCAACAAGCTGAGTACAATGATCGATTTAGAAGACATATCGTCTTGTTGAAGCATTTACACTACGCAGGGAACGGATATGCAGAGCTCGACACAACTATTTTCAAACCCATTGGAGAGATGATGTTCAATAATGGGGCAGACCCTTTTATCCAGATCAGAGATATATCCATCAACTACATCATCCACCTGAATCCCCACCTATACGTGGAAGGTATGACCAGATTCATGAAAGGCGAGTACCTCAACGAAACAAGTTCCATGAACCACCTAGGCGTGAGTGGTCTGATCAAAGGCATGAAAGGCGCCCCATTGAATCTACAAAAAGAATCCGTGATTGCCAAGATTCTTATGTTGATGAATGTATTACCCAGACATATGAGAGGCGTTCCTTTCCTTCTTCATAGGGAAGACATGTTCAACAAAGAAGTTATGGTGATGAAGCTGTGGAACAACTCAAGCAAAACAAGTCTCCACGACCAAGCAAACTTCACCAACAGCTGGAAACACCAAAGACTTTGGACGACCTTGATGATTCGCTTAAGAAAGCGCTTAGGGATTGGAAGAATAGCCGGAAGAAGAACAAAGCTCCACGCCCATCTTCATAAGCTCTTACCACCAATCTGGATATTAGTTGTTATATTGTGGAACCGGTGGATCAAATCAAAGAAATAGCACAACAACTTCAGGTTCATGAAGAAAACCAACCAGCACAGGCACAAGAGGAACCACCGGAAGCCATAAACCAGTCAATGCCCGGCCTGAACACATTTCACGATAGTTCAGATTTGAGGGCAAATCCTTTTCAAGAGGGAGGGGATGATGTGATCCTGCCCAGCACGAACGGACTGACGGACGTCCTGATTAAAGTTGAAACAGGTGGCCTGAAGGAGGATAAGGACGTCCATCCAATCAACTCAACAAACGTCTATATCATGAAGCCAGACGTCCTGCAACACGTCAAGAACATCCTAACTCAGTACACGGACGTCCCAACTCATGAAAGATTATGAGTTTGAGAGATTTGTAGAATGAGAGAATGAGAGAATGAGAGATTAGAGAGAATTAGAGAATTAGAGAGAAGAATGATTTATTAGAAAATGAGAATTATGAATTCTTACTTACAAAATGTGAAGGGAGTAAGGTATTTATACTAATCTAGTATAGGCTTGTTTGGATACAAGGATAGCCTTATACATAAATGGCTTACAAGGATAACATTATTCAATAATACAAACAAACCTTAGACACTCCCTTTGACATAGAAATAAATCGCCATTTAATATGCATTAAAGGCTTTCATACTTCATCATTTCTTCTTCATTCCAACACTCCCCCTCAAGCTTAAGATGTGAAAAACATTTAGGCTTGCAACCATGAAGTATTACTTCATTAAAAACCTAGAGAAGGAAAACCCAATTGGGACAAAACCTTTTCTAGGGAAAAAGAGTATAACACTCCATGTTGGGATCATTAGTGTGGAATGGACATAAGGCCAAGTCTTGGATAGATAGAGGTGCCAATTTTAAGAGATGTTGCCTTGGTGAATACATCAGCTAGTTGGTCCTCACTCCTTGTATAGCAAGGTAAGATGATACCTTTCCCAATAGCCTCTCTTACTTTGTGGCAGTCCACTTCTATATGCTTGGTCCTTTCATGAAACACTGAGTTGGAGGTTATATGTATGGCCGCCTGATTGTCACAGTAAATGGTGATTTTATCCTCACACTTCACGGCTAGGTCTTCTAGGATTTGCTTCAGCCAGATACATTCAGTTGTGAGCTTCCTCATTGCTCTATATTCAGATTCTGCACTAGAGCATGAAACCACCTTTTGCTTCTTGGTTTTCCAAGTCACAAGATTTCCTCCTATGAAAGTACAATAGTCTGTGGTACTTCTCCTATCTTCCCTATCTCCTGCCCAATCTGCATCACAATAACCAACCACATTTGTGTTTTTATTGTTACCCATCCATATACCTTGTTCATGTGTGCCTTTTAAGTATCTTAGAATTCGCATGGCCATCTCCCAATGTCTTATCTTTGGTCCTTGCATGTGTTGTGATACCTGATTCACAGCAAAACATAAATCTGGTCTAGTGATGGTTAATAAATAAGCTTACCAACCACTTTCCTATAGAGCTTAGGATCATGAAAATTAATTTCTTCAACTAGCTCCCCCTTAGTTGCGATTTTATAGTCTTCTTCTAAGGGTGTTTTGGCTGGCTTAGCTTCCATCATACCTGTGGATGTTAGTAAATCTACAATATACTTGCTTTGAGAGAGAAAGAAACCTTCCTTAAACCTACATACTTCAATTCCTAAGAAGTATTTAAGTTCTCCTAAATCCTTTATATCAAAGACACTTTTTAAGTAATCTTTAGTAGATGCAATACCAACACTATCATTACCAGATATGATTATATCATCTACATAGATAAGGATTACCACAATACCTTCCTTACTTTTTAATGTGAAAAGAGTATGTTCCACTTCAGATCTTTTGAAGCCTTTATCCATTAAGGTTACACTTAGCTTGTGGTACCAAGCTCTTGGAGATTGTTTAAGGCCATAAATAGCCTTCCTTAACCTCAGTATATTACCGCTTCCAACCTCATCTTCTAGGCCAGGTGGAGGTGACATGTAAACCTCTTCTTCTAGTTCACCTTGCAAGAAAGCATTCTTGACATCCATTTGCCACAATTCCCACTCAAGATTAGTTGCAACAGTAAGCACAACATTGACAAAATGTAGCTTAGCAACAGGAGCAAATGTATCTCTATAATCCTCACCATATGTCTGAGTAAAATCCCTAGCTACCAACCTAGCTTTATATCTATCAATTTCACCATTACTTTTGTATTTAATGGTAAAAATTCATTTAGAACTTACAGCCTTCTTTCCTTTTGGTAAAGTGGCTGAAGCATATGTACCATTCCTCTCCATGGCTTGTTTCTCAGCTGAGATAGCTTCCCTCCATTCCTTTATAGACATAGCTTCTTCATATGTCTTTGGGATCTGCTCATTGTCAAGACTAGAAATAAAAGCAACATGAGTAGAAGGTAAGTGTGCAATATTACAAACTCCCTGGTCATGATGAACTACAGCATTCCCATTGTAGAAGACTGGCGGATTTCTTTGTCTTGTGCTCCTCCTTAAAACAGTAGGTTGAGCCTCCTCTTCCTCTTCACTCAAAACTTCAATGAGAGTAGGTCTTGATCTTTTGGAAGCTGAAGCTAGAATGGAATCATCTCCTGCTGAGTCTTGTTGGACATGAGTAGATGCTTCTCCCCCCCCATGTTCAAGAGGAGGAAGCCCAGGAGAATCAAGAGATGTTGGGCGAGACAGAGGCCGAGAGGACGCGGCTGGTCCGGATGCATCCGCCGAGCCGGAAGGGCCGGGATCTGAGCAGACGTGTGGATTGGCCGGGACTGAGGGGCCTGGACTACATGCTACTGGGGCATTTAACTGAGGTGATGACGCTGTCTGCTGACTACCTCCTATTCCAATACTTTCCAAGAGTTTTCTTAAGTATTCAGCTTGATCTGTTCTTGTTGATGAGATGTCTTTAAATTGCTCCCAAGTTCCTTCTTCATAGAAACCTTTTTCTTTTTGGAACTTTACATCTCTAGACACCAAGACTCTTCTAGTCTCTGGGTCATAACATTTGTATCCTTTCTGAGTTGATGAGTATCCAATGAACATAGCTTTAACACTCTTTGGTTCAAGCTTGTTCCTTTGCTCCCTAGGTATTAACACAAAACAAACACACCCAAAAACTTTCAAATGATCAATAGTGGGCTTATTGTTGTTTAATACCTCAAATGGGGATAGATCATCAAGGACTTTTGTTGGTGTCCTGTTGATTAAGTAGCAGGCTGCTACAAGTGCATCCCCCCAAAATCGCTTAGGCACTTTCATGTGGAACATCATAGTTCTCACAACCTCCATTAGGTGCCTGTTCTTTCTTTCAGCAACTCCATTTTGCTGTGGAGTATAAGGGCAGCTTGTCTGGTGCTCAATGCCATGTTTAGTGAGATGTTCCTGAAGTTTGGTACTTGTGTATTCCCCTCCATTATCTGTTCTAAAGCATTTGATTCTTGCATAGTATTGGTTAGTAACATATGCTTGAAAATTTAAAAATGCATCATACGCTCTATCTTTAGAACTAAGAAGCGTAACCCATGTATATTTGGACTTTTCATCAATAAATGTCACAAAATATTTATGGTTTTCTCTAGATGGAAATGGGGATATCCACACATCAGAATGCACCAATTCAAAACAATTTTAGTATTTATGCATTGATTTTTCAAAAACAGTTTTTACAATGTTTTCCAAGAATACATGAATCACACAACTTTTTAGGCATTTTTAAACCAGGCACCATTAACTCAAGAGCTCTTGGATGAGGATGTCCTAGTCTAGCATGCCACAAATCCGAATCAGTATTGAATGTATGAGGCTGAAAAACCGATTCTAATGCACTACAACTAGCCATATTATCAAGCACATACAAGTCATCTTTTGTGGTTCCTTGTCCAAAACATCTCCTGGTTTCAATATCCTGAAAATAGAAATCATTAGGACCAAATATTGCATGACAATTCAGATCAGTAGTAGCTCTTTTAACTGATAACAAGTTAGATGTAAAAGATGGCATATAAAAAGCTTTAGATTCCTTCTTGCAATGATCACAAAATTGCCTCCTTTTCCTAGAAACACTTGCTGGCCTGAAAGAACTTTTGTGAGCAGCTACTAGTTCAGCTTTGTTGCCAAACAATCCATGTGATCCTTGCTCCTTTTGAATTTGAGCACACACTTCTTCCAAGCTAGGCAACTTATCAGACCTGAGAATATGCTTAATAAGATATGAGTAAGTAGAATTAAGAGTTAAAAGTAACCCAAACACCTTATCTTGTTCCTTTCTTTCAAGGAGTACAAGTGGTTCAATAGTGGCTGGCCTTAGCATTTCTAGCTCAGCCCACAAAGCTCTGAATGAGCCATAGTGCTTTGTGAAATCAGCATCCTCCTGCCTTAGTTCATTCAAAGTCTTCTTTACTTCAAAAATTCTCAAAAGATTATTAGTATTTACATACACCTTTAACAAGGTGTCCCAAAGATCTTTTGCATTTTCACAAAAAGAATATGCTTCTAAAAGATCACTAGCAAGAGAATTTTGTAATATAGAAAGTACCAATTGATCTTCTTGGTACCATTTTGCTTGTGCTGCATCAGTCACTTCAGCCACTTCATTGTCTTCAATGCTATTTGTGGCAATGTGGTTCCATAGACCTTTACCACCTAATGTGGTTTTCATGGTCCTAGACCACAAAAGATAATTTGCTCCATGTAGAATCACTGGAGCTCTAAGAGATGTTTGAATCTCCATGTAGACTTTGTTACAAGGATTTAGTGGTTGCTTGGTAACTTGGTCGCCTGAATGGTAAGTCACGGACAATTGCTTGATCACGACTGGCCACAGCTAGGTCACGGCTAGTATGCTTGTACAAGATCGCTATGTTATGGCTGGCCGTTTAGTCACAGATGAATTGCAGTCTCGGTTACTTGGTATGCTTGTGCAGATAGAGACAATTTTGGTCGGGAGATTCCTGGTCGGGTCAATTAACCACACGAATGCCTATCCGAACTGTAATACCAACCACTTGGGACAGTGATGAAAAAAAAACACTTGATTCCTGCACTGATAAGCAATATAACTTGGAAGAACAAAAATTATATACCAGGCAGTGAAGAATTTGACCAAGAACAATTATCACAATTTAAAAAAAAACGTGACTAGCAAGAAACCAAAATTGGCGCCAAGTAACAACACCTAACAAACTAAAACTGATTTAGTTAAAATAGTTACAAGATATTAACAACCTGTAACCACCTAAAACTGATTTAGAATGTTAATAACAATCAAGAAATCTATTAATTTCGAATTTTAAAGATGTAACTAATATTAAAAATTTCAAAAAATCAATTTTAACATATCCAAATGATTAACAAAGAAATCAAGAAAATCAATTTTGGAGATTTAAACCTATTAGATTGACTTGAAAATTCGTCAGGACTCTCACAAGACACTAATTAAAGTTTCCAGATTCAAAGAATTAAAGAAAACTGAGAAAGAATTAGAATTATATCACCAGGATCTTGATACAGGTGATTTTGGACGTCTTTGAGGCAAAATTCAAGAAAACCCTTTAAACTCAATGGAATCGAGTTCTTCTTTTTTTAAACAGAAACTAGACTCAAGGTGCTTGAGTTTAGGCTTTTGAAAATCACGATTTGAAGGAAAAATGACGTCGAGATGACCTGGGGAATGTAGGAGTTCGAAACAAACGCGATCACGAACACCTTTTGGAAGAAAATTCGTATCTTTTGATTCCTTGGGCCAAATGATGCGATTCAGGTGGCTGTGGATTCGGAATTCGCAATATTATTTATAAGATGACGATCGAAATTACTCCAGAAAAAGATGAAGAACAAGATGGATTCTTGTTGAATCAATGAAAGAATGATGAAATTTACCCAGATTTGATGTAACCTGACTCTGATACCATGAAAGATTATGAGATTGAAAGATTTGTAAAATGAGAGAATGAGAGAATGAGAGATTAGAGAGAATTAGAGAATTAGAGAGAAGAATGATTTATTAGAAAATGTGAAGGGAGTAAGGTATTTATACTAATCTAGTCTAGGCTTGTTTGGATACAAGGATAGCCTTATACATAAATGGCTTACAAGGATAACATTATTCTATAATACAAACAAGCCTTAGACACTCCCTTTGACATAGAAATAAATCGCCATTTAATATGCATTAAAGGCTTTCATACTTCATCATTTCTTCTTCATTCCAACAAGTACCAGGACAAGGACCCCGACCCAATCTTCTCATGTTCCCGTCCAGTCTCGACCACGCCTATGACCCGCGTCAACCAGGCTCCAACCAGACGTCAACCATCATCTGATTATCCCATGACCCGACTTCATCCGTGGCCTGATCCAAGGGCTTGGTTAGAATCTTGAAAGATCATTTTCATAAAGCCCATTTGCTATTTCTAGGGAGAAAAATTTCTAATATACTCTTAAATGTTAGAAGTGTTTCTCAAACAATGTTCTATTTTCATAATTTTATTTTTAATTTATTCTTTTAGTTAAAATTTATATAATTACTAAAAAACCAATAAATTTAAATTTATTTACGACCCATACCGCGATCCATCGGATTATCCGTGAAGATCCAAATCCAAACCGGGTCAAAACTAATAAATTAAAAATAAAATTAGTGGTGGGACCCACTAATCCTCTTTTTTAGCTAGCAAAATTCCTCCTCTTCACACTCAAACTTGGGTTCCTAAGAACAAGGAATAGTAACATAAACTATTTGACCAAATAGATATTTTATATACTCATCACTTATTTAATATATATTATGTAAAATTATTGAATAATAAAAATTCCCAACTAGGATAATTGAACTTACTTCCTTTGACTTCAAATAATTGAAAGTTAACCAATTGAACATATGTGTTGTCTTGCAAACATTACAATACACAATAATATTTATAAAATCAGGTTAATAATTTAGATAATCAAGTTTATAATTATAATTATTTATAATTATATTTATTAATTATAGTTAGATTAAATTATTTACAATTATATTTATACTTATCTATATAAATTATAATAAATTATACTTTAATATTAGATAATAATATATTATATTATATTTATAATTATCTTATTATTGTATATTTACAATTATCTTTAGAAAATTATCTTAAGATAATTAAATTATATTATATTTATAATTATCTTGTGACACAATGGTGATCACCTCTAAAATTTATGATACATGTCTTGTGTTCGAACCCAATACCCTGCAATTTAAAGGGGATATTAAAGTCACTAAGCATAGTTGACAAAAAAGTAAATTTTTTCAGAATTTTTGTTTTGTCTTTACGTACTTTTGACTTTATTTTAGTTTTATGTGATTTTATGTGGTTGTTTGTATAACTATATTTCACAAATAAAATTAAGTAGTACGAAGACAACAGGGTACAACTATGTTTAAATTTTAAAATTGTGTAATATGAATACAACTGATTATAACTATGTATATGTATTAAAATATTATTAAACTAAATGCATTCACAACTATGTAAATAACGGATACAACTGAATGCAACTATGTAAATAACAAATACAACTAAGTTTTGAGAATACAACTAAATACAACTGAGAAGTACGAATACAACTGAGTACGACTGGTGTTAAATCACACGCGCTCTCCTGCGCGTTCACACTACTGTTCAATAAAATAATAATAAATATTTTTTGTTCACACTTGTTCACACTAGAAGCGTTCACACTATAGTTGTACATTGTAGTATAAATAACATGAAGTTATATAAATGTCAATTTATGGTTTTTTCAGTTATCTCGATATTTGTAGTCAATTTTTTGAGTTGTATCGACCACATTAGTTTACCAAATTAGGATTAGAAAAATTTCATAGTAACAAATTTTCGAAATTACATATTTTCTGCAATTTGCATACTAATGATCAAACAAGTTAACAACACACATATATGTTTAGGGTAAACGCTGGTTTTAGGATCCCAAATACATGATTATAACCCATAAACCCCAAATCCTAAACTCAAACCCTAATCCCTAAACCCTAAACCCTAAACCCTACAACGTAGTTGTACCAGTAATATACAGTTGTATTATTTAACAATAGTTGTACTCGGTTGTAGTCAATTGTATTGACGAAACATAGTTGTACAAATCCGTAATCAGTTATACTACTCAAATATAGTTATGCGCAGTTGTATTTTTTGTAACACACAGTTGTACTTTCTCTGTAATAAACAAAAATGATCTACATTTTCAATCATATCACTTAATTATCACTAAACTGTGAAACGGATATCTAAATGATGCACACTACCTGAAACAAAAAACCAAAGCTCAAATCCCGCTCAAATCCTCTTCAAACGCCAAAATCACAAATCAACCAACTTGGCGCTCCACGTTGGCATACTTCTACATTCATATCTTCTTCTTATCTAGATTTGCAGGCTGATCTCCTTATACAGAAGGTGCAACGTCAGTGGTTTCATTAATAACAAGGTATTCATGTCTCTCTTTCTTCATCGTGTACAACAATAACATTATGTTCAGACGGTTCACTTTCAGTTTGATTCATGTTACCATGATCAACTCGATAATTTTTTTCTTGTATTAGAAACCATGTCTGGATTACTTGTACCGAATTAGTTTGCTACATTATCTCTTGAAAATTTATCATAACTTTGATTATTGACAACTTCTATATGCAACACATTTTTCGCATGATTTTCATACAACTCCAAATAACATAGTTATACATAGTTGTATATGTAATATGCAGTTGTACTTTTTCTATAATACACAAAATCCAGCTACATTTAACCATTCCTGTCACTAAGACCAAAAACACACATCTGGTGGAAATGAGTCTCCAACGGTGGAGAACGACGGAAAACATATAAAAATTCTTCGGTGGACGAGTTCAAATGAGAGCATACGTTTTTACGAATCATGGGAGGTCGTTTAGTGAAGAGATAAAGAAAAAACTGAAGAAAAATTGGTTGAATGGTTAAGTTAATGGCGAAGAAGAAGAAAATAAATTTTTGTGGGTCCAGATGATAGTTGATTTTCGTTGAAGAGGATAATAAATTTTTGTGGGTCCCATGATGGTTGATTTTCGTTGTTGAAGAGGATAATGTGGGGAAGATTTTTAAAATTATTTTTTATTTAAATAAAAAGGATAAAGGAATAAAGAAGGGTAAATGATGAGAATAAATTAATGTGGGACCTGTAGAAAGTGTTTGAGAAACCGGAGGAGTAGTTGTGAACTGATTATAATAAATGAGAGTATTTTAGAAATAGAATCATTTCATGGCAGCTGAGAGTTGGGAGTTATCTTCATTATTTCCCTTCTTGCATGGCTTTGCATGTTCTTGGAAGTTGTTCCTAACATGCAAGCCTTCTAGTTTCTTCCTTTCTTTCTCTATAAATAGATGTCTTAGCCATTTGTACTTCTCATCAAAAATTTTAATAAAATGAGTTTTTGCTTTCTTAAGAGTTTCGATCACCGAGTAGTGCGTCATATCTACTCTCTCCTAGGCCCTCCCTTGGTGCGTAATATCCTTGTGCCCGTCTTGGAAACCCTTGTTGAACCTTGGTGCATCATATCCTTAGTTCTTCAAGTCCAGTAAATCAAAGGTCTTTTCGCAACCTTTGTGTGACCCTTCGCTCCACATCCCTTGACAACTTGAGCTCACGCTCGTTGTGCAAGGCTTATCCCTGTTACTCCCTTGTTGTGCCGATTTTGGGTTGTGACCTTTACCAAGATCATATCACGTACCGCGCCTGAACCAGCACCACCTAGCTCCTTACGCGTAGCAACCCACACCTAGCATGGCACCAGTCCGAGCCGCAGACCCGTGCCTCCCACGAGTTCTACACCTAAAACCCGCCAGCATAGAACTAGTAATCCTTCCATTTAGGTATTAGACAATTTTCCTCAGAGTTCTAGATACTAGGATATTTTCCAATTCTAGGTTCTAGCAATTTAGGAAATTTTTCCTTAGCATTTTAGCCATTAAGTTAGATTTCCATAAGTTTTTCTAAGCCTTAGGAAATTTTCATTTAGCTTAGTTAGATTTTTTTTTTAAGGCATAATTCAAACTAGGGAATTTTCCTTTTCAGGTATAGGAAATCTTTGGCCTTTAGGAAATTTAGCAACTTAGAGCATTTATAGAGTTTTTTCCTTTCTAATAGTTTTTCCATTAATCTTTTAGGAAATTTTTTCTTTTTCTGAAAGTTTCCATTTTTAGAAATTTTATTTTTGCAATTTACCTTTTTTGAAAGTTTCCATTTTTGGAACTTTCCTTTTTTTCTCTTTTCCGGGAGTTTCCATTTTTGGAAATTTTACTTTATCGAAAACTTTCCTTTTTCGAAAAATTTCCTTTTTCTAGAAAAGAAAAATTATTTCGGGAAATTAAGGATCATCGCCTGAAGCAGACAACCAAACCATGATGCAGCTACTACAGAACTTGACGGCTCAGATGACAGCCTTGGCTACAGATATGGAGCGCTTTGAGCAGCCTGCCCGACCACTTGGACTACCCAACGCGCCAAAGATGCCCAACCATGGGCCAGGACCAGAACCACGGGCCGAGGACCCACAACCGTTTGGGCACCACCCACCTAACCACCCAGACATTAAGCTTAATCTGCCTTCCTTTGTGGGAAAATTAGACCCCGAAAAGTAACTCGACTGGGAGAGACGAATGGAATTTCTCTTCGACTATTACAACTACGACGACCCGAGACGAGTAACCCTAGCAACGGCCAGTTCACGGACCATGCTCTATCATGGTGGGATCAAGAGGTCGCAGCCCGACGCCAAGGACTTCAAGGGAGATTCAGACGCCTGACTGAGAACTTCAAAGGACATTCAGACGCCTGACTCAAGTAAGTAAGACGGTGGCAGAATACTTTGAAGAATTCGAACATCTACGGAACCGACTAGAGATGGAAGAATCCGAGGAGAGCATCATGGCACAATTCCTAGACGGCTTACAAGAGCCCATTGCTCGTAAGGTCGAGCGTCAGCCCTATCATGACCTAGGCGAGTTGTTCCACCGCGCGGTCCAGATTGAAAAGAGTAACCAACGCAAGATCACCGCACCGCCTAGACCAAGGACTATGTGGGCCACCAACCAAAAACCATATGACCGAGCCACGACCAGCAACGACCCGCGGTTCAAGAGAAAGACCCCTACCAATCCGACTCCTAAGGTCACCCTCGTGGGCCCGAGGCTAGCCACCCCTACCCCAAAAACCAGCCACAATGGAGCAGCGAGATCACCTGTTTCAAATGCAAGGGACGAGGTCACATGTCCCGAGAATTTCCAAACCAACAAACCATGGTCTTAACGGCGTCAGGAGATTATGAATCAGAGGAAGAGACCGAGGAACCCAGTCCTGCACCCAACCAATTCGACGATGAGGTCGAATGCGCCGATTCCAGAGACTTATAATGATTAGACGAGTTCTTAGTTCTAGACTAGAACCACAAGAGATCGAGCAACAAGAACACATCTTCCACTCCAAGTGTAGTATTGTTGGAAAGGTGTGTTACCTGATCACAGACAGCGGATCATGCACCAACGCCGCTAGCAAGTACATGGTCAAAAAACTTGGACTAGCTACCACCAAGCATCCGCGACCCTACCGCCTCAGGTGGCTTAAGACCAAACTCTTCATCTCCGATCAAGTCAAAGTATCTTTTAGCATTGGACAATATCAAGATCATGTGTTATGCGACGTAGTCCCAATATCAGCTGGAAATCTTCTATTGGGACGATCCTGGCAGTTTTATCGGGAGGCAACACACAATGGACGGACCAATTTTTATTCTTTCGTCCATGACAATCGCCGGTTAAACTTAGCCCCGATGTCACCACAAGAATTCTGAGACATGCAAACTAAAATAGCAAAGGATCAGCATGCTCGGAAGGATAACTTTCTTATCAACGTCGCAGACGTCCGCAAAGCCGTCCAGACCGATGAGACACAAGTCGTCCTACTGCTATACCGAGAGCTACTAAGAAAAACTGGTGCAGAGGACAGTGTTCCCGAGAAAGTCAAGACGCTGTTAATGAAGTACGATGAAGTCTTCCCAGAAGAGATCCCACCAGGACTGCCGCCAATCAGGGGGATTGAGCACCACATTGACTTCATCCCCGGAGCCCAACTGCCAAAACGATCTGCCTACCATGTGAATCTCAAAGAATCCAAAGAACTAGATAAGCAGGTTCAAGACTTAATGGCCCAAGTATACGTGAGAGATAGCCTCAGCCCATGCACCGTGCCCAAGAAGGACGAAAGTTGGAGGATGTGCATCGGCTGCCGAGCCATTAACAACATAACCATCAAGTACAGACATCCCATTATGTGCCTGGACGACATGTTTGATGAGCTTAGCGGAGCGGTCATCTTTTCCAAGATCGACCTCAAGAGCGGATACCATCAAGTTCGGATGTGAGAAGGCGACGAATAGAAGACTGCTTTTAAAACCAAGGAAGGTCTGTATGAATGGCTCGTAATGCCTTTCAGGTTGTCTAACGCCCTGAGCACCTTCATACGACTAATGAACCACATACTCAGACAGTTCATCGGAAAATTCGTGGTAGTCTACTTCGATGACATTCTAGTCTACATCAAGACGTACGCAGCTCATATGGAGCATCTGGATACCGTGATCCTGATACTTCAAAAGGAACAGCTCTACGCCAACCTAAAGAAGTGTACCTTCAGCACCGACCAAGTCATTTTTCTAGGCTTTTTCATGAGTTCACAGACACTTATAGTGGATGAGGAGAAGATACGGGGCATCCAGGAGTGGCCCACACAATCAAACACCAGCCAGGTCCGGAGCTTCCATGAATCGGCTAGTTTTTGTCGTCACTATGTGAGAGACTTCAGCACAATCGCCAGCCCTTGACATCTATGATCCCGAAGAACAAGGAGTTTTGATGGGGCCCAGAGGAAGAAAAGTCATTCAAACTACTGAAGGAACGCCTCACAAATGCCTTGGTCCTCACATTGCCGGATTTCACTAAGACCTTTGAGATCGAGTGTGACGCTTCAGGAGTCGGCATAGACACCGTCTTGTCGCAAGGAGGCAGGCCGTTCGCCTATTTTAGTGAAAAATTAAGCGAAGCCATCCTGAACTACCCTACCTATGACAAAGAGCTCTATGCTTTGGTCCGTGCATCGGAAACGTGGCAACACTACTTGCTAGCTAATGATGAGGACATCGAGTCAGCCACTACACCAGTTATTTCACTGGGAAACTCACACAGTCCAAGAGGAAGGCGTTAGGAAACAAGCTCGACATGGTACTGAAGAGTGGAACTGGACCATACTTCTAGTCGACCATGGCGACCTGGACCATGCCGACCCGTCCCGGACCAAGTGCCTCGTCACGACCAGTCCCGGACCAAGTGCCTCGTCCCGGACGTCCCGACCACCCGACCACGGATTAGGCGACCAGCCAGCGACCGGACCAGCATGCCAAGACCCGACCAGCATGCCAAGACCAGACCAGCCCGAGAACGTCAGACCTGTTCCAGCTAGAAAATGGGCCATGGAGGTTCCTACTAGAAGACTCTTCTTCCTTTGTTATCTTTATCATTACCATCCGGTAGAGACACCAAAATTCGTGCTAGGAAATTGAACTCTTTTTCTTATCTTCGGTTTTGTCCCACTGGGTTTTTCGAAGAAGGTTTTAATGAGACAATACTCTTAGTGCGCAAGACGGTGAAGACTCAATTCCATCTCATTCACAAGTCTTTAATCGATTTCTAACATAAGTATTATTGGGCTTTTCCTATTTTATTTTATTTTCTAGACTAAGTATTTATTTGGGCTTATAAGTCATGTTGACTACGTGTTGTTTTAATTCTTGTAAGGCTAAACATCATGTAGTTTAGCCTAAGTTGTAATAAGGCATTATATAAGCCTTTTGTCTACACATTAATAAAATAACAAGCATTTTGACAAAATCCCTAAGACTAGTGTCTCAAATCCGCGCCGCCTCATAACCAGGTTGCAGCCGTGTTCTTCAGCCTCTTTGGTTGAAATTCTTGGAGTATCACAAGCTCCTTTCACAGCTTGTGTGGTCCCTTCGATCCACCCCTTCGCTTCCATCGATTTCTGTCCAACAACTTGAGCTTCTCGGTGAAAGACAGCCCACCCATGGTTCTTGCATCATCTGGTATAAGAGCTTAAAGCTCCTGCTCATACGGTTGATTTTATCCTTGTTTTTGGCGATTTTTTTTCTCTTTGTTTTTGCTTCAATAGTTTTTGGCTTTTGATTGTGTTTCTTTCTCTTTCCCCTGAGGTTCTCAGTAAGAAGGAGAGGAATCAAGTCACATACCTCAAACACCAGAAAAAAATACAAAAAAATCAGGTTCTATCATTCAATGTCTTTGTTTTCTTATTTACAAAAAAAAAAAAAAGAAATTTACTTGTTTATTTGCTTGTTTTGTGTTAAATTTTTTTTTTAAGACAAAAGAACAAAATTAAAAATATTGTTTAGGTTGTTTAAAATCAAACTAGGGTTCTTAGAAACTCACCTAGAACACCTTCATCACCAAACTTAGAATCCATAAGGATCTTGTGTGTTGCTTAAGTTCTTTAGGGTTAGGTTTCTGTTAGACTCTTGTGTCTTGTGTGCTGTTAGAAAGCTAGTTTTTTTTCTTAGTATTGTGTGAGTCCTAGGTTTAGGTCCATTTTTGTGTACCGCGAGTAGTTCCCGTCCCAAGCAACCATAGCTAACCACTGTCCCATCGTCCCATCATCCCGCTAGTCGTAGGATCGTCTTAGCGTCTTAGGCCGTGTGGTTCTTGCGTGCATCTAGCCTAGGTCCTTGTGTTATAGTCCTTAGGTTCAACTTGCTAGTCCATAGCTCAATCTCGTCCCGCTAAGCCCGTTCTACACTCGCTAGCCTCCAAGTACCACGCGTCCTAGTCTTTCCCAGTACCGCATTACATATACAACCCTAGCTTCCCCCTCTAGCAGCCCGTGAACCAGCCTGCAGTCCGAATCCTTAGGCGGCTAGGTTTGCTTAGTTTCCTTAAGTGTCTAGATTCTTAGTTCTTAGTTTTAGGAAATTTTCCCCTACCAATAAGGCAGTAGATTAATTAGTTTCCATAGTTTTCTAGGCTAGGAAATAATTTAGGAAGTTTTCTAGATTTCCTTAGGTAGTTTTCCTATTTTTTTTGGCCATTAATAGTTTTCCTTTTATGTTTTAGGTAGTTTTCCTTTTAGGATAATAGACTTAATTAGTTTTACTTTTGGTTAGGGTAGTTTCCATTTAGGAATTAGGCAATAATTGGTTTTTTCCCTTGCCTAGTATAGTTTCCTTTTTTATTTTTATTTTTATTTAGATAAGCAATAAATTTTAGATATCTTCTTTTTAATTAGTTTTCCTTATTAGTTTTAGGCAATAATTAACCTTTAAGATATTTTCTTTTTTCTTTGTCTCCTTTTATAGCATAATTTTTAGTTTCCTATTCTTTATAAATAATACAAAACAAAATAAATATCATATCTGTGGAAAATTTTCATTTAAGGAAAGTTTTCATATATGCAAGTTTCCTATTCTAGCAACGCGTCTCAAGCGTCCGGAACATTATACGCCTCCACCAGGACCCGCACCTCCCCTTATCCACACGACAAACCACCTATGGGTCGATATCAGTACTACGATGAGCCATTCCACCACCTCGACAACCAATGCACTATCCCGAAGTGAAGATGAACTCGCCTCCCTTAGACTGGGAGAGACGAATGGAGCTTATCTTTCAGTATTACAACGATGACGATCTCCGTAAATTAGCCCTAGCAATGACTTAATTCACTGACCATGCACTGGCGTGGTCGGATCAAGAATTAACAGCTCGCAGGAGAGCTCGGATGGGTGCTTTGACCTCCTGGGTCGAACTCACCCAGATTATGAGGAGACGCTACGTTCCACCTCACTTCCACCGCGAGCTTCAGCGACGTTGCTGACGCCTTACCCAATGAAGCAAGACGGTGTTGGAATATTTCGATGAATTTGAGCACCTCCACAACCAACTCGACGTAGACGAGTCCGAGGAGATCCTAATGACCCAGTTCATCGATGGCTTGCACGAGTCCATCGCCAGAAAGATCGAATTGCATCCATACCACGACCTAGATGAGTTGTTCCACCTAGCAGTCCAGATAGAGAAGTGCCATAAACGTAAATTTGTCGCACCTTCTTGACCTAAGAGCACCTGGAGCACCGGCTCCAAGCCATTTGAGTGGACGGCCCAGCCCATTGACCCACGACTCAAGGGCAAAGCCGTGGCCAGCAGTTTAGCTCCCAGACCTGCCCCAGCCACCCCAAAGCAGCCTAGTACCATGACCACGACCTAGCCTCAACGGAACAGCGAGATCGTATATTTCAAGTGTAAAGGCAAAGGACACATGTCCCGCGAATGTCCCACTCAACGGACAATGGTACTCACTACTTCTGGAGACTACAAATCCGAAGACAAGCAAAAGGAGCCAGCATTTCCGACACATCAAAAATCCGACGAGGAGATTGATTACGCCGACTCCGGAGAAATGCTCATGATCAGACAAGTTCTCAGCTCGAGATTTCAGCCATAAGAAGAAGAACAGCGAGAGAATATTTCCATTCCAAATGTACAATACTTAAGAAAGTGTGCCCGTTGATCATAGACGGAGGGTCCTGCACCAACGCAGCCAGCAAATACATAGGGGAGAAATTAGGATTGCCTCTGACCAAGCATCCTAAGCCCTATAATCTACGATGGATGAACAACAA
This sequence comes from Streptanthus diversifolius, assembly GCA_039880935.1. Lineage (NCBI taxonomy): Eukaryota > Viridiplantae > Streptophyta > Magnoliopsida > Brassicales > Brassicaceae > Streptanthus > Streptanthus diversifolius. Next base: position 13,271,190 of record JAXGFM010000012.1, on the reverse strand, counting down.
GACGGAGTTGTACATTTCCGACCAAGTTAAGGTCTCATTAAGCACCGGCATATACCAGGACCATGTCACCTGTAATGTCGTCCCAATGTCAGCTGGACATCTTCTACTCGGACGACCATGGCAATTTGACCGAGAGATTATGCACAACGGACAGACCAACTTCGGTTCATTTGTCCATGACAAGCGTAGATACAATCTAGCACCAATGTCTGCACACACCGTTCATAAAATGCAACCTAAGATGGCGAAAGATCAACATGCCCGTAAGGAGAACTTTTTAATAAACGTGGCAGACATGCGGATAGCCACTCGTACCAAGGGTACCCAGCTCGTTTTGATGCTCTACAAAGAGAGCCTCCACACGTCCAGCACAGAGACACCATTACCTGCAGAGATCCGAGCTTTGCTAGATAAATATACCGACGTGTTTTCGGAAGAAATCCCAGCCAGCCTCCCACCTATCCGAGAGATCGAGCACCACATTAACTTTGTTCCCGGAGCTCAGTTACCCAATCGTCCTGCATACAGAGTCAACCCTGAGGAGGCTAAGGAATTAGAATGGCAACTCCAGGACCTCATGGCTCAAGGTTATTTCCACGAGAACCTCAGTCCCTGTGCCGTCTCGGTCCTACTTGTACCAAAGAAGGGTGGGAGCTGGAGGATGTGCGTCGACTGTCGCGCCATCAACGACATTACAATCAAGTACTGGCACCCCATTCCGCGCTTGGACGACATGCTAGAAGAGTTAAGCGGAGCTGCGGGCTTCTAAAAAATTAACCTGAAAAGCAGATATCATCAAGTGAGGATGCGAGAAGGAGACAAATGGAAAACTGCGTTCAAGACCAAGCATGGTCTCAATGAGTGGCTAGTACATTCGGCCTGTCAAACGCTCCAAGTCTATTCATGCGCCTTATGAATGACGTCCTTCGACCATTCATTGGCAAGTTTGTAGTAGTATACTTCGACGATATTCTCATTTACAACACAACCTACACAGAACATCTGGAGCACCTAGAAGTTGTGATTACCATCTTGCAGAGAGAGCAGTAGTACGCAATCTCAAGAAATGTATATTCTGCACAGACCAAGTTGTTTTCCTGCACAGGTCAAGGCCATACAGGAGTGGCCCACACCGACGACCGCCAGCCAGGTCTGTAGCTTTCACGGATTCGCCAGCTTCTACCGATGGTTCGTCCAAGATTTCAGTAAGATAGCTGGTCTATACCTCGACAATAAAGAAGAACCAAGACTTTCGTTGGGGACCCGAACAAGATAAGTCCTTTAAGCTTCTGAAGGAACGCCTCACCCACGCCCAAGTCCTAGCCCTGCCGGACTTCAATCATGACATTCGAGGTGGAGTATGATGCTTCAGGGATCGGCATTGGAGCCGTCCTCACCTAAGGCGGAAGATCTGTCGCCTACTTCAGCGAGAAGTTAAGTGGAGCTGCAATTAACTATCCGACCTACGACATGGAGCTCTATGCCTTAGTCCGTTCCTTAGAGACATGCCCGTTGGTTGGAATATATCGAGACCTTTCCCTACGTCATTAAGTACAAGAAGGGAACGGACAATGTTGTGGCTGACACCTTATCCCGCAGATACAGCTTGATTTCCGTAATGGAGTCAAAAGTTATGGGTTTCGAGATGATCAAAGAGCTGTACGCTGACAAAGCAGACTTCACTCAGGCCTACCAGGAGCACAGCAAGGGCACCTACAGCCGGTTTTACTTGTTTAACGGGTTCCTTTTTAAGGACAAGCGACTCTACATTCCGAGAGGATCAATTCGAGAGCTGCTTTTGAGAGAGGCCAACGGAGGACGTTTAATGGGTCATTTCAGCATTGACAAGACCTTAAGCATGCTTAAGGAGCACTTCTACTGGCCCCACCAGCGATGTGATGTAGAGGCACACTGCGCTAAGTGGCTAATCTGCAAACGGGCTAAATCGAAGATGCATCCGCAGGGTTCTTACATGCCATTACCAGTCCCACATGCGCCTTGGACGGACATTTTCATGGATTTCGTATTAGGCATGCCGAAAATCAAACACAAGGACTTCAGCTTCGTAGTGGTCGACCAATTTTTCAAGATAGCACACTTCATCGCTTGCAACAAGACCAATGACGCAAGCCAGACTGCCGACCAGTTCTTAAGGAGATCGTACGACTGCACGACTTTCCCAGGACGATAGTATCCGACCGCGACACCAAGTTCCTCAGTCACTTCTGGCGAGCATTGTGGCGCAAATTAGGCACCAACCTCTTGTTTTCCACCGCATACCATCTGCAGACTGACAGACAGATAGAGGTTGTAAACCGGACATTGTCCCAGACATTAAGAGCGACAATTGGCAGAAACTTGAAGAATTGGTTGGAGTGCCTTCTGTATGTCGAGTTTGTTTGCAACAGAGCTACACACTCCGGCACAAAGCGTTCTCCATTTGAAGACATCTACGGCTTCAACCCGACCACGCCTATCGAGTTCACACCCATACCATTAGGAGACACAATCATCTTAGAGGGAGAAGCATAGGCGGAATAGATAAAGTGTCTTCATGCAGATACCAAGGCAAATCTGGAGCAACGAAACATCAAGAACGTCAGGAACGCCAACAAGGGCCGCCGGCACATGGTCTTCATGTAGGGAGATTGGGTTTTGCTACATCTGCGATAAGAGCGATTTCCCCAACGACAGAAGAGCAAGCTTGCACCCTGGGGAGATGGTCCATTCCGCTTCCTTCGGAGAATCAACGAGAATGCCTACCAACTCGAACTTCCAAGTGAGTATAACGTGTCTAGTACATTTAATGTTTCTGACTTAGAGTTGTTTGATGCAGGTGAGGAGTTCGCTTTGGAAACCAAAGCACTCCAAGAGGGAGGAAATGATGAGGACATCGAGCCAGCCACTGCACCAGTCATCCCACCAGGACCACTCACATGGTCCATGAGGAAGGCGTTAGGAGACAAGCTCGGAATGCTACTGGAGAGTGGAACCAGACCAGACTTTTAGCCAACCATGGTGACCTAGATCATGCCGACCCGTACCAGCCTCATCAAGACCAGTCCCAGACTGAGTGCCTCATCCAGGACGTCCCGACCACCCGACAATGGACTAGGTGACCAGCCAGCATGCCAAGACCCAACCAGCCCGAGAACGTCCAACTCGTTCCAGCTAGACAAGGGCCATGGAGGTTCCTTATAGAAGACTCTTCTTCCTCCGGTGTCTTCACCATTACCATCTGGTAGAGACACCAAAAGTCGTGCTAGGAAATTGTACTCTTTTTCCTATCTTCGGTTTTGTCTCACTGATTTTTCCGAAGAAGGTTTTAATGAGGTAATACTTTTAGTGCGCAAGATAGTGAATACTTGTTCACAATTCCATCTTATTCACAAGTCTTCAATCGATTTATAGCCCAAGTATTATTGGGCTTTTCCTATCTTTATTCTATTTTCTAGACTAAATATTTATTTGGGCTTATAAGTCATGTTGACTATTTGGGGCCCAAAGTCTATTTTTAATTGCCAATAAGTAAACTACATGTTGTTTTGATTCTTGTAAGGCTAAAAATCATGTAGTTTAGCCTACGTTGTAAGAAGGCATTATATAAGCCTTTTGTCTACACAATAATAAAATAACAAGCATATTGACAAAAACCCTAAGACTAGTGTCTCAAATCCTTGCCGCCTCATAACCAGGTTGAAGCCGTATTCTTCAGCCTCTTTGGTTGAAGTTCTTGGAGTATCAAAAGCCCCTTTCACCGCTTTTGTGGTCCCTTCGATCCACCCTTTTTCTTCCATCGATTTCTGTCCAGCAACCTGAGCTTCTCGGTGAAAGACAGCCCACCCCTCGGTTCTTGCATCAGCTAGGGAGTGCGTCATTCATACAGATTACCAGACCCTTCAACACCTCAAGGGCCAGACGGTACTGAAGAAAAGGTACTCATGTTGGCTTGAGTTCATCGAGAAGTTTCCTTATGTGATCAAGTACAAAAAGGGAGATGACAATGTTATTGCCGACACGCTGTCCCGAAGACATACCCTTATCTCCGTTATGGAGTTTAAGGTCATGGGTTTTGAAATGATCAAGGCACTGTATGCAGATGACAAGGATTTCAAGGAAGCCTTTCAGAAATATGGGAAGGGCACCTACGGACAGTTCTACCTGTTGGACGGATTCTCCTTCAAGGAGAAACAGCTCTACATGCCCAGAGGATCAGTTCGCGACTTACTTATACGGGAAGCTCATGTAGGCGGCCTAATGTATCACTTTGGTGTCGACAAGACATTGACCATGCTTAAGGAACACTTCTACTGGCCTCATCAACGATGAGATGTGGAGGCCCACTGCGCCTGGTGTCAAGTCTGTAAACGGGCCAAGTCAAAGATGCATCCGCAAGGCCTCTACATGCCACTACTGATCCCTTCTGCCCCCTGGGAGGACATCTCGATGGATTTTGTACTAGGACTGCCCAATATCATCCACAAAGAATCCGTCCTTATCGTGGTAGACCGGTTCATCCAAGAAGTACCATCCGGACCATTGACACAAGCCATGGCCCGAGCCTTAGAGCACGAGGCGAACCGGCGAACAAGCACCAGCACACGACCCGGCCTACCGAGGCACGATCAGAGCCCACAGACCGGCCCACCGAGAACCAAACGAACCAGCCCACGGACCAGCCTACCAAGGCCCTTTCACAGCACACCCGGAACCATGGAGGTTCCTGCTTGAAGATTCTTCCAGCTTGGGTGTCTTCACCATTATCATCGAGAATGCACCAAAATTCGTCTAAGACATTGTACTCTTTTTCCTACCTTTGGTTTTGTCCCACTGGGTTTTCCGAAGAAGGTTTTAATGAGGCAAGACTCTTAGTTCGCATGGCAAACAAGGCCCGTTCTAAAGCCCAACATCTTCCACGTGTCCAAGTCGACTTCGGCCCTGTCCTTATCGGGCTTATCTATCTTATTTCTTATTTTTAGACTTAATGTAGAATTAAGGCCTTAAGCCCAATTCCTAGTTGTTGGCGATCTGTCCTAGGCCCAAGCCTTTGTGTTTAAGCCTTGGCCTAGGCCCATTTCTCTATTTTAAACTTTCTGCTGTTTTTATTTAGATTTCTTGTTGTTTTGGGAAACATCATGTTGTTTATTCTAAGTTGTAAACCAAAGGCGTATAAAAGCCTTATTACTTGCAATGAATAAGACAACTTGAATTTTAATCAAAAATCCTAAGACTCTTGTCTAATAATTCGGCGCCACTCTCTCCTCTTGGTGAGCTTGCCTTGAGCTTCCTCCTTCCAGGTTGAAGGTACCTTGGTGTATCATAAGTCTTCCGCAGCTTGTGTAGTCCTTTTGCTCCATGCTTCCTCCATCAAATCGTGGTCCTAAACTCGAGCTTCTCGGTTGAATACCACCCCGCCACTACGCTTGTATCACCATCCTGTTTCACCACCTGTTCCTTGTGAGATATTGGCTGTAAATCAAGTGGGGTGAGAGGTTTAAACCCATAGAAAACTTCAAAAAGAGAAAGCTTAGTAGTAGAGTGTCGCACACTGTTATAAGCAAATTCAATAAATGGAACGCAATCAACCCAATTCTTAAGATTGTTATCCACAATTATCCTTAACAAGGTAGAGAATGTGCGGTTGACAACTTCGGTTTGCCCATCAGTTTGTGGATGACAAGTTGTTAAGAAGAGGAGCTTGGTTTTCAGCTTCTTCCACAAGGTTCTCCAAAACTGACTAAGGAATTTGGTGTCCCTGTCCGATACAATTGTCCTCGGTAATTCATGGTGCCTTACCACCTCCCTAAAGAAGAGATCTGTAGTTTGGGTAGCATCGTTAATCTTGTTGCATGGGATGAAGTGGGCCATTTTAGAGACCGGTCCACAACAACAAAGATGGAATCTTTGTTTCTTATCTTTGGTAGTCCTAAAACAAAATCCATGGAAACATATACCCATGGCATATCAGGAATAGGTAAGGGAATGTATTGTCCATGTGGATGCGATCTGGATTTTGCCTTTAGGCAAATGATGCACTTGGTGCAGAATCATTCCAGATCTCTTTTGAGGTGAGGCTAGAAGAATTTCTCTACCACGATGCTGAGGGTTTTATCCACTCCAAAGTGTCCCATGAGTCCTTTTCCATGTGCTTCCCTCAGGATTAGCTCACGCATTGAGCCTTGGGGAATGCAAAGCCTCTTATCCCTGAAAAGAAAAACTTCATGCTTGAAGAAGGATCCTATTGCGCCTCTGGCGCATTGGTTGTAGAGGTCTCCAAAGTCGGGGTCCTCTTGGTACTGGCCCTTGAGGTGTTCAAACCCCATGATCTTGGCCTCCAAAGTAGTGATTAAGGTGGGTCTTCTTGAGAGTGCATCAGCTACTATGTTCTCCTTCCCTTTTTCTGTATTTGATGACATACGAGAAGTCTCCACAAATTCTAACCATCTACCATGTCGCTTCTTTAGTGTGGTTTGTCATTTCAGGTACTTTGCGGTCTCATGATCTATATGAATAACAAACTCTTTAGATATAAGGTAATGTTGCCAAGTCTTTAAAGACCTTACCAGGGTATACAACTCCCTACCATAAGTAGGATAGTTTATGGAGGATTCTTGAAGCTTATCACTAAATAATGCTACTGGACGTCATTCTTGGCTTAATACAGTACTGACCCCTGTTCCTGACGCATCACATTCAACCTCAAATGTTTTATCAAAGTTAGGTAAAACAAGAACAGGGGCATGGGTGAGGCGGTCTTTAAGTTCCTTAAAAGCCATTTTTTGCACTTTTCCCCACTTAAAGGCGAGGTCCTTCTTGATGACTGAGGTGAGAGGGGCGGCTATGGTGCTGAAGTCCCAGAAAAAACATCGATAAAAACTAGCCAGACCATGAAAACGCCTTACTTGCCCTATTGGAGTAGGTGTGGGCCATTCCTGGATTTCTTTGATCTTCTCTTAATCAAATTTTAATCCCTGAGAACTTACAACAAAACAGATGAATGCCCTTAAGACATGGTTCATGAGGCTCATGAATGTGCTAAGGGCATTGGTTAGTCCAAAGGGCATCACCTTCCTTCATCCTAACTAGGTCGTACCAACTTTTCAGATCTATCTTGGAGAAAATAGTGGCTCTACTTAACTCATTTAACATGTCATCTAGCGTTGGAATGGGATGTTGTATTTGATGGTGATATTGTGGATAGACCTATAATCCAGACACATCATCCATGTCCCATTTTTCTTAGGCACCATCAAGACTGGAACAGCACAAGGACTCAGACTCCCTCAGATGTAACCCTTGGACATCAGGTCTTGCACTTGAGCTTTGAGTACCTCGACTTCCCTCGGATAGACTCCATAAGCAGATCGATTGGGTAGAGGTGCTCCAGGGATGAGGTCGATCTGACGTTCAATGCCACTAATGGGGGGTAGACCGGCAGGAATCTCCTCTGGGAAGACATCCTTGAACCTGTCTAGCAGCTGCTGCTCTTCCTTGGGCAACACAGTTTCTTCCAGACCTAAGAACAAGCCTTCTCTAAAGACCATTAGTAGCACCTGTGCTTTGGAACTAATAGCCTTAATCACATGACTTGTAGTGGCATATAAGTTGGTCTTACTTACCTTTGCACCCTTGGACATAGCGCTTTGCATCTAATTTACCTCTTGAGGCGTGAGAGGGGCTAGGTGGTGCTTGTGGTTCTCTTAAGTGAACGTGTAGACGTTGGTGCGACCGTGGTGGAGGGTCTCCTTGTCAAATTGCCATGGACCACCTAAGAGGAAATGCCCTGATTGCATTGGTACCTAACTTATCCACAAGATACTTGCTCGCCACATTAGTGCAAGGCACTATGACTTGCCTATGCTGAAAGGCACTATGACTTGATCCGAAATCTTGAGCTCAGTCTCATCGTTGAGCCATTTAAGCTAATAAGGGTGCGGGTACTTGGTTCTTTTGAGACCTAACTTATCCACAAGATACTTGCTAGCAACATTAGTGCAAGACCCATTACCAATGATCAAGATGCATTTCTTGGATTTAATGCTGCACCGGGTATGAAAAATGTTTTCTCTTTACACGGTCTCTGGATCAAACATTGCACTGAGGGTTCGCCTTGTAACTAGGATCTCTTCCACCTCTGGATAGTTGGTCACTTCTTCATCGGAACCAGCCGGTTCCTCCTTAGCTTCCTCCTCGGTCTCGTATTCCCCTTGGTCATTGATTAGCATGACCCTTTGATTGGGGACTCTCGGGCGTAGTGTCATTTTCCCTGACATTTATAAAACATGATGTTACTGTTTCTCTAAGGTTGAGGCTTACCTTGCTTGAGTTTACCGTTCTTGGCGGTCTCGGCTATTGAACTTGTGGAGCCACGACGTTCCGTCGGCCCCCTTTCCTTTGTCTAGGTCCTTTGGAGGAAGCGGGTTCCAGGGAGTCCTCGCTTTGACGTTGCTAGATAACTTTCTCTTGGACTACATAGTGCAGCAAATCGTTAAATTCAACACACTTTTGCCTCTCTACTATTCTAGCTATGCGGTCCTGGAGCCCATCTAGGAATTGAGCCATCAAGGTCTCCTCTGAATCTTGGACTTCAAGATGATTTTATATTTTCTCAAAATTTGTCGGCCCCCTTTCCTTTTTCTAGGTCCGTTAGAGGAGACGGGTTTTAGGGAGTCCTCCCTTGGACGGTGCTAGATAACTTCCTCTTGATGTCTTTTTCCGCTTGGACGGAAAAGTGCTGCAAATCGTCAACATGAACATAGTTTTGCCTCTCTAATTTTCTAGCTATGCATTCCTGGAGCCCATCTAGGAACTGAGCGATCAAGATCTCCTCCGAATCTTGGACTGCAAGACGAATCTTGATTTTCTCAAACTCCTCAACGTAGTCTTCCACCATTCAGGTTCCTTGAGATAATTTTCTAAAACGCTTTTGTAAGTCCCTATAATAGTATGTAGGAACAAACCTCTTCCGGAGTTTGGCTTTCATGTCGTCCCAAAGGGTGAGTAGACCACGTCTCAGTCTCCTCCTCTCTGCTACCTTCCGATCTCACCAAGCAAGGGCATTGTCCGTGAGTTGAGCAGCATTCTCTCCTCAGTGTACTGATAAAACTCAAAGATGTACTCCATCCTCTTCTCCCAGACGATGTAGGCATCCAGGTCTTCCCTTACAGCAAAGGTTGGGGCCTGTAATTTGATATGTTGGCACGGAGGGTGTTGGTAGTCTTCCTTTCTCTCTCCCTCTGTCTCGGTCTCTTTTTCTCTCACGTCTTCTATGTCTCGGGTCAGGGGCAGGAGGGGGCAGCTCTTCATCCACTTCAACACTAGGCTCATCATCATCTGTGGTGTCTTCTGCCGGAGGCTGGAGGGGTTGGTTCTGACGTAGCTGAGGCAATTGCCTCCTAGGTACACCTCCCGGTTGGTTGGGGTGACCAGCGTTCGGGTAGGCGCTGCTCTATCTGGTTCATGCAGTCTCTGAGTCCGGTCAAGGCGTCCAAGAGAGTCTGCATGGTTACTTGAGGTTTGGATTTTCCCATGGTAGGTGTACCTGTACTTAACCTTAAAGGATCAAGTGTTCAATGGGTTCTTACACAGAAAAAGGTAAAGAATAAAAGAAAAAGAACAAACCGATGATAAGTAAAATGGAAAGTTTACCCTTTTGAAAAGTATAGGCCTAGATCGTTTTTTTATAAAAAAAGAATTGGAAAACTTCAATTGTGTTGGTGAGCTAAAAAACCTAACTAGGTAACAACTAATTATGCATTTTGGAAGTTTATGAAACTGATTAGACAAGAAAATGAAATCTACCTAAACAAGAAAAGAAATCCTATAAACTTTCTCCTTTTTTCAATTTGGAAACTCTACTTAGGCGTTTCTAACAACTATTTTTCTTATGGTTTTGGGTTCAGGAAATCGTGTGCAAGCAAGCTAACAAGTACAATGGACTCCTCTTTTTTTTATTTAAGATCTTATGCTATATGAACAAAAATAAATAAGAACTAAGGTTTGGATTGATAAAACCTGGATTTGGAGCTTTTAGCTCTGATACCAAGACGATGTAAGACTCGGTATACACCTAGTCTCACGGGCAACAAATGTAGTGATGGAAGCTGGTTGTTCAACGCTCTCTTCTTGGGCACACCAAGTATCTTGACAATAGAAGAAGGGTCGGACGGTTTGAATAGAGGGATGGATCGACTGACGCCACAAGCCTCTATGGAAAGGAGACTTGATAAGTCGGCTGCTCAGAGGATTGCTTCTCACAAAACTCGAAAGCTAGGGTTTTTGGTTTGCTATGGCAAAACTCGGTTTCTTTATTCATGTGTGTGTAAAATAACAAGGCTGCAGTGGGACTTTATAAGGATTCTGTCAGCTATACCTTTTAAGGGGTCTTTGAAACAGATTACAATAAAAGGAAATCTAATTGCCTATTAAATGGGGGTGGCGAGACAAATGCCATACTCTACTTTAATAAAAATACTAAAAGGAAACAAAAAAAACATAGAAAGGAAACAAGGGATTAGTCCAATAATCAAATAGAGGAAACTTACTGCTTACCTTGGCGGCTCCCTTTGGTTTAACTCTTAAGGCGTAGGCTCCTTGCTGAAGTGCGGCGTGTTGGTGCTACCCCTCAAGGATCAGAGTGCACTGTTTCATTAATAGGAGAGAGGCTGAATATGGTAAGTTATCTGTTTCTGGAAAGAAGTGAGAGCTGAAAGAATATGAGATTAAGAGATTTGTAGAATGAGAGATTAGAGAGATTTAGAGAGAATAATGATTTTATTAAGAGAATGAGAATAATAGTTTCTAAGTTACAAATGAGAAGGGAGATAGATATTTATACTAATCTAGTCTAGGCTTGTTTGGATACAAGGATTGTCTTATACATGAATGACTACAAGGATAACATAACACTAGAACACAAACAAGCCTTAGACACTCCCCTTTGACCAAGTAACTCACGCCTTTTATTGAAAGCTTTAAAGGCTTTCTAATTTAATCATTTCTTCTTCATTCCAACACTCCCCCTCAAGCTTAAGACATGGAGAATGCCTAAGCTTGTAACCATGAAGCAATACCTCATTAAAATTCTAAAGAAGGAAAACTCAATTGGGACAAAACCTTATCTAGGAAAAAAGAGTATTATACTCCATGTTGGGATCATTGGTGTGGAATGGTCATAAGGCCAAGCCTTGGATAGAAGGAGGCGCCATTCTTCAGAGTTTTTGTCTTGGTGAACACATCAGCTAGTTGATTTTTACTCCTTGTATAACAAGGCAAGATGATTCCCTTCCCAATAGCTTCCCTTATTTTATGGCAGTCTACTTCTATATGCTTGGTCCTTTCATGGAACACAGAGTTGGAGGCTATGTGTATAGCAGCCTGATTGTCACAATGGATGGTGATAGGTTCTTGATACTTCACGGCAAGGTCTTCCAAAATTTGTCTCAGCCAAATGCATTCAGTTGTAAGCTTCCTCATTGCTCTATATTCTGATTTTGCACTAGAGCATGGTACCAGCTTTTGCTTCTTGGTTTTCCAAGTCACAGGGTTCCCTCGTATGAAAGTACAATAGCCTGTGGTACTTCTCCTATCTTCCCTATCTCCTGCCAAATTTGCATCACAATAACCAACCACATTTGTATTTTTATTGCAACCCATCCATATACCTTGTTCATGAGTGCCCATTAGATATCTCAAAATTCGGTTTGCCATCTCCCAATGTCTCATCTTTGGACCTTGCATGTGTTGAGTTACCTGATTTACAGCAAAACATAAATCTGGTCTAGTGATGGTTAGATAAATAAGCTTACCAACCACTTTCCTATAGAGCTTAGGATCATGAAAGTCAATTTCCTCCTCTAGGTCTCCCTTAGTTCTGATTTTATAGTCTTCTTCTAAGGGTGTTTTGGCTGGTTTAGCTTCCATCATACTTGTAGAGGTTAGTAAATCTACAACATATTTCCTTTGAGATAAAAAAAGACCTTCCTTGAACCTACACATTTCAATTCCTAAGAAGTATTTATGTTCTTCTAGATCCTTAATATCAAAGACACTCTTCAAGTAATCTTTAGTAAATACAATACCAACACTGTCACTACCAAATATGATTATGTCATCTACATAAAAAAGAATTACCACAATACCTTCTTGCTTTTTAGTGTAAAAAAATTATGTTCAACTTCAGAACTTTTGTAGCCTCTATCCATCAATGTTACACTTAGCTTGTGGTACCAAGCTCTTGGAGATTGTTTAAGGCCGTAGATGGCCTTCCTCAGCCTACGAATGTTGCCGCTTCCTACCTCCTCCTCTAGACCTGGTGGAGGGGACATGTATACCTCTTCTTCTAGTTCACCTTGCAAGAATGAAGTCTTAACATCCATTTGCCATAACTCTCACTCAAGGTTAGTAGCAAGTGAAAGAACAACATTAACAGAATAAAGATTAGCTACAGGTGCAAAGGTATCCCTATAATCCTCACCATATGTCTGAGTAAAACCTCTAGCCACCAACCTAGCTTTATATCTATCAATTTCACCATTGCTTTTGTATTTAATGGTAAAAATCCACTTAGAACTTACAACCCTTTTTCCTTTAGGTAAATTAGCTGAAGCATAGGTACCATTCCTTTCCATGGCTTGTTTCTCAGCTAGGAAAGCTTCTCTCCATTCCTTCTTAGTCATAGCTTCCTCATATGTCTTTGGAATCTGCTTCTTATCAAGACTTGAAATCAAAGCAACATGATTAGTAGGTAAGTAAACAATATTACAAACTCCCTGATCATGATGAACCACAGCATACCCAATGTAGAACACTGGTGGTTTCCTTTGTCTTATGCTCCTTCTTAGGACTGTAGTTGGTGCTTCTTGGATAGGATCCTCCTCTTCAATTAAAACTTCAATAAGAGTGGGCACTTCTCTTGATCTTTTGGAAGCATAGACCAAAATTGATTCTTCTCCTGCTGAGTCTTTGATGTAAGAACTTTGGTGGGCTGTCTTTTCACCTAGAAGCTCAGGATAATGGGACAGAAATCGATGGAATTGAAGGGTGGATCGAAGGGACCACACAAGCTGTGAAAGAGGCTTGTGATACTCCAAGAACTTCAACCAGCAAGGTTGAAGTCGACGGCTGCAAGCAAAGGGATTGCTGGCGGCAGTTTGTGTCTAAAAGACTTAGGGTTTTTGTCAAAAAAATACTTGTCATTTCATAAAGTGAAAACAAGAAGGCTTATATAATGCCTTGTTACAATTTTAGGGTAAACTACAAGGCGTTTAACCTTTAGGAGATTAAAACAACATGTAGTTTACTTATTGTCACTTAGAATAAATAATGGGCCATAATTAGTCAACATGACTTAACCCAACTAAAACACTTAGACAAATAAACCGAATTTTTAAGAAGGAAAAACCCAACAACACTTAGGCTGAGAATTCTCCTGAAGACTTGTGAATGGGATGGAATTGTGAACAAGTCTTCAACGTCTTGCGCACTAGGAGTGTTGCCTCATTAAAACCTTCTTCGGAAAACCCAATGGGACAAAACCAAAGATAGGAAAAAGAGTACAATTTCCTAGAACGACTTTTGGTGTCTCTACCGAATAGTAATGGTAAAGACACCGGAGGAGGAAGAATCTTCGAGAAGGAACCTCCAGGGTTCTTTGTCTAGCTGAAAGGGTGGTCTGGTCGTGAGTGCCTGAACTGGGTCTGACTGGTCGGCTGCTGGCTCCGGACGGCTTGCCTGGACGGCTGGTCGTGGGCTGGTCGTCTGGGTGGGCAGCTCGGGGTCTTCTCTGGTTCCACTTTCCAAGAGCATGCTGAGCTTGTCTCCTAAGGCTTTCCGCTTGGACCGCGTAAGTGGTCCAGGTGGGATGACAGGTGCAGTAGCTGGCTCGATGTCCTCATCATTCCCTCCCTCTTGAAGTGCTTTGGTCTCCAAAGCAAAGTCCTCACCTGCATCAAACAACTCTAAGTCAGCAACATTGAAAGTACTAGATACGTTATACTCACCTGGAAGTTCGAGCTGGTAGGCGTTGTCGTTGATTCTCCGAAGGACGCGGAATGGACCATCTCCCCGGGATGCAAGTTTGCTTTTCCGTCGCTGGGGAAATCTCTCGGGGCGCAGGTGTAGCCAAACCCAATCTCCCTCCTTGAAGACTATGTGCCGGCGGCCCTTGTTGACATTCCTGACGTTCTGGATGTTGCGTTGCTCAAGGTTCGCCTTAGTCTCCTCGTGAAGTTTCTTGATGTAGTCTGCTTTGGCTTCTCCCTCCAAGCTGATGGCGTCGTCTAACGGGATTGGTGTGAACTCAATCGGAGTGGTCGGGTTGACGCCATAGACAACTTCAAAAGGTGATCGCTTCGTGCCTGAATGTGCGGCTCGGTTGTAGGCAAACTCGACGTACGAAGACATTCCAACCAATTCTTCAAATTTCGACCGATTGTCGCCCTCAATGTATGTGACAAGGTCCGGTTAACAACCTCAGTCTGGCCGTCTGTCTGGGGATGATACGCGGAAGAGAACAGGAGGTTGGTGCCCAATTTTTGCCAAAGTGATCGCCATAAGTGGCTCAGGAACTTGGTGTCTCGGTCAGAAACGATTGTCCGGGGAATGCCATGAAGTCTGACGATTTCTTTGAAGAACAGGTCGGCGATCTGGCTTGCGTCGTTTGTCTTGTTGCAAGCGATGAAATGTGCCATCTTAGAGAACCTGTCGACCACGACGAAGATGAAATCCTTATTGTGCAATTTCGGCAGGCCTAGGACAAAATCCATGGATATGTCTGTCCAAGGCGCAGATGGAACTGGCAAGGGCATGTCGGGGCCCTGCAGATGCAGCTTTGACTTAGCCCGCTTGCAGATAAGGCACCGGGCGCAGTGCGTCTTGACGTCTCGGCGCTGATGAAGCCAATAAAAGTGCTCCTAAAGCATGCTTAAGGTCTTGTCAATGCCAAAGTGTCCCATGAGACCTCCACCGTGTGCTTCTCTGAGAAGCAGCTCTCGGATTGATCCCCTCGGAATGCAGAGTCGCTTGTCCTTGAAGAGGAATCCGTCGTGCAGGAAGAAGCGGCTGAAGTTCCCTTTGCCGTGCTCTTGGTGGGCCTGGGCGAAGTCGACATCATCGGCATACAGTTCCTTGATCATCTCGAAGCCGAGAACCTTGGACTCCATGACAGAGATAAGGCTGTAACGACGAGACAGGACATCAGCGACGATGTTGTCCGTTCCTTTCTTGTACTTGATGACGTACGGAAAGGTCTCAATGAATTCTAGCCAACGGGCATGTCGTTTCTTCAACGTTGATTGCCCTCGGAGGTGCTGGAGCGTCTGATGATCGGTGTGAATGACGCACTCTCGGGCAAGCAGATAATGTTGCCAAGTCTCTAAGGCGCGGACAAGGGCATAAAGTTCCTTGTCGTAGGTCGGATAGTTAAGTGCAGCTCCACTTAACTTCTCGCTGAAGTAGGCGACTGGTCGTCCGCCTTGGGTAAGGACGGCTCCAATGCCTATGCCTGAGGCATCACACTCAACCTCGAACGTCTGCGTGAAGTCTGGTAACACGAGGACTGGTGCGTGTGTAAGGCGTTCCTTAAGCAGCTAGAAGGCCTTGTCTTGCTCGGGACCCCAACGAAAATCCTGGTTCTTTTTGATCGTCGAGGTCAAGGGTCCAGCAATCGTGCTGAAGTCGCGGACGAACCGTCTATAGAAGCTGGCAAGTCCTTGAAAGCTGCGGACCTGGCTGGCGGTCGTCGGCGTGGGCCAATCCTGAATGGCCTTTATTTTCTCGTCGTCTACCCGAAGTCCCTGGGAACTGACGACGAAACCAAGGAATACTACTTGGTCGGTGCAGAAAGTACACTTCTTGAGGTTGGCGTACAGCTGCTCTCTCTGTAAGGTAGTGATCACGGCTTCTAAGTGCTCCAGGTGGTCTCGGTAGGTCGTGCTGTAGACGAGAATGTCGTCGAAGTAGACCACGACGAACTTGCCGATGAACGGGCGAAGAACCTCGTTCATAAGTCGCATGAAGGTACTGGGCGCATTTGATAACCCGAATGGCATTACGAGCCACTCATAGAGGCCTTGCTTTGTCTTGAAGGCGGTCTTCCATTCATCTCCTTCTCGCATCCTCACTTGATGGTATCCACTCTTCAGGTCTATCTTAGAAAAGATGGCGGCTCCGCTGAGCTCGTCAAGCATGTCGTCTAGGCGTGGGATGGGGTGCCGGTACTTGATGGTTATGTTGTTGATGGCGCGGCAGTAACCGCACATCCTCCAACTTCCGTCCTTCTTGGGTACCAGAAGAACCGGAACGGCACAGGGACTGAGGCTTTCACGGACATATCCTTGAGCCATGAGGTCTTGGACTTGTCGTTCTAATTCTTTAGCCTCCTCGGGTTTGACTTTGTAAGCTGGACGGTTAGGTAGCTGAGCTCCGGGAATGAAGTCAATGCGGTGCTCGATCCCTCGGATAGGTGGAAGGCCGGCTGGGATTTCGTCTGGGAAGACGTCGGCGTACTTGTCAAGGAGTGCGCGGATCTCGGCAGGTAGAGGGTGCTCCGTACTGGCCGTGTGTAGACTCTCTTTGTAGAGCATGAGCACGACTTGGGTGCCTACGGTGCATGTGGCATTTCTCATGTCTGCTACATTAATCAGAAAATTCTCCTTTCTGGCATGTTGATCCTTTGCCATCTTGGATTGCATTTCTTGGACGGCGTGTGCAGACATCGGGGCTAAGTTGCAGCGACGCTTGTCGTGGACGAAAGAGTAGAAGTTGGTCCGTCCGTTGTGCGTGGTCTCACGGTCGAATTGCCAAGGTCGTCTGAGCAGAAGATGTCCAGCTGACATCGGGACGACGTCGCAGGTGACCTGATCTTGATATCTGCCGATGCTGAATGAGACCTTCACTTGGTCTGAGATATACAACTCCGTATTGTTGTTCAACCACCGAAGTTTATAGGGCTTGGGGTGCTTGGTCACGGGCAAGCCTAATTTCTCCACCATGTACTTACTGGCGGCATTCGTGCAGGATCCTCCGTCAATGATCAACGAACACACTTTCCCAAGTATCGTGCATTTGGAGTGGAAAATGTTCTCTCGTTGTTCTTCTTCTTCAGGCTCCATTCGTGAGCTAAGGACGCGTCGGATCATAAGCATTTCTCCGGAATCAGCGTATTCAATGTCCTTGTCGGACTGAGGCGTCGGAAATGCTTGCTCCTCATGTTCATCTTCGGACTCGTAGTCTCCAGAAGCTGTGAGCACCATTGTCCTTTGAGTGGGACAATCCCGGGACATGTGTCCTCTGCCTTTACATTTGAAGCAGACGATCTCGCTGCTCCGCTGAGGCTGGGATGGGGTCGTGGCACTCGGTGGTCTAGAGGCTGGAGGTGCCGGTCTGGGGGCTGAGCTGGAGGCGACGGCTTTGCCTTTGAGCCGTGGGTCAACAGGTTGAGTCGTCCGCTCAAATGGCTTGGAACCGGTGTTCCAAGTGTTTCTGGGTCGAGAAGGTGCGGCAAGCTTCCGCTTATGGCACTTCTCGATCTGGACTGCTAGGTGGAACAGCTCACCTAGGTCGTGGTAGGGCTGCAGTTCAATCATTCTGGCGATGGATTCTTGCAAGCCGTCGATGAATTGGGCCATCAGGCTCTCTTCAGATTCATCTACATCGAGTCGGTTACGGAGATGCTGAAACTCGTCAAAGTATTCAGTCACCGTCTTGCTTCCTTGAGTGAGGCGTCGGAAACGTCGCTGAAGCTCACGGTGGAAGTGGGGCGGTACATAACGTCGTCTCATGATTTGGGTCAGCTCGACCCATGAAGTCACAGAACCCATACGAGCTCGTCTGCGGGTGGTGACTTCTCGATCCCACCATGCTAGGGCATGGTCTGTAAATTGCGCTGTCGCAAAGATGACCTTCCGGGGATCATCATAGTTGTAGTATTCAAAGATGAGCTCCATGCGTCTCTCCCAGTCGAGATACTCTTCGGGGTCTAATTTCCCCGAGAAAGGAGGTGGGCTCATCTTGACCTCCGGGTAGTGAGCGGCTGGACGCGGCGGCGGTGGTGGTGGTGGGTCGTCGTCATAGTAATGGTATCGACCCATAGGTGGCCGTGTTGGAATAAAGAACAAGTGATGAATTTATGAAGGCCTTTATGTCTAGTTAAAAGGCGATTTATATGTGTGTAAAAGGGAGAGTCTAAGGCTTGTTTGTATTATAGATTTATGTTATCCTTGTAAGCCACTTAAGTATAAGGCTATCCTTGTATCCAAACAAGCCTAGACTAGTATAGTATAAATACCTTACTCCCTTCACATTTTGTAAGTAAGAATTCATAATTCTCATTTTCTAATAAAATCATTCTTCTCTCTAATTCTCTAATTCTCTCTAATCTCTCATTCTCTCATTCTCTCATTCTATAAATCTCTCAATCTCATAATCTTTCATGGTATCAGAGCCAGGTTACATCAAATCTGGGAAATTTTCATCATTCTTTCATTAATTCAACAAGAATCCATCTTGTTCTTCATCTGTTTCTGGATAAATTTCGAACGTCATCTTGTAAATCAAATTGCGATCAATCCACGACTCCAATTGACGATCGGCTTTTTCTGGAGTGTACATCGGCGAATTCCGCATCCATAGACACCAAAATCGCATCATTTGGTTCAGGGAATCAAAAGATACGAATTTTCTTCTAAGAGGTGTTCGTGATCGCGTTCGTTTCGTACTCCTACATTCCCCAGGTCATATCTTCGTAAATTTTTCATCAAATCGTGATTTTCAAAAGCCTAAACTCAAGCCCCGTGAGTCTAGTTTCTGTTTAAAGAAAGCAGAACTCGTTTTCATTGAGTTTAAAGGGTTTTATTGAAGTTTTCCTGAGAGTCGTCCGAATTCATCTGTATCAAGATCCTTGTGATATATCTCTAATTCTTTCTTAGTTTTCTTTAAAATTCTTGAACTGGAAAGTTTAATTAGTATCTTGTGAGGATTGTCACGAAATTTCAAGTCAATCAGAATAGTTTTAGTATTCAAGATTGATTTTCTTGAATTCCTTGTTCAGTTTAGTTAATCTTGGAATTGTATTAATTGAATTTCTTGAGAAATAAATTGATTCTAAACAATTATTTCGAATTTGATTGATTAAATCTGGTTAAGATTGACTGTTAGGTTGTTTTAATCTGTTCATATCTTGCTGTAAGTGTTGGATAAAATCAGTTAGGTTGTTGGTAGTTACTTGAACTACAAGTAGTTATTAGTTACCTCTCTTGTCTTGCACTATATTCGAATTTTTCTTGCATTTATATTGCCTCCTTGTATAGTTCACACTAACCTGCAGGTACATACAAGAGTGTGTGCTTAGGAAGTGATCAATACAAACTCAGGCAACAAAGGGTGACCATTGACCACACGAGACCAAGCAACCTGTGCGTGACCAGTGACCTCGCGTGACCACACGAGACCAAGCCGGTTCTATACTCAATTTTACTTACCTGATTTACTGACCAATTTTACTTGCTAAGCATGGAGATTCAAACAACTCTTAGAGCTCCAGTCATTCTACATGGAGCAAATTATCTCTTATGGTCTAGGACCATGAAAACTACATTAGGTGGTAAAGGTCTATGGAACCACATTGCCACAAATGGCATTGGAGACAATGAAGTGGCTGAGGTGACTGATGCAGCACAAGCCAAATGGTACCAAGAAGATCAGTTGGTACTTTCTATATTACAAAATTCTCTTGCTAGTGATCTCTTAGAAGCTTATTCTTTTTGTGAAAATGCAAAAGAACTTTGGGACACTTTGCTTAAGGTGTATGGTAATACTACTAATCTTTTGAGAATTTTTGAAGTGAAGAAAGCTTTAAATGAATTAAGGCAGGAGGATGCTGAATTCACAAAGCACTATGGCTCATTCAGAGCCTTGTGGGCTGAGCTAGAAATGCTAAGGCCAGCCACTATTGAACCACTTGTTCTCCTTGAAAGAAAAGAACAAGATAAGGTGTTTGGGTTACTTTTAACTCTTAATTCTACTTACTCAGATCTTATTAAGCATATTCTCAGGTCTGATAAGTTGCCTAGCTTGGAGGAAGTGTGTGCTCAAATTCAAAAGGAGCAAGGATCACATGGATTGTTTGGCAACAAAGCTGAACTAGTAGCTGCTCACAAAAGTTTCTTCAGGCCAACAAATGCATCTAAGAAGAGGAGGCCATTTTGTGATCATTGCAAGAAGGAGGGACATGCAAAGAAGGATTGCTGGGAACTTCACCCTCATCTTAAGCCTTCTTGGGCTTCACGTCCACCACAGCAGCAGGTCATCTCCTCAGCCAGGCAAGCCTACGGTTTGGTGTCCTCCAAGGCAGCCGTCTGTAGTCATTCTCCTTACCAACCAGGCGCCAACAACACCATGTCACAAGCATCAGATTTTGTGACAAAATCAGATTTGGAAGCCCTCATTAAGGCAACAAAGGAGAGCAATGTGATGGGTAAAACTTTTCATGCTTCTTTTCAAACATCTTATACATCTAATACTCCTAAATCCTTGGTTGTTGATTCTGGTGCTTCTCATCACATGATTAGTGATCTAGATTTGCTAGAAAATGTAGAACCTGTCCTAGGGAATGTTCTTATTGCAAATGGAATTAAAGTACCAATCAAAGGCATAGGAAAATTGAAATTGTTTGATAAAGAATCTAAGGCATTTTATATGCCTTCATTTACCTCCAACTTGCTCTCAGTTAAAAGAGCTACTACTGATTTGAATTGTCATGCTATATTTGGCCCAAATGATTTTTTTTTTCAGGATATTGAAACTAGAAGGTGTTTTGGACAAGGAACCACAAAAGATGACTTGTATGTGCTTGATAATATGGCTAGTTGTAATGCATTAGAATCAGTGTTTCAGGCGCATGGTTTTAGTACTGATTCAGATTTGTGGCATGCTAGACTAGGCCATCCTCATCCAAGAGCACTTGAATTAATTGTGCCTGGTTTAAAAATGTCAAAAGAATTGTGTGATTCATGTATTCTTGGAAAGCATTGTAAAACAGTTTTTGAAAAATCAATACATGAATATGAAAATTGTTTTGATTTGGTGCATTCTGATGTGTGGACATCCCCATTTCCATCTAGAGAAAACCATAAATATTTTGTGACATTTATTGATGAAAAGTCCAAATATACATGGGTTACTCTCCTTAGTTCTAAAGATAGGGTGTATGATGCATTCTTAAATTTTCAAGCATATGTGACTAATCAATACAATGCAAGAATTAAGTGCTTTAGAACAGATAATGGTGGGGAGTACACAAGTACCAGACTTAAGGAACATCTAGCAAAGCATGGCATTGAGCACCAGACAAGCTGTCCTTATACTCCACAACAAAATGGAGTTGCTGAAAGAAAGAATAGGCACCTAATGGAGGTTGTGAGAACTATGATGTTCCACATGAAGGTGCCTAAGAGATTTTGGGGGGATGCACTTGTAGCAGCCTGCTACTTAATCAACAGGACACCTACACTAAACCCACCATTGATCATTTAAAAGTTTTTGGGTGTGTTTGTTTTGTATTAATTCCTAGGGAACAAAGGAACAAGCTTGAACCAAAAAGTGTAAAGGCTATGTTCATTGGATATTCCTCCACTCAAAAAGGATACAAATGTTATAACCATGAGACTAGAAGGGTCATGGTGTCTAGAGATGTGAAGTTCCAAGAAGACAAAAGTTTTTATGAAGAAGGAAATTGGGAACAATTTAAAGACATCTCATCAACAAGAACTGACAAAGCTGAATACTTGAGGAAACTCTTGGAGAGCATTGGAATAGGAGGTAGTCAGCATACACCTCAGCCAAATGTCCCAGCAACAGGTAGTTCACGCCCCTCAGTCACGGCTCCACAGGATCATCCTCACGGCTTTGCAGATCCTGGTCCATCCGGCAATGTGGATATCTCTGGCCCAGCCGCGTCCTCACAGCCTATGTCACGGCCAAACCTTGGTTCTCCTGGGCTTCCTCCTCTTGAACATGGGGGGGGAGAAGCATCTACTCATGTCCAACAAGACTCAGCAGGAGATGATTCCATTCTAGCTTCAGCTTCCAAAAGAACAAGACCTACTCTCATTGAAGTTTTGAGTGAAGAAGAAGAGGAGGCTCAACCTACTGTTTTAAGGAGGAGCACAAGACAAAGAAATCCACCAGTCTTCTACAATGGAAATGCTGTAGTTCATCATGACCAGGGAGTTTGTAATATTGCACACTTACCTTCTAATCATGTTGCTTTTATTTCTAGTCTTGACAATGAGCAGATCCCAAAGACATATGAAGAAGCTATGTCTATAAAGGAATGGAGGGAAGCTATCTTAGCTGAGAAACAAGCCATGGAGAGGAATGGTACATATGCTTCAGCCATTTTACCAAAAGGGAAGAAGGCTGTAAGTTCTAAGTGGATTTTTACCATTAAATACAAAAGCAATGGTGAAATTGATAGATATAAAGCTAGGTTGGTAGCTAGGGGTTTTACTCAGACTTATGGTGAGGATTATAGGGATACATTTGCTCCTGTTGCTAAGCTACATTCTGTCAATGTTGTGCTCACTGTTGCTACTAATCTTGAGTGGGAATTGTGGCAAATGGATGTCAAGAATGCTTTCTTGCAAGGTGAACTAGAAGAAGAGGTTTACATGTCACCTCCACCTGGCCTAGAAGATGAGATAGGAAGCGGCAATATCCTAAGGCTAAGGAAGGCTATTTATGGCCTTAAGCAATCTCCAAGAGCATGGTACCACAAATTAAGTGTTACTTTAATGGATAAAGGCTTCAAAAGGTCTGAAGTGGAACATACTCTTTTCACATTTAAGAGTAAGGAAGGTATCATAGTTATTCTTATCTATGTAGATGATATAATCATATCTGGTAGTGATAGTATTGGTATTGCATCTACTAAAAATTACTTAAAAAGTGTCTTTGACATAAAGGATCTAGGAGAACTTAAATACTTCTTAGGAATTGAAGTATGTAGGTTTAAGGAAGGTTTTTTTCTTTCTCAAAGAAAATATGTTGTAGATCTACTAACATCCACAGATATGATGGAAGCTAAGCCAGCCAAAACACCCTTAGAAGAAGGTTATAAAATCGCAACTAAGGGGGAGTTAGAGGAGGAAATTGATTTTCATGATCCTAAGCTCTATAGGAAAGTGGTTGGTAAGCTTATTTATTTAACCATCACTAGACCAGATTTATGTTTTGCTGTGAATCAGGTATCTCAACACATGCAAGGGCCAAAGATGAGGCATTGGGACATGGCCATGCGGATTCTAAGATATCTCAAAGGCACACATGAACAAGGTATTTGGATGGGTAATAATAAAAACACAAATGTGGTTGGTTATTGTGATGCAGATTGGGCAGGAGATAGGGAAGATAGGAGGTTATTGTACTTTCATAGGAGGAAACCTTGTGACTTGGAAAACCAAGAAGCAAAAGGTGGTTTCATGCTCTAGTGCAGAATCAGAATATAGAGCAATGAGGAAGCTCACAACTGAGTGTATCTGGCTGAAGCAAATTCTGGAAGACTTAGCCGTGGAGTGTGAGACTCCAATCACCATTCACTGTGACAATCAGGCTGCCATACACATAGCCTCCAATTCTGTGTTTCATGAAAGGACCAAGCATATAGAAGTGGACTGTCATAAAGTAAGAGAAGCTATTGGGAAAGGTATCATCTTACCTTGCTATACAAGGAGTGAGGATCAGCTAGCTGACATATTCACCAAGGCTGCATCTCTGAAAATTGGCACATCAATCTATCCAAGACTTGGCCTCATGTCCATTCCATACCCATGATCCCAACATGGAGTGTTATACTCTTTTTCCCTAAGAAAAGGTTTTGTCCCAATTGGGTTTTCCTTCTCTAGGTTTTTAATGAGGTAATACTTCATGGTTGCAAGCTTAAGAATTTTATGTCTTAAGCTTGAGGGGGAGTGTTGGAATAAAGAACAAGTGATGAATTTATGAAGGCCTTTATGTCTAGTTAAAAGGCGATTTATATGTGTGTAAAAGGGAGAGTCTAAGGCTTGTTTGTATTATAAATTTATGTTATCCTTGTAAGCCACTTAAGTATAAGGCTATCCTTGTATCCAAACAAGCCTAGACTAGTATATAGTATAAATACCTTACTCCCTTCACATTTTGTAAGTAAGAATTCATAATTCTCATTTTCTAATAAAATCATTCTTCTCTCTAATTCTCTAATTCTCTCTAATCTCTCATTCTCTCATTCTCTCATTCTATAAATCTCTCAATCTCATAATCTTTCAGGCCGTTCGTGGTGGTATGGAGGCGCGGTAGGTGCTGCAGGGGGAGGAGGCGTGGCTTGCCTCAACTGCTCAAGTTGAGTGGAGAATGTTGACATTTGAGCCGTTAGGGCTTGAAGAAGCTGTACCATGGTCGGGTCAGCTTGCTCCGACGTTGATTCATCCCGTCCTGTCATATTTCCTTTTTCCGGGGAAAAGGAAATTTCTAGAAAAGGAAAGTTTCCTTTTTTTTTTTTTTTGGGAAACTTGCAGAAATTGGAAACTTTCCTTATTTGGAAAGTTCCCGAGAATATATTTTATTGAATTTTATTTTATATTTATGCACAGAATTATATCAAATAAGGAAGGAAAATATACTATCTATAAAAGAAAATAACCTAGAAAAGGAAAATATCCTATAGATATATCTCCTAAACCTAAAAAGGAAGCTAATAACTATGGAATATCCTAAAGATTTATTGCCTAATCTAAAAGGGAAAACTAAATATCTAGGAAAATTAAATCTACTTATTTCCTATTCCTAAATGGCAACTAAATAAAATCCTAATAAATACCTAGAAAATTTCCTAAACTAATTTTATGACTAGAAAAACTATGGAAACTACCAAGATACTATGGGAAAACTTCATAAAAACCTAAGGCTAGAATCTAGACAACTAAGGAAAGTCCTAATCCTATCCTAGGACTCGGAAACCTAATGGAGGAGTGGCCAGACGGTTGACTCGCGGCTAGCGGGACGGTGCAGTGCTAGGGTTGGACTATGACGCAAGACACACGCTAACCTAAGGCACAAGACACACGCTGACCTAAGACGCGTTCTACACAACACAGCTACTCGACTAGGACGAGGACACTCGCTAGAGAAGCCTAGGCTGGAGCTGAGCAAGAGTCGACCTATACTAACCTAGACTCGGTCACGGTAAGGTAGAACTCGGCTTGGTCTGACACATACGGAATAGGGTCGGGGACGCAACTAGACCTAGCAGGGCGAGGGACGCACACACGCAGAACACTGGCTGTCCTAAAGACGCGACCAGCAAAACGAGAGCCCTAGACCTAGACGCGGACACAACCTATGACACCTAGCAAGAAGGACACGGCCTGGACACTGGTCAAGACGCGACAAGCAGGGACAAACCGAGACCTAGGCTGGATGCTACAACAAAGCCTAGCAAACAACACACAACCTTTATGGTTTCAAGTATGAAAAGGTGTTCTAGGTGAGTTTCTAAGGACCCTAGATTAATTTTAAACAATCTTAACAATATTTTGTTTTCTTTTCTTTTAAAAAAAAAATTTTAACAACCAACAAGCAAGAAACAA
Organism: Streptanthus diversifolius; assembly: GCA_039880935.1. Classification (NCBI taxonomy): domain Eukaryota; kingdom Viridiplantae; phylum Streptophyta; class Magnoliopsida; order Brassicales; family Brassicaceae; genus Streptanthus; species Streptanthus diversifolius. The sequence goes on along the minus strand of JAXGFM010000012.1, from coordinate 13,245,568 downwards.
ACAATTTCTTCTATTTTTTTTTTCTTTTTTTTTTTTGGATTATGGAAACAAGGAAAAGGATTGATAGAACCTGATTTTTTTTTTTTGTAGGATGTTTGTGGTATGTGACTTGATTCCTCACCTTCTTACCGAGAACCTTAGGGGAAAGAGAAGAAACACAATCAAAGCCAAAAACTATTGAACACAAACAATGAAAAATCGACAAGAGCAAAAGGATAGAATCAACCTGATGATATAGGAGCTTTGAGCTCTGATACCAGATGATGTAAGAACTCGGGTGGGCTGTCTTTTCACCGAGAAGCTCAGGATAATGGGACAGAAATCGATGGAATTGAAGGGTGGATCGAAGGGACCACACAAGCTGTGAAAGGGGCTTGTGATACTCCAAGAACTTCAACCAGCAAGGTTGAAGTCGACGGCTGCAAGCAAAGGGATTGCTGGCGGCAGTTTGTGTCTAAAAGACTTAGGGTTTTTGTCAAAAAAATACTTGTCATTTCATAAAGTAAAAACAAGAAGGCTTATATAATGCCTTGTTACAATTTTAGGGTAAACTACAAGGCGTTTAACCTTTAGGAGATTAAAACAACATGTAGTTTACTTATTGTCACTTAGAATAAATAATGGGCCATAATTAGTCAACATGACTTAACCCAACTAAAACACTTAGACAAATAAATCGAATTTTTAAGAAGGAAAAACCCAACAACACTTAGGCTGAGAATTCTCCTGAAGACTTGTGAATGGGATGGAATTGTGAACAAGTCTTCAACGTCTTGCGCACTAGGAGTGTTGCCTCATTAAAACCTTCTTCGGAAAACCCAGTGGGACAAAACCGAAGATAGGAAAAAGAGTAAAATTTCCTAGAACGACTTTTGGTGTCTCTACCGAATAGTAATGGTAAAGACACCGGAGGAGGAAGAATCTTCGAGAAGGAACCTCCAGGGTTCCTTGTCTAGCTGGAAGGGTGGTCTGGTCGTGAGTGCCTGAACTGGGTCTGACTGGTCGGCTGCTGGCTCCGGACGGCTGGTCGTGGGCTGGTCGTCTGGGTGGGAAGCTCGGGGTCTTCTCTGGTTCCACTTTCCAAGAGCATGCTGAGCTTGTCTCCTAAGGCTTTGCGCTTGGACCGCGTAAGTGGTCCAGGTGGGATGACAGGTGCAGTAGCTGGCTCGATATCCTCATCAGTCTTGTTGGACATGAGTAGATGTCTCCCCCCATGTTCAAGAGGAGGAAGGCCAGGAAAACTGAAGATACCAGGCGGTTGACGGATGGAAGGTCCGGTCGATGTGAAAGGCCATGGACCGGCTGGTTGCGCCGCGGCTGGCTGGCTGGGACTGGTCAAAGCTGGTATAGGCTGAGCATTAAGAGCCATGGCCGTGGGCTGCTGAGCTTGAGGTGAAACTATACCAATGATCTCCAAGAGCCTCCTCAAGTTCTCAGCTTGGTCTGATCTTGTTGTGGAGATGTCCTTGAACTGATCCCAAGTTCCTTCTTCATAGAAACATTTGGATTCTTGGAATTTGACATCTCTGGATACCAAGACTTTTCTAGTCTCTGGATCATAACATTTGTATCATATCTAGGTAGAGGAATACCCAATGAACATAGCTTTGGTATTCTTTGGTTCCAGCTTGTTCCTTTGGTCCCTTGGAACTAATACAAAACAAACACAACCAAAAACTCTCAAGTGGTCAATATTGGGTCTAGTTTTGTTTAGTACCTCAAATGGAGACAGGTCATCTAGGATTTTTGTAGGAGTCCTATTAATCAAATAGAATGCAGCAACAAGAGCATCCCCCCAAAATTATTTGAGAACTTTCATGTGGAACATCATTGTTCTCACAACTTCCATCAAATGCCTATTCTTCCTTTCAGCCACTCCATTTTGTTGTGGGGTGTAAGGACAGTTGGTTTGATGTTCAATACCATGATTGACCAAGTCTTGTTGGATTCTGGTGCTAGTGTATTCTCCTCCATTATCTGTTCTAAAGCATTTAATACTTGCATTGTATTGATTAGTAACATATGCTTGAAAATTTAAAAATACATCAACTAAGCAGAATAACCCAAGTATATTTGAACTTTTAATCAATAAATGTCACAAAATACTTATGGTTTTCTCTAGATGGGAATGGGATGTCCAAACATCAGAATGCACCAACTCAAAACAATTATGATAAATATGCAAAGATTTTTCAAAAACTGTTTTGCAATAGCTTTTGAAGTATACAAGAATAACACATATCCTTTGGCATTTTTAAACAAGGAACAATAAGTTCAAGTGCTCTAGGATGAGGATATCCTAATCCCGCATGCCAAAGATCAGAATCATTACTAAAAGATTCAGCATTAAAAGCCGCTTCTAACCCACTAGCTCTAGTCATGTATTCAAGCACATACAAGTCATCTCTTGTGGTTCCTTGTCCAAATCTTCTACTAGTCTCAATATCCTGAAAGTATAAATCATTAGGATCAAAGATAGCTTGACAATTTAAATCAGTAGTAGCTCTTTTAACTGAAAGCAAATTAGAAGTAAAGGAATGCATGTAAAAGGTTTTAGATTTTTTATCAAACAACTTAAGTTTTCCTATGCCTTTAATTGGTACTTTAATTCCATTCGCAATGACAACATTACTTAAGGCAGGTTCTACATTCTCTAGCAATCCTAGATCACTAATCATATGATGAGAAGCACCAGAATCAACAACCAATGATTTAGAGGCATTAAAAGTGAAAGAAGTTTGAAAAGAAGCATGAAATTTTTTACCCAACACATTACCATCCTTTAGTGCTTTGATAAGAGCTTCTAAGTCTGATTTTGTTACAAATTCAGATGCTGGAGACACAGCACTAGTTGAGGCTGGGTGAAGAACAGAGCTGCTACACGCTTTTGAAGGAATCGGTGGGTGGACGTGAGCTTGCAACTGTGTGTGGCTGGCCGTGGGTTGTTGTGGCCGAGGAGTCCAGCTTGGCCTCAGTTCAGGATGGAGCCACTCTTCTTGCAATGGTCACATGTTTGTCTCCTCTTCATAGATTCATTTGTTGTTGCTGATTTGAAGAAGCTCTTGTGTGCAGCCACCAATTCAGCTTTGTTGCCAAATAATCCATGTGATCCTTTGTTGCCAAATAGTCCAGCTTTGAGCATAAACATCTTCCAAACTAGGAAGTTTATCAGACCTAAGAATATGCTTAATAAGATCTGAGTAAGTAGTATTAAGAGTTAGTAGTAACCCAAACACCTTACCTTGTTCTTTCCTTTCAAGAAGAACAACTGGGTCAATGGTGGCTGGCCTTAGCATCTCTAGCTCAGCCCACAATGCTCTGAATGAGCCATAGTCTTTGGAAATTCTGCATCCTCCTGCCTTAATTCATTCAAAGCCTTTTTCACTTCAAAAATTCTTAAAAGGTTAGTGATGTTTCCATACACCTTTTGCAAAGTGTCCCAAAGTTCCTTTGCATTTTCACAAAAAGGAATAAGCCTCTAAGAGATCAATAGCAAGAGAGTTTTAACGTATAGAGAGTACCAACTGGTCTTCTTGGTAACATTTGGCTTGAGCAGCCACAGCCTCACTAACTTCAGCCACTTTATTTTCTTCAAGGCCACTTGTAGAAATGTGATTTCAAACACCTTTACCACCCAAAGTTGTTTTCATGGTCCTAGACCACAAGAGGTAATTTGCTCAATGGAGAATGACTGGAGCTCTGAATGTAGCTTGAATATCCATGTTTTAAAGGATGAGCAGGCTTGTCGGAATGGGCTGGTCGGGAGACTTGACAGTTGGTCGGGACGCGTCTAGTCCACTGGTCGAGCGCGTACACGGGTTGAGAAACCAGCTGGTCAGGACTAGATGCATGAGCTTGGTAGTGTACGTGGTAGGTGGTAGGTGGTCAATGCCAGATGTGTCGATCGCTGGAAATGGTCACAGGACGAACAGAGAGCACGAACAGAGGCACAGGACACGGTCACAGGACAAGAATGTCCGGAGCTTGGAAGGTGCGTGATCGGCTGTGGCAGCACTCGGGAATCACGAAATGCTGGTCTTGAGCAGCCCCCAGGGACACCAAGGACACAAGTGTAGAACAGGGACGTGTGCAGCACACAAGAAGGCCAAGTGATACCACCTAGGCGCGTGTTCAACCCTTCCTACCACAACCAAGGGAGATTGCTTGCCAACCAAGATAACTACCTAACCTCCTTTAACTAACTTCAACCAATTTCTGCAAAAAACTTTAACAAATCCAACCAAAAAGATTGACTAATAACAATCCTTATCTCTACCAACAATTAAGATTCAATATAAATTTTAAATTTTAATAAACCAAACCTAAAAAATTCAATACTATCCCTAAAAAAAATTTCAAAGATTAATAAGGAAATCAAGAAAATCAATCTTGGAGTCTTAAACCTGTCAGATTGAAAAAAAAATCTCCCCTTCCATAGGCAAAACATCACAGGTGATCTCATCTTGGTATTTACCAATGCTCAATGGTAATCTCACTTGCTCTTGTACTCTTATCTCCCCTTTCTCATTAAGCCATTGTAATTGATATGGCCTGGGGTGCTTGTGAGTATGCAGGTTTAACCAGTCTACCAACATTTGACTCGCTACGTTTGTGCAGCTGTCTCCATCCATGATTAAACTGCATACCTTCTCATGTATGAGACATCTGGTGTGAAACAAATTCTCCATTGCTTTTGTACTTTAGGCTGTGCATTCAGTGTCCTTCTAGTTACCATCAATTGTCCTTGAACAGGGTAGACCACATTTTCTTCTTCTGGTTGATCGTCTTCGGAAATAATGTCTCCATTGTTCAGAATGAGCATTATTTTTTTATTGGTGCATTCACTATCATAATGACCAAACCCTTGCCATCTGAAGCATTTGATGTTACTGGTTCTCGTTGGTGTGGAAGTTGGGGTCGCAATTCCCTTACCCTTGTTGTCACGAGCTGAAAAAGGTATAGGTGCACCCTCTGTCGTCTTGATTGGTGTCTAGAAAGCAGATGCCCCGGGCCTTTCCTCCCTGACATACGACGGTTAGGAGATTGATGAAATTGAGGTCCTGGGATTGCTTCTCTTTTTGTTTTGTTGTTCAATGAGGATAGCTTTGTGTAGCAACTCATTCATGTCCTCATATTCTTGCAATTCAATCTGTCATGGATGTCTCTATTGAGTCCTTCTTGAAATCTCGCCATACTAGTCCCATCAATTTCAGCTTTGATCATGAGACTCTCCATTTCTTGGTGATAATCCTCCACACTTTGTGTCCTTTCAATTAGTTTCTTTAACTTTTGGTGAAGATCTCTTCCATAGCAAATGGGAACAAATCTTTTTATCATCATTGTCTTCATCTCAAACTAAGAGGTGACCTGAGGTTCTCCATTGTGTCTCCTAGTTATAGCAATTTGTTCTAACCAGTTGATAGCATACCCATTGAATTATGTAGCTGATAGCTTCACTTTCTTTTCCTCTGAGTAGTTTTGGCAGCTGAAGACTAATTCAATATTCTTTTCCCACTCTAGGTAAGCATCAGGGTCATTCTTTCCTGAAAATGGTGGGATTCTGAGCTTGAGACTTCCTAGGTTATCATCCGGCCTAGGCTCCCTGTAGTATTAGCGTTGCGTTCCTCCAGTCTGAGTTTCTGCACCACTATCCTCGGAAATACCTAACGGCTCCTCCTCTACGTGCCTAGTCCCGCGTCTAGCACCCATCCTAGCCCCTCTAGTTGAGCGCTCTCCTCTGGCCAACCTTCCTCCTCGAGCGGGTCTATCTGCAAGGGGATCAACTCCATAAAAGAAATCATTAGCTTGGTTAGCTCTACTTCAAAGGTTGTTTGGAGTCTCCTGGTGATTTCATCCATCATAACCTCCATCTGTAACTGATCAAACCTATGAGGTCGTGTGGTTCCCTCTGCTTGGGGTGTTCCTTCATTTAGATTCTCCATAATATCTAAAATAAATTAAAAAACTGTTAGATCAAAACTCTCTCTCGCTCTTTGGTCAATCAGTGTTCAATTCCTCTTTTTATTCCCAAAGTTCAGAATATATCAAAGCCCGAAAGATAAAAATTGTTTATGAAAATAGAAAAAAATGAAATCAAATCGATGGGAGGGGGTGAATCCGAGCTAGTAGTCCTAAAATCAAAGTGATTTCAACAAACCCTAACCTTCAATTGGTTCTGATATCACTTGGTGAGATCCTGGATAGATTGAAATCCTATGGATCTTATTGAAGGATGGATGGGGTGCGATTTTAGGACTACTAGCTCCTGAGGATGAGGCGGATTCTTCTTAAGGTTGTGAGGCTTCAAGGTTGTTTACCCTTCTCTATCTACATGAGGCGTGATGCAAGAACCGAGGGGTGGGCTGTCATTTACCGAGAAGCTCAGGTTGCTGGACAGAAATCGATGGAAGTGAAGGGTGGATCGAACGGACCACACAAGTTGTGAGATGGGCTTGTGATACTCCAAGAACTTCAGCCAAAACTAGGCTGAAGGGCGGCGGCTACAAGGGGGCTTGGTGGCGCCTTTTAGGTTTTAGACACTTGTCTTAGGTTTTGTCAAAATGCTTGTTATTTCATTAAAGTGTAGACAAAAGACTTATTTAATGTCTTGTTACAACTTAGGCTAAACTATAAGATGTTTAGCCTTACAAGAATTAAAACAACATGTAGTTCACTTATTGGCAATAAAAATAGAAATGGGCCCAAAATAGTCAACAAGACTTGAACCCAAATAATTACTTAGTCTAGAAAATAGAAATAAGATAGGAAAACCCAATAACACTTAGGCTAGAAATCTCATGAAGCCTTGTGAATGAGATGGAATTGTGAACAAGTCTTTCACCATCTTACGCACTAAGAGTACTGCCTCATTAAAACCTTCTTCGGAAAACCCAGTGGGATAAAACCAAAGATAGGAAAAAGAGTATAATTTCCTAGCACAAATTTTGGTGTCTATACCGGATGGTTATGGTAAAGACACCAGAGGAGGAAGAGTCTTCTAGAAGGAACCTCCATGGCTCCTTATCTAGCTGGAACGGGACAGTGCATGGTTCGGTCGAGGCGTGGTCTGGTGTATGCTCGGACGTGGGCTCATGGGTCGGTGGATGGTTAGACGAGCGGCTTGGGAACGGCTGGGACGGGCCACTTGGGTGCGGGCTGGTCGGCATGGTAAGCTCGGGGCTACTCTCCAGGAGCATGCTGAGCTTGTCTCCTAATGCTTTCCTCTTGGACCGCGTAAGAGGTCCAGGTGGAATGACTGGTGCAATGGCTGAATTGATGTTCTCATCATTCCCTCCCTCTTAAAGTGCTTTGGTCTCCAAAACGAAGTTCTCACCTGCATCAAACAACTCTAAGTCAGAGACATTGAACGTACTAGACATGTTATACTCACCTGGAAGTTCGAGCTGGTAGGCGTTGTCGTTGATTCTCCGAAGGACACAGAATGGACAATCTCTCCGAGGTGCAAGCTTGCTCTTCCGTCGTTGGGAAAATCTCTCTGGTCGCAGATGTAGCCAAACCCAATCTCTCTTCTTGAAAACCATGTGCATGCGGCCTTTGTTGGCATTCTTGACGTTCTGGATGTTCCGTTGTTCCAGGTTTTCTTTGGTCTCTTCCTGAAGACGCTTGATGTAGTCCGCCTTTGCTTCTCTCTCTAAGCTGATGGCGTCTCCCAATGGTATGGGTGTGAACTCGATGGGCGTGGTCGGGTTGAAGCCGTAGACGACTTCAAAAGGAGAACACTTCGTGCCGGAGTGTGTTACCCTGTTTTAAGCGAACTCGACGTATAGAAGGCACTCCACCCAATTCTTCAAAGTGTTGCCCTAAGGGTCTGGGACAAGGTACGGTTGACAACCTTTGTCTGTTTGTCAGTCTGCGGATGGTATGCGGTGGAGAACAAGAGGTTGATGCCCAATTTACGCCACAATGCTCGCCAGAAGTGGCTGAAGAACTTGGTGTTGCGGTCGGATACGATCGTTTGGGGAATGTTGTGCAGTCGTACTATCTCCTTGAAGAACAGCTTGGCAGTCTGGCTTGCATAATTGGTCTTGTTGCAAGCGATGAAGTGTGCCATCTTAGAAAATCGGTTGACCACTACAAAGATGGAGTCCTTGTGGTTTATCTTTGGCAGGCCTAAGACGAAATCCATGGAAATGTCCGTCGAGGGTGCAGATGGAACTGGTAACGGCATGTAAGGACCCTGCGGATGCATCTTCGATTTAGCCCATTTGCAGATAAGGCACCGTGTGCAGTGTGCCTCTACATCTCGTCGCTGGTGGGGCTTGTAGAAATGTTCCTTAAGCATGCTTAAGGTCTTATCAATACCGAAATGACCCATGAGACCTCCGCCGTAGGCCTCTCTGAGAAGCAGCTCTCGAATTGATCCTCTCGGAATGAAAAGTTGCTTGTTTTTAAAGAGGAACCTGTCGTGTAGAAAGAATCGGCTGTAGTTGCCTTTGCCATTCTCCAGGTATGCTTGAGTGAAATCTGCTTCGTCAGCGTACAGCTCTTTGATCATCTCAAAACCCATAACCTTTGATTCCATGATGGAAATCAAACTGTATCTGCGGGATAAGGCGTCGGCGACTACGTTGTCTGTTCTTTTCTTATACTTGATAACGTATGGAAATGTCTCGATATACTCCAACCAACGAGCATGGCTCTTCTTCAGCGTTGATTGTCCTCTGAGGTGTTGGAGTGTCTGATGGTCGGTGTGAATGACGCACTCCCGGGCAAGAAGATAGTGCTGCCAAGTCTCCAAGGCGCGGACTAGGGAATAAAGCTCCTTGTCGTATGTCGGATAGTTAAGTGCAGCTCCACTTAAGTTCTCACTAAAGTAGGCGACAGGCCGTCCACCTTGTGTGAGGATTGCTTCAATGCCGATCCCTGAGGCATCATACTCGACCTCGAATGTCTAAGTGAAGTACCGCAGGACTAAGACTGGGGCGTGGATGAGGCGTTCCTTCAGATGCTTGAAGGACTTGTCCTGCTCGGGTTCCCAAGGAAAGTCTTGATTCTTCTTTATCGTCGAGGTCAACGGACCAGCTATCGTGCTAAAATCTCGGACGAACCGTCTGTAGAAGCTGGCAAGTCCGTGGAAGCTACGGACCTGGCTGGCAGTCGTCGGTGTGGGCCACTCCTGTAGGCCTTAATCTTCTCGTCGTCCACCCGAAGTTTTTGGGAACTCACAACGAAACCAAGAAAAACGACTTGGTCGGTGCAGAATGTACATTTCTTGAGTTTTGCGTACAACTGCTCTCTCTGCAAGGTGGTAATCATGGCCTCTAGGTGCTCCACATGGTCTGTGTAGGTCGTGCTGTAGACGATCATATCGTCGAAGTAGACTACTACCAACTTGCCAATGAACGTACGGAGGACCTCGTTCATAAGTCGCATGAATGTACTTGGAGCGTTTGACAGGCCGAATGGCATTACTAGCCACTCATTAAGACCCTGCTTAGTCTTGAACGCAGTCTTCCATTCTTCTCCTTCTCGCATTCTCACTTGATGATATCCGCTTTTCAGGTCGATTTTGGAGAAGACTGCAGCTCCGCTTAACTCCTCTAGCATGTCGTCCAGGTGCGGAATGGGGTGTCGGTACTTGATTGTAATATTGTTGATGGTGCGACAGTCGACGCACATCCTCCAGCTCCCATCCTTCTTTGGTACTAGTAGAACCGGGATAGCACATGGACTAAGGCTTTCTCGAACGTAACCTTTAGCCATGAGGTCCTGGACTTGCCGTTCTAACTCTTTAGCCTCCTCGGGGTTGACTCTGTATGCAGGACGGTTGGGTAATTGAACTCCAGGAACAAAGTCGATGTGGTGCTCGATCCCTCTGATAGGTGAGAGGCCGGCTGGAATTTCTTCCGGAAACACATCGGCATACTTGTCTAGCAAGGCTCGGATCTCGGCAGGTAATGGTGCCTCGGTGCTAGTCGTGTGGAGACTCTCTCTGTAGAGCATTAAAACGAGCTGGGTACCCTTGGTTCAGGTGGCTTTCTGCATGTCTGCTACGTTTATTAAGAAGTTCTCCTTATGGGCATGTTGATCTTTCGCCATCTTAGATTGCATCTCTTGAACGGCGTGTGCAGACATTGGTGCTAGATTGTATCTACGCTTGTCGTGGACGAATGAGTAGAAATTGGTCCGTCCGTGGTGCATAATCTCTTTGTCAAATTGCCATGGTCGTCCGAGCAGAAGATGTCCAGCTGACATCGGGACGACATCACAAGTGACCTGGTCCTGGTATCTGCGGATGGTGAAAGAGACCTTAACTTAGTCTGAGATGTACAACTCCGTCTTGTTGTTCAACCATCGTAGTTTGTAGAGTTTAGGATGCTTGGTCACGGGCAATCCTAATTTCTCCACCATGTATTTGCTGGCGGCGTTGGTGCAGGACCCTCCATCGATAATCAACAAGCACACTTTTCCAAGTATTGTATATTTGGAATAAAAAATGTTCTCTCGCTGTTCTTCTTCTTCTGGCTCGAATCTCGAACTGAGAACTCGTCGGATCATGAGCATTTCTCCAGAGTCAGCGTACTTAATGTTCTCGTCGGACTGTTTGATGGGTCGGAAATGCTGGCTTCTCTTGTTCGTCCTCGGATTCGTAGTCTCCGGAGGCAGTGAGTATCATTATCCGTTGAGTGGGACATTCCCGAGACATGTGTCCCCTGCCTTTACATTTGAAACATATGATCTCGCTGCTCCGCTGAGGCTAGGTCGTGGTTGTGGTACTAGGTTGCTTTGGGGCGGATGGAGCTGGTCTGAGAGCTGAGCTGCTGGCCACGGCTTGGCCCTTGAGGCGTGGGTCAATTGGCTGAGTCGTCCGTTTGAATGGCTTGAAACGGTGCTACAGGTGCTCTTGGGTCGAGAAGGTGCGGCAAGTTTACGTTTATGGCACTTCGATCTGGACTGCTAGGTGGAACAACTCGCCTAGGTCGTGGTATGGCTGCAACTCTATTTTTCTGGCGATGGATTCGTGCAAACCGTCGATGAATTGGGCCATTAGGCTCTCTTCAGACTCATCTACATCGAGTCGGTTGCGTAGATGCTCGAATTCATCGAAATATTTGGACACCGTCTTGCTTCCTTGTGTAAGTCGTCGGAAACGTCGCTGAAGCTCGCGGTGGAAGTGGGGTGAGGACGTAGCGTCTCCTCATGATCTGGGTGATTTCGATCCATGAGGTCAAAGCACCCATTCGAGCTCTCCTGCGAGCTGTGACTTCTCGATCCCACCACGCCAGTGCGTGGTCAGTGAATTGCGCGGTTGCTAAGGTTACTTTGCACAGATCGTCGTAGTTGTAGTAGTCAAAGATGAGCTCCATGCGTCTCTCCCAATCAAAATACTCCTCGGGATCAAGCTTTCAGGAAAAGGAAGGTGGGTTCATCTTCACCTCGGGATAATGCACTGGTGGACGAGGTGGTGGCATAGGCTCGTCATAGTATTGATGTCGACCCATGGGTGGTCGATCGTGGTGATAAGGTGGTGGTGCGGGTCCTATTGAAGTAGGAGGCGTATAATGCTCTGGACGCTCGAGACGTGATGCTAGAGTCGTCATCTGGGTCGTCAAAGCTTGCAGGAGCTGCATTATAGCTTGACCATGTTGTCCTGACGTTGATTCGTCGCTTCCTGACATATTTCCTTTTCCGAGAAAAGGAAATTTGAAAATGGAAGGTTTCCCGGAAAGGAAACTTTCCAAATATGAAAATTTTCCTTAAATGGAAAATTTCCACAGATATTATTTATATTTTTTTATATTATTTATGAAATGAAAAGGAAAACTAGATAAACAGAAAAGAAAACAATCAAAAAGGAAAATATCCTAAATCTAGAAAGGAAATCTAACTAAATAAAAAGATCCTAAATTAATTGTCTAATCTAATAAAATGGAAACTATACTAAACTATGAGAAAATCTATTTATTGTGTAATTCCTAAATGGAAATTTCCTAAAATTAAAGGAAAGTTAATTAATTCTTATTTCCTAAAAGCAAACTATTCTAAACTAAAAGGGAAATCTAATTATTTCCTAGTAAAAATTTAGGAAAGCTACCTAAAGAGAACTAGAAAAATTCCTAAACTATTTATTAGCCTTGAAAACTATGGAAACTAATTAATATACTGCCTAATTGCTAGGGGAAAAATTTCCTAAACTAAGAACTAAGAATCTAGACACTAAGGAAGCTATGCAACCCTAGCCGCCTAAGGCAGGAACTGCTCACGGACTAAGCTAGGCGGAATACGGACCTAGGCTGACTAAACGCGGGATGTGTGCTGCCTAAACTACACACGCGGGATGGAACAACAAACGCGGGACAACACCCAGGCTGCCTAACCTAGAACACGACTCGGGCAATGACACACGCAGAAAAATGCACGCGGACACCTGGAGGTTCTCCGGATGGGGTGGGCGCTTGCTGGGAGAGAGACTCGATCGCTAGCTAAGCGTGAAGGGGGACGCGGGCGTGCACAAGTGAGAGAGGCTCGATCGCTTGGTACGCAAAGGTGGGTTGAACTGGACCACACGAGAGGCAGGAGGCTCGTGATACACCAGGGCGCCTTGGTCTTGAAGCGTTGGCTTCAAAAGACAAGGCCGGGGACGATTGCTCAAAGGCAGCCGCTTAGGGTTTAGAGTATAACTCGTGATTTTTTTTACTTCAAAAAGGTCTGTCTTATTATGTGTAATGACTTAAGCTTATATAATGCTTAAGTCTAGGGTTTCAACCCTTAAAACAACAAGGAGTTTAAATAAAAACCACATGGTGTGCAGAAACTAGACAAAAACAACAAGTAGTCCTAAAATAAAGAAATGAGCCGCGGGCCTTAGACAAATTGTACGGTCCAAAAAAAATAAAATAAGGAATTGCCTAAGGCCGTGGGCTGGGCTTGAGAAGTCATGAATAAGCCCAAGTCTTGATGCACACCAAGGGTATTGTCTCATTAAAACCTTCTTCGGAAAACCCATTGGGACAAAACCGAAGATAAGAAAAAGAGTACAATTTCTTGGCATGTCTTTTGGAGTCTTTACCCTTGGGTGATGGTAAAGACTCCGACGCGTGAAGTCTGTGGGTCGAGCAGATGCCCGGGTCGGGAGCTGGAGATACGGACCCGGGCTGGTCTGTACCAGTTCTGTGTTACGCTCCGGGCGAACCTCCATGAGCCTTTCCACGAACAAGTTGAACCGGCGTCCAAGGGCCTTGGCCTTGGATCGAGTAATGGGCCCGACTGTCACGACCGAGGCCTGGGCTGCTGGGTCGTCTGGTCCGGCTTCCCTCTTCGAGTGGTTTGGAGATATGTTAAACTCACCTGGAAGTTCCAACTAGTAGGCATTATCATTGATCTTCTTGATGATCCGGAAAGGTCCGTCTCCTCTTGGAGCCAGCTTGTCCTTGCGCTTCTGGGGAAATCGTTCGGGTCGCATATGAACCCAAACCCAGTTGCCTTCCTCAAGAACGACTTGTTTGCGTCCTTTGTTAGCATGTCTGGCGTAGGACTTTGTCTTCCGCTCGAGGTTTTCCTTGACTTTCTGGTGCAGCTTCCGGATGTAGTCAGCTTTGCGTTCTCCTTCAAGGCTGACGATCTCAGCAGGTGGTAGGGGCGTGAACTCCATTGGGGACAGTGGGTTGAATCCATAGACGACCTCAAAGGGCGATTGCTTGGTCGCGGAATCGACGGCTCGGTTATAAGCGAATTCAACTAACGGGATGCACTCGAGCCAGGTCTTCAGGTTCTGTCCGATAGTAGCTCGTAGTAAGTTGGACAGCGTACGGTTTACTGCCTCGGTCTGTCCATCTGTCTGTGGATGGCAAGTCGTGGAGAAGACCAGCTTGGTTCCAAGTTTCTTCCACAGGGTTCGCCAGAAATGACTTAGAAACTTGGTGTCGCGATCAGATACTATGGACCTCGGAATTCCGTGCAGTCTAACGATTTCCCGGAAGAATAGGCTTGCGGTTTGGGTCGCGTCGTTTGTCTTAGCACAAGGAATGAAATGGGCCATCTTCGAGAACCTGTCTACCACAACAAAAATGGAGACAGGTTCTTAGGCAAGCCTAGCACAAAGTCCATAGATATGTCAGTCCACGAAGTAGTAGGGATGGGTAAAGGAAGATATAACTTGTGTGGATGGGCCTTAGACTTGGCCCGTTTGCAGACCAAGCATCGGCTACAATGGGCCTCGACGTCGCGTCTCAGATGAGGCTAGTAAAAATGTCCATTAAGTATGCTTAGTGTCTTGTCCGATCCAAAATGTCCCATTAAGCCTCCGTCGTGGGCTTCCCTCAGGAGGAATTCTCGGATTGATCCTCGGGGAATGCATAGTTGCCTGTCTCAAAAGAGAAAACCACCAAATAAATAGAACCTGGCATAGGCGCCTGTTCCAGGGTTCTGGACGATCTCCTTGAAGTCTGCATCGTCTGCATACAAGTCCTTGATGTGCTCAAATCCAAGAACCTTGGCTTCCATGGTTGAGATAAGGGCATGGCGGCGTGATAAGGCGTCTGCGACCACGTTCTCCTTTCCTTTCTTGTACTTGATTACGTAGGGAAAGGTCTCGATGAATTCGAGCCATCTGGCATGCCTCTTCTTAAGCTTGGTTTTCCCTTTCAAATGTTGTAGAGTCTGATGGTCGGTATGGATGACGCATTCCCGCGCCAGCAAGTAGTGCTGCCAAACATCAATTGCTCGGACTAAGGCGTAGAGCTCCTTGTAATAGACTGGGTAGTTGAGGGCTGCTCCACTTAGTGTCTCACTGAAGTAAGCTACGGGCTTTCCTCCTTGGGTTAGAACTCTCTGATGCCAACGCCAGTTGCGTCACATTCCACCTCAAAGGTCTTCTGGAAGTTTGGTAAGGATAGTACCGGGGCTTGATTAAGTCGTTCCTTGAGTAGCTTGTAAGCATCTTCCTGCTCAGTATCCCACTTGTATTCTCGGTCCTTTTTGATGACGGATGTGAGGGGGCTGGTGATGGTGCTGAAGTCCTTGACGAACCTCCGGTAAAAACTTGCTAATCCGTGAAAACTCCGGACCTGACTGATGCTGGTTCGCGTGGGCCATTCTCGGATAGCTCTGATCTTTTCGTCGTCTACCTGTAAGCCCTGGGCACTAACGACAAAGCCTAGGAAAACGACCTGGTTAGTGCAAAACGTACACTTCTTTAGGTTGGCATACAACTTCTCCTCCTGAAGCGTACGTATTACCGACTCTAAATGGGTGACGTATTTCTCATAAGACGAGCTATAGACCAGAATGTCATCGTAATAGACAACCACAAACTTACTAATGTACGGCCTGAGAACATGGTTCATCAACCGCATGAAGGTGCTCGGGGCGTTGGAAAGACCGAACGGCATAACAAGCCACTCGTAGAGGCCTTGCTTGGTCTTGAATGCCGTTTTCCACTCGTCTCCTTCTCTCATACGGACTTGGTGATATCCGCTCTTTAGATCGATCTTTGAAAAGATTGTAGCTCCGCTTAGCTCGTCTAACATGTCGTCGAGCCTGGGTATCGGGTGGCGATACTTTATTGGGATGTTGTTGATAGGCCGACAATCAACACACATCCGCCACGATCCGTCTTTCTTGGGGACGAGTAAGACAGGTACGGCGCAAGGGCTAAGACTCTCTCGGACATAGCCTTGGTCCATGAGGGCTCAGACTTGGCGTTTGAGTTCTTTAGCCTCCTCGGGGTTCACTCTATACGCAGGCCTGTTGGGCAGTTGGGCTCCCGGGATGAAGTCTATATGGTGCTAAATCCCGCGGATGGGTGGTAGTCCGGTCGGCAATTCCGGTGGGAAGACATCCGCGTATGCGTCTAGAAGCTGGGACACCTCTGGTGGTGGTGGTGGCTGTGGGTCCTCTATACTAAGAAGGTCCTTAAAAAATATGAGAACAACGTTGGGTTTTTCTTGGCTGATTGCCTGGCGGATAACTCTTGAGTTTACGAGGAAATTATTCTTTTTGGGTTCCTTGTTCCTCTCGATCCTTAGCTGAATCTCTCGTACTTGCTGCGGGGCCAAAGGTGCCAGATTATACCTACGCTTATCATGGACAAACAAGTACAAGTTAGTCCGCCCATTGTGTGTGGTTTCCCTGTCAAACTGCAATGGGCGTCCTAGTAGTTGGTGGCCAGCTTGCATCGGGACCACGTCGTACAAGACCTGGTCAGAGTAACGGCCTATACTAAAAGAGACCATCATCTGATCGGATATGCGTATTTCGGTCTTGTCATTGAGCCATCACAACCCGTATGGGTGTGGGTGCTTGGTCCTCTCAAGACCGAGCTTGTCAACCATGTATTGACTAGCGACGTTGGTACAAGAACCACCGTCTATGATCAAAGAACATACCTTGCATTTTACTGTGCACTTGGTATAAAAGATATTCTCTCTCTGCGCGGTCTCTTCAGGTCCGGCTAGGGAGTTTAGGACGCGTCAGAACATTAAGAGCTCTCCGGAGTCCGGGTATTCAATTTCGTCCTCGGGTGGGTCGGTCTGGGCGTCTTGTTGCTTGACCTACTCTTCATCCGCAGACTCGTATTCTCCGGAAGGAGTTAAGATCATGATGAGCTGGTTTGGACAGTCGCGAGCCATGTGTCCTCGTCCATTACATTTGAAGCATGTAATGTTGCGGCTTCGGGGTGAAGTTCCGGTGGGCTTGGTCGGCTGTCCTGGTCCTGGCGTGGGTCAGGGCGCGTCTCGGGGTTGGGTCGGGGCGGGCGGGTCGGGAGTAGGGCCAGGAGGTCAGTTGTACGGCTTCGACCAGTTGGTCTTGGGCCGTTGATAGCCTGCAGCATTTCTCTTGTTGGCTTGTTCCACCTGGTTAGCCAGGTGGTATAGTTCTCCGAGGTCGTGATACTGCTGTCTTTCGACCTTGCGGGCGATCTTTTCTTGAAGCCCGTCAAGAAACTGGGCCATGAGACTCTCCGGGGAGTCAGTTATCTCGAGAGGGTTCCGTAGGTGCTCGAACTCGTCGAAATACTCACTGACTGTCTTAGTGCCCTGGGTGAGTCGTCTAAACCGTCCCATGAAGTGAGGGGTCCGAATTGACTCCTCTGTCGTTCAGCTACTTCACGGTCCCACCAAGTCAGGGCATGGTCCGTGAACTGGACAGTGGCAAGAGCTACTCGCATGGGATCTCCGTACTAGTAGTAGTCGAAGATCAGCTCCATACGTTGTTCCCAGTCTAGGTACGCTTCTGGGCTGACCTTGTCAACAAAGGACGGCGGGTTAAGCTTGATGTCGGGGGCTTGGTAAGAGGACGGTCGGTCATGTGTGCCGTCGTAGCGAGGGTCGCGGTCATAAGGAGTGTGGTATGGTGGATCGTCGGGTGGATCCTCGTCTCGTGGATCACGGGTGTATGGTCCGCAGTAGTGGGTCCGTCCATATGTGGTGGCACCTCCGTTGCTGCGATGTGACGCCTCGGGGATGTCCGGTCGTTGGGGAGGACCGGGTTGCTCCAGTCGTTCCATGCGACTCGTAAGGGTGTTCATTTGAGCCGTAATCTGGCTCAGCATTTGCATTACTGCAGCTGACCCTTGGGGACATTCGGGAACGTCCGAACTACTAGACATTTATATATTTATAAAACTTTCCAAAAATAAAATTTTCCTAAAATATAAACTTTCCTAAATTGGAACTTTCCTAAATTGGATCTTTCCTAAAATGGAAAC
Source organism: Streptanthus diversifolius (assembly GCA_039880935.1). Lineage (NCBI taxonomy): Eukaryota > Viridiplantae > Streptophyta > Magnoliopsida > Brassicales > Brassicaceae > Streptanthus > Streptanthus diversifolius. The sequence goes on along the minus strand of JAXGFM010000012.1, from coordinate 13,227,900 downwards.
TTTCCTAATCTAGAAACTTTCCTAAAATGGAACTTTGCTAAAATGGGAAGTTTCCTAATCTAGGCTTAATTTCTTTCCTAAATTGGTTTTTGGAAGTTTTCTAAGTCTAAGATATTGCCTATCGAATTTATAGAATTTCCTAAACCAAATTGGGAATATTCCTAGACAATTTATGGCTAGGGAAAACTTCCTAAAGAGTTCTAGTAAAGTTCCTAAATCGCAAATGACAATTTTCCCACTTAGACAGATTCGGCTATCGGCAAAAAAAAAAAAGGAAGCTAGGCTCACAGCTGCTAAACCTAGTCAATCAAGGATTGGCAACTCGCGGATAGGAACAGGCGCGGGTGCTAGCGGGGTTATACTCGGGTCAGACAAGAACTAGCTACGCAGGTTAAACGCTAGGCAAGGGAGCTAGTCGCGGACTAAGGAACCTATCACGGGGTGGGACGTCAGCAGGTACAAAGGTGAGCTATCTATGCTAGGGTTCTAAGGCAGGACTAGAGGGAACCTAGCGCGGTCTCGCCTAGGTTCTAAACGACTGGAACGCGGCTTGAATCTACTCGACCCTAGTAAGCGAATGCAAGTAACAACCCAAACTATCACCCGCGTGAAGGTAAGGCAACTTGCTTCACGATTTCTCAATGATGAAGGGAGGCTATGTGTGTTTCTTTTTACCTAATTTTCGTTTTTAAATCAACCTAGTTTTTTTTTTTTTTGTTGAATGAATTTGCAAGCAATCTAAACAACCTAGCAAACAACTTTTATAATTATTTTTTTTGACTTTAAGCGGTGCAACACAAATAAAAAAGGATAGAACCTGCTTGGCTAGGATTTGAAGTAGCAGTGCTATGGGAGAGTTTTTTTTTTTGTAACTTGAATCCGGCTCCTCTCAACCTTGCAGGTTAGAAAGCAAACAAATCAAAGCTAGATGTTTTCAAATAAACAAAACGAAAAAAAGAGATAACTAAGGGGATAGGAACAAACCGGGGTCAGGAGCTTTTGAGCTCTGATACCAGATGACACACGCACAAAAAGGCACGCGGACGACCGGGAGGTTCTCCGCATGGGGTGGGCGCTTGCTGGGAGAGAGACTCGATCGCTAGCTAAGCGTGAAGGGGGACGCGGGCGTGCACAAGTGAGAGAGGCTCGATCGCTTGGTACGCAAAGGTGGGTTGAACTGGACCACACGAGAGGCGGAGGATCGTAATGCACCAGGGCGCCTTGGTTTTGAAGCGTTGGCTTCAAAGGACAAGGCCGGGGACGATTGCCCAAAGGCAGCCGCTTAGGGTTTAGAGTATAACTCGTGATTTTTTTTACTTCAAAAAGGTCTGTCTTATTATGTGTAATGACTTAAGCTTATATAATGCTTAAGTCTAGGGTTTCAACCCTTAAAACAACGAGTTTAAATAAAAACCACATGGTGTGCAGAAACTAGACAAAAACAACAAGTAGTTCTAAAATAATGAAATGGGCCGCGGGCCTTAGACAAATGGTACGGTCCAAAAAAAATAAAACAAAGAATGGCCTAAGGCCTTGGGCTGGGCTTGAGAAGTCATGAATAAGCCCAAGTCTTGATCGAAGGTAAAACTGGCCAGGGCGGGGAAAAAGGAAATTTCGGGGATTATAGCCGAAGATATCTGGGAAAGAAGTTTCCAAATATCCTTGTAACAGACTTCCCGGAAATTTCGCAATATCCTAACAACCGGATAAGGGATTATTCCCAAAGGAAAAAGGAATTATCCCCAAGGATAAGGGATTATTCCCAGCGGATAGGGAATTATTCCCGAAGGATAGGGAATTATCCCCAAAGGATAAGGGATTATTCCCAGCGGATAAGGGGATTGGGTTGGTCGAAGTTGTTGGTAACAACTTCCGAGATTTTCGCGCTAAATCCCAACTGCTTTTCGAAAATCATGCTGATATCCTAACAAACAGTTGGAATATTCGAAGGGATAAGAGGGGCCGTGGATAAAGGAAATCATAACCGCCTTCCCTTATAAATAAGAAGGCAGGTCGCCTCATAATTCCCTGCGTGAGTAAAACGAAAATTAGTACTCTGAAAGAAAGAAAGTTCGAGGAAGATAAGCGATTATCCTAGAAAGGTTCGAGAGGCGCCCAGTTACCTGAGTAATCATCGATAGCAGTTCGTTCGGTTAAGGAATATTCGGGTAAGCATCGATAAACTCAGAGTTTTACCTTTCTGGGCAATAAGCATCGAGAGACTTAGTGTTTGGTCGATGTGTTCTGAGTAAATCGCTAGGTTTGTGTGACGCGCGTCGGTGCAGCTTGGACGATCTGCGTCAAGAGGTGTCAGAACGTGGGATTTTCATCAGTTCATCGAAATCCTAAGGTGAGTGCGTGACTGTGGCTATGGTCTAGGGTCGTTGGCGGGAGTAGATTCAATAAGTGCTTGACTGTCTGATCTAATATACTTGTCCTTGTCCTGATATATGTGTTAAGCGTGAATATGAGAGTCTTGTGTGACTCGTCCTGGTGAGAGATCCAACAGTGGTTGGTGAATCACGTTAGGAAAGTATATCGGCCTGATTTGCATGATTGTCTTATTGATTGTATTGCTTGTTTTCGATTACTTGACCATAGCTGTGTGAGACGGGATGACCGCCTCACTAAGCAATTCGTTGCTTATGCCTCCTTATGGATGCAGGATTAGGTATTACTCGGGAAGATAACCGCAGTGGCTAGAACGCGAGACGAAGGCTGAAAAGAAGGGATGGTGGCTTAGTAGAATAATCGGGTCTAGTAGCTTAGACGATGTATTGGTAGACTTATCGTTGTACTAGAACCTCGGTTTTTATAATAAGTAATCTATTACACGTTTATGCACTGTTCCGCTGAATCAAATCTGAAAATGCTAAGAAAAAGTTAAGTAAAAATCTGAATCAAGAAATTTTTACTAAGTGTGGTTGTTTGGGTCGACCGCGGGTAGGAAACCTTTAACCTGGGGTAGTTTTCCCGCGTTAGGGCGCTTCAGTTTGGTATCAGAGCATGGTCGATTCTAGGATAGTGTTAAGCATAAACGGGTTAGTGGGTTAAGCCATCCTTGATATTTAAAAAAAAAAAATAATAATAATAAGTTAGTCTTATGCTAACTTAATAAACTGTGTGATCGATGCAGATGGTAAGGAACACTCGATCTCAGATTGGGAATGGTGGTGCGCCTGAGGAACGCACCATAGGGGGGAATGGTGCGAACCCCACCAATGGTCATGAAGGCGACGCGGCAAATGTGCCTGCGAATGGAGCCGCTGCACCCCAGACCGAATTGGGACAGTTGATGGGGATGTTGGGGCAGATCTTGGAAAGATTGACGGCTGCTGTACCTGCTCCTGCTGCACCTGCGCCTGTTGCACCCGCACCGGTGATACCACCGCCTGCGGTGAATGACCAGGTTGCTGGGGCAGCGGATGAAGAGGTATTGCCAGAGCTGAGGATCACATCGTACCTTACGATGGCTGATCATATGCGTAAGCTGGGTACAAAGTACTTCGCGGGTGGTGCAAAACCGATCGAGGCAGATGAGTGGCAATCGAGGCTCGAACGGAACTTTGCAGCCATTCGATGTCCGGATCAGTATAAGAAGGACATCGCAGTCCACTATCTGGAAGGTGACGCGCACACTTGGTGGACCACGGTGGAGGCAAGGCGCAGAAATTGTTCATGGATTGTGTTCCGTGAGGAATTCCGCACTAAGTACTTCCCAAGGGAAGTATTTGACAAATGTCAACGTGCGTTTCTCGAGTTGCGCCAAAGAAAAATGAATGTGCGCGAATATGAGATTGAGTATAACTCTCTCATGAAGTTTGCGGGGCGCGAATTTGTGGATGAACAGACAAGGATAAGTCGGTTCTTGTGGGGACTTCGAGTCAATCTCCGCAATCGGTGCCAAGTGCGGAGATATGACTCTATGTCTGAGCTGGTAGAGGTAGCGGCTCTTATGGAAATGGGCCTAAGGGAGGAAGCGGAACTAGCAGATATGGAATGGAAAGCGGCCACGGTACCTTCCGCTAGACTGAGATTCGGGTCGAGCCAAAGGAGAAACTCAGACAAGAGTCTCAGGAGCAACAAGACATTGACGGTGCAAACTACATGTCAAAGTTGCGGGAAAACACACTCTGGTTAGTGCAGGACTATGTCGGGTGCGTGTTTCCGGTGCGGCAGTCTGAACCACAAAATTGGGGACTGTCCGGAGAGGTACTCTGGGGCGCGAGAATTGGGACGTAACTTTGGTGATCGGGTGTGTCATCATTGTCGTGAGCTGGGACATTTCAGGTCTCAGTGTCCGAAGCTGGCGCAGTCATCCGGGAAATGGGCAAATGAAGGATTGCCGCCACCACCACCAGCCAAGAGACCGGCGAATGCAACTGGTGGAACACCACGGGTCTTCTCGATTTCTGAGGATGCGATAGAAGGCAGCTCTTCTCGTCCGATCACTGGTAAGTTCCTAACACTTACTAAGTAAATTCAATGTCTGCTTGTGTCCTTAGCAATTTAGGGGATATTGTAGGGACCATTCTTATGGGCGGAATACCGACCCATGTTCTGTTTGATTCCGGGGCGACACATTGTTTTGTTAGCCCGAAAGTTGTTGGGAAAGGCGGGTTCCATAAGGAATCTGGAGACCAACTCGGACTTGTCCGAGCGGCCGGCGGTCAAGCCAGGGAAACCTTCGGAAGGGTGCTTGACGTTCCAGTAATGGTATGTGAAAGAATATGAGTTTTAGAGGTTTGTAGAATGAGAGAATGAGAGATTAGAGAGAATTAGAGAATTAGAGAAAAGAATGATTTTATTAGAGAATGAAAATTATAAAATCTTACTTACAAAATGTGAAGAGAGTAAGGTATTTATACTACACTTAGTCTAGGCTTGTTTGGATACAAGGATAGCCTTATACTTAAATGGCTTACAAAGATAACATAATTCTATAATACAAACAAGCCTTAGACTCTCCCATTCACATAAAAACAAATCGACATTTATTTATAATAAAAGGCTTCCATAAATTCCTCATTTCTTCTTCATTCCAACACTCCCCCTCAAGCTTAAGACATAAAATGTTTAAGCTTGTAACCATGAAGTATTACCTCATTAAAAACCTAGAAAAGGAAAACCCAATTGGGACAAAACCTTTTCTTAGGGAAAAAGAGTATAATACTTTATGTTGGGATCATGGGTATGGAATGGACATGAGACCAAGTCTTGGATAGATTGATGTACCAACTTTCAGAGATGCTGCCTTGGTGAATATATCAGCCAATTGATCCTCACTCTTTGTATAGCAAGGTAAGATGATACCTTTCACAATAGCTTCCCTTACTTTGTGGCAGTCCACTTCTATGTGCTTAGTCCTTTCATGAAACACTGAATTTGAGGCTATGTGAATGGCGGATTGGTTGTCACAATGAATGGTGATAAGCTCCTCACACTTCACAGCTAAATCTCCCAAAATTTGTTTCAGCCAGATGCATTCAGTAGTGAGCTTCCTCATTGCTCTATATTCTGATTCTGCACTAGAGCATGAAACAACCTTTTGCTTCTTGGTTTTCCAAGTCACAAGGTTACCACCTATGAAAGTACAATAGCCAGTAGTACTCCTCCTATCTTCCCTATCTCCTGCCCAATCTGCATCACAATAACCAACCACATTTGTGTTTTTATTATTACCCATCCAAATACCTTGTTCATGTGTACCTTTGAGATATCTTAGAATCCGCATGGCCATGTCCCAATGCCTCATTTTTGGCCCTTGCATATGTTGAGATACCTGATTCACAGCAAAACATAAATCTGGTCTTGTAATGGTTAGATAAATAAGCTTACCAACTACTTTCCTATAGAGCTTAGGATCATGAAAATCAATTTCCTCCTCTAGCTCCCCCTTAGTGGCGATTTTATAATCTTCATCTAAGGGTGTTTTGGCTGGCTTAGCTTCCATCATACCTGTGGATGTTAGAAGATCTACAACATATTTCCTTTGAGAAAGAAAGAGACCTTCCTTAAACCTACATACTTCAATTCCTAGAAAGTATTTAAGTTCACCTAAATCCTTTATGTCAAAGACACTCTTTAAGTAATCTTTAGTAGATGCAATACCAACACTATCACTATCAGATATGATTATATCATCTACATAGATAAGAATTACTGTAATACCTTCCTTACTCTTTAATGTAAAAAGAGTATGTTCCACTTCAGACCTTTTAAAGCCTTTATCCATTAAAGTAACACTTAACTTGTGGTACCATGCTCTTGGAGATTGTTTAAGGCCATAAATAGCCTTCCTTAGTCTCAGTATATTACCGGTTCCTACCTCATCCTCTAGGCCAGGTGGAGGTGACATGTAAACCTCTTCTTCTAGTTCACCTTGCAAGAAAGCATTCTTGACATCCATTTGCCACAATTCCCACTCAAGATTAGTAGCAACAGTAAGCACAACATTGACAGAATGAAGCTTAGCTACAGGAGCAAATGTATCCCTATAATCCTCACCATATGTCTGAGTAAAACCCCTAGCTACCAACCTAGCTTTATATCTATCAATTTCACCATTGTTTTTGTATTTAATGGTAAAAATCCATTTAGAGCTTACAGCCTTCTTTCCTTTTGGTAATGTGGCTGGGGCATATGTACCATTCTTCTCCATAGCTTGTTTCTCAGCTGAGATAGCTTCCCTCCATTCCTTTATAGACATAGCTTCTTCATATGTCTTTGGAATCTGCTCATTGTCAAGACTAGAAATAAAAGCAACATGAGTAGAGGGTAAGTGTGCAATATTACAAACTCCCTGATCATGATGTACTACAACATTTCCATTGTAGAAGACTGGTAGATTTCTTTGTCTTGTACTTCTTCTTAGAACAGTAGGTGGAGCCTCCTCTTCCTCTTCACTCAAGATCTCAATGAGAGTAGGTCTTGATCTTTTGGAAGCTGAAGCTAGAATGGAATCATCTCCTGCTGAGTCTTGTTGGACATGAGTAGATGCTTCTCCCCCCCCCCCCATGTTCAAGAGGAGGAAGCCCAGGTGAACCAAGAGTTGGCCGTGACAGAGGTTGTGAGGAAGCGGCTGGGCCAGAGGTATCCGCCATGCCGGATGGACCCGGATCTGCAAAGCCGTGAGGGTGATTCTGAGGAGCCGTGACTGAGGGGCTTGGATTACCTGCTGCTGGGACATTTGACTGAGGTGTATGCTGACTACCTCCTATTCCAATGCTCTCCAAAAGTTTCCTCAAGTATTCAGCTTGGTCTGTTCTTGTTGATGAGATGTCTTTAAATTGTTCCCAAGTTCCTTCTTCATAAAAACTTTTGTCTTCTTGGAACTTCACATCTCTAGACACCATGACCCTTCTAGTCTCAGGGTCATAACATTTGTATCCTTTTTGAGTGGAGGAATATCCAATGAACATAGCCTTTACACTTTTTGGTTCAAGCTTGTTCCTTTGTTCCCTAGGAATTAACACAAAGCAAACACACCCAAAAACTTTTAAATGATCAATGGTGGGTTTAGTGTTGTTTAATACCTCAAATGGGGATAGATCATCAAGGACTTTTGTAGGTGTCCTGTTGATTAAGTAGCAGGCTGCTACAAGTGCATCCCCCCAAAATCGCTTAGGCACCTTCATGTGGAACATTATAGTTCTCACAACCTCCATTAGGTGCATGTTCTTTCTATCAGCAACTCCATTTTGCTGTGGAGTATAAGGGCAGCTTGTCTGATGCTCAATGCCATGCTTAGCTAGATGTTCCTGAAGTCTGGTACTTGTGTACTCCCCACCATTATCTGTTCTAAAGCACTTAATTCTTGCATTGTATTGATTAGTCACATATGCTTGAAAATTTATGAATGCATCATACACTCTATCTTTAGAACTAAGGAGAGTAACCCATGTATATTTGGACTTTTCATCAATAAATGTCACAAAATATTTATGATTTTCTCTAGATGGAAATGGGGATGTCCACACATCAGAATGCACCAATTCAAAACAATTTTCATATTTATGTATTGATTTTTCAAAAACTGTTTTATAATGCTTTCCAAGAATACATGAATCACACAATTCTTTTGACATTTTTAAACCAGGCACAATTAATTCAAGAGCTCTTGGATGAGGATGTCCTAGTCTAGCATGCCACAAATCTGAATCAGTACTAAAACCATGCGCCTGAAACACTGATTCTAATGCATTACAACCAGCCATATTATCAAGCACATACAAGTCATCTTTTGTGGTTCCTTGTCCAAAACACCTTCTAGTTTCAATATCCTGAAAATAAAAATCATTAGGACCAAATATAGCATGAAAATTCAAATCAGTAGTAGCTGTTTTAACTGAGAGCAAGTTGGAGGTAAATGAAGGCATATAAAATGCCTTAGATTCTTTATCAAACAATTTCAATTTTCCTATGTCTTTGATTGGTACTTTAATTCCATTTGCAATAAGAACATTCCCTAGGGCAGGTTCTACATTTTCTAGCAAATCTAGATCACTAATCATGTGATGAGAAGCACCAGAATCAACAACCAAGGATTTAGGAGTATTAGATGTATAAGATGTTTGAAAAGAAGCATGAAAAGTTTTACCCATCACATTGCTCTCCTTTATTGCCTTAATGAGGGCTTCCAAATCTGATTTTGTCACAAAGTCTGATGCTTGTGACATGGTGTTGTTGGCGCCTGGTTGAGAAGGAGAATGGCTACATAAGTCTGCCTTTGAGGACACCAAACCGTGAGCTTGCCTGGCTGAGGAGATGACCGGCTGCTGTGGTGGGCGTGAAGCCCAAGAAGGCTTAAGATGAGGGTGAAGTTCCCAGCAATCCTTCTTTGCATGTCCCTCCTTCTTGCAATGATCACAAAATGGCCTCCTCTTCTTAGATGCATTTGTTGGCCTGAAGAAACTTTTGTGAGCAGCTACTAGTTCAGCTTTGTTGCCAAACAATCCATGTGATCCTTGCTCCTTTTGAATTTGAGCACACACTTCCTCCAAGCTAGGCAACTTATCAGACCTGAGAATATGCTTAATAAGATCTGAGTAAGTAGAATTAAGAGTTAAAAGTAACCCAAACACCTTATCTTGTTCCTTTCTTTCAAGGAGTACAAGTGGTTCAATAGTGGCTGGCCTTAGCATGTCTAGCTCAGCCCACAAAGCTCTGAATGAGCCATAGTGCTTTGTTAATTCAGCATCCTCCTGCCTTAATTCATTCAAAGCTTTCTTCACTTCAAAAATTCTCAAAAGGTTAGTAGTGTTACCATACACTTTAAGCAAAGTGTCCCAAAGATCTTTTGCATTTTCACAAAAAGAATAAGCTTCTAAAAGATCACTAGCAAGAGAATTTTGTAATATAGAAAGTACCAACTGATCTTCTTGGTACCATTTGGCTTGTGCTGCATCAGTCACTTCAGCCACTTCATTGTCTTCAATGCCATTTGTGGCAATGTGGTTCCAAAGACCTTTACCACCTAATGTGGTTTTCATGGTCCTAGACCATAAGAGATAATTTGCTCCATGTAGAATGACTGGAGCTCTAAGAGATGTCTGAATTTCCATGTTTAAAAGGTAACAATGGTCAGTAATTCAGGTCACAAATTGTGATACAAAAAGAACCTTTGGCGAGGTCTGAATTGGTCAGTAAGCCGGCTTGGTGTGGACAAAACCACCCGCTGATCGCGACTTGGTATCGTGGTGGGCGTGGTCACGCACTTGAATCCTTGGTCACGCACCAGAATCCTTGGTCACACTCTCGGTTAAACTGCTCACAAGTTTCAGGTCTCCCACAAGCGCTCCCACAAGCAACCGTGGAACACACGCAAGCTTCAGCTCCCACTCGTGATCAGGTATGTAAACACTCAGCTTGTTCTGGACACGATTTAATTCCTGTACAATTACTCAATACAACTTGCAAGAACAGGAATTATTAAGCAAGAAGAAGAATATATGTCCTCCCCTTTAAAAAAAAAATTGGCGCCAATTACTCAATTCAAGTGTAATCACCACTAACTACCTAAAACCACCTGTAACTGATCCTAACAACTCAATTAACAAGAATTGTAACAATTTGAGAATATTAATTTTGACTTTATCAAGATTCAATTAAAGAAAATTCGAATTTAATCCCTAGAACATTTGATGAATTCAAGAAATCAAATTTTAAGACTTCCAAAACTGAATAAGCAATTCAAGAAAATCAATCTTGAAACCCTAAACCTATTGGATTGACTTAAAATTTCGTAGGAACCCTCACAAGATACTAATAAAACTTTCCAGATTCAAAGAATTACAGAAAACAGAGAAAAAATTAGAATTATATCACCAGAATCTTGATACAGGTATTTTCGAACGACTTTCAGTAAAACTTCAAGAAAACCTTTAAAACGCAATGGAATCAAGTTCTGCTTTCTTTTAACAGAAACTAGACTCAAGGGGTTTGAGATTAGGCTTTTGAAATTCACGATTTGACGAAATATTAACGTCGAGATGACCTGGGGAATGTAGAGGTTCGAAACGAACGCGATCACGAACACCTTTTTGGAAGAAAATTCGTATCTTTTGATTCCCTGGGCTAAATGATGCGATTTTGGTGGCTATGGATGCGGAATTTGCCGATGCACACTCCAGAGAAAGCCGATCGTCAATTGGATTCGTGGATTGATCGCAATATGATTTGCAAGATGACGTTCGAAATTGATCCAGAAACAGATGAAGAACAAGAAGAATTCTTGTTAAATCAATGAAAGAATGATAAAAATTTCCCAGATTTGATGTAACCTGGCTCTGATACCATGAAAGAATATGAGTTTTAGAGATTTGTAGAATGAGAGAATGAGAGATTAGAGAGAATTAGAGAATTAGAGAAAAGAATGATTTTATTAGAGAATGAGAATTATAAAATCTTACTTACAAAATGTGAAGAGAGTAAGGTATTTATATTACACTTAGTCTAGGCTTGTTTGGATACAAGGATAGCCTTATACTTAAATGGCTTACAAAGATAACATAATTTTATAATACAAACAAGCCTTAGACTCTCCCATTCACATAAAAACAAATCGCCATTTATTTATAATAAAAGGCTTCCATAAATTCCTCATTTCTTCTTCATTCCAACAGTATGCGGTGTGGACATGCCAGCTGACTTGGTTATTTGTGGATTGGAAACTTACGAGGTGATATTGGGCATGGATTGACTTGGAAAGCATAAGGCCCATTTAGATTGTCACCGAAGAAGAATCCGGTTTGAGAGAGGGAACTCAACGGTGGAATACCAGGGAATTCGACCCACTTCAGGAAGCTTGATCATTTCAGCGATACAAGCAGAACAATTGATCCAAAAAGGATGCGAGGCGTATTTGGCCACGATCACAGCATCAGAAGTTGGGCCAGACATAGGACTTACCGATATTCCGGTAGTAAAAGATTTCGGTGATGTGTTCCAGGCCTTGGTTGGACCACCACCGGAAAGATCGGATCCATTCACTATTGAATTGGAACCTGGAACCGCCCCGATATCAAAAGCTCCCTATCGAATGGCACCAGCTGAAATGGCTGAATTAAAGAAACAGTTAGGTGAATTGATGGAGAAAGGGTTCATCCGTCCGAGCAGTTCACCTTGGGGAGCACCGGTCCTGTTCGTTAAAAAGAAAGATGGAAGCTTTAGGCTTTGCATCGACTATCGAGGATTGAACCGAGTTACGGTAAAGAACAAGTATCCGCTCCCAAGGATTGACGAGTTATTGGACCAACTCAAAGGGGCGACTTGTTTCTCCAAGATTGATCTGGCTTCAGGATATCATCAAATTCCGATAGCCGAGTCAGACGTTCGAAAGACGGCTTTTCGGACAAGGTATGGACATTACGAATTCGTAGTCATGCCTTTCGGATTGACCAATGCACCGGCTGCATTTATGAAGCTGATGAACACTGTCTTCCGAGATTTCTTGGATGAATTTGTGATCATCTTCATAGATGATATTCTGGTTTACTCGAAAAACCAAGATGAGCATCAAGGTCACTTAAGAACGGTTTTGGATAAGTTGCGAGAACATAAGCTGTTTGCTAAGCTCGGCAAGTGTAGCTTTTGGCAAAGTGAAATTGGGTTCTTGGGTCATATAGTCTCGGATCAAGGAGTGTCTGTTGACCCAGAAAAGACCAGGGTTGTTGCGGAATGGCCGAGACCCGAGAATGCCTCAGAGGTGCGGAGCTTTCTGGGATTGGCTAGCTATTATAGACGGTTTGTTAAGGGTTTTGCAAGCATGGCTCAGCCAATGACCAAGCTGACCGGTAAGGACGTTCGGTTTATATGGTCAGCAGACTGTGAGACTAGTTTCGTTAAGCTGAAGGAAATGCTTACGAGTGCTCCAGTTTTGGCATTACCAGAACCCGATGCATCTTATGTAGTCTACACAGATGCATCTCGATTGGGACTTGGGTGCGTTCTGATGCAAGTGGGTAAGGTCATCGCTTATGCATCAAGACAACTAAGGAAACACGAAGCGAATTACCCAACCCATGACTTAGAGATGGCGGCTGTGGTATTTGCTTTAAAGATCTGGAGATCTTATCTTTACGGTGCAAAAGTTCAGATCTTTACGGATCACAAGAGTTTGAAGTATATCTTCACTCAGTCTGAACTAAACCTTCGGCAAAGGAGATGGATGGAACTTGTGGCCGATTATGACTTGACCATTGACTATCATCCGGGAAAAGCTAACTCGGTTGCAGATGAACTAAGTCGAAAGAAAGTGGTCAAGGATGTTGTAAGAGACATGGAAGGTCTGGTCAGTATAATAAGTACTTTGCGCCTTACCGCATTGACGGATGATGTGGAACCGTTGGGCTTAGGTGCTGCCGACCATGCAGATCTGTTAACCCGCGTTCGGCTAGCCCAGGATACTGACGAGAAACTTAAAGAGGCAGCAAGGAACGAGAACACTGAGTATCAGATATCGAATAATGGTACGATATTGGTGAATGGTCGGGTGTGTGTTCGTAAAGATCAGCAGTTACGTGAGGAAATTCTTAAAGAGGCACATCAGTCCAAATTCTCCATTCACCCAGGAGCGACTAAAATGTATCGAGACTTAAAACGATACTATCACTGGGTCGGAATGAAATGGGATGTAGCCAAATGGGTGGCTGGTTGTCATACATGCCAAAGGGTCAAAGCCGAACATCAAGTTCCGGCTGGGTTAATGCAGAGATTACCCATCCCCGAATGGAAGTGGGATTTGATCACGATGGACTTTGTTACCGGATTGCCGATGTGCGATAAGAAGGATGCGATTTGGGTCATTGTGGACCGTTTGACCAAATCCGCTCACTTCCTCGCAGTTAGTCGGAAAGATGGTTCAGAGAAACTTGCGGAGTTGTACATAAAAGAGATCGTTCGGTTACATGGAGTTCCTGCGAGTATAATATCAGATCGGGATTCTAAGTTTGCGTCGGCGGTCTGGAAGTCATTGCATAAGCGGCTTGGGACTAAGGTCAACCTGAGCACGGCTTATCACCCGCAGAGGGATGGTCAATCGGAACGAACGATCCAGACACTTGAGGATTTGTTGAGAGCGGCTGTTTTAGACTGGGGCGGTAAGTGGGAACAGTACTTACCATTGGCCGAGTTTGCATACAACAATATCAGACTAGCATTGGAATATCTCCGTATGAGGCATTGTATGGACGGCCTTGCCGAACCCCGCTATGTTGGACTGAAGTGGGGGAGCGAAGCATTTATGGACCATACTTAGTCGATAGGACGACTGAGAAAATCCGGATTTTACAGATTAAGATTAAGGAAGTTCAGGATCGACAAAAGAGTTATGCAGACAAACGTCGAAGAGAATTAGAATTCGAAGTTAAGGAAATGGTCTATCTTAAGACGGTCACCTATAAGGGAAAGGAAAGAACGAATCAGACTGAAAAATTAAGTCCGAGATATATGGGTCCGTATAAGATTCTGGAACGGATCGGACCAGTAGCATATAGATTGGAATTACCACCAGCCATAAGTGCATTCCACAATGTGTTCCACGTTTCTATGCTAAGGAAGTGCATAAGTGATAGACATAACGTGATAGTGGAACCACCAGCAGATTTACAGGAAAATCTGATTGTGGAAGGAAGGCCAGTTCGAATCGTGGGAAGGAGAGTTAAGTCAGATCGCAGGAAGAAAACCAAAATGATTCAGGTCGTTTGGGATTGTGATGGAGAAGAAGATATCACGTGGGAACCTGAAGTCATTATGAAGGACAAGTTTCCCAAATGGTTCGACAAACAAGCGGTCGAGACATCTAAGTCCAAAAAGACTAAGTCGTAGATTCGAGGACGAATCCACCTAAGTGGGGGAGAATTGTAATGACCGCGATCGAGGGTAAAACTGGCAAGGGCGGGGAAAAAGGAAATTTCGGGGATTATAGCCGAAGATATCTGGGAAGGAAGTTTCCAAATATCCTTGTAACAGACTTCCCGGAAATTTCGCAATATCCTAACAACCGGATAAGGGATTATTCCCAAAGGAAAAAGGAATTATCCCCAAGGATAAGGGATTATTCCCAGCGGATAGGGAATTATTCCCGAAGGATAGGGAATTATCCACAAAGGATAAGGGATTATTCCCAGCGGATAAGGGGATTGGGTTGGTCGAAGTTGTTGGTAACAACTTCCGAGATTTTCGCGCTAAATCCCAACTGCTTTTCGAAAATCATGCTGATATCCTAACAAACAGATGGAATATTCGAAAGGATAAGAGGGGCCGTGGATAAAGGAAAATCCTAACCGCCTTCCCTTATAAATAAGAAGGCAGGTCGCCTCATAATTCCCTGCGTGAGTAAAACGAAAATTAGAACTCTGAAAGAAAGAAAGTTCGAGGAAGATAAGCGATTATCCTAGAAAGATTCGAGAGGCGCCCAGTTACCTGAGTAATCATCGATAGCAGTTAGTTCGGTTAAGGAATATCCGGGTAAGCATCGATAAACTCAGAGTTTTACCTTTCTGGGCAATAAGCATCGAGAGACTTAGTGTTTGGTCGATGTGTTCCGAGTAAATCGCTAGGTTTGTGTGATGCGCGTCGGTGCAGCTTGGACGATCTGCGTCAAGAGGTGTCAGAACGTGGGATTTTCATCAGTTCATCGAAATCCTAAGGTGAGTGCGTGACTGTGGCTATGGTCTAGGGTCGTTGGCGTGAGTAGATTCAATAAGTGCTTGACTGTCTGATCTAATATACTTGTCCTTGTCCTGATATATGTGTTAAGCGTGAATATGAGAGTCTTGTGTGACTCATCCTGGTGAGAGATCCAACAGTGGTTGGTGAATCACGTTAGGAAAGTATATCGGCCTGATTTGCATGATTGTCTTATTGATTGTATTGCTTGTTTTCGATTACTTGACCATAGCTGTGTGAGACGGGATGACCGCCTCACTAAGCAATTCGTTGCTTATGCCTCCTTATGGATGCAGGATTAGGTATTTCTCGGGAAGATAACCGCAGTGGCTAGAACGCGAGACGAAGGCTGGAAAGAAGGGATGGTGGCTTAGTAGAATAATCGGGTCTAGTAGCTTAGACGATGTATTGGTAGACTTATCGTTGTACTAGAACCTCGGTTTTTATAATAAGTAATTTATTACACGTTTATGCACTGTTCCGCTGAATCAAATCTGAAAATGCTAAGAAAAAGTTAAGTAAAAATCTGAATCAAGAAATTTTTACTAAGTGTGGTTGTTTGGGTCGACCGCGGGTAGGAAACCTTTAACCTGGGGTAGTTTTCCCGGGTTAGGGCGCTTCATATTGCCTCATTAAAACCTTCTTCGGAAAACCCATTGGAACAAACCCGAAGATAGGAAAAAGAGTACAATTCCTTGGCATGTCTTTTGGAGTCTTTACCCTTGGGTGATGGTAAAGACTCCGGCGCGTTAAGTCTGTGGGTCGAGCAGATGCCATGGTCGGGTTGGGAGCTTGAGATACGGACCCGGGCTGGTCTGTACCGGTTCTGTGTTACGCCCCGGGCGAACCTCCATGAGCCTTTCCACGAACAAGTTAAATCAGCGTCCAAGGCCCTTGGCCTTGGATTGAGTAATGGGCCCGGCTGTCACGACCGGGGCCTGGGCTACTGGGTCGTCTGGTCCGGCTTGTGTCCTTGGGTCCTCGTCAGGCAAGGACGCAGAAATGGAACACAATGAACCTAGCCTAAGCGTCACAAGGAGGAAACCGACTAAGCTCTAATGAGAAGGGCTAGGGGTGGCCTAGGGGCTTGGTACACAAATGAAACACAAGCAAAGGACCTAAACCTATCAAACAAAACACACAAACTCTAACTGCCACACACTTGTAGCTTAAGGTTCCTTGGGCTCACGATTTCTCAAGGTGAAAGAGTGATCTAGGTGAGTTTCTAAAGGTCCTCGATTGCTTTTAAACAACCTAAACAATATATCCTTTTTGTCTTAAAAAAAAAAATTTGAACAGAAAACAAGCAATAACAAACAAATTTCTTCTATTTTTTTTTTTTTTGAAAACTTAAGAAAGCAAAGATAAGGAATGATAGAACCTGATTTTTTTTGTGTTTGTGGTATGTGATTTGATTCCTCTCCTTCTTACCGAGAACCTTAGGGGAAAGAGAAAGAAACACAATCAAAGCCAAAAACTAATGCACAAAACAAATGAATAATCGCCAAAAACAAAAGGATAGATTCAACCTGATGAGCAGGAGCTTTAAGCTCTGATACCAGATGATGCAAGAACCGAGGGGTGGGCTGTCTTTCACCGTGAAGCTCAGGTTCCTGGACAGAAATCTATGGAAGTGAAGGGTGGATCGAAGGGACTACACAAGCTGTGAAAGGGGCTTGTGATACTCCAAGTTCTTCAGCCAAAGCTAGGCTGAAGGGCGGCGGCTACAAGGGGGCTTGGAGGCGCCTTTTAGGTTTTAGACACTAGTCTTAGGTTTTGTCAAAATGCTTGTTATTTCGTTAAAGTGTAGACAAAAGGCTTATATAATGCCTTGTTACAACTTAGGCTAAACTACAAGATGTTTAGCCTTACAAGAATTAAAACAACATGTAGTTCACTTATTGGCAATTAAAATAGAAATGGGCCCAAAATAGTCAACAAGACTTAAACCCAAATAATTACTTAGTCTAGAAAATAGAAATAAGATAGAAAAGCCCAATAACACTTAGGTTAGAAATCGCATGAAGACTTGTGAATGAGATGGAATTGTGAACAAGTCGTCACCATCTTTTACCGAAGATAGGAAAAATAATACAATTTCATAGCACGAATTTTGGTATCTCTACCGGATGGTAATGGTAAAGACACCAGAGGAGGAAAAGTCTTCTAGAAGGAACCTCCATGGCTCCTTATCTAGCTGGAATGGGACAGTGCATGGTTTGGTCGAGGCGTGGTCTGGTGGATGCTCGGACGTGGGCGCGTGGGTCGGTGGACAGTCGGACGGGCGGCTTGGGAACGGCTGGGACGGGCCACTTGGGCGCGGGCTGGTCGGCATGGTCAGCTCGGGGTCCTCTCTGGTTCTACTCTTCAGGAGCATGCTGAGCTTATCTCCTAAGACTTTCCTCTTGGACCGCGTAAGAGGTTCTGGTGGAATGACTGGTGCAATGGCTGGCTCGATGTCCTCATCAAGGCGGTCCTGCTTTGCTAATAGAGATGATTCACATAAGATTCCTCTACCCTAAGTGAGAGATCAATGTTCTAGGGCTGAACAGAGAAAGCAATGAAAGAGAAAACAAAAGAGGTTGCAAGGCTCTGAAATTATGTGTTAATTTTGATTGTTTGGTAGCTGTAAAACTTGGCCACCAGGTCTTATTTATACACAAGCTAACCTAGTCTAACTTTAATCTAATTAAACCATAGTGTTTAATGTATTAACATTAATTTCTTGGTTTACCTTGGTCTAATTTAAGTGATAAACCTAATTAAAAACATAACCCTAATTACTTGATTTTCTTTGGTCTAATTTAATTAATAAACTTAATTAGACCTAATTATTCTTATTGGGCTTTAATTTAAAAGACTAAAACAATTGAACCAACAAGCTGACCCATTCTTCTTCCATTCTTCTTGGTCCATCAAGTTTAACAAATCCTGGAGAACTCCCTTCTGAACCTTGGCTCGAGACCTGGTGAGTGGTCCAGTGAAGACACGGTGCAGGTCCTCAGTGGTCCATTCCAAGTCCACCTTGGGTCGCATCGGAACCAGGCTTACTGTGGATCTCGTTCGTGCCAGCTCGTCCATGGGTCGAGTTCGAGTGTCCTCGTCCGTGGATCGCGGTCGGGCTTCCTCGTCCTGTGGTCGTGCTCCCTTGTCCTGCGATCGTACTCCCTCGTCATGCGGTTGTGCTTCCCCGTCCTGCGGTCGTGCTGCCTCATCCTCGTCCATGGTCCGTGATCGTGCTACCTCATCCTTGTCCATGGTCTGTGATCGTGCTAGGTCCTCTATGGGCTGTTCCAAGGCCTGTTCCATCTCCTCATCTGATGTAGCCGGTTCCAAACCTTCATCTTCATGGCTTTCTACGCTATCCCTTTCCAGCTTGTTTTCCCATGCATCTATGGTCACACCATGTATGTAGACAATTTGTTTGTAACGGAAACACGCTCATAGCTATCATTGATTTCAAGAATGGTATATCTAGCAAATTTGAAATATTTGATCTCGGTAAACTCACCTATTATCAAGGGATAGAAGTTCTAAAGACTAAAGATGTAATCGAGATCAAACAAGAAGACTATGCTTGGAAAATCTTAAAAGAAACAGGTTTGGAAACCTGCAATCCCTCTTAAGTAGCAATGGAATTCGGTCTAAAAAACTCAAAAGCACCGTAAAAAGAGGAGATAGATCCCACTTTGTACAGAAGAAACGTTGGCTGCTTACGTTACTTGCTTCATACACGACCAGACTTAGCTTTTGCAGTAGATGTTGCAAGCTGATATATGCAGAGTCCTCGCAAAAGTCATGGAGTAATCATGAAGCACATTCTGTGCTATTCAAAAGGAACAACGACACTTGGTGTATCTTACAAGCAAGAAGGATCGAAGAAAATTTTTGGATACAGTGGCAGTAGTCACAACATCGATCAAGACGATGGGAGAAGTACCACAGGTCACATCTTCTTTTACTGATCATCCATCACCAATCATTTGGTGCTCGCAGAAGCGAGATACGGTTGCTCATTCATCTTATCAAGCAGAATTTATGGCGGCAAAAGAAGCTGCTAAACAAGCCATATGGTTGCAAGAATTGTAAAGAAAGTGTCTATCAAGATTAACAAAAAACCAGCCATCACCTTGACCAAAAACACTGGTGTTTCTCGACAAGAGTAAGCACATTCATAAGAGATATCACTACATAATAGAATGTGTAGAGAAGTAGCTAATTGAAGTGAAACAAACACTTAAGATTGATCATTGAAGTTCTTTATACATTTTAAATTCTTATAGTTGATTAAGTATACCTATATATATTATAATATTGAAATAGTATTTGTTTAATCAATATTATTGCAGATCCGTTAGAAAGTTTGTCTGGTACTGAACAATGGGTTCAAGAACTGGTGGAAGGTCCTATGAAGTGGTGGCTTATCTATTTCAGAAGAAGTTATTTGTCTCCTATACGAAGTCATAAACATAGAAAAAAGACATGTAACTACGGGATATATGTTAAAAGAGCAAACTATTTAGATGCATCTGACGAAGTTGATTTTTATGGGACTTTAACATATATCATAAAACTTCAGTATCCGGGATTATTCTATTTGAAGATCAGTTTTTTAGAATGTCAGTGGTATGACCCTATAATTGGTAAAGGCATTCCAAGGAACATGAGTGACATTGTTAGCGTTCTTTCATTAGAAAAATCAAATAAATATGAACCATTTATTTTAGGTAATTTCCATTACTTATATATATATATAGAGAAATTGTCTTGAAATGACCCATATATTACTACTTCTTGCAAGAATGATTCATTCCTATTATGATTTTTTTCTTTATTGATAAAAATATAGAAAAGCCTGCATCCTTCTTATAATTAAAAATATAAATTTTTTTTTTTGAAATTTGCAATATTCTCTTTTATCCAATCCATAATCCTCAAACATCATTTCAATTAGATTTTCATACTTCATCATACAATCTCCAGCTATTATCATTCAGGATCCTGACTTAAAATCGACAACAAAATACTTTCGCTTTCATTCGATCTTCCATTCTCCAGATACTAAAATTATTAGCTTCATATCAGCTGCACAAAATCTCTGGGCGCAAGGAAGAGATTTAATCTAGAATATAGAAATAAATAAATTGATCGCAACTGATTCTTACCCAAAGAAAAAGATGCTCCATATGACAGTGTCGATGGTGCCTAATGAAAATCCTATATCAGATGATCCATATTAAATCAGAAAATAAGTGAGTAATAACATAAAAATAGGTCCGCAAAAATAAATTTGCGATAACTACAATAAATCAGCGAGATAAAAAGTCAGCGGGATAAAAAGTTAGTGATAACTTAAAAAAAATCTGCGATAACTACAATAAATCAGCAGGATAACAAGTCAGCGATAACATAAAAATAAATTCGCTACAAAAAATCTGCGGTAACTAGAAGATGAGGACATCGTACCACAGGCTATACCACGAGTTCCACCAGGACCTTTGACACATTCCAGAGCACGAGCTTTAGGAGACAAATTCAACCAGCTCATGGAGCATGCAGAGGACCAGGAGCTCACGGATGAGGAGCCACCAGACGGCTCAGAAGACCAGCCGGATCCGTTCACCTCAGCTAAGGAGCATTGGAGGTTCCTGCTCGAAGACTAATCCACCTCCGGTGTCTTTACCATTACCATGCGGTAAAGACACCAAAAGACGTGCTAGGAAATTGTACTCTTTTTCCTATCTTCGGTTTTATCCCACTGGGTTTTCCGGAGAAGGTTTTAATGAGGCAACACTCTTAGTGCGCATGACGACGAAGACTTGTTCACACAATCCGACACCTTCACAAGTCTTAGTCAGATTCGGCCTTAAATCATCCATAAGGCTTATCTATCCCATTTCTTTCTTTTGTAGACTAAGTATGAGTTTAGGGCTTTCAGCCCATATTTTTATGGTTAAGTCATTAGGACTTAAGCCATTTTGTTTTATACAGCAAAAACAACTACATGCTGTTTTAATTTACATTACTTGTTGTTTTGTGTAAACATCATGTTGTTTACCCTAAGTTGTAACCATAACGCCTATATAAGCCTCATTACTTAGAATGAATAACACAACTCGATTTTTATGAACAAAAAACCCTAGACTTTTGACAAAAACTGACGGCTGCCTTCTCCCTTGAGAAGCTTGTCTTCGATTCTTCTTGTACCAAGAAGAATAACCTGGTGTATCACAAGTCTTGTGCAGCTTGTGTGGTCCTTTCAATCCACCCATCCATCCGCATTGCATCCTGAAGGTCTCGAGATTCTCGATCAACAGTTGCACCACCATCTAGCTCACATCACTAGAATAAATCAACGGGGATAACAAGTCAGTGATAACGTAAAAACAAATCTGCAGTAACTACAAAATCAGTGGGGATATCAAGTCAGTGATAATGTAAAAATAAGTCCACAACAATAAATCTGCACTAAATACAATTAACAAGCGGGATAAGAAGTCAGCGATAAAATAAAAATAAGTATGCGACAATAAATCCGCGATAACTGCAATAAATCAGCGAGATAACAAGCCAGTGATATCGTAAAGAAAATAATATTGTTTCATTGTTTAATATTGCTAGGAATTTTTTTTAAAAGAAAAGAAAAACAAAATATATATTGTTTAAGTTGTTTAAAATCAACTAGGAAATTTTTTTTTTTTTTTTAGAAAACTCACATAGAACACCATTCACATACCTGGTCCATAAGGAATTGTGTGTTTTGTTTGTTCTTTGCTAGGATTTCTTGAGTACCAAGTTCTAGGTCTAGGGTTCTTGCTGTGTCCGTGTCCTAGTCCTGTTTCCTCCCCTAGTGTGTGTCCTTACCGCGTCCGAGTCTAAGTCCCATAGTACTTAGTCGCGTCCTTGCTAGTTCTAAGTCTACTTGTGTCGCCTAGCTTGTTTAGTACTTGTTGTGTCTGTTGTTTAGGTCGCATTCTAAGTAGCCGCGAGTTGTAGCCGAGTCCAACCATAGTCCCGCGTGCTTGGTAGTTAGGTCACGCGAGTTTTAGTGTTAGGTCTAGGTCGTGTAGCTGTTCGCGTCCTAGGTAGCGAGCCGCGTCCGGTTCATTAGCTTGTCCCGGTCGAAGCCTGTTTGTCCGGAGTAATAATTTAGGTCGCGAGTCTTGTGTTCCTGTCCCGCGTAGTGTCTTAGGTCGTCCTAGGTTACCCAGCATCTTTAGGATAAGCCGTCTCCGGTCCTAGCCCTCATCCTGCGTCACGCCCCTGTCTAGCCTCCAGCCGCGTGTAGCTAGGTTTAGGTTCCTAGCGTGTGTCTAGGTCTACAGGTCGCGTCCAGCTCTTAGCGTCCCGCGTGTGTAGTGTCTAGGTCGTGTGCTTTCTGTCTGTGTCCGTTAGTTGCCTAGGGCTTCAGTCGCGTTCCAGTCTGTAGTTTTAGTTTAGGAAGTTTCCCTTAGTGATCTAGATTCATTAGATAGTTTCCCTAAAAGTTTTAGGCAATAAAATTAGTTTAGGAAATCTGTCTAGCTAGTTTTAGGAAATTTCCTAGAATTAATAGGTAGATATTTAGTTTCTTTTTAGGAATTAGGAAATACTTAGATTTTTACTCTTTTAGATATTTAGTATTTAATATTTTTCCATGTCTTAGTTTAGGGAAATATATTCTTAGGATATTTTCCATAATCTAGGTTGCCATTTCTAGACTTAGGAAATTTTCCTTTTATTTTTTATTTCCTTTGTGTATCTTAGGAAATTTTCTTTAATACTGATTTCTTTGTGATATTTATAAAATAAATAAAATAATATCTTTAGAACCTTTCCACATAAGGAAAATTTCCAAAATCTGCAAGTTTCCCGAAAAGGAAACTTTCCTTTTTCTGAAATTTCCTTTTCCTCGGAAAAGGAAATATGACAAGTCGAGACGAGTCTCCGCCTGGGCAGTCCGACCCAACGGTGATGCAGATGCTGCAAGCAATCACTGCCCAGATGACCACCTTCACGACTCGTCTTGAGCGTTTGGAGGAGCCGGTACGTGCACCAGCCGCGAATACACGCCATCATCACCGGCAAGATCCGCATCAGTACCAGTATGATCGACCCGAGGCGTCCCATCGAGGTCTAGGGAGAGACCCCTATTACGACGAGTCACCGCCGACACCCAGGCAACCAGCCGACCACCATGATATTAAGCTCAACCCACCCCTTTTCTCGGGAAAGCTAGACCCCGAAGAATACCTAGACTGGGAACGTCGAATGGAGTTAATCTTCGACTATTACCACTACGACGAAGAACGTAACGTAACCCTAGCGACAGCCCAGTTTACCGACCAAGCACTGGCATGGTGGGACCGCGAGTTAGCCACTCGCAGAAGAGCAAGAATGGGTGCTCTCACATCCTGGTACGAGTTGACTCAGATAATGAGGCCACGCTATGTCCCACCTCACTTTCACCGAGAGCTACAGAGACGATTTAGGCGCCTTACCCAAGGCAGTAAATCAGTGTCTGAGTATTTCGACGAGTTCGAGCATCTTCGGAACAGGCTCGAAATGGAGGACTCAGAGGAAAGCCTCATGGCTCAGTTTATCGACGGACTACATGAGTCGATAGCACGAAAAATCGAGCTGCAACCCTACCACGACCTTGGAGAGCTCTTCCATCTGGCCGTTCAGATCGAGAAAAGCAACCGGCGCAAGTCTTCAGCACCAATCCGACCTAAGAGTACTTGGGGTACTGGTCCCAAGGCATTTGACCGCATTGCTTCCACCAGTGACCCACGGCAGAAGGGAAGAGCCGGGGATAGCAATGTGCCTACCAAGGCACCTATGACGGCTACCAGACCTGCTCCACAGGCATCTAACGCCGGTCAACCCCAGAAGAGCAGTGCCATCACGTGTTTCAAGTGCAAGGGTAGAGGGCATATGTCTCGTGAATGCCCCAACCAGAGAACCATGATCTTGACTGCTTCCGGAGATTACGACTCCGCAGACGAGCAAGAGGAGGAGCCCTTCACGACAGACCCTATGTCTGAAGGGGAAGTCGAGTACGCTGACTCAGGCGAGATGTTGATGATCAGGAGAGTTCTCAGCTCACGCCTAGATCAAGAGGAAATAGAGCAGCGCGAGAACATTTTCCATTCAAAGTGTACCATCCTCGGAAAAGTCTGTTCTCTGATCATTGACGGCGGCTCCTGCACTAATGCCACTAGCAAGTACATGGTAGAGAAGCTGGGATTACCTGTGACGAAACATCCAAAGCCCTACAGATTTCGTTGGCTTAACAACAAGACGGAGCTGTACATCTCCAACCAGGTCCGAGTTTCTTTCAGCATTGGACGATATCAGGACCAAGTTTTATGCGACGTCGTTCCCATGTCAGCTGGACATCTCCTATTGGGACGACCCTGGCAGTTCGATAAGGAGACCACTCATAATGGACGCACAAACTTTTACTCCTTCGTCCACGATAAACGTAGGTACAACCTGGCACCTATGTCCCCTCAAAAAGTGCACGGCATGCAATCAAAGATGGCAAAAGATCAGCATGCCAGAAAAGAGAACTTCCTTGTCAACGTAGCAGACATGAGGAAGGCGGCTAGCACCACAGGCACTCAGCTCGTTCTCATGCTCTATCAGGAGGTCTTGAGCGCATCCGAGGCCACCAGCAGCGCCTTGCCTGCGGATGTCCAGGCACTCCTGGACAAGTATTCGGACGTCTTTCCAGACGAGATTCCACCTGGGCTGCCACCTCTCAGAGGTATTGAGCATCACATCGATCTCATTCCCGGAGCCCAGCTGCCAAACAAACCAGCCTACAAGGTTACCCCGGAGGAAGCAAAAGAACTTGAGCGACAAGTTCAGGATCTCATGGCTCAAGGCTACGTCAGAGAAAGCCTTAGCCCCTGCGCCGTTCCCGTCCTCCTTGTACCGAAGAAGGATGGAAGTTGGCGAATGTGCGTCGACTGTCGTGCCATTAACAACATCACTGTTAAATACCGGCATCCGATTCCACGACTTGACGACATGCTAGATGAATTGATCGGAGCATCCATCTTCTCAAAAATTGATCTCAAGAGCGGATATCATCAAGTTCGCATGCGAGAAGGTGATGAATGGAAGACGGTTTTCAAGACCAAGCAAGGTCTGTATGAGTGGTTGGTTATGCCCTTCGGTCTGTCCAACGCACCCAGCACCTTCATGTGTCTCATGAACCAAGTCCTTCGGTTATTCATAGGAAAATTCGTCGTGGTCTACTTTGACGACATACTCGTCTACAGTGCTTCCTATTCCGACCACTTAGAGCATTTGGAGACAGTGATCACGACACTTCAAAAAGGAGCAGCTCTACGCCAACCTTAAGAAATGTACCTTCTGCACGGATAAGGTCGTCTTTCTTGGATTTGTCGTCAGCTCCCAAGGGCTTCGAGTTGACGAAGAAAAGATCCGTGCTATTCAAGAATGGCCTACGCCAACCAACGCCAGCCAAGTCCAAAGTTTTCATGGCTTGGCAAGCTTCTATCGCCGATTTGTACGTGACTTCAGTACGATCGCCAGCCCCTTGACAGCGACTATCAAGAAGAACCAAGACTTCAGATGGGGCCCAGAACAGGAAAAGTCGTTTCAGCTGTTAAAGGAACGACTCACGCAAGCACCTCTCCTGACATTATCGAATTTCGATAAGACTTTCGAGGTAGAGTGCGACGCTTCAGGTGTAGGCATTGGAGCAGTCCTGACACAGGGTGGAAAACCAATTGCCTACTTTAGTGAAAAATTAAGCGGCGCAGCTCTCAACTATCCTACATACGATAAAGAACTGTACGCTTTGGTCCGAGCTCTACAGACATGGCAGCATTACTTGCTTTCGCGGGAATGCGTCATACACACGGACCATCAGACACTCCAACACCTCAAAAGGCAGACGACCCTTAAGAAAAGACACGCCCGGTGGCTGGAGTTTATCGAGACATTTCCGTATGTCATCAAGTACAAGAAGGGTATGGACAATGTCGTCGCAGATGCACTTTTACGCAGGCATAGTTTGATCTCGGTCATTGAGTCAAAGGTTATGGGATTTGAAATGCTCAAGGACCTTTATGCTGAAGACCATGATTTCAAGGAAGTTTTCAAGGAGCATGGACAAGGCAAATACACCCGCTTCTACCTGTTTGACGGTTTCCTATTCAAGGACAAGCGTCTTTGCATTCCAGGCGGTTCCGTTCGCGAACTCCTACTAAGGGAAGCTCATGGAGGCGGACTGATGGGGCATTTTGGCGTTGCCAAGACCTTGAGCATGCTCAAGGAGCACTTCTACTGGCCACGTCAACGCCAAGATGTGGAAGCCCATTGCCAGAAATGCCTTGTCTGCAAACGGTCTAAGTCTAAGATGCATCCTCAAGGCCCCTACACACCACTTCCAGTTCCGTCATCTCCTTGGACGGATATCTCCATGGATTTCGTCCTTGGCTTACCCCAAGTCCATCACAAGGACTCCATCCTCGTCGTCGTCGACCGTTTCTTGAAGATGGTGCACTTCATACCCTGCAACAAGACGAACGATGCAATTCAGACAGCGAATCTGTTCTTCCGAGAGATCGTCCGTCTACACGGCATTCCGCGCACCATTGTGTCCGACAGGGACACTAAATTTCTCAGTCACTTCTGGCGGGTTCTGTGGAAGAAACTTGGCACCAGTCTACTATTCTCGACGGCATATCACCCACAGACGGATGGTCAGACCGAGGTCGTTAACCGAACCCTATCTCAGATGTTGCGCGCAACGATTGGTCGTAACCTGAAGAATTGGCTCGAGTGTCTCCCTTATGTCGAGTTCGCCTACAACAGAGCAGTTCATTCCGGCACCAAGAAGACACCGTTCGAGATTGTCTACGGCTTCAACCCCACTACACCAATCGAATTCGCCCCTATCCCACTTGGTGAGGTCGTCAGCTTAGAAGGCGAAGAAAAAGCAGAATATGTCAAGCGCTTACACCGGGAAGTCAAAGAAAATCTGGAACGAAGGAATGCCCAGACAGCAAAACACGCCAACAAGGGAAGGAGGCACGTGGTCTTCAAAGAAGGAGATTGGGTCTGGTTACATCTACGACTCGAACGTTTTCCCCAACGGCGCAAGAGCAAGCTAGCACCACGTGGAGATGACCCGTTCCGAGTCCTGCGACGCATCAACGACAACGCCTACCAACTAGAGCTTCCAGGTGAGTATAATGTTTCTACTACGTTTAATGTTGCTGACTTGGATTTATTTGATGCAGGTGACGACTTTGTTTGGAGACCAAAGTACCTGAAGAGGGAGGGAATGATGAGGACATCGTACCACAGGCTATACCACGAGTTCCACCAGGACCTTTGACACGTTCCAGAGCACGAGCTTTAGGAGACAAATTCAACCAGCTCATGGAGCATGCAGAGGAACAGGAGCTCACGGATGAGGAGCCACCAGACGGCTCAGAAGACCAGCCGGATCCGTTCACCTCAGCTAAGGAGCATTGGAGGTTCCTGCTCGAAGACTCTTCCACCTCCGGTGTCTTTACCATTACCATGCGGTAAAGACACCAAAAGACGTGCTAGGAAATTGTACTCTTTTTCCTATCTTCGGTTTTATCCCACTGGGTTTTCCGGAGAAGGTTTTAATGAGGCAACACTCTTAGTGCGCATGACGACGAAGACTTGTTCACACAATCTGACACCTTCACAAGTCTTAGTCAGATTCGGCCTTAAATCATCCATAAGGCTTATCTATCCCATTTCTTTCTTTTGTAGACTAAGTATGAGTTTAGGGCTTTCAGCCCATATTTTTATGGTTTTTCAGCCCATATTTTTATGGTTAAGTCATTAGGACTTAAGCCCTTTTGTTTTATACAGCAAAAAGAACTACATGCTGTTTTAATTTACATTACTTGTTGTTTTGGGTAAACATCATGTTGTTTACCCTAAGTTATAACCATAAGGCCTATATAAGCCTCATTACTTAGAATGAATAACACAACTCGATTTTTATGAACAAAAAACCCTAGACTTTTGTCAAAACCTGACGGCTGCCTTCTCCCTTGAGAAGCTTGTCTTCGATTCTTCTTGTACCAAGAAGAATAACCTGGTGTATCACAAGTCTTCCGCAGCTTGTGTGGTCCTTTCAATCCACCCATCCATCCGCATTGCATCCTGAAGGTCTCGAGATTCTCGATCAACAGTTGCACCACCATCTAGCTCACATCACTAGAATAAATCAACGAGGATAACAAGTCAGTGATAACGTAAAAACAAATCTGCAGTAACTACAAAATCAGTGGGGATATCAAGTCAGCGATAACGTAAAAATAAGTCCACAACAATAAATCTGCACTAAATACAATTAACAAGCGGGATAACAAGTCAGCGATAAAATAAAAATAAGTATGCTACAATAAATCCGCGATAACTGCAATAAATCAGCGAGATAACAAGCCAGTGATATCGTAAAAATATGTACACGATAATAAATCCATGTTAACTACAATGAATCAGCAGAGATAAAAGTCAGTGATAACATAAAAATAAATCCGCGATAATAAATATATGATAACTACAATAAATCAACTTCCACTATCAGAGGAACATCTGTATGCGGATGATGAACTAAGATCCCTGCTTGATATGTTATGAGGATACCGAAGGGTTAGAAAAGAAATCGACGGTTAGTTGACGGTGTGAGAATGTGAGTGACAAAGAACTGTGGTTAAGATATGGTGAACAATGCAGGTTTTATAAGTGTTAGAAGAAATATTAACCGACGTTTGACATTTATGAGGGTAAAAAGAAGAAAAGAAAGAAGTCAGGGCCTAAATCAGTATATATCTAACCTCAAGCCCATCAACGAAAAACTGTGTCATCATTGCACTAAGGGCAGCATGAACCTACATCGTGAACAACGAAGAAGCGAACAAATGTCCTGGAAGCAATGTATGACACACGAAATAAAGTTATCCATTATGTACGCCTCACCAGACCTCTCCACTTGGACTCTGATCCCTAAGACTCAATTAATACACGCTCAAGCCCTTAATAAGTTTGACGCCTAGAGAAATATTCTCCCAGTATATCATCTGAACACAACACAAGAAGGACAACTCCAAGCCTAGACATATGAACTGGGCGTCAATCTTCGTGGAGAAGACGTACCAATCCTCGCTTGTAAGCACAAGAAAAAAGGTCGAGTCACCCTTTGAGATGCCCCGAATGCCAGGTCAGGCGTCCTCTCCAAGACTAACCCGCATAGGCCTGGAGGATCCTCTGGCGCATCTCTGGAATCCACGTTGGGTCGGAGGATCCTCTAGCGCATCTCTAGAGTCTGTAGGTGAGAAACAAGTGAAGGTCCTGGCCATGTCAAAACTATGCAACAATCAATCCTGCAAGATGCTCACCATGGAGGCAAACTCCCGAAGAAGCACGAAGATGCCAAGCCTTTGATCATTGAGGAGAGACTCGAAGGTTGAATTCCATAATGGAGCAGCGTACCATAAACCATTGGCCATAACCATATAAGAAAATGGATAAGAATGGTGGTAGAATTTTCGAAAGAGCAACCGTTATAATCTCTGCTGGTCGCCACCAAAATACATTTTCTCCGACGACTCCTTTGGCACATCTAATGAGTGTGTCCCGTCAGCTGAAAGGTCACCGAAGGGAGGAGCCTCTGACGATCTGGAAGATGACCTCATATTCATACATTTCTATTGTTGGACCAAAATGTTATTAAGCACATTGGACTTGAAACATATTGATAACGTGAATATGAAATGGACTTAAAAATTAGACCCATTAGGAAATAAGTGGAACTTAAGAAAGTCTCACATTGCTTAGGAGGAACTTTTTCCACTTGCATATATATGGAACAAAGTCACTAAGTGTCAAAGTGGTTTATGGGGAGAACCAAGGGATCCACACGCGCGCACCACCACCACCGCCGCTCGCTCGTGCTCGTGCTCGTGCTCTGTGCTCTGTGCTCTGTGCTCTGTGCTCTGTGCTCTGTGCTCTGTGCTCTGTGCTCTGGGCTTTGGGCTCTGGGCTTTGGGAATGTCTCGTCGTCGAGGAGTCCTATTTTTTGGCGACTGAAAATGAGATCGACCGATCCTTACTGGACCGATCGATCCATCCTCACGAACATTTCCAGGATCGATCGTTCCTCTTCTGGATCGATCGATCGCGTGCTACGGATAGTTTCTTGCGTGAGTTTCTGGGATCGACCGATCTAAACCAGATCGATCGATCTGGTTTTACGTGAAATTCCAGGATCGACCGGTACATTCCGGATCGACCGATCGCCTACAGGGTCGATCGATCTGATTTTTGGATCGATCGATCGGGTTCAAAATCTCATCGTTATCTGCAAATATTCCAGTCAAAAACGGTTATAACCGCTTGCGGAATTTTCGGGATTTCGCTGAAAATCGGGATTTTATCCCGAAACCCCCCTAATCACTTCTTCCCTATAAATATAGAGCTAAAGTAATCATTCTGGGTATCCTGAGAATTCTTGAAATCTCTAAAACCCTAAAACTCTTCGCTTTCTCTAAATTCACAGAAAAAGGTCCTGCTCTCTCTCATATTCGTTTCTATCTTTCAGAAACGATTTTTGCTCTTGAGTATATCGTAGATACTGTGTTCGCAGATTCCGAATTCGAGTGTTGCGAATCGGTCTATAAAAGGTTGTATCCTGGGATTCAAAAGGCGTATTAAAACCGTCACACTACGGGCGCTTTATTGAGTTAAGGAAAAAGACATCTCGCCTACTTTCTGAATTTCATAAAAATCGTTTTATAAATCGTGTTTCTACAAATTGATTTTTTTTTTATCTATAATATCAAATCGTATTTTCTTATCCGGTTTTATAGCTCCTACAGTCTTAACTCAATAAATCCGCTTCTAGCAAATAGCTACAATCGGATTTAAGAAAAACGATTTTCATTTTTATTAAATCATTTTGTAATCGTTTCTGCGAACGCTGAAAAGCGAGATTGCAAAACGAATATTATACGATTTTGAATCGTTTCTGCAGACGCTCAAAAGGCGAGTTTGCAAAACGATATCGAACGATTTTATATTGGATCGATCGATCGTGATTTAAAGGATCAATCGATCTTGTGACGTCTCCGCGAACGCTACACAGCGAGATTGCGATTCGTTTGACTGGTTTAAACAAAACGTTTAAATCAAGTTTCTGACTATCGTTTCTTTTGTGAAACAGATGGCAACTAACGCTGCGAACACTCACAACAGTGAGATTGCAATGATGGAGACGACTCAAGTCACTCCGAAAATGGCACTGGATCCAGTGGACTCCTTCCTGAAAAATTTGATGGGAATGGATTTAAGAATTGGCAACAGAAAATGGTCTTTTATTTGACATCTCTGAATTTGAACAAATTCCTCACGGAGGATAAGCCAATCACTCCTGATGGAGACCTGGATGTGCGTACGCTATCCAGTATTTATGCATGGAAGCATTCAGACTTTCTGTGCAGAGGATGGATCCTTAGTCGTCTGGTAGACAACTTATACTCTGTCTACAACAATGACAAGGAATATCCCACAGCCAAGCATCTATGGATTGCTTTGGAAAGAAAGTACAAGTCTGAAAATGCTGGTTTTCAGAGATATGTTGTGGCTAAGCTTCTAGACTTTAAGATGGTGGATTCAAAACCCATCATGGAACAAGTTGAACAGTTGCAACTGATCAACGTCGAGATTGCATCAGAAGGTATGATTCTTCCTGAACAATTCGTCGTTGACTGCACCATTGAGAAGCTTCCACCAAGCTGGGTAGATTTCAAAAACTACCTTAAGCACAAGCGAAAGCAGATGTCTCTGGAATCGCTGATCTCTAGGCTTCAGAATGAAGCTGTGATTTGCCTCTCTAAGAATGAGGAAAAAGGGTATCAAGCATACCTAGCCGAACAATTTAAGGCAAAAGGCAAAGGCAAAACAGAGGAAAAGACTAGCAAGTTCAAGAACTTCAAGTCCTCTGGCTCCACAAGTTTCAAGAAGCAATTTTCTGGTGAAAAGAAGTATCGTGGAAAGTGTCATCATTGTGGCAAGATGGGTCATAAGGTAGATGTTTGTCGCAGTAAGCCTAAACAAAAGCGACATCATCATGCAAACCTGACAGAGGAAGATCTCTGTTGTGTTATCATTGATCAAGTCAACACCATTGAGGGAAATCCTCTAGATTGGTGGTACGACACAGGTGCTACGACCCACATATGCTTTGATAAGGACATGTTTAACACTTATCAAATATGCAACAATGATGAACAAGTGCTGATGGGTAACACCCAAACATCCAAGGTTGCAGGACGTGGTAAAGTAATCCTGAAGCTGACTTCAGGACATCAAATTACTCTCACCAACGTGAAGCATGTTCCAAACATGAGGAAGAATTTGATCTCTGGCACTCTCCTCAGCAAAGCTGGATTTTGCGCCAACTTTCATTCTGATAAGTTGGTACTTAAGAAAAATGGGGTGTATTTGGGAAAGGGCTTTGTTAAGAATGGACTGATCAAAATGAATGTATTGACAGTCGTTCCAAAAGTTGTAAATAACAATTCTATTAATAACAATGCTCCAGTTGCTTATTTGGTCGAGTCGTTTGATATTTGGCATGAACGGTTAGGACATGTGAATTATAAATCGTTAAACCGATTAATGAATTCAAACCTAATACCAAAATGCAAACAAAGTAAAGACAAATGTGAAGTTTGCGTACAAGCAAAACTTACAAAACGACCATCACCACAAGTCCAGAGAAATACTGAACCTCTAGGATTAATCCACACAAATTTGTGCGACTTAAAATACTTACCTACAAGAGGTGGTAAGAAGTATTTTGTGACATTCATTGATGACTGCACAAAATATTGCTATATTTACTTGATACAGAGCAAAAATGAGGCTCTAGATAAATTCAAGGAATATAAGCTAGAGGTTGAAAATCAACTCGAAAGAACTATTAAAATAGTTCGGAGTGATAGAGGTGGAGAATATGAAGGACAGTTTGATGCATTTTGCAGAGAAAATGGAATCATTCATCAAACAACAGCTCCGTACTCACCTGAATCCAATGGAGTTGCGGAAAGAAAAAACCAAACTCTAAAGGAAATGATGAATGCTATGATGCAAGAATCAGGCGTAACCCAGAACATGTGGGGGGAAACTCTTATGACTTCTAATTATATTCTTAATAAGATTCCTAACAAAGTGACGGGAAAAACACCATATGAATTATGGAAAGGAACGGTTCCCTCATACAAATACCTGAAAGTGTGGGGGTGCTTAGCAAAAGTTGCAGTACCGCTTCCTAAAAAGGTCACAGTTGGACCAAAAACGGTTGATTGTATATTTATTGGATATGCACACAACAGTAGTGCTTATCGGTTTCTGGTTCACAAATCAGATATACCGGATATCCATGTAAATACAATAATGGAATCGCGAAATGCGTACTTCTTTGAAAATATTTTTCCTTGTAAGGATAAATTAACCCCTAAGCGGAATAGGGAAGAAAGAAACGCAAGCGAAGCAAGCACTCCTGATGGAGAAATTGCTGAAATTGAACCCAGGCGTAGTAAACGGGCTCGGAAGGAAAAAACCTTTGGTGACGATTTTCTAATGATCTTACTCACTGAAAACGAACCAAAGACCTTCGCTGAAGCAATGTCTACGCCAGACGCACCTTATTGGAAGGAAGCCGTCAAAAGTGAGTTCGATTACATTATGCAAAACCATACGTTTTACATAACCGATTTACCGGAAGGGTTCAAAGCTCTCGGTTGTAAATGGATTTTTAAAACCAAATTGAAAACCGATGGCACAATTGATAAATACAAGGCAAGACTTGTAGATCAAGGTTTCCGCCAAAAAGAAGGTTTAGACTTCTTTGATACATATTCTCCAGTGTCGAGAATAACTTCTATTAGAAATCTCGTAAGCATTGCAGCATTACGAAAAATTCACCAGATGGATGTAAAAACTGCATTTCTAAACGGAGATTTAGAAGAAGAGATATATATGAAACAACCCGAAGGGTATGTTGTACCAGGACAAGAACATAAAGTATGTCGACTGGTGAAATCGCTGTATGGACTGAAACAAGCTCCAAAACAATGGCATGAAAAATTTGACAGCGTCATGATGTCCAATGGATTCAGCATAAATGAAAGTGATAAGTGCATTTATTCAAAGACTACGAAAAATGCTTATGTCATGCTATGTTTATATGTAGATGATATTCTTATCATAGGCAGCAACAACGATATCATCAATCAGACTAAAACCATGTTGCATGGACAGTTTGATATGAAAGATTTGGGGTTGGCTGATGTAATTCTAGAGATTAAAATTACTAGATATCCTGGCGGATACATATTATCCCAAGAACATTATGCTGAAAAGTTACTTGATAGATTTAAAGACTATTCAAGTGGAACCGTGCAAACTCCTGTAGATACTACTCTTCATCTGACGAAAAATTCAGGTGAACCTGTATCACAGAATGAATATGCTCGAGTGATCGGAAGTCTAATGTACTTGACAAATTGTACAAGACCAGATCTAGCACACTCAGTGAATGTACTAAGTAGGTACACGAGCAATCCAGGACACACCCATTGGAAAGCTATAACCAGAGTATTAAATTACGTATGGTTTACCAAAAATTATGGGTTGTACTATGGTTCCGAACCTGCATTTTTGGAAGGATACAGTGATGCCAACTGGATATCCGACTCCAAAAACTCAAAATCAACAAGTGGTTCTATATTTACACTTGGAGGTGCTGCGGTATCCTGGAAATCTTGCAAACAAACGCTTCTGGCTAGATCAACTATGGAATCAGAATTCATTGCATTAGACAAAGCCGCAGAAGAAGCCGAGCATCTTCGCAATTTCTTGGAAGATATACCGATGTGGGAAAAACCAGTGTCATCAATACGCATACACTGTGATAACCAATCGGCTATAGCTCGTGCAAACAATAATTTATACAATGGCAAGTCACGTCATATACGTAGACGACATAAGACCATTAGACAACTGATCTCAAGTGGTGTAATCTCACTCGATTACATAAAATCAGCTGATAATATTGTAGATCCTTTCACAAAAGGTCTGACACGAGATCAAGTTTTAAAATCATCAAGAGGAATGGGTTTAAAGCCTATGAACTAAAGATGAGATTTGATGGTAACCCCACCTACATGTTTTGATAGGTTCAAAGGGACAATTAAGTCAAATTAAGTCTAAAATAAACACTGTGAAACATTTGTTTCTACCCAGTTCCTAAAGATGACAACAGTGTTATCCGCATTTATATAGGTTAAGCATTGGCTTTTAATGAATTCATATATTCTAACCCAATGAAGTGAAGCAGATCACTTCGGGAAAAAGAATACAAATATGAAAGATCACCTTGTGAGTGTGAAATGGGGCCGTTTCTAGGAGAATATATGAAAGGCTGTATTCTCCAAGTTCACTCATGAAAAACCAGGCTGTTCATGGCCAAAACGAACACAACAAGAGAACAAAAAGTTCTACGAGAAATATAACCGCATTATATATGTTGTCTCGGTTTACACTAGAAATCCGGGTGGTTCAAGACATCATGTCCACCCCCTGGCCTTGTAAACCCGACAGTTATCAACTATGATTGGTTCAATGCTGAAAAATGCAACCAAATCAGATACGGTTATCTTTCGTTTATACTCAAGAAAGTCTTTCTTTTAGCTTTCTCGATCCTTAAGAGTCTTTCAAAGTCACCCTCAGTTTATAGTCATTTCTATTCATGTGGGGGATTGTTGGACCAAGATGTTATTAAGCACAT
This sequence comes from Streptanthus diversifolius, assembly GCA_039880935.1. Lineage (NCBI taxonomy): Eukaryota > Viridiplantae > Streptophyta > Magnoliopsida > Brassicales > Brassicaceae > Streptanthus > Streptanthus diversifolius. The sequence goes on along the minus strand of JAXGFM010000012.1, from coordinate 13,191,872 downwards.
TGGGCTTGAAACATATTGATAATGTGAATATGAAATGGGCTTAAAAATTAGACCCATTAGGGAATAAGTGGAACTTAAGAAAGTCCCACATTGCTTAGGAGAAACTTTTTCCACTTGCATATATATGGAACAAAGTCACTAAGTGTCAAAGTGGTTTATGGGGAGAACCAAGGGATCCACACGCGCGCACCACCATCACCGCCGCTCGCTCGTGCTCGTGCTCGTGCTCGTGCTCTGTGCTTTGGGCTTTGGGCTTTGGGCTTTGGGAATTCTCGTTGTCGAGGAGTCCTATTTTTGGCGACTGAAAATGAGATCGACCGATCCTTACTGGACCGATCGATCCATCCTCACGAACATTTACAGGATCGATCGTTCCTCTTCTGGATCGATCGATTGCGTGCTACGGATGGTTTCTTGCGTGAGTTTCTGGGATCGACCGATCTAAACCAGATCGATCGATCTGGTTTTACGTGAAATTCCAGGATCGACCGGTACATTCCGGATCGACCGATCGCCTACAGGATCAATCGATCTGATTTTTGGATCGATCGATCGGGTTCAAAATCTCATCGTTATCTGCAAATATTCCAGTCAAAAACGGTTATAACCGCTTGCGGAATTTTCGGGATTTCGCTGAAAATCGGGATTTTATCCCGAAACCCCCCTAATCACTTCTTCCCTATAAATAGAGAGCTTAAGTAATCATTCTGGGTATCCTGAGAATTCTTGAAATCTCTAAAACCCTAAAACTCTTCGATTTCTTTAAATTCACAGAAAAAGGTCCTGCTCTCTCTCATATTCGTTTATATCTTTCAGAAACGATTTTTGCTCTTGAGTATATCGTAGATACTGTGTTCGCAGATTCCGAATTCGAGTGTTGCGAATCGGTCTATAAAAGGTTGTATCATGGGATTCAAAAGGCGTATTAAAACCGTCACACTACGAGCGCTTTATTGAGTTAAAGAAAGAGACATCTCGCCTCCTTTCTGAATTTCATAAAAATCGTTTTATAAATCGTGTTTCTACAAATTGATTTCTTTTTTTGTCTCTAATATCAAATCGTATTTTCTTATCCGGTTTTATAGCTCCTACAGTCTTAACTCAATAAATCCGCTTCTAGCAAATAGCTACAATCGGATTTAAGAAAAACGATTTTCAGTTTTATTAAATAAATTTGTAATCGTTTCTGCGAACGCTGAAAAGCGAGATTGCAAAACGAATATTATACGATTTTGAATCGTTTCTGCAGACGCTCAAAAGGCGAGTTTACAAAACGATATCGAACGATTTTATATTGGATCGATCGATCGTGATTTAAAGTATCAATCGATCTTGTGACGTCTCCGCGAACGCTACACAGCGAGATTGCGATTCGTTTGACTTGTTTAAACAAAACGTTTAAATCAAATTTCTGACTATCGTTTCTTTTGTGAAACAGATGGCAACTAACGCTGCGAACACTCACAACAGTGAGATTGCAATGATGGAGACGACTCAAGTCACTCCGAAAATGGCACTGGATACCAGTGGACTCCTTCCTGAAAAATTTGATGGGAATGGATTTAAGAATTGACAACAGAAAATGGTCTTTTATTTGACATCTCTGAATTTGAACAAATTCCTTACGGAGGATAAGCCAATCACTCCTGATGGAGACCTGGATGTGCGTACGCTATCCAGTATTTATGCATGGAAGCATTCAGACTTTCTGTGCAGAGGATGGATCCTTAGTCGTCTGGTAGACAACTTATACTTTGTCTACAACAATGACAAGGAATATCCCACAGCCAAGCATCTATGGATTGCTTTGGAAAGAAAGTACAAGTCTGAAAATGCTGGTTTTCAGAGATATGCTGTGGCTAAGCTTCTAGACTTTAAGATGGTGGATTCAAAACCCATCATGGAACAAGTTGAACAGTTGCAACTGATCAACGTCGAGATTGCATCAGAAGGTATGATTCTTCCTGAACAATTCGTCGTTGACTGCACCATTGAGAAGCTTCCACCAAGCTGGGTAGATTTCAAAAACTACCTTAAGCACAAGCGAAAGCAGATGTCTCTGTAATCGCTGATCTCTAGGCTTCAGAATGAAGCTGTGATTCGCCTCTCTAAGAATGAGGAAAAAGGGTATCAAGCATACCTAGCCGAACAATTTAAGGCAAAAGGCAAAGGCAAAACAGAGGAAAAGACTAGAAAGTTCAAGAACTTCAAGTCCTCTGGCTCCACAAGTTTCAAGAAGCAATTTTCTGGTGAAAAGAAGTATCGTGGAAAGTGTCATCATTGTGGCAAGATGGGTCATAAGGTAGATGTTTGTCGCAGTAAGCCTAAACAAAAGCGACATCATCATGCAAACCTGACAGAGGAAGATCTCTGTTGTGTTATCATTGATCAAGTCAACATCATTGAGGGAAATCCTCTAGATTGGTGGTACGACACAGGTGCTATGACCCACATATGCTTTGATAAGGACATGTTTAACACTTATCAAATATGCAACAATGATGAACAAGTGCTGATGGGCAACACCCAAACATCCAAGGTTTCAGGACGTGGTAAAGTAATCCTGAAGCTGACTTCAGGACATCAAATTACTCTCACCAACGTGAAGCATGTTCCAGACATGAGGAAGAATTTGATCTCTGGCACTCTCCTCAGCAAAGCTGGATTTTGCGCCAACTTTCATTCTGATAAGTTGATACTTAAGAAAAATGGGGTGTATTTGGGAAAGGGTTTTGTTAAGAATGGACTGATCAAAATGAATGTATTGACAGTCGTTCCAAAAGTTGTAAACAACAATTCTATTAATAACAATGCTCCAGTTGCTTATTTGGTCGAGTCGTTTGATATTTGGCATGAACGGTTAGGACATGTGAATTATAAATCGTTAAACCGATTAATGAATTCAAACCTAATACCAAAATGCAAACAAAGTAAAGACAAATGTGAAGTTTGCGTACAAGCAAAACTTACAAAACGACCATCACCACAAGTCCAGAGAAATACTGAACCTCTAGGATTAATCCACACAGATTTGTGCGACTTAAAATACTTACCTACAAGAGGTGGTAAGAAGTATTTTGTGACATTCATTGATGACTGCACAAAATATTGCTATATTTACTTGTTACAGAGCAAAAATGAGGCTCTAGATAAATTCAAGGAATATAAGCTAGAGGTTGAAAATCAACTCGAAAGAACTATTAAAATAATTCGGAGTGATAGAGGTGGAGAATATGAAGGACAGTTTGATGCATTTTGCAGAGAAAATTGAATCATTCATCAAACAACAGCTCCTTACTCACCTGAATCCAATGGAGTTGCGGAAAGAAAAAACTGAACTCTAAAGGAAATGATGAATGCCATGATGCAATAATCAGGCGTAACCCAGAACATGTGGGGGGAAGCTCTTATGACTTCTAATTATATTCTTAATAAGATTCCTAACAAAGTGACGGGAAAAACACCATATGAATTATGGAAAGGAACGGTTCCCTCATACAAATACCTGAAAGTGTGGGGGTGCTTAGCAAAAGTTGCAGTACCGCTTCCTAAAAAGGTCACAGTTGTACCAAAAACGGTTGATTGTATATTTATTGGATATGCACACAACAGTAGTGCTTATCGGTTTCTGGTTCACAAATCAGATATACCGGATATCCATGTAAATACAATAATGGAATCGCGAAATGCGTACTTCTTTGAAAATATTTTTCCTTGTAAGGATAAATTAACCCCTAAGCGGAATAGGGAAGAAAGAAACGCAAGCGAAGCAAGCACTCCTGATGGAGAAGTTGCTGAAATGGAACCCAGACGTAGTAAACGGGCTCGGAAGGAAAAAACCTTTGGTGACGATTTTCTAATGATCTTACTCACTGAAAACGAACCAAAGACCTTCGCTGAAGCAATGTCTACGCCAGACGCACCTTATTGGAAGGAAGCCGTCAAAAGTGAGTTCGATTCCATTATGCAAAACCATACGTTTTACATAACCGATTTACCGGAAGGGTTCAAAGCTCTCGGTTGTAAATGGATTTTTAAAACCAAATTGAAAACCGATGGCACAATTGATAAATACAAGGCAAGACTTGTAGTTCAAGGTTTCCGCGAAAAAGAAGGTTTAGAATTCTTTGATACATATTTTCCAGTGTCGAGAATAACTTCTATTAGAAATCTCGTAAGCATTGCAGCATTACGAAATCTGGAAATTAACCAGATGGATGTAAAAACTGCATTTCTAAACGGAGATTTAGAAGAAGAGATATATATGAAACAACCCGAAGGGTATGTTGTACCAGGACAAGAACATAAAGTATGTCGACTGGTGAAATCGCTGTATGGACTGAAACAAGCTCCAAAACAATGGCATAAAAAATTTGACAGCGTCATGATGTCCAATGGATTCAGCATAAATGAAAGTGATAAGTGCATTTATTCAAAGACTACGAAAAATGCTTATGTCATGCTATGTTTATATGTAGATGATATTCTTATCCTAGGCAGCAACAACGATATCATCAATCAGACTAAAACCATGTTGCATGGACAGTTTGATATGAAAGATTTGGGGTTGGCTGATGTAATTCTAGGGATTAAAATTACTAGATATCCTGGCGGATACATATTATCCCAAGAACATTATGCTGAAAAGGTACTTGATAGATTTAAAGACTATTCAAGTGGAACCGCGCAAACTCCTGTAGATACTACTCTTCATCTGAAGAAAAATTCAGGTGAACCTGTATCACAGAATGAATATGCTCGAGTGATCGGAAGTCTAATGTACTTGACAAATTGTACAAGACCAGATCTAGCACACTCAGTGAATGTACTAAGTAGGTACACGAGCAATCCAGGACACACCCATTGGAAAGCTATAACCAGAGTATTAAATTACGTAAGGTTTACCAAAAATTATGGGTTGCACTATGGTTTCGAACCTGCAGTTTTGGAAGGATACAGTGATGCCAACTGGATATCCGACTCCAAAATCAGCTGATAATATTGCAGATCCTTTCACAAAAGGTCTGACACGAGATCAAGTTTTAAAATCATCAAGAGGAATGGGTTTAAAGTCTATGAACTAAAGATGAGATTTGATGGTAACCCCACCTACATGTTTTGATAGGTTCAAAGGGACAACTAAGTCAAATTAAGTCTAAAATAAACACTGTGAAACATTTGTTTCTATCCAGTTCCTAAAGATGACAACAATGTTATCTGCATTTATATAGGTTAAGCATTGGCTTTTAATGAATTCATATATTCTAACCCAATGAAGTGAAGCAGATCACTTCGGGAAAAAGAATACAAATATGAAAGATCACCTTGTGAGTGTGAAATGGGGCCGTTTCTAGGAGAATATATGAAAGGCTGTATTCTCCAAGTTCACTCATGAAAAACCAGGCTGTTCATGGCCAAAACGAACACAACAAGAGAACAAAAAGTTCTACGAGAAATATAACCGCGTTATATCTGTTGTCTCGGTTTACACTAGAAATCCGGGTGGTTCAAGACATCATGTTCACCCCCTGGCCTTGTAAACCCGACAGTTATCAACTATGATTGGTTCAATGCTGAAAAATGCAACCAAATCAGATACGGTTATCTTTCGTTTATACTCAAGAAAGTCTTTCTTTTAGCTTTCTCGATCCTTAAGAGTCTTTCAAAGTCACCCTCAGTTTAGAGTCATTTCTATTCATGTGGGGGATTGTTGGACCAAAATGTTATTAAGCACATTGGGCTTGAAACATATTGATAATGTGAATATGAAATGGGCTTAAAAATTAGACCCATTAGGGAATAAGTGGAACTTAAGAAAGTCCCACATTGCTTAGGAGGAACTTTTTCCACTTGCATATATATGGAACAAAGTCACTAAGTGTCAAAGTGGTTTATGGGGAGAACCAAGGGATCCACATGCACGCACCACCACCACCGCCGCTCGCTCGTGCTCGTGCTCGTGCTCTGTGCTCTGTGCTCTGTGCTTTGTGCTTTGGGCTTTGGGCTTTGGGCTTTGGGCTTTGGGCTTTGGGCTTTGGGAATGTCTCGTCGTCGAGAAGTCCTATTTTTTTGCGACTGAAAATGAGATCGACCGATCCTTACTGGACCGATCGATCCATCCTCACGAACATTTCCAGAATCGATCGTTCCTCTTCTGGTTTTACGTGAAATTCCAGGATTGACCGGTACATTCCGGATCGACCGATCGCCTACAGGATCGATCGATCTGATTTTTGGATCGATCGATCGGGCTCAAAATTTCATCGTTATCTGTGAATATTCCAGTCAAAAACGGTTATAACCGCTTGCGGAATTTTCGGGATTTCGCTGAAAATCGGGATTTTATCCCGAAACCCCCCTAATCACTTCTTCCCTATAAATAGAGAGCTAAAGTAATCATTCTGGGTATCCTGAGAATTCTTGAAATCTCTAAAACCCTAAAACTCTTCGCTTTCTCTAAATTCACAGAAAAAGGTCCTGCTTTCTCTCATATTCGTTTCTATCTTTCAGAAACGATTTTTGCTCTTGAGTATATTGTAGATACTGTGTTCGCAGATTCCGAATTCGAGTGTTGCGAATCGGTCTATAAAAGGTTGTATCCTGTGATTCAAAAGGTGTATTAAAACCGTCACACTACGGGCGCTTTATTGAGTTAAGGAAAGAGACATCTCGCCTCCTTTCTGAATTTCATAAAAATCGTTTTATAAATCGTGTTTCTACAAATTGATTTCTTTTTTATCTCTAATATCAAATCGTATTTTCTTATCCGGTTTTATAGCTCCTACATCTATCACTCCACTCAATAATCTGCCTCAGGTATGTATTCTCCCGCGTTGCTAATAGGTAGTGGTAGTAAGGTCACAAACATGGGTCGTCGGTTGATCCATTCATTCAAGGTGTTTTAGATTATAGTAAAATCGGGTCTTAGTTCTTTGTTATCTTAGGCCAGGATTTCCTTTCATCATGGGGGCATCCTCAGATTTCTCTAGGTCGAAAGATCCACTCACTAACTCCCTTGTCAGTGTAAGTTCAGGCTTCTCCCATGCAGGGGAAGGAAATCTCTGCATTGCAGAGTCTGATTCTGGCGCGGGTAAAGCCAACGTATACCCTAACCAATCACATGTCACCCTTTATGCAACATGTACAGCGAAGACTCCTTCAACAGCTAGGACTGGAGTATGCCCCTTTGATCAACATGTAAATTATTCTTTATGATTTCAATTTCTGAAATCTATTCCAAAACCGTATATACCATTTAAAATCCACATAACTTTTATATTGATGATGAAAACATTTAATCTAAAACAATGGAGAACAGAAAACTTACGATTATCCATTGCTCTTGAATTGCTGTGTGAAATCCTTTGAAGATCACTTGTTGATCTTCTCCTCTACACCTTTTTCTTTTTATAATTCCTTTGATGGAGAGGAATTTCTCTTCTTGGTTTTCTTATTGTTCTCTCTTTACTTTCTAAGAGTTTAGTGTTAATCTTTTCAACTCCACAACCTCACTCCCTCTTATGTCCTTTTATATATGTCAAATGGACATGATGTGAAAGGTTGTGTCTTTTAACTTTTCTTTATTTATTAAGACATCCTTATACTCTTATTTTATTTCATATATACACACACATAATTAAAACCATATTATATGTGTATATACATATCTTTATGAGAACAAATAAAATGTTTATGGTTAGAGGAGAGGGTTTCAACGTACCCTATCTAATACTCTTTTATCGAGACCGATCCATCACGGTTTCGTTTATAATGTATTAGATACCATAGACTTTACATAGAACTTGAACTTTAATAATCGGACTGTTAATACATCGGCCACTTTACAGAAAATATTCTTACATTCTCCCACTTGGCCATTGTGTTAACTTATCTGTCCAATCTCTTTTCATGCGCATCTTTACATCAAGTTCAATAAATTGTAAGTACCATAAATCCAGAGCTAGCCGAGTCATGGCGGTTGTCCAACATTTACTGCGATGGGGTCCCTTCCAAGCACCACACACCAACTCTACCTTTACTACTTCTTTTCTATTGAGATTTCACTTTAATTCTCAAAATCATTTATGTTGAGATAAACCATAATTCTCAACTTTAGATGTTATCTTAAAAAAATTTACATGCATAACCATTATGATAGCATACTTTAATTGCAGAAAAACACAAACTTTAATGATATCATCTTTGAGTAACAACTTTACATGAGCTCAATCTATCATAGCAAGGTCTTATCTATTATGCCCATTTTCTCTACATGGCCAATAAATATACCGGGCGATAATCCTTTCGTCAAAGGATCTGCCAACATCATGTCCGTTTTTATATGCTCAAAAGTTACTCTGCGTTTCTGCACTTCTTCCTTTACAGACAAGTATTTAATTTCCATGTGCTTAGCACCTTTCGAATACTTGTCATTCTTTGAGAAGAAGACTGCTGCGGAATTATCACAGTAAATTCTCAGCGGCTTGGCTATACTGTCAACAATTCCAAACCCTGAGATAAAGTTCCGCAGCCACAATGCGTGAACCGTGGCTTCAAAGCATGCCACGAATTCGGCCTCCATGGTGGAAGTAGCAATGACAGACTGCTTTCCAGCTAATAGGAACAGATAGTCAAACGTCGATTTTCTACTATCGACGCAACCAGCATAGTCTGAATCTGAGTATCCGACAACCTCTATACTGTCGGATCTCCTGTATGTAAGCATGTACTCTTTGGTGCCTTGCAAGTACCTGAGAACTTTCTTTGCAGCTTTCCAGTGATCCATTCCGGGATTACTTTGATATCGACCCAACATACCAACAGCAAAACTGATATCTGGTCGAGTACATGTTTGAACATAGTTCAAACTCCCAACCACTGAAGCATAAGGAATTCTTTCCATTTCTTTACGTTCCAATTCATTTTTCGGACATTGCATTTTACTGAACTTATCCCCTTTCAGAATTGAAGCCTTTCCAATGGAACACTTATCCATCCCATCTCTTTAGAACTTTATTTATGTATCCTTTCTGAGACAAACTTAACAGTCCTTGTGATCTATCACGGATTATTTCTATTCCGATCACATAAGATGCATCACCCATATTCTTCATTTCGAAGTTACTAGAGAGATATTTCTTTACATCACTTAACATTCTCATGTCATTCGCAGCTATTAATATATCGTCAACATATAATACCAGAACAGCAAACTTGCTCCCACTGACCTTCATGTAGATACATCGATCAACGATGATCTCTACGAAACCATATGACAAAATGGTATCATTGAACTTTAAATACCATTGTCTGGAAGCTTGTTTCAACCCATATATTGACTTTCTCAGCCTACACACGAGATTTTCTTTTCCTGTGGCCACAAAACCTTCAGGTTGGTCCATATAAACTTCTTCCTCAAGCTCTCCATTCAGAAAGGCGGTTTTAACATCCATTTGGTGAAGCTCTAAATCATAATGAGCTACCAATCCCATAACAATTCTTAAAGAATCCTTCTTTGAAACTGGAGAGAAGGTTTCTGTATAGTCAATGTCGTCTTTCTGAGTAAACCCTTTAGCAACAAGGCGAGCCTTGTACCTTTCTATATTACCTTTAGAGTCCCGTTTGATCGTAAAGATCCATTTACACCCAACAGTTTTGAAACCATCAGGCAACTCTACTAGGTCATACACTTTGTTTACATTCATAGAAGAAATTTCTTCTTCTGCAGCGTTGTACCACTTTTCAAAATTATCACTTTCCATGGCTTCTCTGAATGTTTTCGGTTCTTCATCAAGACTAATGTCACATTCATATTCAACATCGTAAACCACATAATCATCTGTAATGGCAGATCTTCTTTCCCTTACAGATCGCCTCAGTGATTCTTGTGGCACAATGTTCTATTCTTGAATGGTGACAGGTTCATTTTCGGTTTCCTGATTTAGTGGGACCGTATGTTCAACATTTTCTTGTTCTATTGTGGTATTAGGCTGTGCACCAACAATAGGAACAACTACTTGGGTTGGAACTACGGGTGAAGAATCTTCTACCCGAATTTCTTTTATGTTCACTTCCCTAGATTCTGAACTCCCACTAGTTCACCATTTTCAATGAATCTAGCATTACCCGTCTCGACTATTTGCGTACTATGGCTAGGACAGTAAAAGACAAATCCCTTAGACTTTTCTGGATAGCCAATAAAATATCCACTAACCGTTCTTGAGTCTAATTTCTTTTCATATGGATTATACGGCTTTACTTCTGCTGGACATCCCTAGACACGTAAATGCCTTAAACTGGGTTTCCTTCCTTTAAATAGTTCAAATGGGGTCATTGGAACTGCTTTACTAGGAACCCGATTTAATATATATGTCGCAGTCTTTAATGCATATATTCACAAAGACATGGGAAGTTTGCAATTACTTAACATACTCCTAACCATTTTCATTAATGTACGGTTACGCCTTTCAGCTACACCATTCTGCTGAGGTGTTCCCGGCATTGTGTATTGCGCACAAATGTCTTTACTTTCTAAAAGTTTTGCAAATGGACCAGGACATTGCCCACTTTTTGGTGAATCTACCGTAAAATTCACCACCTCTATCCGATCTCACAACTTTCACTTTCTTTTCTAACTGCCTTTCCACTTCATCGATGAATAATTTTAAAACATTCACCGACTCAGCCTTATCATGCAGTACATAAGTGTATCCATAACGTGAGTAATCGTCAATAAAAGTGATAAAATATTTTTCACCACTCCATGACGGAGCATCGAAAGGGCCACATATATCTGTGTGTATCAACTCTAAAAGTTGACTACTTCTTGTGGCGGGTTTCTTTGTGATGTGTTTGGTTTGCTTTCCTTTAATGCAATCTATACACACATCCAAGTCACTAAAATCTAATGGAGGTAATAATTCTTTCTTTATTAACCTCATCATCCTTTCTTTAGATATGTGACCTAATCTTTTATGCCACAAGAGTGCTGAATTTTCATTTGATGCACTACGCTTAATTCCTTGATTCTCAACATTAAACAAAGATTCAGAAATTTTTTTATCAAGATTAAACCTGTATAGTGAATCAACCAAAGTACCATTACCATAAAAGTAGTCTTCTCGGTACAAAGAAAATACACTATGTCCAATCTTAAAGTTAAATCCTAAATCGTCCAACCTACTTACTGAAACAAGGTTTCTAGCACATTCAGGTACATAGAGACAATTTTCAAGATCTATAAAACAACCAGTGTCAAAGATCAATCTGTACGTCCCAATGCCTACTATCCGTGCTTTCATCCTGTTTCCCATGAACAAGTACCTTTCAGTTTCTTTTAAAGGTTGGATCGTACTGAATCCCTGTTCAATATGAGATACATGAGTAGATGCACCAGAATCAAGCCACCAAGTATTTCTAGGCACTTCTACAAGATTCAATTCGGAACAAACATATAAATGTTGTGTACCTTTCTTGTCAAACCATGCATTCCTTCTAGGACAGTCTTTCTTTATGTGCCCTTCCTTCTTGCAGAAGAAACACTTGACCACTTTACGGATTTTACTTTCAGGTCCTTTAAAGATACCTTTATCCTTCCTTTTATCTTTACCACTTGGTTTCTTGAAGCTGCTACTGGCTCTGTTTAGTCCAGCGATGAGTGCAATTTGGTCTTTCAGTTTCTTTGACCTCGCTTCTTCCTGAATGAGCATGACCTTTAATTCCTGAAAGCTCCACTTTTCCTTAATGGTGTTGTAATTCACATGGAATTGGCCATACTCAGGAGGCAAAGAATTCTTGATAAACTGAACCAAGAACGATTCATGCACTTCCATCCCCATGGACGTTAACTTTGACGCCAAGTTTGACATGTGAGTGACATGATCATGGATTGTCTTAGACCAATCGAACTTTTTCATAGTCAACTCACTCATGAGACTGCCTACGATTGATTTGTCAGCCATATTCGACTGGGATTGTTCCTTTATTTTTAGAATGAATTCTCTTGCTTTTTCTGTTTTAGGCATAGATGGCTTTATACTTTCCGCCATCGACATCCTCAGTAAGTTCAGGCACAGCCGGTTAGAGCGCTCCCAAGTCTCATAACGAGACTTGTCCAATTCTGAGCTCTCATCCGTAATGGCCGTTGGCTCTTCATCAGTGAGTATGGCTTGGTCTAAGGACATTACACCCAAAGAAAACTTTATCTGTTCAGACCATTCCTCATAGTTGAGCCCATTAAACTTTACCACAGAATTTGCAGAAGCAAACGAATTTGATGAAGCTGCAAAATTTTCAACATGCTTACCATTAATGCTTTGAAACTTTAATAGATTCATCGACTAATAAAATCTAAACACTTTATTTGTATGTATTTAAGTAACTTGTGGGTAATACATTAAATACATTCACTTTAATGATGTTTGTTTAGATTTTTACTCTAATAATTAATCATGTTATATATACAATCGATAGCAATGTTACCTGTAGGTATACACACCATCGATTGTAATATAAATGATTAATACTTTAGGTATTACTTATTACATCCAATGATCCACCTGTGGGTGATCTTCTAGGATATAGTTAGTAATTAATTGATCAATCAAAATATTTAATGTCATTTAAACATCCTTTAATCATGATCAATTATGAATCTTTACTTTACTATCATATTAAATATAACAAGACCACTGTGGTGATTAACAAGTTATATATAATACGAATTATTTTTATAATATATATGTATTAATATTTCATAATACATTAAACTAAATATTTTACGGTAAAATATATATTAATGTATTAATATTTCATAATACATTAATTTGATTATTTTACCATAATATATATATATATATATATATTATTTCATAATATATTTGTCTAATTATTGCAGCGGAAATCTTAAATTTTTTTTTTTTCGGGTTACTGTTCACCGGAAACTGTTCACCGGAAACTGTTCACCATCGCGGTTACTGTTCACGGTGACACTATTCACGGCGGATACTGTTCACCGGGAACTGTTCACCACCGCCGTTACTGTTCACGGCCGCGGTTACTGTTCACACCGGTTACTATTCACGCCGGTTACTATTCACACCGGTTACTGTTCACCACCACGGTTACTGTTCATACCGGTTACTGTTCACCGCCACGGTCACTGTTCACCGCCGCGGTTACTGTTCACCGGCGATTACTTTTCACCGCAGGCACTATTCACCCATAAAATCCATTTTTTTTTTCTTGAAAAATTCATAACTTTTGATCTACCTAATGAATTTTAACATATAATATACCGTTGGAAAGATAATTTCACCCTCTATACATTGATATAAATTTTAACACATTTCAATTTATCAATGTTTTGGTGAGATTAAATTAAAACTCGATTTTCTTTCAAAAATTTCATCATCAATCCTTAATGGGAGATTAATGGGTTCTATATGGCTCTGATACCACATGTAAATTATTCTTTATGATTTCAATTTCTGAAATCTATTCCAAAACCGTATAGACCATTTAAAATCCACATAACTTTTATACTGATGATGAAAACATTTAATCTAAAACAATGGAGAATAGAAAACTTACGATTATCCATTGCTCTTGAATTGTTGTGTGAAATCCTTTGAAAATCACTTGTTGATCTTCTCCTCTACACCTTTTTCTTTTTATAATTTCTTTGATGGAGAGAAATTTCTCTTCTTGGTTTTCTTATTGTTCTCTCTTTACTTTCTAAGAGTTTAGTGTTAATCTTTTCAACTCCACAACCTCACTCCCTCTTATGTCCTTTTATATATGTCAAATGGACATGATGTGAAAGGTTGTGTCTTTTAACTTTTCTTTATTTATTAAGACATCCTATACTCTTATTTTATTTCATATATACACACACATAATTAAAACCATATTATATGTGTATATACATATCTTTATGAGAACAAATATAATGTTTATGGTTAGAGAAGAGGGTTTCAACGTACCCTATCTAATACTCTTTTATCGAGACCGATCCATTACGGTTTCGTTTATAATGTATTAGATACCATAGACTTTACATAGAACTTAAACTTTAATAATCGGACTGTTAATACATCGGCCACTTTACAGAAAATATTCTTTCATTCTCCCACTTGGCCGTTGTGTTAACTTATCTGTCCAATCTCTTTTCATGCGCATCTTTACATCAAGTTCAATAAATTGTAAGTACCATAAATCCAGAGCTAGCCGAGTCATGGCGGTTGCCCAACATTTACTGCGATGGGGTCCCTTCCAAGCACCACACACCAACTCTAGCTTTACTACTTCTTTTCTATTGAGATTTCACTTTAATTTTCAAAATCATTTATGTTGAGATAAACCATAATTCTCAACTTTAGATGTTATCTTAAAAAACTTTACATGCATAACCATTATGATAACATACTTTAATTGCAGAAAAATACAAACTTTAATGATATCATCTTTGAGTAACAACTTTACATGAGCTCAATCTATCATAGCAAGGTCTTATCTATTATGCCCATTTTCTCTACATGGCCAATAAATATACTGGGCGATAATCCTTTCGTCAAAGGATCTGCCAACATCATGTCCGTTTTTATATGCTCAAAAGTTACTCTGCGTTTCTGCACTTCTTCCTTTACAGACAAGTATTTAATTTCCATGTGCTTAGCACCTTTCGAATACTTGTCATTCTTTGAGAAGAAGACTGCTGCGGAATTATCACAGTAAATTCTCAGCAGCTTGGCTATACTGTCAACAATTCCAAACCCTGAGATAAAGTTCCGCAGCCACAATGCGTGAACCGTGGCTTCAAAGCATGCCACGAATTCGGCCTCCATGGTGGAAGTAGCAATGACAGACTGCTTTCCAGCTAATAGGAACAGATAGTCAAACGTCGATTTTCTACTATCGACGCAACCAGCATAGTCTGAATCTGAGTATCCGACAACCTCTATACTGTCGGATCTCCTGTATGTAAGCATGTACTCTTTGGTGCCTTGCAAGTACCTGAGAACTTTCTTTGCAGCTTTCCAGTGATCCATTCTGGGATTACTTTGATATCGACCCAACATACCAACAGCAAAACTGATATCTGGTCGAGTACATGTTTGAACATAGTTCAAACTCCCAACCACTGAAGCATAAGGAATTCTTTCCATTTCTTTACGTTCCAATTCATTTTTCGGACATTGCATTTTACTGAACATATCCCCTTTCTGAATTGGAGCCTTTCCAATGGAACACTTATCCATCCCATATCTCTTTAGAACTTTATTTATGTATCCTTTCTGAGACAAACTTAACAGTCCTTGTGATCTATCACAGATTATTTCTATTCCGATCACATAAGATGCATCACCCATATCCTTCATTTCGAAGTTACTAGAGAGATATTTCTTTACATCACTTAACATTCTCATGTCATTCGCAGCTATTAATATATCGTCAACATATAATACCAGAACGGCAAACTTGCTCCCACTGACCTTCATGTAGATACATCGATCAACGATGATCTCTACGAAACCATATGACAAAATGGTATCATTGAACTTTAAATACCATTGTCTGGAAGCTTGTTTCAACCCATATATTGACTTTCTCAGCCTACACACGAGATTTTCTTTTCCTGTGGCCACAAAACCTTCAGGTTGGTCCATATAAACTTCTTCCTCAAGCTCTCCTAAATTAGTTGATTAATTTATAATATGTAAATTTCAAATATTTTAATATACTATAATATATATACATATATATATATTACTATAACCATTATGAATATCAAAATAATATTTAAATAAATATTATCAATTATATATTTATATTGTAAAAATATATGTTAAGATAACCCCACGCGTATCATGAGTAAAAAACATATTTACTAAATCAAAACTTATCAATTGTTTACATTATTTAAGGTCCAACAACTGTTCAACTCATGTCTATTGATTTTTTCGTATATCCAATCCCTGGTGTGCAGGGAAGAAGACAATGGATTTCAAGCTAGAGATGGATGATAGGGACAGAACGATTTAGACATGAATCTTCCTACAAGTTCTTATCTTTTAATGTCGGTCCAAGAAACTGTTTAGGTAAGAATTTAACAATGAATCTGATGTAGACAGTGATCGTGCAAAAATTTTTTTTTTTAAGACCATGGAGATGTGGGTCACCTAAATTGGAGGATCTTAAATATAGTTTCTTAGCATTAAAAGAAAATAAAAATAAAAAATAAATTATGAAAAGTTAAGGATCAATAGTTTTGAGAAACTCTTAAAAAACTGGTTTCCCACTTGTCACTCAGGTATTGGATACTTGAAATAAAAATAATCATTAAATTAAATAATATTAAAATATTAATATTATTTTTTTAAGAAACTTTTTACAGTTTATGTGCGTTGGAGATGCTCAGTTGCATCGTTGAGATGTATCTTGTCCTATCTTATTAAAAAAAAAAAAAAAAATAAAGAAATAGGAAAATATCTAATTTTAGTATAAGTCGTCTCTATAAATCACTACTTTTGAGACGACTTTTAGCTTTTTTCATCTTATTTACTTTTTTCTTTCTTATTGTTTTACTTATTTTATATAATAATAATATAATTCATAATAAACTATTTAAAATGAAACTCTTTAATGTTTCACCCATACTAACGAATAATCTTTTCTACGAAATAACAATTTGTACGAAAAGTGGTTTGACCTCAGAGCACAAAAAAAACCCAATCATTATTTTTTAAGACTAGGTTTTTTTCGAAACCTTTGATCATGTAAATATTACAACCACATGAGACTAAAGTCGTCAATGAACGAGAGATTGAACCAAAACTTGGTCTTATTCTTCACATGAGGCATGGCCTTTTTAAGGTCTAAATTGCTCAGAAATAAGCATGGAGTGAAATGCTTTTTTATTTTTATATTTGTTAGAAGGTTAATACTGAGTAAAAGATCAAGTTGTTTTTTAAACTAATTTCATAAAAAGATAAAAAAAAGTTATTATTTTTACAAAGATTTTATTGAAGTAACCAGATACAAATATCAATTTAGATTTTGAAAATGATTGATGGGATGGTGAGACAGCGAATATAACTGATGGAGATCATATGGCAAAAATTAGAGAATATAATGCAGATAAGTTATGGGCACATTGAAATATTTTTTCATTAATTATTTAATTTTTATTTTGTGTTATATTTAGATAATTTGTGTTTAATTTTTTATATATAATTATTATTTTATATTTTTTACTGTTTAAATATTTTATCTACACTATTTGAACTATTTTATCATTCTAAATAATATAATAGATATATGATCAGCTTGATCTACTCTTGTCCTATGATTCGCTCTTATCCCATTCGTCTGCATGATCTGCATGATTTGCACTACTTGAACTGTTTTCAATATTCGAAGCTTAAATGTCACAGTTCTCTCGTTTCCATCAAGTACTCGAATTTGATCACAACAGCCTTCCTTTATTAATCCAAGACATCCTTTATTTGGTAAGATTTTATTTTTAGACTATTGAGTATGATGTATCATCTATACTTACTTTTTGTACCTTTGTTTTTCACAAAATTTTGAGAAAAATCACTTTGTTTTGAATTTATGATTATATTTTTGGTTTACTGTTTATTTTATTATTTTTATTACATAATAAAGCAAAAAAACAAAATATAAATCAAAGATTTAGATATCCAAATTGGGAGGGGGCTTGAACTGATATGGATTGTGATGAGGACATCGAGCCAGCCACTGCATCGGTCATTCCACCTGGACCTCTTACGCGGTCCAAGAGGAAAGCTTTAGGAGAGAAGCTCAACATGCTATTGGAGAGTGGAGCCGGAAAAGACCCTGAACTGACCCAGATGACCTGCCCACGACCAGCCGTCCAGACAGCCACGCTAGCTCACGCATCCGACCAGGCCGGCCCGGTCCTTGCACCCATGTCCGGTTCTCCATTCCAGCTTGCACCATGGAGGTTCCTTCTAGAAGACTCTTCCTCCTCTCCGGTGTCTTTACCATTACCATTCGGTAAAGACATCAAAAGTCGTTCTAGGAAATTGTACTCTTTTTCCTATCTTCGGTTTTGTCCCATTGGGTTTTCCGAAGAAGGTTTTAATGAGGTAATACTCTTAGTGCACAAGGCGTTGAAGACTTGTTCACAAATCCATTTCATTCACAAGTCTTCAGGCGAATTCTGAGCCTAAGTATTATTGGGCTTTCTATCTTATTTCTGTTTCTTTTAGACTAAGTGTTTAAATTGGGTTTAAGTCATGTTGACTACTTAGGGCCCAATATTTATTTTAATTGCCAATAAGTGAACTACATGTTGTTTTAGTCTCTGAAAGGTTAAACGCCTTGTAGTTTACCCTAAACTTGTAACAAGGCATTACATAAGTCTTCTTGTTTACACTTAATGAAATAACAAACATTTTTACAAAAAAAAACCTAAAGACTAGTGTCTAAGAGCCGCCGCTAGTCCCTTGCAAGCAGCCGCCGACTTCAACCTCCATTGGTTGAAGTTCTTGAAGTATCACAAGCCCCTTTCACAGCTTGTGTGGTCCCTTCGATCCATCCCTTCACTTCCATCGAATTCTGTACAATTAACCTGAGCTTCTCGGTGAACAGACAGCCCACCCAAGTTCTTACATCATCTGGTTAAGAAATGTACATTCTGCACCAACCAAGTTGTTTTCCTTGGTTTCGACGTAAGTTCCCAGGGACTTCGGGTGGACGACGAGAAGATAAAGGCCATACAGGATTGGCCCACACCGACGACCGCCAGTCAGGTCCGCAGTTTTCACGGACTCGCCAGCTTCTACCGATGGTTCGTCCGAGACTTCAGCACGATAGCTGGTCCGTTGACCTCGACGATCAAGAAGAACCAGGACTTCCGTTGGGGACCCGAGCAAGACAAGGCCTTCCAGCTCCTCAAGGAACGCCTTACACACGCCCCAGTCCTCGTGCTACCAGACTTCACGCAGACATTCGAGGTCGAGTGTGATGCTTCAGGCGTTGGCATTGGAGCCGTCCTTACACAAGGCGGACGACCAGTCGCCTACTTCAGTGAGAAGTCAAGTGGAGCTGCACTTAACTATCCGACCTACGACAAGGAACTCTATGCCCTTGTCCGTGCCTTAGAAACTTGGCAGCACTATCTGCTTGCCCGAGAGTGCGTCACTCACACCGATCACCAGACGCTCCAGCACCTCCGTGGACAAGAAAGGAATGGACAACGTTGTCGCTGACGCTTTATCTCGTCGATACAGCCTCATATCCGTCATGGAGTCCAAATTTATGGGCTTCGAGATGATCAAGGAGCTGTACGCCGACGATGTCGACTTCGCCCAGGCTCGCCTAGAGCACGGCAAAGGCAACTACAGCCGTTTCTTTCTACACGACGGATTCCTCTTCAAAGACAAGCGACTGTGCATTCCGAGAGGATCGATCCGAGAGCTGCTTCTCAGAGAGGCACACGGTGGAGGCCTCATGGGCCTTCGGCATTGACAAGACCTTAAACATGCTTAAAGAGCACTTCTATTGGCCTCATCAGCGCCGAGATGTCGTGACGCACTGCGCCCGGTGCCTTATCTAGCAAAAGGGCTAAGTCCAAGATGCATCTGCAGGGTCCTTACATGCCACTGCCAGTCCCATCCGCACCTTGGACAGATATCTCCATAGATTTTTTCCAAGGCCTGCCGAAATTAGACAACAAGGACTCCATCTTCGTCGTGGTCGACAGATTTTCCAAGATGGCACACTTCATCGCTTGTAACAAGACCAATGACGCAAGCCAGATCGCCGACCTGTTCTTCAAGGAGATAGTCCGACTTCACGGCATTCCCCGGACAATCGTTTCAGACCGTCACACCAAGTTCTTGAGCCACTTCTGGCGAGCCTTGTGGCGAAAATTGGGCACCAACCTTCTGTTCTCTACAGCATACCATCCACAGACGGACGGACAGATCGAAGTTGTCAACAGAACCTTGTCCCAGACTTTGAGGGCAACAATCGGCCGCAATCTGAAGAATTGGCTGGAATGCCTCCCGTACGTCGAGTTTGCCTACAACAGAGCTATGCATTCCGACACGAAGCGTTCACCTTTTAAAGTTGTCTATGGCTTCAACCCTACGACTGCCATCGAGTTCACGCCCATTCCGTTGGGCGACTCCATCAGTTTGGAGGGAGAAGCCAAGACAGACTACATCAAGCGGCTTCATGAGGAGACCAAGGCCAATCTGGAGCAACAAAATATTCAGAACGTCAAGAACGCCAACAAGGGCCGCCGGCACATGGTTTTCAAGGAAGGAGATTGGGTTTGGCTCCATCTGCGTCCAGAGAGATTTCCCAAGCGACGAAAGAGCAAACTTGCACCCCGGGGAGATAGTCCATTCCGCGTCCTCCGGATAATCAACGACAACGCCTACCAGCTCGAACTTCCAGGTGAGTATAACGTCTCTAGTACGTTCAATGTTTCTGACTTAGAGTTGTTTGATGCAGGTGAGGATTTTGCTTTGGAGACCAAGCACTTGAAGAGGGAGGGAATGATGAGGACATCAAGCCAGCCACTGCACCGGTCATTCCACCTGCATCTCTTACGCGGTCAAAGAGGAAAGTTTTAGGAGACAAGCTCAACATGCTATTGGAGAGTGGAGCCGGAGAAGACCCTGAGCTGACCCAGACGACCAGCCCACGACCAGCCGTCCAGACGGCCACAATGGCTCACGCATCCAACCAGGCCGGCTCGGTCCTGGCACCCACGTCCGGTTCTCCATTCCAGCTTGCACCATGGAGGTTCCTTCTAGAAGTCTCTTCCTCCTCCGGTGTCTTTACGCTTACCATTCGGTAAAGACACCAAAAGTCGTTCTAGGAAATTGTACTCTTTTTCCTATCTTCGGTTTTGTCCCATTGGGTTTTCCGAAGAAGTTTTTAATGAGGCAATACTCTTAGTGCGCAAGGCGTTGAAGACTTGTTCACAAATCCATTTCATTCACAAGTCTTCATGCGAATTCTAAGCCTAAGTATTATTGGGCTTTCTATCTTATTTATGTTTCTTTTAGACTAAGTGTTTAAATTGGATTTAAGTCATGTTGACTAATTAGGGCCGAATATTTATTTTAATTGCCAATAAGTGAACAACATGTTGTTTTAGTCTCTGAAAGGTTAAACGCCTTGTAGTTACCCTAAAGTTATAACAAGACATTATATAAGCCTTCTTGTTTACACTTAATGAAATAACAAGCATTTTTACAAAAAAAATACCTAAAGACTAGTGTCTAAGAGCCGCCAGCAAGTCCCTTACAAGCAGCCGCCGACTTCAACCTCCATTGGTTGAAGTTCTTGGAGTATCACAAGCCCCTTTCACAGCTTGTGTGGTCCATTCGATCCACCCCTTCACTTCCATCGAATTATGTCCAATTAACTTGAGCTTCTTGGTGAACAGACAGTCCACCCAAATTCTTACATCAGATTGTTGGTGTTTATTTCATCCATACGCTGCGCGCTAGGTTGTCCACTCATGTATTATCTGCCCTTGAAATATCTATGAATCTGATATTGCGGAACATGGCTTTACTCCAGTTAAATCCTCCAAATGTGTTGAATAAGCTGGTCATTCCTCCGGAGTTGAAACCAACCAGACCACATCAGAGCAATCTGTTGCAAAAACAATGTCAAGTCGATGGCATTCAGCCATACACTCTATTGCCCAAGTAAATGTCTCTAACTCTACATGTAGTAGAGATAGACAGCATCAAATATTTTGGGTTCCAAACAGACGTCTGTATCTCTAGTTCATAGAACATACCCATTCTTGTCATGTGTGATGCAAGAACCGTGGGGTGGGCTGTCTTTCACCTAAAAGCCCATGTTTCTGGACAGAAAGGATGGAAGTGAAGGGTGGATCGAAGGGACCACACAAGCTGTGAAAAGGACTTGTGATACTCCAAGAACTTCAACCAATACAGGTTGAAGAACACGACAGCTGCAAGGGATGCTTGGCGGCGCCTACTTAGGTCTTGACAAAGACTTAGGTTTTGTTTTTTTTGTTCTAAAATTGCTTGTTGTCTTATTAATGAGTAGACAAGAGGCTTATATAATGCATTTTTACAACTTAGGCTAAACAACATGATGCTTAGCCTCTGAAGGAATTAAAACAGCAAGTAGTTTGATTAATGACAATTAAAATAGCTTTGGGGCCAAATAGTCAACATGACTTATAAACCGAATTAAAATACTTAGTCTAGAATTAGAGTTAAAGATAAAAAAGCCCAATAACACTTATGCCAGAAATCGATGAGGACTTGTGAATGAAATGGAATTGTGAACAAGTCTTCACCGTCTTGCGTACTAAGAGTATTGCCTCATTAAAACCTTCTTCGAAAAACCCAGTGGGACAAAACCAAAGATAGGAAAAAGAGTACAATTTCCTAGCACCACTTTTGGTGTCTCTACCGAATGGTATTGGTAAAAACACCGGAGGAAGAAGAATCTTCTAGAAGGAACCTCCATGGCTCCTTGTCCAGTTGGAACGGGTCGGATGGTCTTGGGTCGGTCGTGGCTTGGTTGGATGGTCCGTGGTCGGATGGTTCGGACGGCATGGACGGCACCCTCGGATCCAGCTGGGTCGCCACTGGCGGTCCAGTCTCCAATAGAATGCTGTGCTTCTCTCCTAAAGCCTTCCTCTTGGACCGTGTGAGTGGTCCTTGTGGGATGATTGGTGCAGTGGCTGGCTCTATGTCCTGATCATTCCCTCCCTCTTGAAGTGCTTTGGTCTCCAAAGCAAACTCATCACCTAGAAGTTCGAGCTGGTAGGCATTATCGTTGATTCTTCGAAGGACGCGGAATGGACCATCTCCCCGGGGTACAAGCTTGCTCTTTCGTTGTTGGGAAAATATCTCTGGTCGCAGATGTAGCCAAACCCAATTGCCCTTCTTGAAAACCATGTACCGGCGGCCCTTGTTGGCATTTTTGACGTTCTGGATGTTACGTTGCTCCATATTTGCCTTGGTCTCTTCATGTAGACGCTTGAGGTATTCCGCATTTGCTTCTCCCTCTAGGCTGATGGCGTCTCCCAGTGGAATGGGTGTAAAATCAATTGGCGTGGTCGGGTTGAAGCCGTAGACGACTTCAAATGGAGAACGCTTCGTTCCAGAGTGTGTAGCCCTGTTGTAGGCGAACTCGATTATATGGGAGGCACTCGAACCAATTCTTGAGGTTCATTCCAATCGTTGCTCTCAGCGTTTGGGATAATTTCCTGTTGACCACCTCTGTCTGTTCGTCGGTCTGTGGATGATTCGCGCTAGAAAACAAGAGGTTGGTCCCTAACTTGTGCCACAAGACTCCCCAGAAGAGGCTGAGGAACATGCTGTCACGATCGGACACAATCGTCTTAGGAATCTTGTACAGTCGTACTTTCTCCTTGAAGAATAGGTCGATAGTCTGGCTTACGTCATTGGTCTTGTTGCAAGCGATTAAATTCGCCATCTTGGAAAATCGGTCGACCACTACGAAGATAGAGTCCTTGTGGTTGATTTTCGGCAGGCCAAGTACGAAGTCCATGGAGATTTCTGTCCAGGGGGCAGAAGAAACTGGTAGGAGCATGTAAGGACCCTGCGAATGCATCTTGGATTTAGCCCGTTTCCAGATAATGCACTTAGCACAGTGAGCCTCTACATCTCGTCTTTGGTGGGACCAGTAGAAATGATCTTTAAGCATGTTTAATGTCTTTTCAATGCCGAAATGACCCATTAGACCTCCTCCGTGGGCCTCTCTCTCTAAAGCAGCACTCGAATCGATCCTCTCGGAATGCAGATACGCTTATCCTTAAAAAGGAACCCGTCAAACAAGTAGACCGGCTGTAGGTGCCCTTTCCATGCTCCTGGTAGGTCTGAGTGAAGTCGGCGTCGTCAGCATACAGCTCTTTGATCATCTCGAAACCCATAACCTTTGACTCCATCAAGGAAATGAGGCTGTATCTGCGGGATAGGGCGTCAGCCACAACGTTGTCCATTCCCTTTTTGTATTTGATGATGTAGGGAAAGGTATCGATATACTCTAACCAGCGACCATGTCTCTTCTTAAGCGTAGATTGTCCTATGAGGTGCTGGAGTGTCTGATGGTCGGTGTGAATCATGCACTCCCGGGCAAGAAGATAGTTTTGCTAAGAATCAGACCAATTCATGGAGCTCTTTGTCGTAGGTCGGGTAGTTAAGTGCGGCTCCACTTAACTTCTCGCTGAAGTAGGCGACAGGTCGTCCGCCTTGGGTGAGGACTGCTCCTATGCCAATCCCTGAAACATCACATTCGATTTCAAAGGTCTGGTTGAAATCTGGCAGGACAAGTACTGGGGCGTGGATGAGACGTTCCTTCAGCAGCTTGAAGAACTTGTCCTGGTCGGGTCCCCAACGAAAGTCTTGGTTCTTCTTTATCACCGAGGTCAACGGACCAGATATCGTGCTAAAGTCTCGGACAAACTGTCTGTAGAAGCTGGCGAGTCCATGGAAACTATGGACCTGGCTAGCAGTCGTCGGTGTGGGCCACTCCTGTATGGCCTTGATCTTCTCGTCGTCCACCGGAGTCCGTGGGAACTCACGACGAATCCAAGAAAGACGACTTGGTATGTGCAGAAGGTATATTTCTTGAGGTTTGCATACAACAGCTCTCTCTGGAGGGTGGTGATGATGGCCTCTAGGTGTTTCAAGTGGTCTGAGTAGGTCATACTATAGATGAGAATGTCATCGAAGTAGACTACTACGAACTTGATGAAAGAATATGAGATTAAGAGATTTGTAGAATGAGAGAATGAGAGATTAGAGAGAATTAGAGAATTAGAGAAAATAATGATTTATTAGAAAATGAGAATTATGAATTCTTGCTTACAAAATGTGAAGGGAGTAAGGTATTTATACTAATCTAGTCTAGGCTTGTTTGGATACAAAGATAGCCTTATACATAAATGGCTACAAGGATAACATAATTCTATAATACAAACAAGCCTTAGACACTCCCTTTTACACAGATATAAATCACCATTTAATAAGAATTAAAGACATCAATATTTTCATCACTTCTTCTTCATTCCAACACTCCCCCTCAAGCTTAAGACATAAAATGATTAAGCTTGCAACCATGAAGTATTACCTCATTAAAAACCTAGAGAAGGAAAACCCAATTGGGACAAAACATTTTCTTAGGGAAAAAGAGTATAACACTTCATGTTGGGATCATGGGTATGGAATGGACATAAGGCCAAGTCTTGGATAGATAGAGGTGCCAGTTTTAAGAGATGTTGCCTTGGTAAATACATCAGCTAGTTGATCCTCACTCCTTGTATAGCAAGGTAAGATGATACCTTTCCCAATAGCCTCTCTTACTTTGTGGCAGTCCACTTCTATATGCTTGGTCCTTTCATGAAACACAGAGTTGGAGCTATGTGTATGGCAGCATGATTGTCACAGTGAATGGTGATTGGATCCTCACACTTCATGGCTAAGTCTTCCAGGATTTGCTTCAACCAGATACATTCAGTTGTGAGCTTCCTCATTGCTCTATATTCTGATTCTGCACTAGAGCATGTAACCATCTTTTGCTTCTTGGTTTTCCAAGTCACAAGGTTTCCTCCTATGAAAGTACAATAGCCTGTGGTACTTCTCATATCTTCCCTATCTCCTGCCCAATCTGCATCACAATAACCAACCACATTTGTGTTTTTATTGTTACCCATCCATATACCTTGTTCATGTGTGCCCTTTAGGTATCTTAGAATTCGCATGGCCATCTCCCAATGTCTCATCTTTGGTCCTTGCATGTTTTGTGATACCTGATTCACAGCAAAACATAAATCTGGTCTAGTGATAGTTAAATAAATAAGCTTACCAACCACTTTTCTATAGAGCTTAGGATCATGAAAATCAATTTAAGGGTGTCTTGGCTGGCTTAGCTTCCATCATACCTGTGGATGTTAGTAAATCTACAATATACTTCCTTTGACAGAGAAAGAGACCTTCCTTAAACCTACATACTTCAATTCCTAAGAAGTATTTAATTTCTCCTAAATCCTTTATATCAAAGACACTCTTTAAGTAATCTTTAGTAGATGCAATACCAACACTATCACTACCAGATATGATTATATCATCTACATAGATAAGAATTACCACAATACCTTCCTTACTCTTTATTGTGAAAAGAGTATGTTCCACTTCAGATCTTTTGAAGCCTTTATCCATTAAGGTTACACTTAGCTTGTGGTACCAAGCTCTTGGAGATTGTTTAAGGCCATAAATAGCCTTCCTTAACCTAAGTATATTACCGCTTCCAACCTCTTCCTCTAGGCCAGGAGGTGGTGACTTGTAAACCTCTTCTTCTAGCTCACCTTGTAAGAAAGCATTCTTGACATCCATTTGCCACAACTCCCACTCAAGGTTAGTAGCAAGAGTAAGAACAACATTAACAGAATGGAGCTTAGCTACAGGTGCAAAGGTATCCCTATAATCCTCACCATATGTCTGAGTAAAACCCCTAGCCACCAACCTAGCTTTATATCTATCAATTTCACCATTAGTTTTGTATTTAATGGTAAAAATCCATTTAGAACTTACAGCCCTTTTCCCTTGTGGTAAAATGGCTGAAGCATAAGTGCCATTCCTTTACATGGCTTGTTTCTCAGCTATGATAGCTTCCCTCCATTCCTTTTTGGACATAGCTTCTTCATATGTCTTTGGAATCTGCTCATTATCAAGACTAGAAATAAAAGCAACATGATTAGAAGGTAAGTGTGCAATATTACAAACTCCCTGGTCATGATGAACCACAACATTTCAATTGTAGAAAACTGGTGGATTTCTTTGTCTTGTGCTCCTTCTTAAAACTGTAGGTGGAGCTTCTTGATTAGATTCCTCTTCTTCACTCAAAACTTCAATAATAGGTCTTGATCTTTTGGAAGCTAAGACTATAATGGAATTATCTCCTGCTGAGTCTTGTTGGACATGAGTAGAAGCTTCTCCCCCCCCCCATGTTCAAGAGGAGGAAGGCCAGGAGAATCAAGGGATGAGGAAGGACTGGATGCACCTGGGCCGGATGGACCAGCTGAGCCGGAAGGGCCGGGGCCGGGACAAGCATGTGGATCAGCCGGGGCTGAGTCGCCGTGGCTATGTGCTACTGGGGCAGGTGGCTGAGATGATGAGGCTGTGTGTTGGCTACCCCCTATTCCAATACTTTCCAAGAGTTTCCTCAAGTATTCAGCTTGATCTGTTCTTGTTGATGAGATATCTTTAAATTGCTCCCAAGTTCTATCTTCATAAAAACCTTTCTCTTCTTGAACTTTACATCTCTAGACACCAAGACTCTTCTAGTCTCTGGGTCATAACATTTGTACCCTTTCTGAGTAGATGAATATCCAATGAACATAGTTTTGGTACTCTTTGGTTCCAGCTTGTTCCTTTGCTCCCTTGGAACTAATACAAAACAAACACAACCAAAAACTCTTAAGTGATCAATAGTATGTCTAGTTTTGTTTAGTACCTCAAATGGAGACAGGTCATCTAGGAGTTTTGTAGGTGTCCTATTAATCAAGTAGCATGCAGCTACAAGGGCATCCCCCCAAAAACGTTTGGGTACTTTCATGTGGAACATCATTGTTCTCACAACTTCCATTAAATGTCTATTCTTCCTTTCAGCTACTCCATTTTGTTGTGGAGTGTAAGGACAGCTTGTCTGGTGCTCAATGCCATGTTTAGCTAGATGTTCCTGAAGTCTGGTACTAGTGTATTCTCCTCCATTATTTGTTCTTAAGCATTTAATTCTTGCATTGTATTGGTTAGTAACATATGCTTGAAAGTTTAGAAATGCATCATAAACCCTATCTTTAGAACTAAGTAAAGTAACCCATGTATATTTGGACTTTTCATCAATAAATGTCACAAAATATTTATGGTTTTCTCTAGATGGAAATGGAGATGTCCAAACATCAGAATGCACTAATTTAAAACAATTTTCATATGTATGCATAGATTTTTCAAAAACTGTTTTACAATGTTTCCCAAAAATACAAGCATCACACAACTCTTTAGGCATTTTCAAACCAGGCACAATTAATTCAAGTGCTCTTGGATGAGGATGTCCTAGTCTAGCATGCCACAAATTAGAATCAGAACTAAATGTATTGGCCTGAAAAACCGATTACAATCCACTAATACTAGCCATATTATCAAGTACATACAAGTCATCTTTTGTGGTTCCTTGTCCAAAACATCTTCTAGTTTCAATATCCTGAAAATAGAAATCATTAGGACAAAATATAGCATGAAAATTCAAGTCAGTAGTAGCTCTTTTAACTGAAAGCATGTTTGAGGTAAAAGAGGGCATATAAAATGCTTTAGATTCTTTATCAAACAACTTCAATTTTCCTATGCCTTTGATTGGTACTTTAATTCCATTAGCAATAAGAACATTTCCTAGGGCAGGTTCTACATTCTCTAGCAATTCTAAATCACTAATCATGTGATGAGAAGCACCAGAGTCAACCACCAAAGATTTAGGAGCATTAGAAATAAAAGAAGTTTGAAAAGAAGCATGAAAAGTTTTACCCATCACATTGCTCTCTTTTATTGCCTTAATGAGAGCTTCCAAGTCTGATTTTGTCACAAAATCTGATGCTTGTGACATGATACTGGTATAGGTTGAATGAGAGGAAGGACCGCTGCTTACAACCGCCTTGGATGACACCATGCCGTGAGCTTGGCTGGCCGAGGGTATGGCCGGTTGTTGTGGAGGGTGTGATGCCCAAGATGGTTTCAAGTGAGGGTGAAGTACCCAGCAATCCTTCTTTGCATGACCATTCCTCTTGCAATGATCACAAAATTGTCTCCTCTTCCTAGAATCATTTGCTGGTCTGAAGAAACTTTTGTGAGCAGCTACTAGTTCAGCTTTGTTGCCAAACAATCCATGTGATCCTTGCTCCTTTTGAATTTGAGCACACACTTCCTCCAAGCTTGGTAAGTTGTCAGACCTGAGAATATGCTTAATAAGATCTGAGTAAGTAGAATTAAGTGTTAAAAGTAATCCAAACACCTTGTCTTGTTCTTTCCTTTCAAGGAGAACAAGTGGTTAAATGGTGGCTGGCCTTAGCATTTCTAGCTCAGCCCACAAGGCTCTGAATCTGCCATAGTGCTTTGTGAATTCAGCATCCTCCTGCCTTAAATCAGTCAAAGCCTTTTTCACTTCAAAAATTCTCAAAAAATTAGTGGTGTTTCCATACACCTTAAGCAAAGTGTTCCAAAGATCTTTTGCATTTTCACAAAAAGAAAAATCTTCTAAAAGATCACTGGCAAGAGAATTTTGAAGTATAGAAAGTACCAACTGGTCTTCTTGGTACCATTTGGCTTGAGCTGCATCACTCACTTCAGCCACTTCATTGTCATCAATACCATTTGTGGCAATGTGGTTCCAAAGACCTTTACCACCTAATGTGGTTTTCATGGTCCTAGACCACAAGAGATAATTTGCTCCATGTAGAATAACTGGAGCTCTAAGATGTTTGAATCTCCATAATAGGATGTATTTGTCACTAGGGTCGCTTTGTTGCTTAGTCACTTGGTCGCTAGGGTCGCTTGGTTGCTTAGTCACTTGGTCGGTTAGTCGCTTGGTTGCTTAGTCACTTGGTAGCTTGATCACTTGGTCGAGACACAGTACAGGGACAATCGCAGGCGGCCAAGAGCTTATTGTGAATGAGCGGGAGAAAGGTCACGACTTGGTCGGAGCAAGTCTGTCTGAACCCGGCTTGGTCGGGACAAATGCGAGAGTACGAGACCAAGATTAGTTTCCCGATCTTATTCCCTGATCACGGACTGATCTTAGTGTCCATGAATTGAATTAACCTGCAAGGTTAGTTGGACAAGATACAGTACAAGGATAGTGTGTGTGCAGGACAGGGAGAAAATATCGTGGTGAGCAAGGAACAACAAACCTAAAAAAAAAATATCTTGTAACCAAAGCAACAAATCTTATCTACTTATAACCACTTGCAACTACCTTTAACTAATCAAGTAACAAGATATTAACAACCTGTAACCACCTAAAACAGATTAAGACTGTTAATAACAATCAAGAAACCTATTAAATTCGAATTTCAATAATTAAAATCAATCCTAAATTTTCAAGAAATCAATTAAGACTTTCAAAGATTAACAAAAGATTCAAGAAAATCAATCTTGGAGTCTTAAACCTATTATATTGACCTGAAATTTCGTGGAAACTTCAACAAGATACTTCTTAAACTTCCAGAATCAAAACTTTAAAGAAAACTAAGAAAAGTTTAGAATTATATCACCAGGATCTTGGTACAGGTGATTTTGGACGTATCCGAGGAAATCTTCAAGAAGATCCTTCAAACTCAATGGAATTGAGTTCTTCTTTCTTTAAACAGAAACTAAACTCGAAGAGATTGAGTTTAGGCTTTTGAAAATCACGATTTGAAGAAAAATTGACGTCGAGGTGACCTGGGAACGCAGGGGTTCGCGGCGGACGTTGTTGCGAAACACCTTTGGGAGACAATTCGTAACTTTTGATTCCCTGAGCCAAATGATGCGATTCAAACGGCCTTGGATTTATAACTCGCCGATGCACAATCCAGAGAAAGCACATTGACAAAAGGAGTCGTCGTTTGGACGGAATTTCAATTACAAGATGACGTTCGAAATTGATCCAGAAATTGATGAAGAACAAGATGGATTCTTGTTGAATCAATGAAAGATTGAGGAAATTTTCCCAGATTTGATGCAACCTGGCTCTGATACCATGAAAGAATATGAGATTAAGAGATTTGTAGAATGAATGATTTACCTTTTTACCAAGAATGATTTGTAGAATGAATTCAATCTGATGTTGAATTCAACCTAGCTAGGTGTCGTTTTATCAGTTATGTTAAGTATTTGTCTCACGGGAACGAGTTGGTAAACCATTACGCCAAATTTCTTTCCTTTTTCATTTCTTCTCTCTCGATTTCCTTTTTTCTTTCTTCGGCCTCTTTCTTTCTCTCCTGATTTTCTTCATTTTCTTCTCAAGCTTTTATTTTTCTTTGAACATTTTCTTATTGATGTGCAAATCTCCTCTGGTTCATAATTTTGCACACAAATTTGCCTTTTTGC
Organism: Streptanthus diversifolius; assembly: GCA_039880935.1. Taxonomy (NCBI): domain Eukaryota; kingdom Viridiplantae; phylum Streptophyta; class Magnoliopsida; order Brassicales; family Brassicaceae; genus Streptanthus; species Streptanthus diversifolius. The sequence goes on along the minus strand of JAXGFM010000012.1, from coordinate 13,160,718 downwards.
GCCGATTTAGCTCCATTTTTTGTTCTTGACCTACGAACACCTGTTTATACAATATATACACCAAATGCATTCATAAATACCCTAAAATGCATCCTAAACAAACTAAATCCAATCCTACTAACCAGTAAAATCCTAAGATATCACTACTTTAGATGCAAAACTACTTGGTTTTTAACAAATCAAAGAACTTTGTGAATCTGATGTTGTATTCCTAATTGCTCTTTGAAAACCTTACTTGTTAGGAAAGCGCATGAGGGAGGTCTTACGGGACATTTCGGTATAGCCAAGACACTTAAGATTTTCCAAGACTACATCTATTGGCCTCGCAGCAAGAGTGATGTTTAGAAGGTGATACAAGCTCTGGTTATCAGAAGAGGATCCAGATCCGATGTGATGGTGTTTGTGCAAACAAGGGATAATCTCTCCAGGTTAAACACGAAGGGAAAGCGATTTGGACCACACGAGGGATGGATGGACTCATGATACATCAAGGTTCTTCACGTCTGAATGTTGGATCAAGGCAGAAAAATTTGATTGCTACATACTAAAGAAAATTTACTAGGGTTCTAAATTTTGGCTGTTAAAAAACGTGTCTGTCATTTCCAGGAGGAGACTAAGGTTTTAATTACCACATCCTTAAAAAAACAACAAGTAGTTCTACAAGAAAAACAACAAGGCATTCAAAATTTACACAAAAACTACAAACAATTTAAAACTTAAAAACCCACAAATTATTCTAAGTGTTGAAAACTGATGTAGCTTGTCTTCACTGGAGAGTCATCATCTTCTGATTATTACAGGGGCTAGTAAAGATGAGTATCATAGAACAGACCCCGACTTGCACACTAGAGGTGTTGCCTCGTTAAAACCCCCTTCGGAAAACCCATTGGGACAAAACCGAAGGTAGGAAAAAGAGTACAATTCCCTAGCATGTCTTTGTGTATCTCTAATCTATGGTGATAGTACATACACCAGAAGATGATGTCTGACACTGGAGAACCTCACTTGAAATGCTAGAAAATGGGTCTTCTCCCTTGCTGGTGTCGGCGACTGTGAATGGAGAATGGCTGGCTGATCCTTGCTCGAGCACAAATTCTACTAGGTGGTTGAACTTGTTCCCAATGGGTCTGGCTCTCTGGCAAGTTGTAGGTCCGCTTGGTACTTGAAGAATGATCTCCACTCCCTCTAGTTGAAGAGCCTATGTCATCATCATTCCCTCCCTCTTCGGAAGGTTTTTTCTCAAAACTGGATCATTTCCTTCATCAAAATTTTCCAAATCCGAAACATTGAAAGTAGAAGATACATTAAACTCACCTGGAAGCTCCAATTGGTATGCGTTGTCATTGATCTTCTTTAAAACTCAGAATGGACTATCTCCTTTTGGTGCAATCTTGTCTTTCCTCTTCTAGAGAAACCTTTCCATCCTCATATGCAGCCAGACCCAATCTCCTTTTTTGAAAGTAACTTACTTCCTTCCTTTATTGGTTTGTCTTGCATATGCTTTTGTTCTTTTCTCTATGTTCTCCTTAGCTTTCTGGTGTAGATTTTTGATAAACTCTCCTTTTGTCTCCCCTTCTAGGCTAACAATTTCGGCTGGAAGTAAAGTTGTTAGGTCTAGAGGGGACTGCTGGTTAAATCTGTATACAATTTCAAACGGAGATAGCTTTGTAGCCGAGTGGACAGCTCGGTTATAAGCAAATTCTACTAACGGTATGCACTCGAGCCAGCTCTTTAAATTCCGTCCAATTGTGCCTCGAATCAAAGTGGATATCGTTAGGTTAACAACTTCCGTTTGACTATCAGTTTGCGGATGGCAAGTCGTCGAGAAAACTAACTTAATTTCAAACTTCTTCCAGAGAGATCTTCATAAATGGGTCAAGAACTTTGTGTCTCGATCAGAAACAATAGTCCTTGAGATACCATGAAGTCATACCACTTCCTTGAAAAACAAGTTTGCGGTTTGACTTGCATCATTCGTTTTGGCGCATGGAATGAAGTACGCCATCGTACCAACCAATGCGTACAACTCCTTGTCATAAGTCGGATAGTTCAACGGCGCACCGCTGAGTTTCTCACTGAAGTATGTGACCGGTATACCACCTTGTGTCAGCACGGCTCCTATCCCGACGCCAGATGCGTCATATTTAACTTCAAATATTTTGTTGAAGTACGGGAGGGCTAACACAGGAGCGTGAGTTAAACGGTCCTTGATGAGCTGAAAGGCTCGGTCTTGTTTCTCTCCCCAAGAGAACTATCGGTTCTTCTTTATCATCGATGTAAGTGGAGCAGCAATTGTACTGAAGTCACGGACAAAGCGTCTGTAGAAGCTTGCTAAGCCGTGGAAACGCCGGACTAGACTGATGTTAGTCAGTGTAGGCCAATCCTTTATGGCCTTAATCTCTTCGTCGACCTTTAGGCCTTGAGAGCTTACGACAAAGTCGAGGAACACGACTTAATCAGTTCAAAATGTGCACTTATTGAGATTCGCATACAACTTCTCCTTTTGAAGCGTACGGATCACCATCTCGAAATGTGACACATGATCAGAGTACAACGCACTATATATAAGGATGTCGTCGAAATAAACGACAACAAAATTACTAATGTATGGTCTTAGAACGTGGTTCATTACACGCATGAACGTACTCGGGGCGTTTGAGAGTCCAAATGGCATGACCAACTATTCGTACAGCCCTTGGTTTGTCTTGAATGTGGTCTTCCATTCATCTCCTTCCCGCATTCTGACTTGGTGATAACTGTTCTTTAGATCTATCTTGGAAAACAAGATAGCACCACTGAGCTCATCTAGCATGTCATCCAATATCGGAATCGGATGACGAAACTTGATGGTGATGTTGTTGAAGGCGTGACAATCAACACACATCCTCCAAATACCGTCCTTCTTTAGAATCAGAAGGACCGAAACCGCGCACGAGCTGAGACTTTTCCTGACATACTCTTGGGACATCAGTTCCAGTATTTGGCACTAAAGTTCCTGAGCTTCCTCTGGGTTAACCAGGTAAGCGGCTCGGTTCATCAACTGGGCACCTGGAACGAAATCAGTGTTATGATCAATCCCTCTAATTGGCGGCAGTCCAGGAGGCAGCTCCTCGGGGAATACATCGGCATAGCTCTCTAGTAGTTTGTTCACCTCAGATGGCAGCTTGACGTGTCTTTCTGCTAACGGCCTTCCGGATGTCTCAAGAGTTAAGAAGAAAGTTTTCATTACGCTTCCTTTCATCCTTGGCCATTTGAACCTGAAACTCTTGTACTTCTCGAGGTGTCAATGGTGCTAAGTTATACTTGCGTCGTTCATGCTCGAACGTATACAAGTTCGTCCGTCTGTTGTGTGTGGTTTCCATATCAAATTGCCACAGACGTCCTAGCAATAGATGACCGGCCTGCATCAGCACAACGTCATATAACACTTGATCATTGTAACGTTTCACGCTGAATGAAACGTTAACTTAATCGGATATAGGAAGTATGGCCTTGTCATTGAGCCATCTCAACTTATAGGGGTGCAAATGCTTGGTCCTCTTTAGGCCAAGCTTATCTACCATGTAGGCACTGGCTACGTTCGCGCACGTACCTCCGTCTATGATCAGCGAGCACACTTTTCCTTGAATTTTGCATCGAGAGTGGAATATGTTCTCTCGCTGTACGACCTCGTCGGGATGAACCATCGTGTTGAGAACTCGTCGCATCATCAAGAGTACTCCAGTGTTCGGGTATTCAAGGTCGTCTTCTCCGGCGTTTTTTGGTTCTTCCTCTTCTTCATCCCGTGACTCGTACTCTCCAGCTGGAGTGAGAATCATGGATCGTTGGTTAGGGCACTCCCGAGCCATATGTCCCCTTCCATTTCATTTAAAGCATTGGATGTCCCGACTTTTTATAGAAGTTGTAGTAGCGGCCGGATGCTGAGACGTGCTAGGGCCCGGTCGTGGAGTCTTGGTGAAATCACTTACCTTAGCCTTAAACCGATTATCCGTAGCCGGTTGGCTGCTTCGTTCAGTTGGACATGGGTGTCCAACTAGTCTTAGACCGAGCAATACTCGAGGCCTTGCGCTTGTTCTGTTGCTCGATTTGAATAGCGAGGTGAATTAACTCGCTTAAGTCGTGGTATGTCTGCCTCTTGACTTTCCGAGCAATCTTTTCGTGTAATCCGTCCATGAATTGCGTCATAAGACTCTCTAAGGAATCCTCTACTCCTAGAAGGTTCCTTAAATGTTCAAATTCCTCACAGTGAAAGTGCGGTGGAACGTAACATCGGCTCATGACGTACTTTAGGTCATCCCACGATACTATATTTCCATACAAGTTTCTTCTTGTTTCGGTACATTCTCGATCCCACCATGTCAGAGTATGGTCGTAAACTGAGCCGTAGCTAGAGCTACTTTCCTTGGATCGGCATATAGATAGTAGTCAAAGATATGCTCCATCCGGCGCTCCCAATCTAAATAAGCCTCGGGGTCCATTCTACCAGCGAATGTGGGAGGGTTAAGCTTTACTTCCGGGGCTTGATGTAGGGGCGGTTGAGCCTGGAAAGGTGGTGGTAGTGGTGCCTGAAACAGCGGTGGGGGTGGTTGGAAAGGTGGCGGTGGTTGTGGTTGCTCGAAGCCTCGATCTGCTCCTTGACGAGCGGATTCCGGGATCTTGGCTCTTGGTGCCGTTAAGAGCTCTCCTAGTCGGTCTATGCACGTGGTCATAGCAATGATTTGGCCACTCAGATTTGCCGACATGTGCAACATGGCACTGTTGACGTCAGCAGGGTCCGACTTGTCGGACATTCTGTTTCTCTAAAAGAGATCCGGAATAAAGAAAAGAACTTCAGATTCAAGAGGACTCAAACCTTATTGTTCTTTGTTTTGGGGGTACTAACTAAATTGCGAAACCGAATGGGACTTGGTTTGTAATTCCTACTCTAATAAGGATTATTAATGTAAAAATGTATAGTTTAAGGACTTTTATTCAATTTTAAGGAACCTAAAGACTATTTATGCAATTTTTTTAAGGATTAATTATGTAAATAAATTTTAACCTAAGGACCTAATATGCAAATAAACTTAATTTAATATATAAATAAATTTAATCTAAAGACCTAGTATGCAAATAAACTTAATCTAGCGACTTCTTAATCAATTTCTAATTGACTTAGGGACTTCTAATGCAAATTTTAAAACTTAGAAACCCTAATTTTTTTTTATATGACAGATTTAAATGCAATTAAACTATATGATATAATTTGACCATAAGTTCTTATGTTATGAAAATTTAAAACCCTAGAAAAAAACTAACCTAAACTTAACAGTATATTTTTTTTTTCTGTTTTTCGCTCTTCTCTCACGCTCAGTTCAAATGATATATATATATTTTTTTTTCCTAACACTCAACTAATGTTTAAATTCAAACTTTTTTTTTCTCCACGACCGGGCTCAGATACCAAATATGATACAAGCTCTGGTTGTCAGAAGAGGATCCAGATCCGATGGGATGGTGTTTGTGCAAACAAGGGAGAATATCTCCTGGTTTAACACGAAGGGGAAGTGATTTGGACCACACGAGGGATGGATGGACTCGTCATACACCAAGGTTCTTCACGCTTGAATGTTGGATCAAGGCAGAAGAATTCGATTGCTACAGACTAAAGAAAATCTACTAGGGTTCTAAATTTTAGCTGTTAAAAAACGTGTCTGTCATTTCCAGGGGAGGCTAAGGTTTTAATTACCCTAGACTTAAAAAAATCAACAAGTAGTTCTAAAAGATAAAAAACAAGGCGTTCAAAACTTACACAAAAATTACAAACAGTTTAAAATTTAAAAACCCAAAATTTATTCGAAGTGTTGAAGACTGCTGTAGCTTGTCTTCATTGGAGAGTCATCATCTTCTGATTATTACAGTGGCTGGTAAAAAATGAGTATCGAAGAACAGACCCAGACTAGCATACTAGAGGTGTTGCCTCGGTAAAACCCCCTTCAGAAAATCCATTGGGACAAAACCAAAGGTAGGAAAAATAGTACAATTCTCTAGCATGTCTTTGTGTATCTCTAATATATGGTGATAGTACATACACCAGAAGATGATGTCTGACACTGGAGAAGCTCACTTGAAATGCTAGAAAATGGGTCTTCTCCCTTGCTGTTGTCGGTGACTGAGAATGGACAAGGGCTGGTTGATCCTTGCTCGAGCACAAATTCTACTAGGTGGTTGAACTTATTCCCAATGGCTCTGGCTCTCTGGTGAGTTATAGGTCCGCTTGGTACTTGAGAAATGATCTCCACTCCCTCTGGTTCAGCTGGCATTGTTAAAGAGCCGATGTCCTCATCAGAAGGTTTGTAGCAGATGCATTACTTGCAAGGAGTCTAGGGCTCAACCTTTGTGTGACATTTTCATAGATTTTGAACTAGGATTTCATAGACCTAGAACTGAAGAGAATTTATCATTGTTGTGGTAGATCAATTTTCAAAAATGTCTCATTTCATTTTATGTCATAAGACTGATGATATTGTGAGTTGTTCTTTAAAAAAATTGTTAGGCTGCATGGAATGCCTAGAACCATCATTTCTGATAGAGACGCCACGATTCTAAGTTACTACGGGAAAACTTTATGGGCTCAGTTAGGGACTAAGTTGTTGTTTTCAACCACTTGTCATCCTCAAATATATGACAAACAAAGGTTGTCAATAGAAATTTGTCTAGTATGCTTATAGCCGTGATTAAAAAGAACTTAGGGACTTCGGAAAAATGTTTACCACATCTTAAATTTGCATATAATCATTGTGTTCACTCAGCCACTAAGTATTCTCCATTCCAAATTGTTTATGGATTTAAATTTTTTCTCCATTGGATTTAATCTCTTTGCCTTTAAGTGAAAGAACCAGTTTATATGGAAAAAAGAAGGTTAAATTTGTTAAGAACAAGCAATCACTGGGAGTGGGAGTTCAGGTCTTTGTTTATCTAAGGAAGGAACGGATTTTCCTTGAAAGGAAGTCTAAACTAATGTCAAGAATTTATGGACCATTTCACATTACAAAGAAGCTTAATGATAATGCGTATAAAATCCATTTGCAAGGTAAATACAATCTGAGTTCAACTTATAACATTGTTAATTTGATTCCTTTATTTACAGTTAAGCTAGATTTAAAGGCAAATCTTTTGAAGGGATAAGGAATGATGTGATCCAGGATGGCTTGGACAAGGAGCAACTTGAACTAGAGCTTGAATCTGAGTTCGGACCCGCCATGTAGGTTAAAGATGAAGAAGCAGCAGTGAGGAAACTAGAAAAAGATTATGCATTGCAGCTTCCAAAAGGTGCTATAAAAAGATAAAGGGTAAAGAAGTTCTCCTCCGCATTAAGTATTCTCATACTTAGTCCAAAATCAGATTAAATGGCCTTATTGGAGAAAGAAGATGTGAAAAAGGTTTTTAACTTATTTCAAATTCAAGAAAAGGCCCATTCATCATAAGAATACAACCCAAGCCCAATATCATCTAAAAACACGCTTATTTGGACTTGAAGAGTCAAGATTGATTCAAGCCCATAGACACGCCAAAGAGAGTACCAAGAGTCATTCAAAGAAATCTTTGAGTTATTCTTGTTTTCTGTCCGCTCTTGCTTGTTTTTGTAAACTTTAAAGTTTCTTAATTTGATGTTTTGCTAAGTATTTAAGCAAACCATCAATTATGGAATAAGACAGTTTTTGTCATTGTGTCTTTTGACGTTTCTGTGAGTAAATCTGTTTTGTTCTTTCTGAACAACCATGTTTTTTGGTGAGTATATCCTTACAACAGTCCACTCATTCCGATACTAAGTGCTCCAAACCACTTAGGACTACTTAAGAATAGGAATATCAAGAGCTTTTCTGATGTAATAACCGTTTGGGGGACTGTCTTTTCACCGAGAAGCTCAGATTGCTAGACAGAAGAGATAGAAGCCAGATGTGGATCAATGGGATTACACAATCTGTGAAAGGGCTTGTGATACTACAAGAACATCAACCAGGGAAGGTTGAAGAACATGACTGGCTCTCCAAGAAAGCTTAGGGGCGACGCCAAGGGGTTTAGACAAGAAGTCTTAGGTTTTGTTTTTAATTCTAAATTGCTTGTTATTTCATTAATGAATGGTCCAAAGGCTTATATAATGTCTTCTTACAACTTAGGCTAAACCCTTTAAAAAATAAAAAACAACAAGTAGTTTGCTTAATGGCGAAATTTAAAGGGACTTTGGGCCTACGTAGCCAACATGACTCATAAGCTCAAATAACATATTTAGTCTAAAATATAATTAAAAGATAGAAAAGCCCAGTTAAACAATTAAGGAAAAATCGATGATGACTTGTGAATGGTGTGGAGTTGTGAATAAGTCTTCACCGTCTTGCGCACTAAGAGTATTGCCTCATTAAAACCTTCTTCGGAAAACCCAGTGGGACAAAACCGAAGATAGGAAAATGAGTACAATTTCCTAGCACAAATTTTTGTGCCTCTACCGGATGGTAATGGTAGAGACACCAGAGGAAGAACAATCTTCGATAAGGAACCTCCATTGTTCCTTGTCCGGCTTGAAGGGTTCGGGGTAACATGGACCGGGTCGGTCGGTCTAGGTTCTGGCGCGGTCGGTCCGAGTGCCTGTTCGGCTCTATTCTCCAACAGCATGCTGATCTTGTCTCCTAAAGCCTTCCTCTTGGACCGTGTAAGAGGTCCTGGTGGGATGACCGGTGCAGTAGCTGGGATGATGTCCTCATCATTCCCTTCCTCTTGAACTGCTTTGGTCTCCAAAGCTAACTCCTCACCTGCATCGAAGAACTCTAAGTCAAAAACATTAAACGTACTAGACACATTATACTCATCTGGAAGTTCATGCTGGCAGGCGTTATCGTTGATCCTTTGGAGGACTCGGAATAGGTCATCTCCCCAGGGTGCAATCTTGCTCTGTCGTCTTTGATCATCTCGAATCCCATAACTTTTGATTCCATGACAAAGATGAGACTGTATCTTCTAGATAAGGCGTCAGCCACAATGATGAGGACATTGAGCCAGCCACTGCACCAGTTATCCCACCAGGACCACTCACACGGTCCAAGAAGAAGGCTTTAGGAGATAAGCTCAACATCCTATTGGAGACTGGACCGACCGTGCCGACCCAGCTGGATCCGAGGTTGCCACCCATGCCGTCCAGACCGTCCGACCATGGATTACCCGACCAAGCCACGACCGTCCCAAAACCAGCCGACCCGTTCCTCCGGTGTCTTTACCATTACCATCCAGTAGAGACACCAAAAGTTATGCTAGGAAATTGTACACTTTTTCTTATCTTCGGTTTTGTCCCACTGGGTTTTCCGAAGAACGTTTTAATGAGGCAATATTCTTAGTGAGCAAGACGGTGAAGACTAGTTTCCAATTCCATTTCATTCACAAGTCCTCATCGATTTCTGGCCTAAGTGTTATTGGGATTTTTTATCTTTAATTCTATTTCTAGACTAAGTATTTTCATTGGGTTTATAAGTCATGTTGACTATTTGGGCCCAAAGTTATTTTAATTTCCATTAAGTAAACTACTTGCTTTTTAATTCCTTGAGAGGCTAAACATCATATTGTTTAGTCTAAGTTGTAATAAGGCATTATATAAGCCTCTTGTCTACCCATTAATAAGACAACAAGCATTTTAACAAAAAACTTAAGACTAGTGTCGCAACCTCAGCTTCTGCGCCGCCTCTAAGCTTGGTAGCAGCCGTGTGCTTCAGCCTCCATTGGTTGAAGTTCTTGGCGAATCACAAACCCTCTTCACAGCTTGTGTGGTCCCTTCGATCCACCCTCCACTTCCATTCTTTATGTCCAGCAACCTCAGCTTCTCGGTGAAAGGCAGCCCACCCCACGGTTCTTGCATCATCTGGTATTAGAGCTTAAAGCTCCTGCTCATCAGGTTGAGTCTATCCTTGTTAGCTGTCAATTTATTCTTGTTTTTTTGTGCAATAGTTTTTGGCTTTTGATTGTGTTTTCTTATTTTTCCTCTAAGGTTCTCGGTAAGATGGAGGAGGAATCAAGTCACATACCACAAACACAAAAAAATACAAAAAAATCAGGTTCTATCAATCCTTTCTTTGTTTCTTGTTTAAAAAAAAAGAGTTTGATTGCTTGTTTGGTTTTTAATTTATGTTAAGACAAAAAAAGTGCTTAGGTTGTTTAAAAGCAAACTAGGATCTTTAGAAACTCACCTAGAACACCAGTTCCAAGTTTTGAAGAATCGTGAGAAGGTTCCTTGGATTACACGTGTGTGCAGATAGGGGTGTGTGTTGCTTGCTTGTCTGCTTAGGTTCCTCTTTGGCTAGGTTTCTAGGTAGTTCTTTGTTGCTTGTGTCCCTTGTCGAGTTAGGTAGTTGTTCCACCAACCGGTAGTTAGTTAGGTGTCGAGCTAGGTTTTAGCCTTGTTTTGTGTTGTTCTTGTGTCCCAAGCCGCGTCTAGGTTCCCCTCGGCTCCTCCTTGTGTTCCGTGTGGCTGTACCGCATGCATCATCCCTAGTCCAAGAATACACCGCGCCTAGGACCATCCCGAGTAGCCCTAGAAGCCTTCCCCTCCCCCCCCCATTCGCTAGTAATAGGTTCCAGTCTCTAGTCCCACGGTCGCTCACCTTAGCCCCTCGCTAGCCCATACCGTACCGCGTAGTGTCGCATCCTCCCCTAGCGTACCGCGTAACCGTACCGCACCTTAGCATCCAGCCTGCGTGTAGCTTAGGTCTCGTGAGCATAGTTCATGTCCTTAGGCGGCTAGGTTCTTAATTCTTAGCTTTAGAAAATTTTCCATAGCATTTGGGAATATTATTAATTAGTCTCCATAGTTTTTCTAGGCTAGGAATTAGTTTAGGAAGTTTCCTAAAAACGCTTAAGTAGTTTTCCTAAAGTTTTCATGCAATTATTAGATTTCCCTTTTGTTTAGGATAGTTTCCTTTTAATTAATTATACAATAAATTTCTAGGATCTTTCCCATTTAGTTAGTTTCATTTATAGTTATAGGCCATATTTATTAGGGTATCTTCCATTTAGTTATTTTTTCCTTTTTAGATTTAGACAATAATTGGTTTTTAGGATTGTCTCCTTTACTTGTATTTCCTTTTTCTTTTATTTCCTTTTTCGCAAATAGTTAGTTTACTAATATTTTAAAAGTAGTAAAAAGAAAATAAAGATCATATATGTGTAAATTTTCCATTTAAAGAAAGTTTCCATTCTTGCAAGTTTTCTTTTCGGGAAACTTTCCATTTTTAAAAATTTGCTTTTCCCGGAAAAGGAAATATGTCAGGAAGAGACGAGTCAACATTGGGGCAGAACAGTCAAGCAATATTGCAGCTTCTGCAAGCTTTGACGAACCAGATGTCGGCAATAGCGACGCATCTCTAGCGTTCAGATCATGCTACGCCTCCGCCAGGCCCCACGCCACCACCATACCCACACGACTGACCACAGACGGCCCATCAAGGAATGGGTCAACATCAGTTCTATGACGAGCCCATGCCACCACCTCGACAACCCATGCATTACCCCAAAGTAAAGATGAACCCGCCTCCCTTTTCGGGTAAGGTTGCCCCCGAGGAGTATTAAGACTGGGAGAGAAGAATGGAACTCCTCTTTGAGTACTATAACTACGAAAATCCCCTTAAAGTTTTCCTAACAACAGCGCAGTTCCTGACCACGCACTGGCGTGGTGAGATCGAGAAGTAACAGCTCACAGGAGAGCTTGGATGGGTGCTTTGACCTCATGGGTCGAACTCACCCAGATTATGAGGAGACGATACGTTCCAGCTCACTTCCACCGCGAGCTCCAGAGACGATTCAGACGCCTTACCCAAGGCAGCAAGACGGTGTCCGAATATTTCGATGAATTCGAGCACTTCCGCAACTGACTCGACATAGACGAGTCCGAGGAGAGTCTAATGGCCCAATTCATCGATGGTTTGCACGAGTCCATCGTCCGAAAGATCAAGCTCCAGCCATACCATGATATAGGCGAGTTATTCCACCTAGCAGTCCAGATAGAGAAGTGCCACAAACGAAAGCTAGCCGCACCATCTCGACCTAAGAGCACCTGGAGCACCGTCTCCAAGCCATTCGAGCGGACGACCCAACCCATTGACCCACGTCTCAAGGGCAAAGCCGTGGCCAGCAACTCGGTTCCCAGGCCTGCCCCAGCCGCCCCAAAGCCGACTAGTTCCACGACCACCACGACCCAGCCTCAACGGAGCAGCGAGATCGTATGCTTTAAGTGTAAAGGAAGAGGACACATGTCCCGAGAATGTCTCACTCAACGGAAAATGGTACTCACTGCTTCAGGAGACTACGAATCCGAGGACAAGCAAGAAGAACCAGCACCAACGGCCCAGCAGCAATCCGACGAGGAGATTGTGCACGCCGACTCCGGAGAGATGCTCATGATCAGACGAGTTCTCAGCTCGAGATTTGAGCCAGAAGAGGAAGAACAGCGAGACAACATTTTCCACTCAAAATGTACAATACTTGGAAAAGTGTGCTCGGTGATTATAGACGGAGGGTCCTGCAACAACGTCGCCAGTAAATTCATGGTGGAGAAACTAGGATTGCCTGTGACCAAACATCCTAAGCCTTATAAACTAATATGGTTGAACAACAAGACAAAGTTGTACATTTCGGACCAAGTAAAAGTCTCTTTCAGCATCGGCAGATACCAGGACCAGGTCACCTGTGATGTCTTCCAGATGTCAGCTGGACATCTCCTCCTTGGACGACCATGACAATTTGACCGAGAGACTACGCACAACGGACGGACCAACTTCTACTCATTTGTCCACAATAAGCGTAGATATAATTTTGCACCAATGTCTGCACACGTTGTTCATGAAATGAATTCTAAGATGGCGAAGGATCAACATGCCCGCAAGGAGAACTTTTTAATAAATATGGCAGACATGAGGAAAGCCACCCGTACCAAGGGTACCCAGCTCGTTTTGATGCTCTACAGAGAGAGCCTACACACATCCAGCACCAAGGCCCCTTTACCTGCCGAGGTCCGAGCATTACTAGAGAGATGTGCCAACGTGTTTCCGGAAGAAATTTCAGCCGGCCTCCCACCTATCCGAAGGACTGAGCACTAAATCGAATTTGTTCCCAGAGCTCAGCTGTCGAACCGTCCTGCATACAGAGTCAACCCTGAAGAGTCTAAAGAATTAGAACGTCAAGTCCAGGATATAATGGCTCAAGATTACGTCCGAGAGAGCCTCAGTCCCTGTTCTGTCCCGGTCCTACTTGTACCAAAGAAGGACAGGAGCTGGAGGATGTGCGTCGACTGTCGCGCCATCAACAACATTACAGTCAAGTACCGGCATCCCATTCTACGCCTGGACGACATGCTGGAAGAATTAAGCGGAGCCGCGGTATTCTCCAAAATTGACCTTAAAAGCGGATATCATCAGGTTCTGGCGCGGTCGTGTTGAAATGAAAAAGAAAAGAAGTAGATACTCTAAGATAAAGAGAGAGTATAAAGTGTTAGAAACAAGAAGAGAGTAAATACTCTAAACAAAAGGATAGTATGAAGGAGCTTCTAAACCTGTATCCAAACAGCATAAGTGGCGTCTAATAGAATGTGTTTGGACACAAGGATTGTAAACTCTCTATATAAACACTTGTACTCTTCATTTGTAAGCAAGAAGATTAACTATCTCGTTCTCTTTTCTCTAAAACTCTTTCTATTCTCCAATGCTGAATCTAAATATATCATTTTAACATGGTATCAGAGCCAGGTTATAACAATCTGGAATAAAATTCATCATTGAATCATTGAATCAAGTCGAGATGATCATCATCCTGAATCTGATTTCGTCCGTCAACTTTGATAGCAAATTCTGTCCAAATCACGGCAGCTTTTGACAATCTGTTTTTCTGGATTTTTCTCCGGCCACAAAAATTGGATTTGCATCATTTGACCACGAGAATCAAAAGATACGATTATTCTTGCATCGGACCTCCGCAATTGCCTCTGCTGCGAACCTCCGTGTTTCTTTGAACGTTCCGTCATCAAATCTTCACCAAATCGTGATTTTTCAAATCCTAAAATCAAGCTCAACGAGTCTAGTTTCTGTTTAAAGAAAGAAGAACTCAATTCTCATAAGTTTGAAGAAATTTCTTGAAGTTTTCCCTCAAGACTTCTAAAATCGCCCTTCACAAGAATCTGAGCATTGGTTCTTCGTCAATTCCAGCAAGATCACGAAATTGTTTTCCACTTTCCATCAAAAGGATTATCAGGCAAGAGTTTTTGATCATCCTTGGACCAGTTTCATCTCATTTGGTGATCAGAATCAAAAGTTATCCATGAAGGAGTCGCGATCGGCGTATTCTCGGTTCTCCTCCATTAAAACGAGCATAATCTGTTCAAATATTAATCTAATCGATCGATTCCAATGCCTAACCTCAATAGAAATGATTCTAAATAATGTTTCGGGAGGTCCGCACTCAACCTAATCATTTTTTGGAGCCTTCTTGATCGTTTTCCCTCGACGTGTCCAGTTTTGACCTTTTGGGGTATTGGTGATAAAAATATTATCCCTTCTCATTCTTTTTCAAATATTGGATGTTAAGAATTTATATAAGAGTCTTTTGGAGGGATATAAGAAGTTTCATTACAATCTGACAAGTTTTAGGCTTCAAGATTCATTTTCTTGTGAAGTAGTCATATTCTGAAAATATTGAATTCTGGTATAAGGAGGTTAGACTTGTTTCTCAGCTGTTATAACCAATTATTAACTACTTAAAACGGTTTTTGTTAGTAGTTAAGAGGTTTTTGATCAGTTTAGAAGCTGTTAGAATAAAGTTAAAAGGCAGTTACAATCTGGTCAAGAAGTGGTTATAGACAGTTATGTTTGTTAGAAGAAGTTGGAGTTCAAAACTGTTAGTGGCAGTTAAAGAAAGTTGTTGGGGACGTTTTTAGGCTGTTGTTTAGGAGGTTAAGAAGTTTTTCTGCAGTTGGAAAGTGGTTAGGAGACCGTAGGCTGCGACAAGAAAAAGTGTAAAGGCTAGAACAACAGAGGAAGAGCTAGAGACAACTACATTAAAGATGAAAGAGAATGGGGAATGCACCAGAATCAGTTCCTAAGATCAAATGGAAAGACCTTATCAAAGTCTTATGCATTCAGGATATTTCTAAACTCTTACCCAACTATATTTTTTTGGTTACATTAATAGTTGTGTGACTTGGAATTATACGAAATCTGGTATCTATGTGGTTAGAAAATCATGAATTCTATTGAATTGTGTTGATGTATGTTGAAATTGTTAAAATGAGACATTTTGAACCTATTTTAGTTAGCTGAATCATTTGTTCATGAAATGCATTGATTCTAGGGGAAGAGAACCTTGTCTTTTACTCTTAATCACTGTCTTTCACTCACTATGTTTTGTTTAGAATCTGCCTATTCTCAACAAGTTCAAAGGCTTAAGATGGGAGTTGATGTTTTGCTTGATTGTCTAACAAAGGCAAAAGAAAGCAAGTGAAAAAGGAACAGCACATGGAGAAGAAGTTAGAACCAATTGCCACCAAGAACAGCCACCACAAGGAGTGGAGAGGAAAGACTGGTGGAATGAGATGAATCAGCTGTCCCATGGAGTCCAGTGTCATTTGGTGTGTGCTTGAAGTGAAAATCAACAGAGTACACATGCTGCAAGTTCAGATCATAATCAATCACAAAGGAGGAAACTCATAAAGACTTATCAAAGTCTTTGCAAAGGCTACCTCTAAACTTTTTACTTATTCCTTGATTGATTAAATTTCTCATCTAGAAATGTTCATAGGATGATAGAGAACCTAGAAAGACTATGCATTACATTTAGAACCTAGTTGATTCCAAAAATCACCTTGACATTCATCATAATTCTCCATTATTCTTCATTATTCTTCATCATTCTTCATCAATCTCATCTATTCTACTTAAAATTTTTAAACTTTTATTCTTCAAATCTCATATTCTTTAATACTTTAAATCTTCTATTCTCTAGACATTTTCTATTATACAATATACTTACTATCCTCTTCTTTATGTTTAAAGGATAAAGAAGACCAAGTTAAGCCATACAAGCTATGTATGCTCATTCTTCCAAACTTGACTCTCATTTCTAGTGTCAAGCTTGTGGGGGGAAAAGAAAATGAGCATCCAAGTTGGTGCGGTTCATACGAGGACGTTGTTCCAAAGTGGTGCTGGATCGTGGTGTAACTTCTAATCGAAAAAAATATATGTCTTTCTTATTTTGCAGCTCGTAAACCCCATTTACAGCTCTTTTGACGACATTTTACCACTAATCTGGTCTTATCTGATTTCTTTATGACATACCCAAAACAATTGACAAATGCAGCTCTGTCTACCAATTTTTGAACTGCCTTCATATTTGGAAATTCTTGATGAATATCCACACCCAAACCATCTTCTCATTCCTCTATAAACTGACTTGATTCTACAGTAGGTGCAAGCTGAAGATATCCATGATGCATATCCACATTTTCATTGGCCTCATCCTCCACGTCCTCATCCTCCACAGTCTCATCATCGTCCACGGCCTCATCGTCCACTGACTCATCCTCCCCGGCCTCATCTTGTTGTTTATCTTCTTCATCGCCTACATACAGAGTTATGGCATTATCCTCATAGTTCATACCAAAAGAACTTCCTCTGCCCACTTTCGAAAGTTGCTCTGTTACATTTGATATAGTGATAACTTACATATAGAGCATACATCTACGGTTCTCTTTATCAAAAATGTTAGATAAATACAGAGATCCTCATCATCAAATTTGAGCTCACGATTTCACGCAGAGGAGGAGAGAGAGTGAGAGAGTGGAGGGAGGAGGAGAGAGAATCAATCGCAAACGGAGAAAAAAACGCGACGAGATTAAAAATTATTTTCTTTTTAAATTAATTTTATTTTTCAGGTTTTAAGGGTATAATGTGATTTTTATATATGAGGGGTATGAGAGACTAAAGAAGGGTATAAGAGATTTTTTAAAAAAAAAGATAGGGGCATTCCAGATGATGTCTCGAGATCAATCGGATCGATCGGAAAGGGTTTTTGGGAGGCTGAATTGATTTTATGCAAAGGGGAGGGGGTAAGACCGAATATAATTAAGACTGGTATCGTTTCTTAAACTAGAAAAATATATATTTGGTTTGCAGGTATAATTAGTCGCATATTAGTCGCCAACTATTGTCTTCCATATAATTATTTGTATATTAGTCGCCAAATTAGCGACTAATATGTGACTATTGTCTCTTGTCTTTAAATTAATTGCATAATAGTTGCTAAATTAGTGATTAATGGTCGACTATTGACTCCGTCTGATATGTAGCGGTAAATTAGTCGTTAATTTACGACTATATTACCGACTTTTTATATAGTTACAAAATAGCGACTCAGTTATGACTAAATTTTCGAAGTCGTAAAGTAGTCACCATATAGTAGCTAAGTAGTCGTAAATATCGGTGAATAAATATATAGTCGCCAAATGTAGTCGCATATTAGTCGACTAAATATATATTCGCTAAATTCATGTTTTCTTGTAGTGGGGTGCTTAGGACAGCATTTGGTGTACATATTGCATAAACAGTTGTTCATGTGTCGTGAACCAAAAATAAAGCTAAACTGGAGCAAAAAGGCAAAGTTTTGTGAGAAATCATGAATCGGATGAGATTTGTGCATCAAGGGAAGAATCTTCAGAGAAAAAGAAGCACATAAAGAAAAGAGGAAAAAGATCATCAGAGAAAAGGAAGCACATGAGAAGAAAATGAAGAAAATCGTGAGAGAAAAGGAAAAAGCGAAGAAATGAAAGAGGAAATCAAGAGACAAGAAAAGAAGAAGGAAAGAAGTTTGGTGCAACGGTTTATCAACCCGTTGTGGAGTGACGAAGACTTACCATAACCAATGAAACGACTCCGAGCTAGGACTAACCACTTTTATTTTGTCTATCTGTATAAATATCACCGTTGTACCTTTAAAAAAAAAGAG
The DNA here is from genome assembly GCA_039880935.1 of Streptanthus diversifolius. Lineage (NCBI taxonomy): Eukaryota > Viridiplantae > Streptophyta > Magnoliopsida > Brassicales > Brassicaceae > Streptanthus > Streptanthus diversifolius. Next base: position 13,142,712 of record JAXGFM010000012.1, on the reverse strand, counting down.
GGAGAGATCTTGAGAGAGAAGACCGAGATACAAAAGAAAAAATCCAAACTACTTAGTTTGGAGTTTAGTTATTAGTTTCACTTTAGTAGTTTTTACTCTTTTCATTTAATTTAATATTTGCACTTATTTACTTTTTGTCTTTTAAGTTACTTGTATTTTACTTTATTTGCGCTTTAATTTACTTGCACTTTAGTTTTAGTTCACGCTTCTCTACTTCATTCTTATGTACAACAAATTATCAAACCATATGATTATGTTGTTTGTAATGAGTAGTGAGTAGACTCCCTCAACCCTCCGGATTGGGATGTTTTAAAGGAAAAAAACAAGGATTGTTTAAAGCTTTTATCCAGTGATTTCACTGTGTCTTAAGATGCTTAATGTCAGCTCGTGGTTATGGCCCGAGTTTGAATGATAAGGCACGAGCGCTCCTTGATTAGACAGTTGTGTACTTGAACACTCTCAGCACGGGAAATGTTCAAAACCTGTCTCAATGACAGTTGATGATGGGTTACCACGCTAAACATAGTAAGAATAAGATTTTAATGCTCATTGGCTGCCTAGTACCCAAATATATTTGTAGATATTAGGTTGTCATTGAAAAGGTTTTTATCACGAAAGTCGATTAACTTGTACATAGCAACTCTTCTACCATGGTTACGAATAATAAGTTTGTAATCATGAGTTCAACATATCTTCTCTACAAACATCCGACCAATTATCCAATTTTGAATGGTGTTTTTAAACTTGAAGACAAACAAACCAAACCGCTTTTATTACTTTTTGCTTTAGTTAGATTTAATTATTTCCTTTTACTGCTTTTAGTTTAGTGATATCAGGTTACCAACTCATAATCATTTATTAGCCTAAATTATATAGAAACTTGCATCCTAGGTGCTTGAAAACACCATATTTGGATTAATACCCCAAGTACTACAACAACAACGGGATTTGGTATCCCGTGAAAAGACCCAACTACCACCATTTCTATTGGTGTCAATGGGCCAATGCCTAATCCTAGGCGATGTTGCTTCCATTGTGGTTTTTTACCTCAGTGTTCTTGATTTCCCATTTAAACCTTTGTAGACTGACCATTTTGTCATGTCCCTTGATTGTAAGTATTATATTGTGAGGAAGAACGTAATAAAGTTTGGTATGAGCTACGACCATTATAGCTTGTTGGAATCACTACTGCAACTAATTTCCAGAATGCACTATCTTCCATGCGAATCATAGCTGCTCTGTGTTGTCGAAAACCCTTTGGTTACTTTAACTTAATTACCTCATTCATTTTTGGTTTGAGGCCATTGAAGAATACATATTCTAAATTCTTCTCATCCACGCATATGACCATTCAACGGAGTTCATCAACTCGTTGATGTAATTCGTAATCAATTCTTGTTGACAGATTGCAAACAGTCTTTTCTGGATCATCTTCTAACCTCTGAGTGAACCGATTGACCAATATTCTCTTAAAATGGTCCCAATCATGAAAATGATCTTCTAACATCTCAATGTTAAACCAGCTCAGAACAGAAATTTTAAAGCTCACAAAAATCAAGTCGAGCTTATCCTGCTCAGAAGCCAAATCGAAAGAACCGTTATGCTCTATTGAGACAGATATTTGGATGAAAACCACTGAACTGTGGCAATTCTACTTTCTTTAACATTCCAGATTTATTATATTGTTGGAATGAAGAATAAATGATGAAGTATGGAAGCCTTTAATGCATATTAAATAGCGATTTATTTCTATGTCAAAGGGAGTGTCTAAGGCTTGTTTGTATTCTAGATTATGTTATCCTTGTAGTCATTTATGTATAAGGCTATCTTTGTATCCAAACAAGCCTAGAGTAGATTAGTATAAATACATTACTCCCTTCACATTTTGTATACAAGAATCATAATTCTCTTTTTCTAATAAATCATTCTTTTCTCTAATTCTCTAATTCTCTCTAATCTCTCTAGTTATAAGAATTGGTTAGGGGTAGTTGCAAGTAGTTACAAGTGGATAAGGTCTGTTACAAGATAGTTTGTTCACTTCTTCTTCTTTCTTGCACATCACGCATATTGCTTTGCACACAAGGTATTTGTATTTTCTGTCTTGCACTCACAGATGCAGGGTAACCAGTTAGTTCACAGCCAATTTGATTGTGAATCGTGAACTAATTTCAACAAGGCCGTGAAGGATTGTTGGTCGTACCAGCTTTGGTACCAGCTTGCTTCCGACGAAGTCTCGCATTCCAACCAAGCGAATTTCGACCAAGCAAATACTTGACTAGGCCCTGTCTCGGCCACGTACCTGTTCTCTAGTCATCCCACTACTGGCTATCAAAGGTCCTGTTTGTCCTCGACCAGCCGGTCCAAACGTCCCGGTCCAAACGTCCCGGTCCAGACGTCCCGACCATCGCCTCGTCCTTGGTATTGCCCACGTCCCAACCTTCTGGTGACCAATATATTCTATCATGGAGATTCAAACATCTCTTAGAGCTCCAGTTATTCTGCATGGAGCAAATTATCTCTTGTGGTCTAGGACCATGAAAACCACATTAGGTGGTAAAGGTCTTTGGAACCACATTGCCACAAATGGCATTGAAGACAATGAAGTGGCTGAAGTGAGTGATGCAGCTCAAGCCAAATGGTACCAAGAAGATCAATTGGTACTTTCTATACTACAAAATTCTCTTGCTAGTGATATTTTAGAAGCTTATTCTTTTTGTGAAAATGCAAAAGATCTTTGGAACACTTTGCTTAAGGTGTATGGAAACACCACTAACCTTGAGAATTTTTGAAGTGAAAAAGGCTTTGAATGATTTAAGGCAGGAGGATTCTGAATTCACAAAACACTATGGCACATTCAGAGCTTTGTGGGCTGAGCTAGAAATGCTAAGGCCAGCCACCATTGAACCACTTGTTCTCCTTGAAAGGAAAGAACAAGATAAGGTGTTTGGATTAGTTTTAACACTTAATTTTACTTACTCAGATCTTATTAAGCATATTCTCAGGTATGATAAGTTGCCTAGCTTGGAGGAAGTTTGTGCTCAAATACAAAAGGAGCAAAGATCACATGGATTGTTTGGCAACAAAGTTGAATTGGTTGCTGCTCACAAGAGTTTCTTCAAACCACCAAATGATTATAGGAAAAGGAGACAATTTTGTGACCATTGCAAGAGAAATGGCCATGCAAAGAAGGATTGCTGGGTACTTCATCCTCATCTGAAACCATCCTGGGCCTCACGGCCACAACAACCCACGGCCATGACCAGCACAAGCCAAGCTCACGGCATTGGGTCATCAAGGGCGGTTGGCAGCAGCGGTTCACTTCCACTCTCAGCCTCCACTACTACCATGCCACAATCATCAGAATTTGTGACAAAATCAGACTTGGAAGCTCTTATCAAAGCAATCAAAGATAGCAATGTGATGGGTAAAACTTTTCATGCTTCTTTTCAAACTTTTTTTACTTTTACTGCTCCTAAATCTTTGGTGGTTGATTCTGGTGCTTCTCATCACATGATTAGTGATTTAGAATTGCTAGAGAATGTAGAACCTGTCTTATGTAATATTCTTATTGTTAATGGAATTAAAGTACCAATCAAAGGCATAGGAAAATTGAAGTTGTTTGATAAAGAATCTAAAGCATTTTATATGCCCTCTTTTACCTTTAACTTGCTCTCAGTTAAAAGAGCTACTACTGATCTGAATTGTCATGCAATATTTGGTCCTAATGATTTCTATTTTCAGGATATTGAAACTAGAAGATGTTTTGGACAAGGAACCACAAAAGATGACTTGTATGTACTTGATAATATGGCTAGTATTAGTGAATTGTAATCGGCTTTTCAGGCCAATACATTTAGTTCTGATTCTGATTTGTGGCATGCTAGACTAGGACATCCTCATCCAAGCACTTGAGTTAATTGTGCCTGATTTGAAAATGCCTAAAGAGTTATGTGATGCTTGTATTCTTGGGAAACATTGTAAAACAGTTTTTGAAAAATCTATGCATAAATATGAAAATTGTTTTGAATTGGTTCATTCTAATGTTCGGAGATCTCCATTTCCATCTAGAGAAAACCATAAATATTTTGTGACATTTATTGATGAAAAGTCCAAATATACATAGGTTACTTTACTTAGTTCTAAAGATAGGGTTTATGATGCATTTCTAAACTTTCAAGCATATGTTACTAACCAATACAATGCAAGAATTAAATGCTTTAGAACAGATAATGGAGGAGAATACATTAGTACAAGACTTCAGGAACATCTAGCTAAACATGGCATTGAGCACCAGACAAGCTGTCCTTACACTCCACAACAAAATGGAGCAGCTGAAAGGAAAAACAGACATTTAATGGAAGTTGTGAGAACAATGATGTTCCACATGAAAGTAACCAAACGTTTTTGGGGGGATGCCCTTGTAGCTGCATGCTACTTGATTAATAGGACTCCTACAAAAGTCCTAGATGATATGTCTCCATTTGAGGTACTAAACAAAACTAGACCTACTATTGATCACTTAAGAGTTTTTGGTTGTGTTTGTTTTGTATTAGTTCCAAGGGAGCAAATAAACAAGCTGGAACCAAAGAATACCAAAGCTATGTTCATTGGATATTCATCTACTCAGAAAGAGTACAAATGTTATGACCCAGAGACTAGAAGAGTCTTGGTGTCTAGAGATGTAAAGTTCCAAGAAGAAAAAGGTTTTTTTGAAGAAGGAACTTGGGAGCAATTTAAAGACATCTCATCAACAAGAACATATCAAGCTGAATACTTGAGGAAACTCTTGGAAAGTATTGGAATAGGGGGTGGCCAGCACACAGTCTCATCACCTCAGCCACCTGCCCCAGTAGCACATAGTCGCGGCAACTCAGTCCCGGCCGCTCCACATGATTGTCCCGGCCCTGGCCCTTCCGGCTCAGCTGGTCCATCCGGCCCAGGTGCATCCGTTCCTTCCTCATCCCTTGATTCTCCTGGCCTTCCTCCTCTTGAACATGGGGGGGGGAGAAGCTTCTACTCATGTCCAACAAGACTCAGCAGGAGATCATTCCATTCTAGTATCAGCTTCTAAAAGATCAAGACCTACTCTTATTGAAGTTTTGAGTGAAGAAGAGGAATATAATTAAGAAGCTCCACCTACTGTTTTAAGAAGGAGCACAAGACAAAGAAATCCACCAGTTTTCTGGTTCATCATGACCAGGGAGTTTGTAATATTGCACACTTACCTTCTAATCATGTTGCTTTTATTTCTAGTCTTGATAATGAGCAGATTCCAAAGACATATGAAGAAGCTATGTCTAAAAAAAAATGGAGGGAAGCTATCTCAGCTGAGAAACAAGCTATGGAGAAGAATGGTACATATGTTTCAGCTATTTTACCAAAAGGAAAGAAGGCTGTAAGTTCTAAATGAATTTTTACCATTAAATACAAAAGCAATGGTGAAATTGATAGATATAAAGCTAGGTTGGTAGCTAGGGGTTTTACTCAGACATATGGTGAGGATTATAGGGATACATTTTCTCCTGTAGCTAAACTTCATTCTGTCAATGTTGTGCTTACTGTTGCTACTAATCTTGAATGGGAGTTATGGCAAATGGATGTCAAGAATGCTTTCTTGCAAGGTGAACTAGAAGAAGAGGTTTACATGTCACCACCACCTGGCCTAGAAGATGAGGTTGGAAGCGGTAATATCCTAAGGCTAAGGAAGGCTATTTATGGCCTTAAACAATCTCCAAGAGCTTGGTACCACAAACTAAGTATAACCTTAATGGATAAAGGCTTCAAAAGATCTGAAGTGGAACATACTCTTTTCACATTAAAGAGTAAGGAAGGTATTGTGGTAATTCTTATCTATGTAGATGATATAATCATATCTGGTAGTGATAGTGTTAGTATTGCTTCTACTAAAGATTACTTAAAGAGTGTCTTTGATATAAAGGATTTAGGAGAACTTAAATACTTATTTGGAATTGAAGTATGTAGGTTTAAGGAAGGTCTCTTTCTTTCTCAAAGGAAGTATGTTGTAGATCTACTAACATCCACAAGTATGATGGAAGCTAAGCCAGCCAAAACACCCTTAGAAGAAGACTATAAAATCGCAACTAAGGGGGAGCTAGAGGAGGAAATTGATTTTCATGATCCTAAGCTCTATAGGAAAGTGGTTGGTAAGCTTATTTATTTAACCATCACTAGACCAGATTTATGTTTTGCTGTGAATCAGGTATCACAACACATGCAAGGACCAAAGATGAGACATTGGGAGATGGCCATGCGAGTTCTAAGATACCTAAAGGGCACACATGAACAAGGTATATGGATGGGTAACAATAAAAACACAAATGTGGTTGGTTATTGTGATGCAGATTGGACAAGAGATAAGGAAGATAGGAGAAGTACCTTGTAATTTCATAGGAGAAAACCTTGTGACTTAGAAAACCAAGAAGCAAAAGGTGGTTTCATGCTCTAGTGCAGAATCAGAATATAGAGCAATGAGGAAGCTCACAACTGAATGCATCTGGCTGAAGCAACTCCTGGAAGACCTAGCCGTGAAGTGTGAGGATCCAATCACCATTCACTGTGACAATCAGGCTGCCATACATATAGCCTCCAACTCAGTGTTTCATGAAAGGACCAAGCATATAGAAGTGGACTGCCACAAAGTAAGAGAGGCTATTGGGAAAGGTATCATCTTACCTTGCTATACAAGGAGTGAGGACCAACTAGCTGATGTATTCACCAAGGCAACATCTCTTAAAATTGGCGCCTCTATCTATCCAAGACTTGGCCTAATGACAATTCCACACCAATGATCCCAACATAGACTGTTATACTCTTTTTCCTTAGAAAATGTTTTGTCCCAATTGGGTTTTCCTTCTCTAGGTTTTTAATGAGGTAATACTTTATGGTTGCAAGCTTAAATATTTTCCATATCTTAAGCTTGAGGGGGAGTGTTAGAATGAAGAAGAAATGATGAAGTATGGAAGCCTTTAATGCATATTAAATGACGATTTATTTCAATGTCAAATGGAGTGTCTAAGACTTGTTTGTATTCTAGATTATGTTATTCTTGTAGTCATTTATGTATAAGACTATCCTTGTATACAAACAAGCCTAGACTAGATTAGTATAAATATCTTACTCCCTTCACATTTTGTATACAAGAATTCATAATTCTCTTTTTTTAATAAATCATTTTTTTCTCTAATTCTCTAATTCTCTTTAATCTCTCATTCTCTCATTCTATAAATCTCTTAATCTCATATTCTTTCATATATAACACATGTTCAATTCCTGGATAACCTAATTGATTCTCGTCCTTATGTTGAGGTGAATTCAAAATTCGAACCCATGTTTCAGTGGATGACGTACCCGCAATTGATTTGTTCATAGTTTTATCGAAAATAATATGCAGTTCAAGTCGTGCCAATATTTGTGTTATCAAATAAATTTTCGATCAGTTGAATCCATGCATGATGTGAACTCCGTGTTGGATTTAGTAAGTAGAGCAAAACCTCCATGAATAATCTTCACTTGTTGAGATACATCATCCATCCGATTGTGCTAATCCTTTTATATCACTTGATAAATCCGTTATTAATGAAACTGCGATCAAATCACCGCATCAATTTATTAAGCAAAAGATAGAATATATTTGATTAACAAGATAAACTATAATCAATACATTTAAAGTTTTTCTCTCTCTCATATAATCGATTCTTCCAAATCAAAAACAAACTCATGATTTCCCGGTTGTTGCAAAGAACAATCTCATATCCTCACTCAACATCTTCTTCGATAAGATCAATTGTAAACAGAAAATAGCTATTTATGCTTCTACTATTTTATATCATCGTTTTCACACTTGCCACGTTATTTAATCAATGGTCTTCATCTATTTCCACCCAGTTCCACTGTTTTTCTTTCCTTTGTACGCTTTAAATGGCTTAACAGTAGGGTTCTTTGACTCGAGCTGTGTGATTAAGTCTCTGATTTCTTCTCTAATCTTGCTCGATTTCTGTTCCAGCCGCCACTTGTCTCCGGCATCCGTGATTTAGACTCTAAAATCGCTAGAAAAACAGTGAAATCTCCGACTTCAAAAAATCGGAGGGTGATTAATTGAGCTAATCAACACCATAACCAGAAGATTGTGAGTTTGTAAAAAGAGGAAGCTAATTTCTTTAGCGATTATAAGTTTACAAATAACGTTATATATCTATAAGAAAAATTAATTAAAACTAAATCTTCTGAAAAAAATCAAAAAAGTCCATAAATATTTTTCAATTACGACTATTAATTTTCTGGGTTTTATTTGTTTCGAGTTGCAAAATCAAAACGATGTCATTTGGTGCATCCATAAGTAATTTGCCGGAAATCACATCTAGAGTTTAATATGCACTGGATTAGAAACCTCGGGGTTTATCTCTTTTTGTTTGCTTTTTCTACGTTTTAAAAATATTATTTGGATTTCTTTTTGCAGCCCTCTTCATTATATATATTTCATATAATTTCGTCTGATTTGATAACAAATTTTCTCCTAAATCAGTTCCTTTAGATCAGTATATCTTAGTCCTATTATTGGGATTGGTTACCCAATTTGCAGAAGCGAACTTATCTAAATGAGAGGAACAGAGTAGGCGAAGAAGACTGGTGTTCAAAATCTCCAAATAACTAAGACACAAAATTGCAGAGAATCGTTCAAAGGAGAGTATCTTTCAAGACTTTTTTGAGGAAAGCTAACACGAAAGAAAGAAACTTGTTTAAGCCTTGACAGGGGCACGGCCGTAAAACTTGTTCTTTTCCTGGGTTGTCTGGAATTTACCATGTCCCATCTTTGAGGAAGTGTCGATGAACTTAAGATTAATCTGCTCCATGGCAAGACGGGAAGTCTGAGTAAGCAGTGACTGTCTGAGAGTCACAACCCTCTTCTTTGGACCCATGCAGCATCCCTTAATCATCAAGTAGTCATCCTTCACCACACCATAGTGTGCAAATCCTCCCATTGGAGTCACATCCTTCTCGGTCCTATTATTAGCCACAAACAACATTATCATCCGCTACATAACCTGAACAGGAGACAGAACTAGTGAAAGAGAAATTTCTACTGACCTGTCGTATTCAGTCATAGCTGTGTGTGTCTCCTGACCAACCTTGCCCAACCTGTAAATCTTCTTGTTCAGCTCAGTACGGTGATGGTAACCATTCTGACCAGCTCTGGCAACGGTGTAGGAGACTCTAGCAGGATGCCACGCACCAATGCAAGCAACCTTACGTAGACCCCTGTGAGTCTTACGAGGAAGCCTTGTCACACCCCAACGGGTAACAACACCTTCGTAACCCTTACCTTTGGTCACACCGATCACATCAATCATTTCATCCTTCTGGAAAACAGCGTCAATTGGGATCTGCTTCTCAAAGAAACTGTAGGCAAAGTCGACCTTTTGGGCAATGGTACCACCATTGATCTGGATCTCCATCATGTGTGCTTTCTTCTGCTTCAATCCCTTCATCTTCCTGATCTGTAGGGAGAGAGGTGACATAAAATTGTCAAAAGAAACCAAAATGTATTAACATCAATACAAATATCCTAAAAGCAAAATGTGTTACCTGAGTGTGGGCCAAAACACGGATGACAGTTCCGTATTTCTTCATCTTCTCAAGCTGAGCTTGGATGCTCTTCTTGCCTTCCTCGCTTTCATACTGCTTGGCATACCCGGTGAAGGCCTTCTTCTTAGACTTGGCCCAGTTCTTGTAGAACCTTCTCCTGACCTCCTCACTCAAGTGCTGTGCCCAGACAGTGTTCAAGGACCTCAGACCACGGGGAGTCTTGACGTAGGCAACAACACCAACAACCACCATAGCAGGTGTTTCAATGATGGTAACAGCCTCACAGGTCTCCTTCTTGTGAAGCTCTATACAAGATTACACAAGCAGAACGGTACCATCATATTATCTATCTTTAAATTTAAGAAAGTTAAAACTTAAATAAGAATGAATGAGAACTACTTACTGGATCCGGGCTTCTCGACATCTCTAACAATGTGGGTCATACCAGCCTTGTATCCCATGAAGGCTGTGAACTTGCAAGGCTTAGATTGGTCATCCTTAGGGAAGGCCTTCACTGTTGTTCAAATTCAAACATTGTGTTAATAAATAAAGGGAGAAAACTCAATCACAATTCAAGTTAACAGAGCAAATCTTCCATTCACAAGAAAACCAAGTAAGCATTCATATAACACTAATAAGTGACTGAATAGCAACTAAGTTAATAAAAAAACAAATCATAACTCTAGAGAAAAGGGCATATGTTCATTAACAAAGTACGGCTCTAAATAACACTAAATACAAATTTCAAGAAATCTCAATCGTAATACTAAAATCCAGATACAATGTACAATTTTGAAGATACCCAAGATGGCATTTCAATAATAATCAATCTCAAGTTAAAAAAAAAAACACGACATCGTAACTCGAAAACATTGCTTATGTGTCATTCTAAAGGAAAGTAAGCATTTCATGAATACTTGAATCTAAATTCAAAGATACTCAAACCTAACTCTAAAACTAAGAAAAGGTTCCAATTTGAAACGACACGAAGGTAAACATTTTCAATAATACAAATTTTAATCTAAGAAACAAGAAAATGTTTCAATATGAACATAAAGACGATCTCATTAAAATGAAATGAAAAAACTCACCTTTTCCTCTGTGTCGGTTAGCTCTCTTCCTTGGTAAGAAACCCAGTGACCCGTGCCTTGGGTGTTCAAACTTCCTGTGAGACATTCTTCTTCTCCTCCTACATCGTTTAAATAAACCAAATTAAATAAACCAAACTGTTGATTAAATTAATCTGGATTCGACAGACTTTTGTAACGAAACGACGAAAAAGAGAGAAAGTGAAAGAAAGAAGAGGGAAGAACCTGAAGCTCCGATGAGTCCTGCGGCTAATGCACACTGCGACGAGAAGTGAAGTAAAGGAACCCTAATATCGTTTTATATATAACCCTAAACGTTTTGGACAACTTAAAAAATGTGAAACCCAGTAAATTTATTGGGCCTTAAGAGCCCAATACCATCGAAACTACGGCAAATAATTGGTGTACATTCTTTCTATATATAAATTCATTCTCCATCTTTCTGCCTTCAAATCTATTTTTTTCTGGTTCGTAGTTAAATCAACTTTCTGATCTGTAATTCTTTTTTTGAATATCATTCGAGGAGATTGATGAAATCAAACTATATCGAAAGCAAGCGTCTTAGGCGCGATGAGCGTCGGTTTTCCACACGAGATTTCTGACTCTTCGTTAAAAAATAATTTTATGTTTGATTTCGTGTTCTTTTATCAGAATTTGTTTTTTTTTCGAGGGTGTGCATGTTTGGGCTCGGTAGATCAGATTATACTGGAATATGAGTAACCAAATGAATAAACTATTTTCAGATGAAATTAGTGATCTGAACTTTCACCGAATATGTTTGTTAGTGATCTGAACTTTCATTTTAATTGTTTTGGAAAATATTATTAAAGTACTTCTGCGACAAGAATAAAAATATTATAATTTAAGAATAAGGTTACTCGTAAGGTGAACATCTAGTTGTGATAAAAACAATTAGTGATTAATAGAAAGAAATCAGTAGAAAAATTATATCTAGATGAATATAATCTATTTTTTTTTTAACACAAATATCATTATTCATTAATGATATCGGAGCCAAATATAGGCTCTACAACGCCATAGTCACGGCCACAAGGACACAAAGTAATATTGCTCAAAGCAATCAACTTACCTAGAAATTATACGTCTAAACCTCACTAAGGAATGATCTAAACCTAACTCGGATGATTCACTTGCGTACAATAATTAAATAAAATAAAAACATGACCCTCCAAAAGGTTGTGGTCAAAATTCACAAGAAATCCAATATTACAAACTAGCAAAGAACTAGCCAATAATAATAACCACAGAAAATCTATTTGGTTGTGTCTGAAGCGTCACCAGATCTTGTCCTCCTCAGACCTGAATCCGCAAAAAACAATCACCAAAGATATCTTTAAGTCATGGATGTCACGGAATAAAGATTATCGCCTTCCCACAATTGCCGGAAAAAGGAGACCGATCGAAAAGCCAGTGGGTAGCTGGATGACCGAGACACCGACGAATAAAGGCGAACCACAAATCTGGAAACATCGGTATTAGAGACTCGTCCTCTAAACCTCCAATACTTACAGGTCCCAGATCGAAGGATAATCGCCAAACGCCAAGCGCAAATGCAGACGCAAACATCTAACGCCAAAAGCCAAACGCCAAACGCCAAACGTCAACCACCAAACGCCAAACGCCAAACGCAAATGCCAAATGTCAAACGCCAAACGCAAACCCAAACGCCAAAACGCAACCGCCAAACGCCAAGCAACAAAACGCAAACGCCTAACGCCTAATGCCAAACATCAAACGCCTCCCTAAATCTAGCCTTCGTGCAGCTTTACCAGAGAGCCACACCACCAGACCGAACCGCTAAATGGGCCACTTGAACCAGTCGATTGAGCCGAAGTTCCTTGGCCTGACTTTCCTTGTGGCACATGTACGTAGAGTTCCTCCATAGAAACACGAGTTTCTAAGAAAGCCCACCAGTCTGATCGTACGGAAGCACCGGCCAAAACCCCACGAAGTAAGGGTCAAAGAAGGAAAGAAAAAAAGTGGACGCCGGAGAGGCAAAAATATGTAGATCTAGGGTTTACACAGAGGGAAAGGGGAACGGAAAAGGTTACGAGAGAGAGAGGGTGGAGCGTTGAATATAATCTATTTAAAATAATAAATTTAATATTATGATTATATATAATTTCCAAATTATGTAATATATTAAATAGATGATAAATCCGTGCAGTCATGAGACAATATTTTTTTAAAAATTATGTTCACTAATTTAAAAAAAAATGGAGCTAAATTTTTTCCAAAAAACTTGATGAATATATCAAGGAATGTTTTTGAAAATTAAAGCCAAACGTAACTAGCACAATTTAAACCAATGAAAATTGAAGAAAATTTAGGTGTATACTAAACCTTGTTCAAAAACTCGGCCGCCTAGCCAATTAATCGGCCGAATAATCGCTGAGCGGACATACACTGTGGCGATTTAGGTTAATGCGGTCGACTTATACGGCAAACGAGTCTTTGGCAGAAATGCGGACGAGTTTTGTATTTTTGCCGCATAATGTATAAAATTTTTTTACCCGATTGGCCTATTAAGTAAAATTTGTAAAAGCCCAGAAAAGTTTTAAACACTACCCATTAACTAAAAACACAAACATGATCCATTAAGTAAAAACATCTCTTCTCTCTCAATCTATTCCCTTGCGATCTCAAAATTTCAAACCCTAATTACAAAATCAAACCTTAAACCCAGAACAAAATCAAACAGACTTATCTCTCTTGCTGTTTCTCGCTCCTCACTCTGGTTATCAAACGTGGTGGTGAGTCATGAGTGTTTGCTTTTGATTTTTTTCAGAATTTTTTTTCTATTTCTTTGATTTGATGTCGATGTGCTGTGAAATTGTCGATGTGCCTACATTACTTTATTTGATTTTACTTTTTGGTTTCCAATCATGTGTTCGTGGTATACTTTGATTCTAATTTATTTGATGGTGGTCTTTGTTTGTGTTTACTAAAATTCTCGTGTTATTTTTCCATGGAATATGTGTATATTCTAAAAAGATGTTTGTGATTATGCGCAGTAACAATAGCAATCAAACTTAGCAACGACTAAATATTTACTCTTATTTCTTTCTTTGGATTGTGTGTAACCTTTTGGCTTTTGCAGGACAACTTTTTGTTGATGAGATTTTTGTTTTTGTATTCGGTTTTTTTTGTTTTCAGGTTAGGATTCAATGGATAATCCACCTATAAATACACCTCCACCTCTAAAGCGAAACTCAACCGATGTAGGATGGGATTATGGAGTCTTGTGTGATCCAAAATTTATGGACAAAGTAAAATGTAAATTGTGTGGGAAAGAGTTCTTTGGTGGTGTCTACAGAATGAAAGAGCATATTGATCATGTAAAAGGCAATGCATCAGCTTGTCCTATGTCAACTAAAAAGGATCAAGAGAAGTGTAAAAAAACGATAGTTGAAACAAAAAACAAGAAAATTTTAAATAGGAAAAGTGAGGAAGCTTTGAGAGGTTAAATATTAATAAGGAAAATGTGGATGACGATCTGACAGAGAGCTTGGAACTTTTGAAACTCCTCACTTACAAGGTCCTATTGATCAGTTTGCAACATGCATTAACCCTCGGGCTTATTTAGCTGCACAAACACGGCAACAAAATATCCATGATGCTATATCAAAGGAAAAGACACATGCTGTACACCAATATTTTGCTCGATGGATTTATCAGTCAAGTATTCCATTCAACGAATTGACAATGAGGGTTTCAGGATGTTTTGTGAAGCTTTAGGACAGTATGGACCTGGGTGGATGCCTCCAACTCAGTATCAGTTACGAGAACCGTTGCTAAATGAAGAAAAGCGAAGGACAAAAGAAAAGTTGAAGACTCTAGAAGAATAATGGGAGAGAGAAGGCTGCTCAGTGATGACAGATGCATGGACAGATATGAAGAGAAGAAGCATCATGAATCTGTGTGTTAATTCAATAGGAGGCACATGTTTTCTTTCTTCAAATGATTCTTCTAAAGATTCTCACACTGGTGAGTACATCTTCAACTACATTGACAAGTGTATTGAAGATATAGGGGCTGAGAAGATTGTGCAAGTTGTGACAGATAATGCAACAAACAATGTAGCAGCTGCAAGACTTCTTAAGGAGAAGAGACTGAGAATCTTTTGGACTGGATGTGCTGCTCACACTATTGATTTGATGCTTGAGGGAATTTCTAAGTTGTCGGGTTTTGTTAAAGTTATAGATCAAGCAAAGGCAATCACAATCTTTGTATATGTTCATCATAAAACATTGTCCATACAAAGAAGAGGGATATTGTGAGGCCGGGGGCAACAAGGTACATGTTTCTTGGCACATAAAAGTCTATATGAGAAGAAGGCACAACTGAAGAGCATGTTTAACAGTGATGAATGGCACGATTGTAATCATTCAAAGTGTGTGAAGGGTAAGAATGTAGCTGAAATCGTGATGAGTTTTTCATTTTGGAATAGTGTGATGGTTGTCTTGCAAGTGTTCAGTCCATTAGTGAAGGTTCTAAGGCTGGCAGATGGAGAGAAAATACCGTCTCTTGGGTTTGTTTATGGTGAGATATTATAAGAAAAACAGTCTATAAAAGAAGCATCTGATAATGTGGAGAAGAATTACCAACCTATCTTAAGGATTATTGATGAGAAAATGAAAGGTAAGTTGGATTCTCCTTTGCATATTGCGGCCTACTTCCTCAATCCATTCTACTTGTACAAAGACCCCAATATCCAATACGACTTGGAGGTCATGGAAGGATTCATCATGTGTGTAGAGACTTTCTATAATGGGGATTTTGAAAAGCAAGACTTAGTGGTTAATCATGAAAGTAGTATCTACAAGAACAAAAGTGGCTCTTTCGGTAAAAGCTTAGCACTAAAAGAATGTGAAAACAAAGATGAGAAATTTGATCCAGGTCGGGTTTCCCTTTTTTTGTCTTTGTTTGATTAATTACATTTCTCATATGCAACATTTTTAACTTTCTTAACCACAGGAAATTGGTGGTCAACATACGGTTGTGCTGTACCAAATTTGCAGAAGTTAGCAACTAGGATCCTTGCTTTAACCTCTAGTTCTTCTGGTTGTGAAAGAATATGGAGCAGCTTTGAAGGGGTTAGTGTATTACTTCTCTAATTTCTGTTAGTGTATTAATTCTCTAACGTTTCAGTTTGTGTTGCAGATCCTTACAAAGAAAAGAAATTGACTAGATGTAAATCCGCTAAACAGTCTAGTCTATGTCAACAATCACAAAAAATCAAAGAAAGCAATGTAGATGTTATCTTTGATGATGGTAATGAAGATACCGGTTGAGATTGGCTTGTGGAGCGTGTAGAGGAGCTGGATAATGATGTAAGTTTTGTGTTGTCCACCCACGCTCCAAGGGTAAGAGATCTCTATGATGATGAATTTGAATCTGAGGAAGAGGACATTGAAGAAATGGAATTTGAACCTAATGTCTAAGTAGAATATCCTGTGTTTTGTGACCTGCATAATAAAGTAAGTTTTTTGTGGAATATAGTCTTTACCATCATAATTATTCTGCATCAGATTATTTAGATTCTAATTTGATTAGAGTAATCAAGCTACTAATGGGTGGTCTCAGTCAAGAATCTTGATCCTTTTTAGTTGATCCTCTTTAGTCAAGATTTGAGGTTGAAATGCATGTCAGTTTGTTGCTTACTCATTTAATGGTTGATCCTCTTTTCTTTTTTTCCCCGACTATCTCGTTGATACTAGACACTGAGTTTTCGTTTTACAACAGTTTGTGCTGGGCACATGATTTGATAGTAAGACTGATGCTTGTTGTAGGATAAAGATACTCTAGGGACAATAGATTCCTTCTCTTACTTTGTTTTTCTTCATGTATACTACATTTATAGCTAAGTAAATAGACATGGATATTCATGAATCTTAGTATTTCTTTTCCAACTTTACAAGAAACGATTTTTCGTAGGATTAGTTAACTTATGCTAATGTTCAGAATAGGAGGAACAATTGGAAATGGTAGCTAGTATTTTTTTCATCCAAATTTACTTTTTTAACAAATAACTACCCATGTCGTTTTTACTTTACTTGGTTTTGTTTTTGTATTCTTTTTACTTTTTCAGGTAAACAAGTTACAACTTCTAACACATCTATAATTCCACTACACATGGATTACTTGATCATTGAAGAACAAATGATTAAAGAATTGTAATTCTTAATATTTTTGTATATGTTCTCAAAATCAAGACACTATTTTTTTGTGTACCTTGTGAGTGGATTGTGTTTTGTTTTTTTATAAGATGTGAATCAGAACAAATATTAATCAATATTTTTTGTTATATGTTTGTTTGATTAAATTTTACATTTTTGTATGTATAATTTTTTTTAAAAATATTTAATTATAAAAAGAAAACTCTCCGAGTATTTTCCAAATACTCTCTGATTTTTTTTCCAATTTTATGTTAATTCGCTAGGTCCGGATCGTCCGCACGCATAGCGCCTAGCGAGATTCCGAACAAAGATACTAAATGTTTTGGAACGTATGTATGGACAAAAGTTAATTATGTCAAATGTATACTAAAATTTAAAGAAATTTGGCTGACTAGGTTGAAAATAATCATTGTGTATCCCATTAGTCTTTCTTCAATCCATTGTCTCTTTAGTTTTTTCTATAGGGTGTTTAGTTCGAATCTCAATAAGTGTGATGAATTTTAGAGATGACCACCATTATGTCATTCTCACGTCTATCTAATATTTATAAAGTTGATAATTAGATTTTTGTAAATAATTAATTGATTCTCACGTCTATCTAGTATTTATAAAGTTGATAATTTGATTTTTGTAAATAATTAACTAAATAAAATAAAATTTATTGTCCTGAAGTGATAGTCTAAATTGTATTGTAAGATTCTCTCACTTAATGGATAATATAATTTAGGATGAGATATTCCATTATTGGTCTTCATATAATTGTTAGGATTATTAGGTTTCTGGATCATGTGATAAAAAATAAAATAAAATTTATTAAATATAAAAAATGAATAAACATATATAATCTGATGTGTATATCTAATAATATCTTAATCTCATAGAAAATGTTTCATAGTTTACGAACAAACGGACGATGTCAAGATAAATACATGGCTATTAGACGGATATGAGTAAAGCATATGATAAGGTGGAATGACATTTCATTTAAACACTACTACATAAGATAGGATTCTTATCACGACGGGTTACGTGGATAATGGGGTATATTACATTGGTAAAATACAAAGTACTCCTAAAGGGGCAACCTCGGGGTAGTATTACCCCAACCCATGGACTTCAGCAAGGGGATCCATTATCTCCTTACCTCTTCATTATGCACGGAAGCATTGATTGCAAATATACAAAAAGCAGAACGAGATAATCATTTAACAGGGTTAAAAATTGCAAGGTTGAGTCCTTCCATCACACATTTTCTCTTCACGGATGATAGTTTATTTTTCTGTCAAGCTACAAAGCAAGAGTGTCAACTCATTCTTCGGATTCTCAAACATTATGAGACAATGTCGGGTCAACAAATCAATTTTGACAAATCATCTTTACAATTTGGTCATATTTTTAACAAAATAGTAAGAGAGGAAATAAAACAAGTACTTGGTATCAATATCATTAGAGGTATGGGTTTAAATTTAGGTATTTATGAGAGTTTGGGTGGATCGAAGACACAAATTTTTGGGTTCATCAGGGAACATTGTCATAATAAAGTGAATGGATGGACATCAAAAATTTTATCTAGAGGAGGGAAATAGGTAATGATAAAATCCTTCCTAACGGCAGTACCAACTTATGTAATGTCATGTTATGGGTTACCAATAACGGTAAATAAAAAACTTACAAGCATGATAGCTCATTTTTGGTGGAGCACAAGCGAAAATAATCGGAGTATGCATTTTATAGCATGGCAAAAAATTATGTCGCTATAAAAAAAAAGTGGTCTTGGGTTTAGGAATATAGAATGTTTTAATACAGCTATGTTAGCAAAAACAACTATGGAAGTTAATGGATGCACCAAACAATTTTTTTCACAAGTGTTCAAAAGTCGGTATTTCTGAAATTCGGACCTGATGATCCCCACAAGAACGTACTCTCCTTCTTATGGATGGATAAATATTAACTCAGTTTTGGTCAATTTTGACAAATCATCTTTACAATTTGGTCATATTTTTAACAAAATAGTAAGAGAGGAAATAAAACAAGTACTTGGTATCAATATCATTAGAGGTATGGGTTTAAATTTAGGTATTCATGAGAGTTTGGGTGGATCGAAGACACAAATTTTTGGGTTCATCAGGGAACATTGTCATAACAAAGTGAATGGATGGACATCAAAAATTTTATCTAGAGGAGGGAAATAGGTAATGATAAAATCCTTCCTAACGGCAGTACCAACTTATGTAATGTCATGTTATGGTTTACCAATAACGGTAACTAAAAAACTTACAAGCATGATAGCTCATTTTTGGTGGAGCACAAGCGAAAATAATCAGAGTATGCATTTTATAGCATGGCAAAAAATTATGTCGCTATAAAAAAAAGTGGTTTTGGGTTTAGGAATATAGAAGGTTTTAATACAGCTATGTTAGCAAAAACAACTATGGAAATTAATGGATGCACCAAACAATTTTTTTCACAAGTGTTCAAAAGTCGGTATTTCTGAAATTCAGACCTGATGATCCCCACAAGAACGTACTCTCCTTCTTATGGATGGATAAATATTATCAGGAGGTGAAGGCAGCGTGGTTCAGACTACCATGAAAGCTAAATCAATGAAGATGACAAAGTAGACGAAGCAACCAGATTAACAACAGCCCATCACATCCAATTGACCCTAACTGAATCAGAATTCCCAGTGAAGGAGAAGGATAGAGAATTCATCAAAAAGGTATTGTATGAGCAATTTTTAGGGTTAAACGAAACTCAAAAACAAAAACAAAATATTACCCAATCATAAAAACATTCTACTGTGTGCTTCCCTACATAGAGCACACAGTAGAATCTGCAACAAGTGAGTTATCAAATGATTAAATCTTGAAAACCTTAAGAACAAAAAATAAAAGAGATAAATATGGTACCCAAACATAGAACACAAACTTGTGGAGAAAAGATGTCAATGAATAAAATCCTTTAATATCAGCACCCGTATCATCACTATTTCCTAATTTAAAACAGTTCACTATATCTCTATAATATTATTTTCAAAGTACATTTATATAAATACTTGAAAAGTCTATTATTCACAAAAATGCCACTAAAGTTTCTAAACAAATATGTTTAGAAAAAAAGTTGAAAAGAGTTGTCTGATTTAACTGAGTTAAATATTTTGTGGGAATTATGTGGCATAATGGTGATCACTTTTGAAATTCATCACACATGTCTGAGATTCGAACCCATTACCCCCACAATATTTAAGAGGAGATTAAAGTCATAAGACTAAGTTAACAAAAAAACTCAATATTTTAAAAAATCCGACCGGACGGTTTACATAAAATAAACCAATATCCAAACCTGTTTATAACTTCTATATTACACCTGTTCCAAACACAGAAAATATAACTAATTTTGATAAGTTTATTGGTTTAGACTGTTTAAACAGTCTAATATGAGTTGTTTTTAGCAACGGCTGCGTTTTGCCAGTTAGGTTCAGTGCCTATTATTCTTCTCTTGGTTTGGACGAGAAAGTGTATTGAGCATTCATCTACAATTTAATTTTCTTCAGAACCATTATGTTTTTTTAATCATAATATTTTTTTGTTGCATTTAGACCAAACAATACCCTGCTTTTTCTTCAGATGGGTCTTAAATGAGATTTTTGGATCTCCGTCTTTTGCTGCTTATGATCAATGTTTACGTGTAAAAAAACCATATTTCTCAAGATTCTTTGTATTAGATATGTTTAAAATATTTACATTATAGTTTATTATGTGTTTTTCTTCTCAGTGGTCTTCTCCATTGATCTTTGAACCTGCAAGAAAGTTTAAATAAATTAATTTGGTATATCCGTAATCTTAATTATCGTTCATATATTTTTTGTTATTTATTTCCTCGTTAGTTATCATGTTAATTTATCATGTTAGGTTCATGTTGATTGGGCTCAGCGATATTAAGGGGAATAGTTTAATGTTAACTTTCATATTGTGGAATGAGATAGTGGCATTTCGTCGTTACTGTAATTTTGTTGGTGTTGTCCTGTCCTTTCGAATTTTGTTCGTCATTAAAGTTGTCATGTTATATTTCTTATCTTATTCACTGGCAGTATATTATTATTTGTCATGAATCTGTTACCATTATAAGAAGTATCAATTTTAGGGGCTTACATATTAGTTTTTGTGTAATTCTTTTTTTTTTGTTTAAATTATCTTCAAGTAGTGATCATTTATTTTTTCAATGAACTATATTACATTTGTTAAAACAATCATTTTTTTACCAATTATTTCACCTAGTATACAGTCCAAGTAACGTTAATGTTTGTTTTGTTTATCTAGAAATTATATTATTATGGAAATTATGTGGAGTGATGATTTGATCATGGAAAATACCTTGATATGAATTAAGTTTTCAAGGGGTATCTATTCAACCATAATGATTTAATGCATGAAATCACTTGGAGAATGAACTCAGCTCAATTATCTAATTCTTTAATGAAGAATCAAGTCAAATCAAGTTTAGATGAAGAAGTTATTCAATTTACAAATTAGGTGGTTTTCACTTTGTGCAATTCAAATCTGTGTGCATTCAAAGAAGAATTTCGGCCAGATCATGATGAATTAAGCTATAAACCGAGTTGTTATATAATCCTGGTCCATGATAGAAGCCAAGAAAAGTGGAACCAAGGCCCAAACTCATCCGCCTATGCCGTCAAAGAAGAGACAAGAAGTTAGTTGAATATTTAATGCATTTAATGTTAGTTTTTTGCATGTTGCTGCATGTTCTTGTGTTATGTTCAAGCATGCAGCCTTGTTTCCTCTTAATAAGGCTTTTGCATGCTACTGAATGTTTTTGGGTTCTATCCAAGCATGCAGTTTTGTCTTCTTTTTCCTCTATATAATGAGGCTCAAATCATGAAATTAAAATATGACTTTATTTTTATTTTTGGAAATCTTTTGAGAGTGATTCTCATTTTCTTTTGTCAATGGTGTGTAGTATCTATTGATTGATCATGGTGTGTAATATCCATTGATCAACAGATCCGTTTTGGTGCGTCATATCCAAGGGATCATCCTCTTTGTCGTGTATGTATGTCATATCCTAGGGCATTGATGTTGGTATATCAAGGGCCTTCTGCATCCCTTGTGCGACCATTCGATCCATGGTACCAAAAGCTTTCGACATCTCTTGTGTACAACAAATTCATTTCCACCACCATTTTTCTTGAGTTTAACAACTCTTTAGAAGTCAATGATTATCTCTACCAACTTAGAATTCGACTCCTTGGGAGGATCAAATCCCATGATCGACAAAACAAAAAAGTGTGGTTGGAACAGAATAGGCCTTGCGTCCAAAACGGGTTTGGACCAATGGATGTGAGCGAAGAGAAACTGACAGATGTTGCGGAAGACTTCTGTAAGCCAGGACTTGGGAACTTCCGGATAATTACACACCGAAAGTCCATACAGATTTTTTAGATGGGCCCTAAGATATTACATACTTAGGGAGGATCTAAGAGAAGAAGAAGGACCAAAAATTTTAGAGAGAAACACTTTTCAGATTAAAAACTTCGATGAAAGGTTCAAATGACAAATGAGAAAAATATATAGAAGTGGGGAGTAGACAAGCTTGCATGCTTGGAACAACTTTCAAGATCATGCAAGCTCATGCAAGAGCTAAATAATAAATTCTGACTCCCCAACAACCAAATACTAACAAACAAAATAACTAAAAAGAAAACAAAGAAAAGAAAACGGGCCGGACCGAAGTAAACAAATGGGTCAGAGAAAAAAGTGAATATTTGGGCCTCATTAAAAACCTATTTGGTAAAACCCAGTGAGACAAAAACCAAGTAGAGAAAAAGAGCTCCCAAAAATTTACTTACCCAAATGTCAAACTTCATTGGCCCGAATGAGAATGGTTAAGGTTGGTCTTGGATTCAGTGTGGTCAAAGTGCTGATGGCCTTGAGCGATTCCTCCATGGACTCTTTGAGTTTCTTGGCATGGGCTCTGGTCATCGGTCCGGTTGGCATTGTCCAAGTAGTTTTAGGCGGCTTCAGTCTTTCCTTCGGATCAAAGGGTGGAATGTTCGGCTGGATGATGTCTGGAGCGTCAGTTTGGTCGATGCTTTGGACGTCCGTCTGGTCTTGAGTTTCTTTCGGCTAAGTGTTGGAGTCGTTCACGGGGAGAACCTTCTCCTGGCTAGGCCTTTGTTCTTCTGACCATTGGTCGTCCGTGATATCCTTAGGCAGGATCATATCAAGTGATCACCTTTAAAATTTATCACACGTGTCTCATATTCAAATCCAACACTCCACAATATTAAAAAAATATTAAAACTACTAAACTAAATTGACAAAAAATATATTATTAGAAGTAAATTAAATCTTTACAAAAATATTGAGTTGTCTATAGACAAAATGAGGATAAGTAATACATTTTGTTTTGTTTTTTATTTGGGAGGGAGATAGCAGTAACACATGTCAAAAACTGTTGATCTAGACATTAATAAAAATTTCATAGCTGAAGGATTTGATATAGTTTAGAAGAGAGCTCTAGATGTTTTTGCATGTTGCTCAATCCCATTTTATCAGGTGACAGATATGTTTAACTATAAAAAAATGACTTGATGAAAAAATAATATTTATAATATATGTTCTTTTGAGGAGAATATGTTCCATAGAAAAAAATTCAGTGTGCTGCAATTAAGGAGATTTGGACAATACTCAGGTGAAGAAGGCAAGCAGGAACAAGTAAATATGATAACTGAATCCATCTGACGGTATGAGCAAACGCACTTATTTACAATTAGATTTAAACGCCATATGGAGATTTTAAAATAGTTTTATACAAGTTTGAGTGTAAAGTTTTTTTTTGGTCCCGTCAAAACGTTTAACATGCATGTTGTGATTATCATAAAAAATCTATTTATAGGATAATTTTTTTTAGCTTGGCTGCTTATATTTTACCCGATTTAGATACATAATTTTTTTTTTTACATCTCACGAGGTGATACCGTTGATTTCACTTCTCACTTTTTTTTTTCGTTTTTTAAAAGGTTTTTTTTTTTGTATTTGGAAGATTTGCGGCTGCTCGGGTCTTTAAGATTAGGGGTGACACTCCATCCTAAAAATATTAGATAATTAGCTTCGTTATTATTTTGAAAACCACAAAAGACAAACGGCTCCACATTTTCTTAATGAGCTTGTCTAATGATACAGATAAGGAGTCCGGTCCCATACATTAGTTCAATTTGATCACACATATTTATTAGAGCTTTCTCTAAGTAGGAATATTCTTATGTAAAGGTGGCAAAATTATTAGCGTGGAGAATGTTAATTTTAAAAAATTTAATGAGTCAATTTTATGTGTAAAATTAATATCTAAATAAATAAAAAATTATTTATTGTAAATAAATAATATGTTTATCTACTTGTTATCTATTTTGATCGTTACTCTCTGGTTTGTCTCGTCGAGAATCTTCCCTAGCATTTCTCCGAGTCAGATCGCCTGCTTTTGAGCTTCTATGGCTGTCATGAACTTGGTTCCACATGAAGATAAAAGCTACTGTTGGTTGTTTTTGTGAAAACCAAGTTATAGGAGACACTCCATAGTAGAAAACATGTCCGGTTGTGCTTCTTCCATCTTCGGGATCTATATTGTGACTACTATCACTGAATCCCGTGATTTCTGTGCGTCCGTTATTTCCAAACACGAGACTGTAGCTTGTCCTCTTTTGTAAATTTCACAGCACATGTTTTCTTGCAGCTCCATGTGATTCTCTTGGATTTTGCATATATCTGCTTCTATAAGTTGTCGGATCGATTTCAGCTTCTCATTTGGCTTTCGTGAGCTTTGCATTGGCATCCAAGGGAACATGCGCTGGATTACAACTTTCCTTCCCTGCATCCTTTAAAATTTTCTTAGCATAAGCTTATTGTTTGATTGTAAACTTCCCTTTATTAAGAGAAATTTTCATGTCGAGGTAATATGTAAATCTACCGAGATCACTCATCTCAAACTTTACTGACATGTTTAGCTTGAACTTGTTAACCAAAGACAAGGATGAGCCTGTTAGAAAAAGGTTGTCAACACAAATAGCCACCAAGAGTAGTTGACTATTTCTCCCTCTTCGGTAAACCGAATTTTCCTTAAAACATCATTTAAATCCCATATTTCTGAGTACATGATCAACTTTAAAGTTTCATGCCCATGGAGCTTGCCGTAGTCCATAGAGCGCCTTTCGTAATCTGTAAACTATGTCTTTCTCACCCTACTTTATGAAACCCTCAGGTTGCATCACATGAACAATTTCATTGAGATCTCCATTAAGAAACGCCATTTTGACGTCTAGATGGTGTATCTCCCAATTCCGTGATGCACCCAAAGCAATCAACAATCATATAGTCTCTAGTCGATCAATCGGTGCAAAGACTTCATTAAAGTGTACTCCATCTTGTTGTACATATCCTTTTGCGACTAATCTCGTATTGTACTTTTTAATACTTCCATCAACATTCCTTTTGATTTTGAAAATCCACTTAAGTCCGATGAAATTTGCACCATTAGACCTATCAACTATTTCCCATGTTTCGTTTTTGATCATGGAATTAATCTCAGCTCTTATAGCTTCCCTCTATTATTTTAATCGCTTGGCTTCGTGATATTTTCTGGGTTTGTGGTTTAACTCTACCAAAAACACTCTGCTTCTGGAAGAAGGGCATAATCTTCCAAGTAACCAAAATTTGATCGAAATCCTGCGTCTCTGTTTTTCGCATTGCCTCTGTATCGCGAGTACCAAACGATCATAATGAATTTTCCCGAGCTTTCCTCCTCACGTCAAAGTAATTTGATCCGATATCATTGTCAAGACTCTCCCCTCATATTTTTTTTGAACGTTTCAGTCTTATATTCTTCGGGTTCACTCCATGGCCATCCTTTCGATTCATCGAAGATCACATCGTGACTTACATGGATCTTACGGGTTTGAGGAATTAAAAGTTTGTATGCTTTCGATCCAGGTTCAATACCTATATGAACCTGCGCTTTTAATCGATCATATAGCTTCCTTAGATTTAGTGGGTGTATTTTTGCGTATGCCATACACCCAAATACTCGTATGTGATCGAGAATTAGTTTCGACTCCTTAAAAGCTTTGTATGGGGTTTTATCTTCCAAAATTTTGTAGAGAGTTGATCAATTAAGTATGTCGCATGTCTTGCAGCCTCCCCCATTGTATTTGGAACATTCATCGCTTTTAAGATACTTTAAGCCATCTCCATTAGAGTTCGTTTTGTCATTCAACAACATCATTATGTTGAGGGGTATAAGGCATTGTGAATTGTCACGCAATACTGTTCTCTTCACAGTATGTTAGAGAGCTTGAAGAGTTGAATTCCATTCTGTCCAACATCTTGATCATTTCACCTGTCTCCTTTTCCACCATTGTTTTGAACAACTTGAACTTCTCGAATGCTTCAGAAATTTTCTTTAATAGTATTGTCCATATTTATATCATGAAATCATCGATAAAAAAACACATAACTGTTCCTCGCCGATGGTTGTGGGGATATTGGACCACAAAGGTCACATGAATTATTTGTAGCTTGCATGTGGCTCTTAACGACGAGGCTTGTGGGAATGGCTTTCTCGTTTGCTTTTCCGCAAGGCAGATCTCACAAATTCTGTTATGACAGTGAATTTTCAGTGTTCCATGAACCATCTTCCTCCTGGTCATGTTTTTGATTGTTTCATAGCTTACATGTCTGAATCTTGCATGCCACTTCATCGCATCGTTTTATGCCAATATTTGAAGACACTTTTGTTTTCCTATACTCAGTTTTATCTTGTATAGACGATTAGGAGTTCTTGCAACTCGCATAACCAATATCCCATCTCGATCATGTGTCTTGAGATGATTCTCCTTCATCAGGATCTCACAGCCGTCTTCGGTAACTTGTTTGAGACTAAATATATTTGTTTTAAGAGATGGAATGTAGTAGATTACTCCTAAAAACATTCGATCTCCATCTCTTTTTGACAAAAGAATCGACCCTTTTCCAATGATTTCCACATTCGAGCCATCTCCAAACTTTACTCTTCCATTTATGTTTTCATTGAACTTAGAGAAAATGTTTTGTTCCCTGTCATGTGGTTGCTTGCTCCATTATCAAGGTACAAGACATCCACCTCTGTTTCTCCTTCTCGTACATACTCATTCTTATGTTCTCTTCATTAAGGAAAACCACTGCGTGTGTGTAGAGAGTTGGATCCGCCTCAATAGTCTCGGTGATGAGAGCTTCTTGTTTCCTTTGACACGATCATGACAAGTAGAAACATAATGACCAAGCTTGTTGCACCTATAACATATTCAATTTGTCTTTCTTAGGTTTCTCGTTGCTTCGTCCTTGATCTGTTGTTTCATTGGACCTTGCTTGGTCGTTAAAGCTTCCTCTTTCACAACCCCTCCCGCGCCCTCGTCCTCTCGAATAGTTACCTCCTCTCCATCCTTGAAATCTTCCATTGGTAAAAAATAATTTTCTTTGATTGTTTGCACATGACTCCTCACATATGCGTTCTTCGTAAGCTTTTAATCTCCATACGACATCTTCAAAGCCAACTGTGTTCAAGTCCAACACTTGCTCAAGCGATGCAATGATTTGTATGTATCGTTGATGTGGTAAGCTTTTAAGAAACTTCTTGACATGCTGATTTTCTTGTATGGTTTCACCAAGTGCAGCCGATTTCGATTCTAACTCAAACAATTTTCCCATGAAAATATTGATTATGTCCGTTCTTTCATCATCAATCGATCAAAGTCTGCACTTAAGGTTTGCAATCATGCCTCCCTCACATGGTCTGCACCTAGATTTCAGGATTTGATAGCATCTCACATTAATCATATTCTCAAAAATAGACTGAAATAACAAAGCTATTGCTATATCGTTTTTCTTCTTTTCCTCTGTTTTCGGGTCTATTGCCTGCCACGTTTCATGAGCTTTAAGCGCCACCTTTATTCTCATACCCCAGACGGTGTAGTTTGTGGCAGATAGCATCGGAAACTGGATTGAAGAAGTCGTAGGTTGCTTTGGTTTCAATCGGTATGGTCACCAATTTTGTCTCCTCCATGTCCGTCTAGCTCAGCGATTACCTTGGCTTGCGATCTCGGGTGCTTTCTCTCACGAAAATAACATATTTAGAAGCCCCTCATACCATATATTGTTTTTGTATATAATTAAATATTAAGAAAAACTCTTCATAATAAGTTTAGAAAAATATAGCTCAAAACAACTAAAAATCTCTATCTCATACCCTTTGACATAACTCATCAACTTGGTATTTATAGAGTTTGATTAATTATGAACTTAGTTAATCTAGATTCTATCTTATCTAAAGATATCTTAAGTTCTTAATCTGTATACTAATTAGATTTGAGATTATCTTTTAACAGAAAACACTATTCATCTTATCATGTTTTCCTTTTTCTTAATTTCCTTTTTTTCTAAAACCAACTTGTTTATGAAACTTTCTTTCTTGTTAGTTTGGAATTAGCCAACATTCTCCCCCTTAATTCCAATTTGATATTTGGTTTGAATGATCTCTTTTACTCCAATTAAGGTTCTCATTTCTTTGAACTTGATCCGTGCTAATAGCTTTGTGAGGATGTCCGCCTTCTGCTTGGCTCCAGTATAGCCAACAGTCTTTCTGATCTTCCTCTCTTGAACATCAAACCATAAGTTGAAGTTCTTTGAAGATAATCAACTTTTGGATTTTCTTTTGCTTTTGACATCTTCAAACCGAACTTCATTGGTATGTGAGTAGGATTGGAAGTGTCTAGTCTCGCTTCGTTTAGGATCCATCGAGCATCAGCATCTTGCTTCATCCTGATTACATCCTTACTTTTAATGAATTCTATTTGTAGATCCATTTTAACTTAATAGGTGTAACCCAGATGGTTTGTAAACAAGTTCCCAAATCTTGCTTTTTATGTTATAATCTAAGTCAGCCTTCATAGCTTTGGTCCATTGTATAGATTCTAGGCTTCATAGAGGTTTTTGGGTTCTCCATAGATCAAGAACAAGAGCTTTTTACCTTCGAGATCTGCAAGTAAAACATAGTGATCGAGATGTCTGGCCGTGATGTTACTGGTCCGGACCTCTCAAGTGTGGGTTGAGATTCTTCTTCCGGGTTTGTGTCATGGGATTAGTGTTGTCCCCTTCTTCCTCGTTGGTGCATATTGATTCATCGTCGGAGGCTTAATGATCACTATTTTGTTCGTCGCTTCCTTTGTTTTGAACAAGCTAACCATGAGAGAATTTGAACATTCCTGGTTCCCCATCAGTTTGTATGGTTGTATTAGACCAATCCCAAGCTTTTTTTTTTTTATCAAAGAGGACATCCCTATTTACTATGATCTTCCTTGCCGTTAGATCAAATAACATATATGCCTTGGAACCTGGTTATATTCCTAGATTTATGACGCTCTATTATCTTTCATCTAGCTTCTTGAGGTAAGGCCAGTGACTTTCGCATAAGCTACACATCCAAAAACTTTCAAGTGTTTGGTGTTTGGTTTCTTGTAAGTGAAGCTTTCATATTGAGTTTGATCCTTCAAAGCTTTTGTTGGTACTCGGTTTATTAGGTAAGTGTCATGGAAAACAGCTTTTCCCCATAGAAAATTTGGAATGTTTATTGCTTTCAACAGACTTCTTGTCATATCCATCAAGGTCGCCTCTTGATGTTTTACTCCTTTCTCAGGACAAGTCGTCGCGAAGTGTCCAGGTTTGTCGCATCTCCAACAAATCACTTTGGAGCGATCTTTCTTCTCCCTTTGATTGTTGTTTGTGGATTCTCTGTTTTGGTCATTGGCCTTCTCTTCTCCCCTGCCTCTATCGTGTCCTGCTCTACCCTTTACTCGGAAACCCCCCGAATCCTCCTCTGTTTCTGATGGAGGTTTATTTGTATCCTCGAGTTTTACCTGAGAATACTAGAGAATATCCTCAAGAGTTTACCCGGATAGTAGCTGCAAGTGCAAAGTTAATGTTTCTTGTAGTTTAACGGGATCGATCCTCAGGGAAGGCTTATAACTCAATAGATTATGAGAATTTTGTCTAAGCTAAGAGATTTCAAATTGGTTTTGTTGGGATTGATCTAAACTAAACTAATTAATTGTAACGCAAATAAAATAGCAATTGAACTTAACTAAGAATGAATTATATATGAAGCAATTCAACCATGGGTAAAGTGTTAGATTGACTAAGGGTTATGATCAATTTAAGACTATAAATCATGAATGTGTAATTTATATTCCCAGACAATGAGATCAAAGTAGATTAATACATTCCCATGTAAAAACTCATATGCTTAGAATTCGATTTTTTCAATTTCCATTGCAAACCCTAAAACTAAACATGTTTTGGCTTCTATCTAATTTTTCATTAAATATCCTAGACAACTACTTCCGCAGGCTAGGACCATAAGACTCATTAGTTAGACTGTCCTATGAATTCACTTTCCTTTTCCAAGGGGCAAATTCTGTAAACCTTAAATTGACTCTCCCGAGATCAACCTAGCATAAAACACATCTAAAAGTGATGGATTACACAATTCTAGACTTAGATATCATCACATGATCTTAATTCCCCTAATCATCTACCCTATCCATGGCTGGATCTATAAGATCTACTCAGACATGATTGAAATTGCAGAGAAAACAATAATAAAGGAGAAAGACATTCTTAGATTGCAGAGATAAAGAGAATACAAAGAATCCTTAATGAAATAAATCTACAATTGTCTTACTAAACACCATAAATTGTTGAAGGTAGACCTAGGACTGTTTCTCTATTGTTCTCTCTGGGTGGCTGAATAAAAACGTGATGCCATAGGTCTCCTAAAACAATCTATTTATAGGGTGCTTACAAAAACTGTTTTATTTGAAAAAAACAAAATAAAAAAATAAAATATTTACTGGAATCGATCGATCGGACGAAGGGATCGATCGATCCTAATAGTAATCGATCGATCTGGTGTTGGATGGTCGTTCTCTTACTCGCTTGGTCGGTCCTGGAAGTTGACGTAGAATGGACGGACATTCGATCGATCGGTCTATGCATGACCGGATCAATCAGTTGTGCTGGAGGAAGGATCGATCGATCGCCATGTTCATCGATCGATCCCTTTCTTCTGTCGGGGACTCATACGGATTTTATCAATGTTTTTAGCTTATTCCCCAAAGTAGAATGTTTTCGATTAGCTCTGAATCGTTGCACTAACCACCAATAATCTCATAGATACAGAAAACACTTCTATCTTGCTCCAAATGTTCTGAAAACAAAAAGTGAAAAACATGAGTTATGTGCAAAATGATTGATTAAAACCACTAAAATGCAGGTTTATCAACTCCTGCAGACTTGCCTTTTGCTTGTGCTCAAGCAAATGACCAGAAATAAGAGAAATAATAAACTCTCTTTAAACTCAGAGCCAAGCCTTGTTGGTCAAATATTCTGCTCAACATCAAAGCTAATAGTTCTAGAATGCAAGGTATGCAAGTTTACTTAAAAATTTTAGCC
This sequence comes from Streptanthus diversifolius, assembly GCA_039880935.1. Taxonomy (NCBI): domain Eukaryota; kingdom Viridiplantae; phylum Streptophyta; class Magnoliopsida; order Brassicales; family Brassicaceae; genus Streptanthus; species Streptanthus diversifolius. Next base: position 13,111,269 of record JAXGFM010000012.1, on the reverse strand, counting down.
ATATCCATCACAAGTCACCACAGATTAAACCTTAATTTACACAATTGATATGAGCCAAGCCATGGGAAGCGCTTGGGTGGTCGGTTGGACGGCCAGCTTGGACTCGGTGGAAAGGAGCTTAAACAATATGGTCCTTGGTTGGCTTGGAGCTTGCGGTAGTGAGCCTTGGATAGAACCGGTTGGATGAATGGTAAGGGATGGAGCGAATGTGCTAGTGGATCGATGGCAACACACCAAGTTATGAGTGACTTGGATACAGCCTTCCTTGAAGAGAGACACACTCAATCTTCAAAGGAATCACTTCTTTTCTTGGATACAAACTCACAAATGCAAAGGAAGAAAAGATAGACCTAGGCGGCCGTTTAGGGTGAATGGTTCTAAAACTTGTCTACCATAAAAAGAAAGAGTGTTCTGCCTTTTATCCGCTACACCTTAAAGACCTAGTTGACCACACAAACCGTAGTCAACAAAACAAACTCAAACCCAAAATAGAAGTCTTTTAACAAGCGACAAGACTAAAATATGAAAAAGGCTAAACAAGTGCCTAAAGATAGGATCAAGCCTAATTGATTTTAAATGGACATATCCACATTAAAACCCATGGGACACTAGGATTGATGCCTTAGACTTTTAGGTCTCATTAAAAACATTTTCAAGAACCCATTGTGGTAAACTTAGAAAGGAAAATAGTACCCTAATTATCTAAGGTCTTAAGAAGTGTCCTCACTCAAGAATAGTGAGGACACACAAGGCCTTATCCGTAAGGCTGTGTGCATGGATGTCCTGGTCAGGAACATCCAGCTGATAAATGTCAAATGGCTGGCTGATGACTCTGTCTCCCTTTCTTCTCCTTGGCCATGTGCTTGGTCTAGGATGGTTCTGGCTTCAACTCCATGAGCTTGGTCTTGGTCTCGGCCTTCTTCTTGCATTCCTTGGGCAGCTCTGCTCCTGGTCATGATGTGGTGAGAGACATATGGGGTTGCTTGAACTTTATCCTCCAAGTACCGGGTTGGTGTGGCTTTGATTCCCCATCATCCCCACCCTTTTCAAGTGCTTTGGTCTCCAAAGACCCAATGTCCTGCACATCAAAAGGAGATAAGTCAGACACATTGAATGAGGAAGACACATTATACTCACCTGGTAGTTTGAGCCTGTAGGCATTGTCATTGATGCGTTCCACCACTTGGAATGGTCCATCTCCCCGGAAATCCAACTTGTGCTTCCTTTTGTTAGGGAAGCACTCTGGCCTTAGGTGTAGCCACACCCAATCTCCTGGTTGGAACACAAGGTGCTTCCTCTTCTTGTTGATCCTGGTCTTGATCTGATCATTCCTCTTCTCAATCCTTCCATGTACTTGCTCAAAGATCTTCTTCATTGTTGCAGCTTTAGCTTCTCCTTCAAGGTCCATGGTCTCAGCTGGAGGAAATGGTGCCAAGCTCAAAGATGTGTCTGGATTGTGGCCATAGACAGCTTCAAAGGGTGACATACCGGTTTTGGAGTGCCTGGCTGAGTTGTAAGCGAATTCCACTAGAGGAAGGCTCTTTACCCACGTGGTCAAATGGCGCCCAATGGTCGATCTCAAGAGAGTTCCTAACGTGCGGTTCACCACCTCAGTTTTCTCATCCGTCTGAGGGTGGCAAGTAGTGGAGAACAATAACTTGGTGCCAAGCTTCTTCCACATGGTTCTCCAGAAGTGGAGCAAGAACTTTGTGTCCCGGTCTGACACAATAGACCTTGGGATACTATGGAGCCGCACTACCTCTCTAAAGAATAGGGTTGCGGTTTATGATGCATCATTAATCTTAGAACAGGGGATGAAATGAGCCATCTTGGAGAACCGGTCTACCACCACAAACACTGAGTCTTTGTATTGAATCTTGGGCAGCCCTAAGACAAAGTCCATGGAGATGTCCATCCATGTCAATGTTTGAACCTTTAGAGGTAGGTAGAGACCATGAGGCTGGAGTCTAGACTTGGCCTTCTTGCAAGTGATGCATCTACCACAGTGAGTTGTCACCATCTTCTTCATCTTAGGCCAGTAGAAATGCTCCTTAAAGACACTCAGAGTCTTCTCAATCCCAAAGTGACTCATAAGGCCACCACCGTGAGTTTCTTCCACAAGTAACTCCCTCATTGAGCATTGAGGAATGCATAGTCTCTTGTCGTTGAAAAGGAACCCATTATGGAGGAAGAAATTGGTGTAGGCACCTGTTCCATGCTCCTCATAGGCTGCCTTTAGATCATGATCATCCGGATACAAAGTCTTCAAGTATTCAAATCCAAGAACCTTAGCATCCATGGTTGCTATCAAGGCATGCCTCCTTGACAAAGCATCTGCTACTACATTGTCCTTTCCCTTCTTATACTTGATCACATATGGAAATATCTCTATATACTCCAACCACCTTGCATGTCTCTTCTTCAGCACGGTCTGACCTCTGAGGTGTTGTAAAGTCTCATGATCCGTGTGGATCACACACTCCCGGGCCAGCAAGTAGTGCTGCCATGTCTGCATAGCCCTGACCAAGGCATACAATTCCTTGTCATAAGTTGGGTAGTTCAATGTGGCACCGGTCAGCTTCTCACTGAAATAGGCTACTGGCCTCCCTCCTTGAGTTAGAACCGCTTTAATGCCCACTCCCGAGGCATCACACTCCACTTAAAAGGTCTTCTCAAAGTTGGGCAAGGCTAGAATGGGGGCGTGAGTCTGCTGGTACTTGAGCTCCAAGAAAGTCCTTTCTTGAGCTTCTCCCCATTCAAATCCGGTGCTCTATGTTAATGGCGCGGCTAAAGTGCTGAAATCCTTCACGAACCGCTGGTAGAAGCTGGCTAGTCCATGGAAGCTCCGGACCTGGCTAATGGAGGTTGGTCTTGGACAGCTGAGTATAACTTCTATCTTCTCTAGATCCACCCTAAGGCCCTGTGAGCTAACAACAAAACCAAGGAAAACAACTTCTTTTGTGCAAAAGATGCACTTAGCTAAGTTAGCAAACATATGTTCTTTCCTAAGGGTTTCTAGTACTTGTTCCAAATCTAGCACATGATCAGATAGACAAGAACTATAAATCAATATATCATCAAAATAAACAACTAAGAACTTGCCCATGAAGGGTATAAGGATATGTTGCATGAGGCGCATGAAGGTGCTTGGGGCATTGGAGAGCCCAAACGACATGACCAACCACTCATACAAGCCATGCTTGGTCTTGAAGGCTGTCTTCCACTCATCACCTTCTCTCATCCTTACTTGGTGATATCCACTCTTCAAATCCACATTGAAAAAGATGGTTGCTCCACTGAGTTCATCCAGAATGTCATCTAGTCTTGAAATTGGATGGCAGTATTTGATGGTAATGTTGTTTATGGCTCGGCAGTCCACACACATCCTATAGGAGCCATCCTTCTTGGGCACAAGGAGCACATGAACGGCGCATGGACTGAGACTCTCCCTCACATAACCCTTGGCCATGAGGTCTCTGACTTGAGCCTCAAGCTCCTTAGGTTCTGCAAGGTTAACTCGGTAAGCTGGCCAGTTTGGAAGTTGTGCTCACGGGATGAAGTCAATTTGGTGTTCAATGCCTCTCAAAGGGGGCAAACCAGCTGGTATCTCCTCTGGAAAGACATCATTGTACCTGTCAAGAATAACTTGGATCTCCCTTGGCAAGACCGCATTAGTGTGCTCAATGTTCAACAAATCCTTATAGACAATTAAAACTACTTGACAAGTGGGATCAAAGAGTGAGCGTCTAACATCACTAGGTGCAATCAAGAAGTTGGTTTTAGTCATGCATTTCTCTTTAGCTAACTTAATTTACATCTCATGGACTTGGGAAGACAATAATGGTGCTAGGCTAATCCGCTTTTTATTCATCATCAATGTATACTTATTAGTCCTACCATCATGCACAACCTCCCTATCAAATTGCCAAGGTCTACCTAACAGAATATGAGTAGCTTGCATAGGAACTACATCACAGAGAACCTCATCAACATACTTTCCTGTGCTAAAAGATACCTTGACTTGTTCACTAATCTTCAATTCAGTCCTATCATTCAACCACCTTAGTCTATATGGCCTAGGATGCTTGGTGGCTGCCAAGTTCAATTTCTCTACCATAAGATCACCCACTTCAGGGTAGGCCACTTCATCCTCCTCTTCATCAGCTTCCTCAGACGGCTCCATCTCATCCTCAGATTCGTAGTCACCGGCTGGAGTGATGATCATAGCCCTTGGGTTGGGGCAGTCTCTTGCATAATGTCCACGGCCCCGACATTTGAAGCACATGATGTCCCTGGTCTTGGTTCCATTGGGGGCAGCTCTGGCTTCAGGCATTGGCTTGTATGGTGGTCTTGCATCTTGGACTATTTCCTTGCCACGGTCAGGCTGTCTGGTGAAAGCCGGGTTGGAGCTGGAGGCATGCAGATTGGAGCCTGAGGCAGATGGTCTCCATGGAGTGATGATCACTGCTCTAGTCCTGGTCTTTCTCTTGAGCTGGCTTTCCACTTATGTAGCTAAGTGTAGTAGCTCATTAAGATCATTGTAGGAGTACATCTCCACCTTGCTAGCAATCTTCTCTTGGAGATCGTCCAAGAATTGGGCCATGAGACTCTCCTCGGCATCTTCTAGACCAAGCCGGTTTCTCAAATGCTCAAATTCTTCAAAGTACTCTTCTACACTCCTCTGGCCTTGGTTAAGTTTCCTAATCTTCTTCTGAAGCTCTCTGTGGTACATGGGTGGAATGTATCTCCCCTTCATCATGAATTTCATAATCTCTCATGATCTAACCGGCTCCTCTCCTCTCCTTCTTCTCTTGGCTGAGTCTTGATCCCACCAAGGTAGGGCATGGTCAGTGAGCTAAGCTGCTGCATAAGCCACTTTCTTTGGCTCTTCAAACCCATAGACATCGAATATGTGGTCCATCCTCCTCTCCCAATCTAGGTAGGCTTCCGGGTCTACTTTGCCGGCAAAGGTGGGAGGAGAGATCTTGAGGTGTGGGGAGTGAGCTCGCGGTGGATGGTGATGGCCTCTCTCCTCAGGTAGCCTCCTTTCTCTATGTCTTGGCCTTCGGAAGTGAGGTGGAGGCGCTTGGGCTGGCTGAGGCTGGGGCTGTTCTACTCGGCCAAGTCAGTCTCCTAGCTGCTGGAGCTGAAGAAGAAATGATGAAGTATGAAAGCCTTTAATGCATATTAAATGGCGATTTATTTCTATGTCAAAGGGAGTGTCTAAGGCTTGTTTGTATTCTAGACTAAGTTATCCTTGTAGTTATTTATGTATAAGGCTATCCTTGTATCCAAACAAGTCTAGACTAGATTTGTATAAATACCTTACTCCCTTCACATTTTGTATACAAGAATTCATAATTCTCTTTTTCTAATAAAATCATTGTTTTCTCTAATTCTCTAATTCTCTCTATTCTCTCATTCTACAAATCTCTTAATCTCTTATTCTTTCATGGTATCAGAGCCAGGTTGCATCAAATCTGGGTAAATTTCTTCATTCTTACATTGATTGAACAAGAATCCATCTTGTTTTTCATCAATTTATGGATCAATTTTGAACATCATCTTGTAATTAAAATTCCGACCAAACCACGACTCCTTTTGTCAATCTGCTTTCTTCTGATTGTGCAACCGCGAATTCCAAAGCCACGGCCGTTTGAATCGTATCATTTGGCCCAGGGAATCAAAAGTTACGAATTTTCTTGCAAAGGTGCTTCGCAACCACCTCCGCTGCGAACCCCTGCATTTCCCAGGTCATCTCGACGTTAATTCTTCATCAAATCGTGATTTTTAAAAGCCCAAACTCAAGCTCTTCGAGTCTAGTTTCTGTTTAAAGAAAGTAGAACTCAATTCCTTTGAGTTAGAAGGATTTTCGTGAAGATTTCTTCAGAAACGTCCAAAATCACCTGTATCAAGATTCTGGTGATATAATTCTATCTCTTTCTCAGTTTTCTTTAATTTTTGAATCTAGAAAGTTTAATAAGTGTCTTGTGAGGGTCTCCACGAAATTTCAGTTCAATTCAATAGGTCTAAGACTCCAACATTGATTTTCGTGAATTTGTTAATCTTTGAAAAGTTTCTTTAAAATTGATTTCTTGAATTTTAGGATTGTTTTAATTGATAAAATTCGAAATTTGATTGTTAATAATTGTTAAGGTCTGTTATTAGCTGTCTTAATCTGTTAAAATCTGGTTATAAGAATTGGTTAGGGGTAGTTGCAAGTCGTTACAAGTGGATAAGGTCTGTTACAAGATATTTTGTTCACTTCTTCTTTCTTGCACATCACGCATATTGCTTTGCACACAAGGTATTTGTATTTTCTGTTTTGCACTCACAGATGCAGGGTAACCAGTTAGTTCACAGCCAATTTGATTGTGAATCGTGAACTAATTTCAACAAGGCCGTGAAGGATTGTTGGTCGTACCAGCTTTAGTACCAGCTTGCTTCCGACCAAGTCTCGCATTCCGACCAAGCGAATTCCGACCAAGCAAAGACTTGACTAGGCCCTGTCTCGGCCACGGCCACGTATCTGTTCTCTAGTCATCCCACTACCGGCTATCAAAGGTCCTGTTTGTCCTCGACCAGCCGGTCCAAACGTCCCGGTCCAGACGTCCCGACCATCGTCTCGTCCTTGGTATTACCCACGTCCCAACCTTCTACTGACCAATATATTCTATCATGGAGATTCAAACATCTCTTAGAGCTCCAGTTATTCTGCATGGAGCAAATTATCTCTTGTGGTCTAGGACCATGAAAACCACATTAGGTGGTAAAGGTCTTTGGAACCACATTGCCACAAATGGCATTGAAGACAATGAAGTGGCTGAAGTGAGTGATGCAGCTCAAGCCAAATGGTACAAGAAGATCAGTTGGTACTTTCTATACTACAAAATTCTCTTGCTAGTGATCTTTTAGAAGCTTATTCTTTTTGTGAAAATGCAAAAGATCTTTGGAACACTTTGCTTAAGGTGTATGGAAACACCACTAACCTTTTGAGAATTTTTGAAGTAAAAAAAGCTTTGAATGATTTAAGGCAGGAGGATGCTGAATTCACAAAACACTATGGCACATTAAGAGCTTTGTGGGCTGAGCTAGAAATGCTAAGGCCAGCCACCATTGAACAACTTGTTCTCCTTGAAAGGAAAGAACAAGATAAGGTGTTTGGATTACTTTTAACACTTAATTCTACTTACTCAGATCTTATTAAGCATATTCTCAGGTCTGATAAGTTGCCTAGCTTGGAGGAAGTTTGTGCTCAAATACAAAAGGAGCAAGGATCACATGGATTGTTTGGCAACAAAGTTGAATTGGTTACTGCTCACAAGAGTTTCTTCAAACCACCAAATGATTCTAGGAAGAGGAGACAATTTTGTGACCATTGCAAGAGAAATGGCCATGCAAAGAAGGATTGCTGGGTACTTCATCCTCATCTGAAACCATCCTGGGCCTCACGGCCACAACAACCCACGGCCATGACCAGCACAAGCCAAGCTCACGGCATTGGGTCATCAAGGGAGGTTGGCAGCAGCGGTTCACTTCCACTCGCAGCCTCCAATACTACCATGCCACAAGCATCAGAATTTATGAAAAAATCAGACTTGGAAGCTCTTATCAAAACAATCAAAGATAGCAATGTGATGGGTAAAACTTTTCATGCTTCTTTTCAAACTTTTTTTACTTCTAATGCTCCTAAATCTTTGGTGGTTGATTCTGGTGCTTCTCATCACATGATTAGTGATTTAGAATTGCTAGAGAATGTAGAACCTGTCTTAGGTAATGTTCTTATTGCTAATGGAATTAATGTACCAATCAAAGGCATAGGAAAATTGAAGTTGTTTGATAAAAAATCTAAAGCATTTTATATGCCTTCTTTTACCTCTAACTTGCTCTTAGTTAAAAGAGCTACTACTGATCTGAATTGTCATGCAATATTTGGTCCCAATGATTTCTATTTTCAGGATATTGAAACTCGAAGATGTTTTGGACAAGGAACCACAAAAGATGACTTGTATGTACTTGATAATATGGCTAGTATTAGTGAATTGGAATCGGCTTTTCAGGCCAATACATTTAGTTCTGATTCTGATTTGTGGCATGCTAGACTAGGACATCCTCATCCAAGAGCACTTGAATTAATTGTGCCTAATTTGAAAATGCCTAAAGAGTTATGTGATGCTTGTATTCTTGGGAAACATTGTAAAACAGTTTTTGAAAAATCTATGCATAAATATGAAAATTGTTTTGAATTAGTGCATTCTGATGTTTGGACATCTCCATTTCTATCTAGAGAAAACCATAAATATTTTGTGACATTTATTGATGAAAAGTCCAAATATACATGGATTACTTTACTTAGTTCTAAAGATAAGGTTTATGATGCATTTCTAAACTTTCAAGCATATGTTACTGACCAATACAATGCAAGAATTAAATGCTTTAGAACAGATAATGGAGGAGAATACACTAGTACAAGACTTCAGGAACATCTAGCTAAACATGGCATTTAGCACCAGACAAGCTGTCCTTACACTCCACAACAAAATGGAGTAGCTGAAAGGAAAAATAGACATTTAATGGAAGTTGTGAGAACAATGATGTTCCACATGAAAGTATCCAAACGTTTTTGGGGGGATGCCCTTGTAGCTGCATGCTACTTGATTAATAGGACTCCTACAAAAGTCCTAGATGACCTGTCTCCATTTGAGGTACTAAACAAAACTAGACCTACTATTGATCACTTAAGAGTTTTTGGTTGTGTTTGTTTTGTATTAGTTCCAAGGGAGCAAAGGAACAAGCTGGAACCAAAGAGTACCAAAGCTATGTTCATTGGATATTCATCTACTCAGAAAGGGTACAAATGTTATGACCCAGAGACTAGAAGAGTCTTGGTGTCTAGAGATGTAAAGTTCCAAGAAGAAAAAGGTTTTTATGAAGAAGGAACTTGGGAGCAATTTAAAGACATTTCATCAACAAGAACAGATCAAGCTGAAAACTTGAGGAAACTCTTGGAAAGTATTGGAATAGGGGGTGGCCAGCACACAGTCTCATCACCTCAGCCACCTGCCCCAGTAGCACATAGCCGCGGCAACTCAGTCCCGGCCGCTCCAAATGATTGTCCCGGCCCTGGCCCTTCCGGCTCAGCTGGTCCATCTGGCCCAGGTGCATCCGGTCCTTCCTCATCCCTTGATTCTCCTGGCCTTCCTCCTTTTGAACATGGGGGGGGGAAGCTTCTACTCATGTCCAACAAGACTCAGCAGGAGATCATTCTATTCTAGTCTCAGCTTCCAAAAGATCAAGACCTACTCTTATTGAAGTTTTGAGTGAAGAAGAGGAATCTAATCAAGAAGCTCCACCTACTGTTTTAAGAAGGAGCACAAGACAAAGAAATCCACCAGTTTTCTACAATGGAAATATTGTGGTTCATCATGACCAGGGAGTTTGTAATATTGCACACTTACCTTCTAATCATGTTGCTTTTATTTCTAGTCTTGATAATGAGCAGATTCCAAAGACATATGAAGAAGCTATGTCTAAAAAGGAATGGAGGGAAGCTATCTCAGCTGAGAAACAAGCTATGAAGAGGAATGGTACATATGCTTCAGTTATTTTACCAAAAGGAAAGAAGGCTGTAAGTTCTAAATGGATTTTTACCATTAAATACAAAAACAATGGTGAAATTGATAGATATAAAGCTAGGTTGGTAGCTAGGGGTTATACTCAGACATATGGTGAGGATTATAGGGATACATTTGCTCCTGTAGCTAAACTTCATTCTGTCAATGTTGTGCTTACTGTTGCTACTAATCTTGAGTGGGAGTTATGGCAAATGGATGTCAAGAATGCTTTCTTGCAAGGTGAACTAGAAGAAGAGGTTTACATGTCACCACTACCTGGCCTAGAAGATGAGGTTGGAAGCAGTAATATCCTAAAGCTAAGGAAGGCTATTTATGGCCTTAAACAATCTCCAAGAGCTTGGTACCACAAACTAAGTATAAACTTAATGGATAAAGGCTTCAAAAGATCTGAAGTGGAACATATTCTTTTCACATTAAAGAGTAAGGAAGGTATTGTGGTAATTCTTATCTATGTAGATGATATAATCATATCTGGTAGTGATAGTGTTGATATTGCTTCTACTAAAGATTACTTAAAGAGTGTCTTTGATATAAAGGATTTAGGAGAACTTAAATACTTCTTAGGAATTGAAGTATGTAGGTTTAAGGAAGGTCTCTTTCTTTCTCAAAGGAAGTATGTTGTAGATCTACTAACATCCACAGGTATGATGTAAGCTAAGCCAGCCAAAACACCCTTAGAAGAAGACTATAAAATCTCAACTAAGGGGGAGCTAGAGGAGAAAATTGATTTTCATGATCCTAAGCTCTATAGGAAAGTGGTTGGTATGCTTATTTATTTAACCATCACTAGACCATATTTATGTTTTGCTGTGAATCAGGTATCACAACACATGCAAGGACCAAAGATGAGACATTGGGAGATGGCCATGCGAGTTCTAAGATACCTAAAGGGCACACATGAACAAGGTATATGGATGGGTAACAATAAAAACACAAATGTGGTTGGTTATTGTGATGCAGATTGGGCAGGAGATAAGGAAGATAGGAGAAGTACCACAGGCTATTGTACTTTCATAGGAGGAAACCTTGTGACTTGGAAAACCAAGAAGCAAAAGGTGGTTTCATGCTCTAGTGCAGAATCAGAATATAGAGCAATGAGGAAGCTCACAACTGAATGCATCTGGCTGAAACAACTCCTGGAAGACCTAGCCGTGAAGTGTGAGGATCCAATCACCATTCACTGTGACAATCAGGCTGCGATACATATAGCCTCCAACTCAGTGTTTCATGAAAGGACCAAGCATATAGAAGTGGACTGCCACAAAGTAAGAGAGGCTATTGGGAAAGGTATCATCTTACCTTGCTATACAAGGAGTGAGGACCAACTAGCTGATGTATTCACCAAGGTAACATCTCTTAAAATTGGTGCCTCTATCTACCCAAGACTTGGCCTAATGACCATTCCACACCAATGATCCCAACATGGAGTGTTATACTCTTTTTCCCTAGAAAAGGTTTTGTCCCAATTGGGTTTTCCTTCTCTAGGTTTTTAATGAGGTAATACTTCATGATTGCAAGCATAAATATTTTCCATATCTTAAGCTTGAGGGGGAGTGTTGGAATGAAGAAGAAATGAAGAAGTATGGAAGCCTTTAATGCATATTAAATGGCGATTTATTTCTATGTCAAAGGGAGTGGCTAAGACTTGTTTGTATTCTAGATTATGTTATCCTTGTAGTCATTTATGTATAAGACTATCCTTGTATCAACACTATCAACGGTACTTAAGCTAATTAGCAAGAGATTAGTGCTAATGATCTTGGCTAATTACTTAATAAATTTAAACTAAACAAGAACTAGCAACTTAATTAAGCTTAAACATAACCCAAATAAACTTAACAGGAACCACCGGCTGAGTCACTCGAACAAGGGTGGTACGGCCCTGGCTAAAAGCTACTCTGTCCACACCTAACTCTTTCTTCCCCAACTAGCTTCAACAATGGCGATTGTTTTTCTACACAGACTAACAAGCTAACCAGCACAACTAACAACCTAACATACGACATATTTAACGACCCTAGACAAAGATTTGAAACGCAAGCAAGCCTAAACTAAAAATGCACAAAATTTTTGAGAAACCCTAAAACTAAGAGATAGAAAGGTACAACCTTTCTTGGCAGGAACTTGAGCTCTGATACCAAAAATGATATGATCCAAGCAATGGGAAGCGCTTGGGTGGTCGGTTGGACGGCCAGCTTGGACTCGGTGGAAAGGAGTTTGAACAATATGGTAAAATTCAAAGTACTCCTAAAGGGGCAACCTCGGGGTAGTATTACCCCAATCCATGGACTTCAACAAGGGGATCCATTATCTCCTTACCTCTTCATTATGCATGGAAGCATTGATTGCAAATATACAAAAAGCAGAATCAGATAATCATTTAACAGGGTTAAAAATTGCAAGGTTGAGTCCTTCCATCACACATTTTCTCTTCACGGATGATAGTTTATTTTTCTGTCAAGCTACAAAGCAAGAGTGTCAACTCATTCTTCGGATTCTCAAACATTATGAGACAATGTCGGGTCAACAAATCAATTTTGACAAATCATCTTTACAATTTGGTCATATTTTTAACAAAATAGTAAGAGAGGAAATAAAACAAGTACTTGGTATCAATATCATTAGAGGTATGGGTTTAAATTTAGGTATTCATGAGAGTTTGGGTGGATCGAAGACACAAATTTTTGGGTTCATCAGGGAACATTGTCATAATAAAGTGAATGGATGGACATCAAAAATTTTATCTAGAGGAGGGAAATAGGTAATGATAAAATCCTTCCTAACGGCAGTACCAACTTATGTAATGTCATGTTATGGTTTACCAATAACGGTAACTAAAAAACTTACAAGCATGATAGCTCATTTTTGGTGGAGCACAAGCGAAAATAATCAGAGTATGCATTTTATAGCATGGCAAAAAATTATGTCGCTATAAAAAAAAGTGGTTTTGGGTTTAGGAATATAGAAGGTTTTAATACAGCTATGTTAGCAAAAACAACTATGGAAATTAATGGATGCACCAAACAATTTTTTTCACAAGTGTTCAAAAGTCGGTATTTCTGAAATTCAGACCTGATGATCCCCACAAGAACGTACTCTCCTTCTTATGGATGGATAAATATTATCAGGAGGTGAAGGCAGCGTGGTTCAGACTACCATGAAAGCTAAATCAATGAAGATGACAAAGTAGACGAAGCAACCAGATTAACAACAGCCCATCACATCCAACAATTGACCCTAACTGAATCAGAATTCCCAGTGAAGGAGAAGGATAGAGAATTCATCAAAAAAAGGTATTGTATGAGCAATTTTTAGGGTTAAACGAAACTCAAAAACAAAAACAAAATATTACCCAATCATAAAAACATTCTACTGTGTACTTCCCTACATAGAGCACACAGTAGAATCTGCAACAAGTGAGTTATCAAATGATTAAATCTTGAAAACCTTAAGAACAAAAAATAAAAGAGATAAATATGGTACCCTAACATAGAACACAAACTTGTGGAGAAAAGATGTCAATGAATAAAATCCTTTAATATCAGCACCTGTATCATCACTATTTCCTAATTTAAAACAGTTCACTATATCTCTATAATATTATTTTCAAAGTACATTTATATAAATACTTGAAAAGTCTATTATTCACAAAAATGCCACTAAAGTTTCTAAACAAATATGTTTAGAAAAAAAGTTGAAAAGAGTTGTCTGATTTAACTGAGTTAAATATTTTGTGGGAATTATGTGGCATAATGGTGATCACTTTTGAAATTCATCACACATGTCTGAGATTCGAACCCATTACCCCCACAATATTTAAGAGGAGATTAAAGTCATAAGACTAAGTTAACAAAAAAACTCAATATTTTAAAAAATCCGACCGGACGGTTTACATAAAATAAACCAATATCCAAACCTGTTTATAACATCTATATTACACCTGTTCCAAACACAGAAAATATAACTAATTTTGATAAGTTTATTGGTTTAGACTGTTTAAACAGTCTAATATGAGTTGTTTTTAGCAACGGCTGCGTTTTGCCAGTTAGGTTCAGTGCCTATTATTCTTCTCTTGGTTTGGACGAGAAAGTGTATTGAGCATTCATCTACAATTTAATTTTCTTCAGAACCATTATGTTTTTTTAATCATAATATTTTTTTGTTGCATTTAGACCAAACAATACCCTGTTTTTTCTTCAGATGGGTCTTAAATGAGATTTTTGGATCTCCGTCTTTTGCTGCTTATGATCAATGTTTACGTGTAAAAAAACCATATTTCTCAAGATTCTTTGTATTAGATATGTTTAAAAGATTTACATTATAGTTTATTATGTGTTTTTCTTCTCAGGTCTTCTCCATTGATCTTTGAACCTGCAAGAAAGTTTAAATAAATTAATTTGGTATATCCGTAATCTTAATTATCGTTCATATATTTTTTGTTATTTATTTCCTCGTTAGTTATCATGTTAATTTATCATGTTAGGTTCATGTTGATTGGGCTCAGCGATATTAAGGGGAATAGTTTAATGTTAACTTTCATATTGTGGAATGAGATAGTGGCATTTCGTCGTTACTGTAATTTTGTTGGTGTTGTCCTGTCCTTTCGAATTTTGTTCGTCATTAAAGTTGTCATGTTATATTTCTTATCTTATTCACTGACAGTATATTATTATTTGTCATGAATCTGTTACTATTATAAGAAGTATCAATTTTAGGGGCTTACATATTAGTTTTTGTGTAATTCTTTTTTTTTTGTTTAAATTATCTTCAAGTAGTGATCATTTATTTTTTCAATGAACTATATTACATTTGTTAAAACAATCATTTTTTTACCAATTATTTCACCTAGTATACAGTCCAAGTAACGTTAATGTTTGTTTTGTTTATCTAGAAATTATATTATTATGGAAATTATGTGGAGTGATGATTTGATCATGGAAAATACCTTGATATGAATTAAGTTTTCAAGGGGTATCTATTCAACCATAATGATTTAATGCATGAAATCAGTTGGAGAATGAACTCAGCTCAATTATCTAATTCTTTAATGAAGAATCAAGTCAAATCAAGTTTAGATGAAGAAGTTATTCAATTTACAAATTAGGTGGTTTTCACTTTGTGCAATTCAAATCTGTGTGCATTCAAAGAAGAATTTCGTCCAGATCATGATGAATTAAGCTATAAACCGAGTTGTTCTATAATCCTGATCCATGATAGAAGCCAAGAAAAGTGGAACCAAGGCCCAAACTCATCCGCCTATGAAATCAAAGAAGAGACAAGAAGTTAGTTGAATATTTAATGCATTTAATGTTAGTTTTTTGCATGTTGCTGCATGTTCTTGTGTTATCTTCAAGCATGCAGCCTTGTTTCCTCTTAATAAGGCTTTTGCATGCTACTGAATGTTTTTGGGTTCTATCCAAGCATGCAGTTTTGTCTCCTTTTTCCTCTATATAATGAGGCTCAAATCATGAAATTAAAATATGACTTTATTTTTATTTTTGGAAATTTTTTGAGAGTGATTCTCATTTTCTTTTGTCAATGGTGTGTAGTATCTATTGATTGATCATGGTGTGTAATATCCATTGATCAACCGATCCGTCTTGGTGCGTCATATCCAAGGGATCATCCTCTTTGTCGTGTATGTATGTCATATCCTAGGGCATTGATGTTGGTATATCAAGGGCCTTCTGCATCCCTTGTGCGACCATTCGATCCATGGTACCAAAAGCTTTCCACATCTCTTGTGTACAACAAATTCATTTCCACCACCTTGTTTCTTGAGTTTAACATCTCTTTAGAAGTCAATGATTATCTCTACCAACTTAGAATTCGACTCCTTGGGAGGATCACATCCCATGATCGACAAAACAAAAAAGTGTGGTTGGAACAGAATAGGCCTTGCGTCCAAAACGGGTTTGGACCAATGGATGTGAGCGAAGAGAAACTGACAGATGTTGCGGAAGACTTCTGTAAGCCAGGACTTGGGAACTTCAGGATAATTACACACCGAAAGTCCATACAGATTTCTTAGATGGGCCCTAAGATATTACATACTTAGGGAGGATCTAAGAGAAGAACAAGGACCAAAACTTTTAGAGAGAAACACTTTTCAGATTAAAAACTTCGATGAAAGGTTCAAATGACAAATGAGAAAAATATATAGAAGTGGGGAGTAGACAAGCTTGCATGCTTGGAACAACTTTCAAGATCATGCAAGCTCATGCAAGAGCTAAATAATAAATTCTGACTCCCCAACAACCAAATACTAACAAACACAATAACTAAAAAGAAAACAAAGAAAAGAAAACGGGCCGGGCCGAAGTAAACAAATGGGTCAGAGAAAAAAGTGAATATTTGTGCCTCATTAAAAAGCTATTTGGTAAAACCCGGTGGGACAAAAACCAAGTAGAGAAAAAGAGCTCCCAAAAATTCACTTACCCAAATGTCAAACTTCATTGGCCCGAATGAGAATGGTTAAGGTTGGTCTTGGATTCGGTGTGGTCAAAGTGATGATGGCCTTGAGCGATTCCTCCATGGACTCTTTGAGTTTCTTGGCACGGGCTCTGGTCATCGGTCCGGTTGGCATTGTCCAAGTAGTTTTAGGCGGCTTCAGTCTTTCCTTCGGATCAAAGGGTGGAATGTTCGGCTGGATGATGTCTGGAGCGTCAGTCTGGTCGATGCTTTGGACGTCCGTCTGGTCTTGAGTTTCTTTCGGCTAAGTGTTGTAGTCGTTCACGGGGAGAACCTTCTCCTGGCTAGGCCTTTGTTCTTCTGACCATGGGTCGTCCGTGATATCCTTAGGCAGGATCATATCAAGTGATCACCTTTAAAATTTATCACACGTGTCTCATATTCAAATCCAACACTCCACAATATTAAAAAAATATTAAAACTACTAAACTAAATTGACAAAAAATATATTATTAGAAGTAAATTAAATCTTTACAAAAATATTGAGTTGTCTATAGACAAAATGAGGATAAGTAATACATTTTGTTTTGTTTTTTATTTGGGAGGGAGATAGCAGTAACACATGTCAAAAACTGTTGATCTAGACATTAATAAAAATTTCATAGCTGAAGGATTTGATATAGTTTAGAAGAGAGCTCTAGATGTTTTTGCATGTTGCTCAATCCCATTTTATCAGGTGACAGATATGTTTAACTATAAAAAAATGACTTGATGAAAAAATAATATTTATAATATATGTTCTTTTGAGGAGAATATGTTCCATGCAGAAAAAAATTCAGTGTGCTGCAATTAAGGAGATTTGGACAATACTCAGGTGAAGAAGGCAAGCAGGAACAAGTAAATATGATAACTGAATCCATCTGACGGTATGAGCAAACGCACTTACTTACAATTAGATTTAAACGCCATATGGAGATTTTAAAATAGTTTTATACAAGTTTGAGTGTAAAGTTTTTTTTTGGTCCCGTCAAAACGTTTAACATGCATGTTGTGATTATCATAAAAAATCTATTTATAGGATAATTTTTTTTAGCTTGGCTGCTTATATTTTACCCGATTTAGATACATAATTTTTTTTTTACATCTCACGAGGTGATACCATTGATTTCACTTCTCACTTTTTTTTTTTCGTTTTTTAAAAGGCCTTTTTTTTTTTTTTGTATTTGGAAGATTTGCGGCTGCTCGGGTCTTTAAGATTAGGGGTGACACTCCATCCTAAAAATATTAGATAATTAGCTTCGTTATTATTTTGAAAACCACAAAAGACAAACAGCTCCACATTTTCTTAATGAGCTTGTCTAATGATACATATAAGGAGTCCGGTCCCATACATTAGTTCAGTTTGATCACACATATTTATTAGAGCTTTCTCTAAGTAGGAATATTCTTATGTAAAGGTGGCAAAATTATTAGCGTGGAGAATGTTAATTTTAAAAAATTTAATGAGTCAATTTTCTGTGTAAAATTAATATCTAAATAAATAAAAAATTATTTATTGTAAATAAATAATATGTTTATCTACTTGTTATCTATTTTGATCGTTACTCTCTGGCTTGTCTCGTCGAGAATCTTCCCTAGCATTTCTCCGAGTCAGATCGCCTGCTTTTGAGCTTCTATGGCAGTCATGAACTCGGTTCCACATGAAGATAAAAGCTACTGTTGGTTGTTTTTGTGAAAACCAAGTTATAGGAGACACTCCATAGTAGAAAACATGTCCGGTTGTGCTTCTTCCATCTTCGGGATCTATATTGTGACTACTATCACTGAATCCCGTGATTTCTGTGCGTCCGTTATTTCCAAACACGAGACTGTAGCTTGTCCTCTTTTGTAAATTTCACAGCACATGTTTTCTTGCAGCTCCATGTGATTCTCTTGGATTTTGCATATATCTGCTTCTATAAGTTGTCGGATCGATTTCAGCTTCTCATTTGGCTTTCGTGAGCTTTGCATTGGCATCCAAGGGAACATGCGCTGGATTACAACTTTCCTTCCCTGCATCCTTTAAAATTTTCTTAGCATAAGCTTATTGTTTGATTGTAAACTTCCCTTTATTAAGAGAAATTTTCATGTCGAGGTAATATGTAAATCTACCGAGATCACTCATCTCAAACTTTACTGACATGTTTAGCTTGAACTTGTTAACCAAAGACAAGGATGAGCCTGTTACAAAAAGGTTGTCAACACAAATAGCCACCAAGAGTAGTTGACTATTTCTCCCTCTTCGGTAAACCGAATTTTCCTTAGAACATCATTTAAATCCCATATTTCTGAGTACATGATCAACTTTAAAGTTTCATGCCCATGGAGCTTGCCGTAGTCCATAGAGCGCCTTTCGTAATCTGTAAACTATGTCTTTCTCACCCTACTTTATGAAACCCTCAGGTTGCATCACATGAACAATTTCATTGAGATTTCCATTAAGAAACGCCATTTTGACGTATAGATGGTGTATCTCCCAATTCCGTGATGCACCCAAAGCAATCAACAATCATATAGTCTCTAGTCGATCAATCGGTGCAAAGACTTCATTAAAGTGTACTCCATCTTGTTGTACATATCCTTTTGCGACTAATCTCGTATTGTACTTTTTAATACTTCCATCAACATTCCTTTTGATTTTGAAAATCCACTTAAGTCCGATGAAATTTGCACCATTAGACATATCAACTATTTCCCATGTTTCGTTTTTGATCATGGAATTAATCTCAGCTCTTATAGCTTCCCTCTATTCTTTTAATCGCTTGGCTTCGTGATATTTTCTGGGTTTGTGGTTTAACTCTACCAAAAACACTCTGCTTCTGGAAGAAGGGCATAATCTTCCAAGTAACCAAAATTTGATCGAAATCCTGCGTCTCTGTTTTTCGCATTGCCTCTGTATCGTGAGTATCAAACGATCATAATGAATTTCCCCGACCTTTCCTCCTCACGTCAAAGTAATTTGATCCGATATCATTGTCAAGAATCTCCCCTCATATTTTTTTTGAACGTTTCAGTCTTAAATTCTTCGGGTTCACTCCATGGCCATCCTTTCGATTCATCGAAGATCACATCGTGACTTACATGGATCTTACGGTTTTGAGGAATTAAAAGTTGGTATGCTTTCGATCCAGGTTCAATACCTATATGAACCTGCGCTTTTAATCGATCATATAGCTTCCTTAGATTCAGTGGGTGTATTTTTGCGTATGCCATACACCCAAATACTCGTATGTGATCGAGAATTAGTTTCGACTCCTTAAAAGCTTTGTATGGGGTTTTATCTTCCAAAATTTTGTAGAGAGTTGATCAATTAAGTATGTCGCATGTCTTGCAGCCTCCCCCATTGTATTTGGAACATTCATCGCTTTTAAGATACTTTAAGCCATCTCCATTAGAGTTCGTTTTGTCATTCAACGACATCATTATGTTGAGGGGCATAAGGCATTGTGAATTGTCACGCAATACTGTTCTCTTCACAGTATGTTAGAGAGCTTGAAGAGTTGAATTCCATTCTGTCCAACATCTTGATCATTTCACCCGTCTCCTTTTCCACCATTGTTTTGAACAACTTGAACTTCTCGAATGCTTCAGAAATTTTCTTTAATAGTATTGTCCATATTTATATCATGAAATCATCGATAAAAAAACACATAACTATTCCTCGCCGATGGTTGTGGGGATATTGGACCACAAAGCTCACATGAATTATTTGTAGCTTGCGTGTGGCTCTTAACGACGAGGCTTGTGGGAATGGCTTTCTCGTTTGCTTTTCCGCAAGGCAGATCTCACAAATTCTGTTATGACAGTGAATTTTCAGTGTTCCATGAACCATCTTCCTCCTGGTCATTTTTTTGAATGTTTCATAGCTTACATGTCCGAATCTTGCATGCCACTTCATCGCATCGTTTTCTGCCAATATTTGAAGTCACTTTTGTTTTCCTATACTCAGTTTTATCTTGTATAGACGATTAGGAGTTCTTGCAACTCGCATAACCAATATCCCATCTCGATCATGTGTCTTGAGATGATTCTCCTTCATCAGGATCTCACAGCCGTCTTCGGTAACTTGTTTGAGACTAAATATATTTGTTTTAAGAGATGGAATGTAGTAGATTACTCCTAAAAACATTCGATCTCCATCTCTTTTTGACAAAAGAATTGACCCTTTTCCAATGATTTCCACATTCGAGCCATCTCCAAACTTTACTCTTCTATTTATGTTTTCATTGAACTTAGAGAAAATGTTTTGTTCCCTTTCATGTGGTTGCTTGCTCCATTATCAAGGTACAAGACATTCACCTCTGTTTTCTCCTTCTCGTACATACTCATTCTTATGTTCTCTTCATTAAGGAAAACCACTGCGTGTGTGTAGAGAGTTGGATCCGCCTCAATAGTCTCGGTGATGAGAGCTTCTTGTTTCCTTTGACACGATCATGAAAAGTAGATACATAATGACCAAGCTTGTTGCACCTATAACATATTACCTTCAATTTGTCTTTCTTAGGTTTCTCGTTGCTTCGTCCTTGATCTGTTGTTTCATTGGACCTTGCTTGGTCGTTAAAGCTTCCTCTTTCACAACCCCTCCCGCGCCCTCGTCCTCTCGAATAGTTACCTCCTCTCCATCCTTGAAATCTTCCATTGGTAAAAAATAATTTTCTTTGATTGTTTGCACATGACTCCTCACATATGCGTTCTTCGTAAGCTTTTAATCTCCATACGACATCTTCAAAGCCAACTGTGTTCAAGTCCAACACTTGCTCAAGCGATGCAATGATTTGTATGTATCGTTGATGTGGTAAGCTTTTAAGAAACTTCTTGACATGCTGATTTTCTTGTATGGTTTCACCAAGTGCAGCCGATTTCGATTCTAACTCAAACAATTTTCCCATGAAAATATTGATTATGTCCGTTCTTTCATCATCAATCGATCAAAGTCTGCACTTAAGGTTTGCAATCATGCCTCCCTCACATGGTCTGCACCTAGATTTCAGGATTTTATAGCATCTCACATTAATCATATTCTCAAAAATAGACTGAAATAACAAAGCTATTGCTATATCGTTTTTCTTCTTTTCCTCTGTTTTCGGGTCTATTGCCTGCCACGTTTCATGAGCTTTAAGCGCCACCTTTATTCTCATACCCCAGACGGTGTAGTTTGTGGCAGATAGCATCGGAAACTGGATTGAAGAAGTCGTAGGTTGCTTTGGTTTCAATCGGTATGGTCACCAATTTTGTCTCCTCCATGTCCGTCTAGCTCAGTGATTACCTTGGCTTGCGATCTCGGGTGCTTTCTCTCACGAAAATAACATATTTAGAAGCCCCTCATACCATATATTGTTTTTGTATATAATTAAATATTAAGAAAAACTCTTCATAATAAGTTTAGAAAAATATAGCTCAAAACAACTAAAAATCTCTATCTCATACCCTTTGACATAACTCATCAACTTGGTATTTATAGAGTTTGATTAATTATGAACTTAGTTAATCTAGATTCTATCTTATCTAAAGATATCTTAAGTTCTTAATCTGTATACTAATTAGATTTGAGATTATCTTTTAACAGAAAACACTATTCATCTTATCATGTTTTCCTTTTTCTTAATTTCCTTTTTTTCTAAAACCAACTTGTTTATGAAACTTTCTTTCTTGTTAGTTTGGAATTAGCCAACATTCTCCCCCTTAATTCCAATTTGATATTTGGTTTGAATGATCTCTTTTACTCCAATTAAGGTTCTCATTTCTTTGAACTTGATCCGTGCTAATAGCTTTGTGAGGATGTCCGCCTTCTGCTTGGCTCCAGTATAGCCAACAGTCTTTCTGATCTTCCTCTCTTGAACATCAAACCATAAGTTGAAGTTCTTTGAAGATAATCAACTTTTGGATTTTCTTTTGCTTTTGACATCTTCAAACCGAACTTCATTGGTATGTGAGTAGGATTGGAAGTGTCTAGTCTCGCTTCCTTTAGGATCCATCGAGCATCAGCATCTTGCTTCATCCTGATTACATCCTTACTTTTAATGAATTCTATTTGTAGATCCATTTTAACTTAATAGGTGTAACCCAGATGGTTTGTAAACAAGTTCCCAAATCTTGCTTTTTATGATAGAATCTAAGTCAGCCTTCAAAGCTTTGGTCCATTGTATAGATTCTAGGCTTCATAGAGGTTTTTGGGTTCTCAATAGATCAAGAACAAGAGCTTTTTACCTTCGAGATCTGCAAGTAAAACATAGTGATCGAGATGTCTGGCCGTGATGTTACTCGTCCGGACCTCTCAAGTGTGGGTTAAGATTCTTCTTCCGGGTTTGTGTCTAAGGCTTGTTTGTATTCTAGAGTAAGGTATTTATACTAATCTAGTCTAGTCTTGTTTGGATACAAGGATATCCTTATACATAAATGACTACAAGGATAACTTAATCTAAAATACAAACAAGCCTTAGACACTCCCTTTGACATAGAAATAAATCGCCATTTAATATGCATTAAAGGCTTTCATACTTCATCATTTCTTCTTCAGCTCCAGCAGCTAGGAGACTGACTTGGCCGAGTAGAACAGCCCCAGCCTCAGCCAGCCCAAGCGCCTCCACCTCACTTCTGAAGGCCAAGACATAGAGAAAGGAGGCTACCTGAGGAGAGAGGCCATCACCATCCACCGCGAGCTCACTCCCCACACCTCAATATCTCTCCTCCCACCTTTGCCGGCAAAGTAGACCCGGAAGCCTACCTAGATTGGGAGAGGAGGATGGACCACATATTCAATGTCTATGGGTTTGAAGAGCCAAAGAAAGTCGCTTATGCAGCAGCTCAGCTCACTGACCATGCCCTACCTTGGTGGGATCAAGACTCAGCCAAGAGAAGAAGGAGAGGAGATGAGCCGGTTAGATCATGGGAGATTATGAAATTCATGATGAAGGGGAGATACATTCCACCCATGTACAACAGAGAGCTTCAGAAGAAGATTAGGAAACTTAACCAAGGCCAGAGGAGTGTAGAAGAGTACTTTGGAGAATTTGAGCATTTGAGAAACCGGCTTGGTCTAGAAGATGCCGAGGAGACTCTCATGGCCCAATTCTTGGACGATCTCCAAGAGAAGATTGCTAGCAAGGTGGAGATGTACTCCTACAATGATCTTAATGAGCTACTACACTTAGCTACACAAGTGGAAAGCCAGCTCAAGAGGTAGACTAGATTCGCATTCCGACCAAGCGAATTCCGACCAAGCAAAGACTTGACTAGGCCCTGTCTCGGCCACGGCCACGTATCTGTTCTCTAGTCATCCCACTACCGGCTATCAAAGGTCCTGTCTGTCCTCGACCAGCCGGTCCAAACGTCCCGGTCCAAACGTCCCGACCATCGCCTCGTCCTTGGTATTACCCACGTCCCAACCTTCTAGTGACCAATATATTCTATCATGGAGATTCAAACATCTCTTAGAGCTCCAGTTATTCTGCATGGAGCAAATTATCTCTTGTGGTCTAGGACCATGAAAACCACATTAGGTGGTAAAGGTCTTTGGAACCACATTGCCACAAATGGCATTGAAGACAATGAAGTGGCTGAAGTGAGTGATGCAGCTCAAGCCAAATGGTACCAAGAAGATCAGTTGGTACTTTCTATACTACGAAATTCTCTTGCTAGTGATCTTTTAGAAGCTTATTCTTTTTGTGAAAATGCAAAAGATCTTTGGAACACTTTGCTTAAGGTGTATGGAAACACCACTAACCTTTTGAGAATTTTTGAAGTAAAAAAAGCTTTGAATGATTTAAGGCAGGAGGATGCTGAATTCACAAAACACTATGGCACATTAAGAGCTTTGTGGGCTGAGCTAGAAATGCTAAGGCCAGCCACCATTGAACAACTTGTTCTCCTTGAAAGGAAAGAACAAGATAAGATGTTTGGATTACTTTTAACACTTAATTCTACTTACTCAGATCTTATTAAGCATATTCTCAGGTCTGATAAGTTGCCTAGCTTGGAGGAAGTTTGTGCTCAAATAAAAAAGGAGCAAGGATCACATGGATTCTTTGGCAACAAAGTTGAATTGGTTGCTGCTCACAAGAGTTTCTTCAAACCACCAAATGATTCTAGGAAGAGGAGACAATTTTGTGACCATTGCAAGAGAAATGACCATGCAAAGAAGGATTGCTGGGTACTTCATCCTCATCTGAAACCATCCTGGGCCTCACGGCCACAACAACCCACGGCCATGACCAGCACAAGCCAAGCTCACGGCATTGGGTCATCAAGGGAGGTTGGCAGCAGCGGTTCACTTCCACTCTCAGCCTCCAATACTACCATGCCACAAGCATCAGAATTTGTGAAAAAATCAGACTTGGAAGCTCTTATCAAAGCAATCAAAGATAGCAATGTGATGGGTAAAACTTTTCATGCTTCTTTTCAAACTTTTTTTACTTCTAATGCTCCTAAATCTTTGGTGGTTGATTCTGATGATTCTCATCACATGATTAGTGATTTAGAATTGCTAGAGAATGTAGAACCTGCCTTAGGTAATGTTCTTATTGCTAATGGAATTAAAGTACCAATCAAAGGCATAGGAAAATTGAAGTTGTTTGATAAAGAATCTAAAGCATTTTATATGCCTTCTTTTACCTCTAACTTGCTCTTAGTTAAAAGAGCTACTACTGATCTGAATTGTCATGCAATATTTGGTCCTAATGATTTCTATTTTCAGGATATTGAAACTAGAAGATGTTTTGGACAAGGAACCACAAAAGATGACTTGTATGTACTTGATAATATGGCTAGTATTAGTGAATTGGAATCGGCTTTTCAGGCCAATACATTTAGTTCTGATTCTGATTTGTGGCATGCTAGACTAGGACATCCTCATCCAAGAGCACTTGAATTAATTGTGCCTAATTTGAAAATGCCTAAAGAGTTATGTGATGCTTGTATTCTTGGGAAACATTGTAAAACAGTTTTTGAAAAATCTATGCATAAATATGAAAATTGTTTTGAATTAGTGCATTCTGATGTTTGGACATCTCCATTTCTATCTAGAGAAGACCATAAATATTTTGTGACATTTATTGATGAAAAGTCCAAATATACATGGATTACTTTACTTATTTCTAAAGATAAGGTTTATGATGCATTTCTAAACTTTCAAGCATATGTTACTAACCAATACAATGCAAGAATTAAATGCTTTAGAACAGATAATGGAGGAGAATACACTAGTACAAGACTTCAGGAACATCTAGCTAAACATGGCATTGAGCACCAGACAAGCTGTCCTTACACTCCACAACAAAATGGAGTAGCTGAAAGGAAAAATAGACATTTAATGGAAGTTGTGAGAGCAATGATGTTCCACATGAAAGTACCCAAACGTTTTTGGGGGGATGCCCTTGTACCTGCATGCTACTTGATTAATAAGACTCCTACAAAAGTCCTAGATGACCTGTCTCCATTTGAGGTACTAAACAAAACTAGACCTACTATTGATCACTTAAGAGTTTTTGGTTGTGTTTGTTTTGTATTAGTTCCAAGGGAGCAAAGGAACAAGCTGGAACCAAAGAGTACCAAAGCTATGTTCATTGGATATTCATCTACTCAGAAAGGGTACAAATGTTATGACCCAGAGACTAGAAGAGTCTTGGTGTCTAGAGATGTAAAGTTCCAAGAAGAAAAAGGTTTTTATGAAGAAGGAACTTGGGAGCAATTTAAAGACATTTCATCAACAAGAACAGATCAAGCTGAAAACTTGAGGAAACTCTTGGAAAGTATTGGAATAGGGGGTGGCCAGCACACAGTCTCATCACCTCAGCCACCTGACCCAGTAGCACATAGCCGCGGCAACTCAGTCCCGGCCGCTCCAAATGATTGTCCCGGCCCTGGCCCTTCCGGCTCAGCTGGTCCATCTGGCCCAGGTGCATCCGGTCCTTCCTCATCCCTTGATTCTCCTGGCCTTCCTCCTTTTGAACATGGGTGGGGAGAAGCTTCTACTCATGTCCAACAAGACTCAGCAGGAGATCATTCCATTCTAGTCTCAGCTTCCAAAAGATCAAGACCTACTCTTATTGAAGTTTTGAGTGAAGAAAAGGAATCTAATCAAGAAGCTCCACCTACTGTTTTAAGAAGAAGCACAAGACGAAGAAATCCACCAGTTTTCTACAATGGAAATATTGTGATTCATCATGACCAGGGAGTTTGTAATATTGCACACTTACCTTCTAATCATGTTGCTTTTATTTCTAGTCTTGATAATGAGCAGATTCCAAAGACATATGAAGAAGCTATGTCTAAAAAGGAATGGAGGAAAGCTATCTCAGCTGAGAAACAAGCTATGGAGAGGAATGGTACATATGCTTCAGCTATTTTACCAAAAGGAAAGAAGGCTGTAAGTTCTAAATGGATTTTTACCATTAAATACAAAAACAATGGTGAAATTGATAGATATAAAGCTAGGTTGGTAGCTAGGGGTTTTACTCAGACATATGGTGAGGATTATAGGGATACATTTGCTCCTGTAGCTAAACTTCATTCTGTCAATGTTGTGCTTACTGTTGCTACTAATCTTGAGTGGGAGTTATGGCAAATGGATGTCAAGAATGCTTTCTTGCAAGGTGAACTAGAAGAAGAGGTTTACATGTCACCACTACCTGGCCTAGAAGATGAGGTTGGAAGCAGTAATATCCTAAAGCTAAGGAAGGCTATTTATGGCCTTAAACAATCTCCAAGAGCTTGGTACCACAAACTAAGTATAAACTTAATGGATAAAGGCTTCAAAAGATCTGAAGTGGAACATATTCTTTTCACATTAAAGAGTAAGGAAGGTATTGTGGTAATTCTTATCTATGTAGATGATATAATCATATCTGGTAGTGATAGTGTTGGTATTGCTTCTACTAAAGATTACTTAAAGAGTGTCTTTGATATAAATGATTTAGGAGAACTTAAATACTTCTTAGGAATTGAAGTATGTAGGTTTAAGGAAGGTCTCTTTCTTTCTCAAAGGAAGTATGTTGTAGATCTACTAACATCCACAGGTATGATGTAAGCTAAGCCAGCCAAAACACCCTTAGAAGAAGACTATAAAATCTCAACTAAGGGGGAGCTAGAGGAGGAAATTGATTTTCATGATCCTAAGCTCTATAGGAAAGTGGTTGGTATACTTATTTATTTAACCATCACTAGACCATATTTATGTTTTGCTGTGAATCAGGTATCACAACACATGCAAGGACCAAAGATGAGACATTGGGAGATGGCCATGCGAGTTCTAAGATACCTAAAGGGCACACATGAACAAGGTATATGGATGGGTAACAATAAAAACACAAATGTGGTTGGTTATTGTGATGCAGATTGGACAGGAGATAAGGAAGATAGGAGAAGTACCACAGGCTATTGTACTTTCATAGGAGGAAACCTTGTGACTTGGAAAACCAAGAAGCAAAAGGTGGTTTCATGCTCTAGTGTAGAATCAGAATATAGAGCAATGAGGAAGCTCACAACTGAATGCATCTGGCTGAAGCAACTCCTGGAAGACCTAGCCGTGAAGTGTGAGGATCCAATCACCATTCACTGTGACAATCAGGCTGCCATACATATAGCCTCCAACTCAGTGTTTCATGAAAGGACCAAGCATATAGAAGTGGACTGCCACGAAGTAAGAGAGGCTATTGGGAAAGGTATCATCTTACCTTGTTATACAAGGAGTGAGGACCAACTAGCTGATGTATTCACCAAGGCAACATCTCTTAAAATTGGCGCCTCTATCTATCCAAGACTTGGCCTAATGACCATTCCACACCAATAATCCCAACATGGAGTGTTATACTCTTTTTCCCTAGAAAAGGTTTTGTCCCAATTGGGTTTTCCTTCTCTAGGTTTTTAATGAGGTAATACTTCATGATTGCAAGCTTAATTATTTTCCATATCTTAAGCTTGAGGGGGAGTGTTGGAATGAAGAAGAAATGATGAAGTATGGAAGCCTTTAATGCATATTAAATGGCGATTTATTTCTATGTCAAAGGGAGTGTCTAAGGCTTGTGTGTATTCTAGATTATGTTATCCTTGTAGTCATTTATGTATAAGACTATCCTTGTATCTAAACAAGTCTAGACTAGATTAGTATAAATACCTTACTCCCTTCACATTTTGTATACAAGAATTCATAATTCTCTCTAATCTCTCATTCTTTCATTCTACAAATCTCTTAATCTCATATTCTTTCAGGTCAGGATGTCTGCTAGAGCTGGGTCAGCCATACGTGGCTTGGTTACCTTGAAACAAAAGTCAACACTATCAACGGTACTTAAGCTAATTACCAAGAGATTAGTACTAATGATCTTGGCTAATTATTTAATAAATTTAAACTAAACAAGAACTAGCAACTTAATTAAGCTTAAACACAACCCAAATAAACTTAACAGGAACCACCAAAGACAAGGGAATTCAAATTCAAATTTAAACTAGGTAGGAGACAATGTGACATCATCCGGGTGGACCACCGGCTGAGTCACTCGAACAAGGGTGGTACGGCCCTGGCTAAAAGCTACCCTGTCCACACCTAACTCTTTCTTCCCCATCTAGCTTCAACAATGGCGATTGTTTTTCTACACAGACTAACAAGCTAACCAGCACAACTAACAACCTAACACACGACATATTTAACAACCCTAGACAAAGATTTGAAACAAGCAAGCCTAAACTAAAAATGCACAAAATTTTTGAGAAACCATAAAACTAAGAGATAGAAAGGTACAACCTTTCTTGGCAGGAACTTGAGCTCTGATACCAAAAATGATATGATCCAAGCAATGGGAAGCGCTTGGGTGGTCGTTTGGACGGCCAGCTTGGACTCGGTGGAAAGGAGTTTGAACAATATGGTCCTTGGTTGGCTTGGAGCTTGCGGTAGTGAGCCTTGGATAGAACCGGTTGGATGAATGGTAAGGGATGGAGCGAATGTGCTAGTGGATCGATGGCAACACACCAAGTTATGAGTGACTTGGATACAGCCTTCCTTGAAGAGAGACACACTCAATCTTCAAAGGAATCACTTCCTTTCTTGGAGACAAACTCACAAATGCAAAGGAAGAAAAGATAGACCTAGGCGGCCATTTAGGGTGAATGGTTCTAAAACTTGTCTACCATAAAAAGAAGGAATGTTCTGCCTTTTAGAGACTACAACCTAAAGACCTAGTTGACCACACAAACCGTGGTCAACAACACAAATAAGCTTCTCATTTCTTTTAACTTGATCTGTGCTAATACCTTTGTGAGGATGTCCGCCTTCTGCTTGGCTCCAGTATAGCCAACAGTCTTTCTGATCTTCCTCTCTTTGATCATTAAACCATAAGTTAAAGTTCTTTGAAGATAATCAACTTTGGGATTTTCTTATGCTTTTGACATCTTCAAACCGAACTTCATTGGTATGTGAGTAAGATTGGAAGTGTTTAGTCTCGCTTCCTTTAGGATCCATCGAGCATCAGCATCTTGCTTCATCCTGATTACATCCTTACTTTTAATGAATTCTATTTGTAGATCCATTTTAACTTAATAGGTGTAACCCAGATGGTTTGTAAACAAGTTCCCAAGTCTTGCTTTTTATGATAGAATCTAAGCCAGCCTTAATAGCTTTGGTCCATTGTATAGATTCTACGCTTCATAGAGGTTTTTGGGTTCTCCATAGATCAAGAACAAGAGCTTTTTATCTTCGAGATCTGCAAGTAAAATATAGTGATCGAGATGTTTGGCCGTGATGTTACTCGTCCGGACCTCTCAAGTGTGGGTTCAGATTCTTCTTCCGGGTTTGTGTCACGGGATTAGTGTTCTCCCCTTCTTCCTCGTTGGTGCTTATTGATTCATTGTCGGAGGCTTGATGATCACTATTTTGTTCGCCGCTTCCTTTGTTTTGAACAAGCTAACCATGAGAGAATTTGAACATTCCTGGTTCCCCATCAGTTTGTATGGTTGTATTAGACCAGTCCCAAGCTTTTTTTATCAAAGAGGACATCCCTATTTACTATGATCTTCCTTGCCGTTAGATCAAATAACATATATGCCTTGGAACCTGGTTATATTCCTAGATTTATGACGCTCTATTATCTTTCATCTAGCTTCTTGAGGTAAGGCCAGTGACTTTCGCACAAGCTACATATCTAAAAACTTTCAAGTGTTTGGTGTTTGGTTTCTTGGAAGTGAAGCTTTCATATTGAGTTTGATCCTTCAAAGCTTTTGTTGGTACTCGGTTTATTAGGTAAGTGGCATGGAAAACAGCTTTTCCCCATAGAAAATTTGGAATGTTTATTGCTTTCAACAGACTTCTTGTCATATCCATCAAGGTCGCCTCTTGATGTTTTACTCTTTTCTCAGGACAAGTCGTCGCGAAGTGTCCAGGTTTGTCGCATCTCCAACAAATCACTTTGGAGCGATCTTTCTTCTCCCTTTGATTGTTGTTTGTGGATTCTCTGTTTTTGGTCATTGGCCTTCTCTTCTCCCCTGCCTCTATCGTGTCCTGCTCTACCCTTTACTCGGAAACCCCCCGAATCCTCCTCTGTTTCTGATGGAGGTTTATTTGTATCCTCGAGTTTCACCTGAGAATAGTAGAGAGTATCCTCAAGAGTTTACCCGGATAATAGCTGCAAGTGCAAAGTTAATGTTTCTTGTAGTTTAACGGGATCGGTCCTCAGGGAAGGCTTATAAGTCAATAGATTATGATAATTTTGTCTAAGCTAAGAGATTTCAAATTGGTTTTGTTGGGATTGATCTAAACTAAACTAATTAACTGTAACGCAAATAAAATATCAATTGAACTTAACTAAGAATGAATTATATATGAAACAATTCAACCATGGGTAAAGTGTTAGATTGACTAAGGGTTATGATCAATTTAAGACTATAAATCATGAATGTGTAATTTATATTCCCAGACAATGAGATCAAAAGTAGATTAATACATTCCCATGTAAAAACTCATATGCTTAGAATTCGATTTTTTCAATTTCCATTGCAAACCCTAAAACTAAACATGCTTTGACTTCTATATAAATTTTCATTAAATACCCTAGACAACTACTTCCGCAGGCTAGGACCATAAGACTCACTAGTTAGACTGTCCTATGAATTCACTTTCCTTTTCCAAGGGGCAAATTCTGTAAACCTTAAATTGACTCTCCCGAGATCAACCTAGCATAAAACACATGTAAAAGTGATGGATTACACAATTCTAGACCTAGATATCATCACATGATCTTAATTCCCCTAATCATCTACCCTATCCATGGCTGGATCTATAAGATCTACTCAGACATGATTGAAATTGCAGAGAAAACAATAATAAAGGAGAAAGACATTCTTAGATTGCAGAGATGAACAGAATACAAAGAATCCTTAATGAAATAAATCTATAATTGTCTTACTAAACACCATAGATTGTTGAAGGCAGACCTAAGACTCTTTCTTTATTGTTCTCTCTGGGTGGCTGAATAAAAACGTGATGACATAGGTCTCCTAAAACAATCTACTTATAGGGTGCTTACAAAAACTGTTTTATTTGAGAAAAAAACAAAATAAAAAAATAAAAAATTTACTGGGATCGATTGATCGGACGAAGGGATCGATCCTGTGATCTGTCGCGGGATTTTTGGTTTCTGGATCGATCGATCCTAATAGTAATCGATCGATCTGGTGTTGGATGGTCGTTCTCTTACTCGCTTGGTCGGTCCTGGAAGTTGACGTAGAATGGACGGACATTCGATCGATCGGTCTATGCATGACCGGATCAATCAGTTGTGTTGGAGGAAGGATCGATCGATCGCCATGTTCATCGATCGATCCCTTTTTCTGTCGGGGACTCATACGGATTTTATCAATGTTTTTAGCTTATTCCCCAAAGTAGAATGTTTTCGATCAGCTCTGAATCGTTGCACTAACCACCAATAATCTCATAGATGCAGAAAACACTTCTATCTTGCTCCAAATGTTCTGAAAACAAAAAGTAAAAAACATCCAAGGATTCTAATGCATATGAACCTAAATGTGTCCTAAAATATGAAATCTAATGGCTAAATCATATGAGTTATATGCAAAATGATTGATTAAAACCAATAAAATGCAGGTTTATCAACTCCTGCAGACTTGCCTTTTGCTTGTCCTCAAGCAAATGACCAGAAATAAGAGAAATAATAAACTCTCTTTGAACTCAGAGCCAAGCCACGTTGGTCAAATATTCTGCTCAACATCAAAGCTAATAGTTCTAGAATGCAAGGTATGCAAGTTTACTTAAAAATTTTAGCCATGTCCATCACAAGTCACCACAGATTAAATCTTAATTTACACAATTGATATCAGCCAAGCCATGGGAAGCGCTTGTGTGGTCGGTTGGACGGCCAGCTTGGACTCGGTGGAAAGGAGCTTAAACAATATGGTCCTTGGTTGGCTTGGAGCTTGCGGTAGTGAGCCTTGGATAGAACCGGTTGGATGAATGGTAAGGGATGGAGCGAATGTGCTAGTGGATCGATGACAACACACCAAGTTATGAGTGACTTGGATACATCCTTCCTTGAAGAGAGACACACTCAATCTTCAAAGGAATCACTTCCTTTCTTGGAGACAAAGTCACAAATGCAAAGGAAGAAAAGATAGACCTAGGCGGCCGTTTAGGGTGAATGGTTCTAAACAAGTGCCTAAAGATATGAAAAAGGCTAAACAAGTGCCTAAAGATAGGATCAAGCCTAACTGATTTTAAATGGACATATCCACATTAAAACCAATGGGACACTAGGATTGATGCCTTAGACTTTTAGGTCTCATTAAAAACCTTTCCAAAAACCCATTGTGGTAAACTTAGAAAGGAAAATAGTACCCTAATTATCTAAAGTCTTAAGAAGTGTCTTCACTCAAGAATAGTGAGGACACACAAGGCCTTATCCGTAAGGCTGTGTGGATGGATGTCCTGGTCAGAAACATCCAGCTGATAAATGTCAAATGGCTGGCTGATGACTTCTGGCGGTATTTTGTAAGCACCCTATAAATAGATTGTTTTTGGAGACCTATGGTACTAATCATCTTATCATGTTTTCCTTTTTCTTAATTTCCTTTTTTTCTAAAACCAACTTGTTTATGAAACTTTCTTTCTTGTTAGTTTGGAATTATCCAACATTCTCCCCCTTAATTCCAATTTGATATTTGGTTTGAATGATCTCTTTGACTCCAATTAATGTTCTCATTTCTTTGAACTTTATCCGTGCTAATAGCTTTGTGAAGATGTCCGCCTTCTGCTTGGCTCCAGTATAGCCAACAGTCTTTCTGATCTTCCTCTCTTGAACATTAAACCATAAGTTGAAGTCTTTGAAGATAATCAACTTTGGGATTTTCTTGTGCTTTTGACATCTTCAAACCGAACTTCATTGGTATGTGAGTAGGATTGGAAGTGTCTAGTGTCGCTTCCTTTAGGATCCATCGAGCATCAGCATCTTGCTTCATCCTGATTACATCCTTACTTTTAATGAATTCTATTTGTAGATCCATTTTAACTTAATAGGTGTAACCCAGATGGTTTGTAAACAAGTTCCCAAGTCTTGCTTTTTATGATAGAATCTAAGTCAGCCTTCATAGCTTTGGTCCATTGTATAGATTCTACGCTTCATAGAGGTTTTTGGGTTCTCCATAGATCAAGAACAAGAGCTTTCTACCATAAAAAGAAGGAGTGTTCTGCCTTTTATCGGCTACACCCTAAAGACCTAGTTGACCACACAAACCGTAGTCAACAAAACAAACTCAAACCCAAAATAGACTAAGTCTTTTAACAAGCGACAAGACTAAAATATGAAAAAGGCTAAACAAGTGCCTAAAGATAGGATCAAGCCTAATTGATTTTAAATGGACATATCCACATTAAAACCAATGGGACACTAGGATTGATGCCTTAGACTTTCAGGTCTCATTAAAAACCTTTCCAAAAACCCATTGTGGTAAACTTAGAAAGGAAAATAGTACCCTAATTATCTAAGGTCTTAAGAAGTGTCCTCACTCAAGAATAGTGAGGACACACAAGGCCTTATCCGTAAGGCTGTGTGCATGGATGTCCTGGTCAGGAACATCCAGCTGATAAATGTCAAATGGCTGGCTGATGACTTCTGTCTCCCTTTCTTCTCCTCGGCCATGTGCTTGGTCTAGGCTGGTTCTGGCTTCAACTCCATGAGCTTGGTCTTGGTCTTGGCCTTCTTCTTGCATTCCTTGGTCAGCTCTGCTCCTGGTCATGATGCAGTGAGAGACATATGGGGTTGCTTGAACCTCATCCTCAAGTACCGGGTTGGTGTGGCTTGAATTCCTCATCATCCCCACCCTTTTCAAGTGCTTTGGTCTCCAAAGACCCAATGTCCTGCACATCAAAAGGAGATAAGTCAGACACATTGAATGAGGAAGAGACATTATACTCACCTGGTAGTTTGAGCCTGTAGGCATTGTCATTGATGTGTTCCACCACTTGGAATGGTCCATATCCCCGGAAATCCAACTTGTGCTTCCTTTTGTTGGGGAAGCACTCTGGCCTTAGGTGTAGCCATACCTAATCTCCTGGTTGGAACACAAGGTGCTTCCTCTTTTTGTTGATCTTGGTCTTGATCTGATCATTCCTCTTCTCAATCCTTCCATGTACTTGCTCAAAGATCTTCTTCATTGCTGCAGCTTTAGCTTCTCCTTCAAGGTCCATGGTCTCAGCTGGAGGAAATGGTGCCAAGCTCAAAGGTGTGTCTAGATTCTGGCCATAGACAGCTTCAAAGGGTGACATGCCGGTTTTGGAGTGCCTGGCTGAGTTGTAAGCGAATTCCACTAGAGGAAGGCTCTTTACCCAAGTGGTCAAATGGCGCCCAATGGTCGATCTCAAGAGAGCTCCTAAAGTGCGGTTCACCACCTCAGTTTTTTCATCCGTCTGAGGGTGGCAAGTAGTGGGGAACAATAACTTGGTGCCAAGCTTCTTTCACATGGTTCTCCAGAAGTGGGACAAGAACTTTGTGTCCCGGTCTGACACAATAGACCTTGGGATACCATGGAGCCGCACTACCTCTCTAAAGAATAGGGTTGCGGTTTGTGATGCATCATTAGTCTTGGAGCAGGGGATGAAATGAGCTATCTTGGAGAACCGGTCTACCACCACAAACACTGAGTCTTTGTATTGAATCTTGGGCAGCCCTAAGACAAAGTCCATGGAGATGTCCACCCATGTCAATGTTGGAACCGGTAGAGGTAGGTAGGGACCATGAGGCTGGAGTCTAGACTTGGCCTTCTTGCAAGTGATGCATCTACCACAGTGAGTTGTCACCATCTTCTTCATCTTAGGGCAGTAGAAATGCTCCTTAAGGACACTCAGAGTCTTGTCAATCCCAAAGTGACCCATAAGGCCACCACCGTGAGCTTCTTCCACAAGTAACTCCCTCATTGAGCATTGAGGAATGCATAGTCTCTTGTCCTTGAAAAGGAACCCATTATGGAGGAAGAAATTGGTGTAGGCACTTGTTCCATGCTCCTCATAGGCTGCCTTTAGATCATGATCATCCGGATACAAAGTCTTCAAATATTCAAATCCAAGAACCTTAGCATCCATGGTTGCTATCAAGGCATGCCTCCTTGACAAAGCATCTGCTACTACATTGTCCTTTCCCTTCTTATACTTGATCACATATAGAAATTTCTCTACATACTCCAACCACCTTGCATGTCTCTTCTTCAGCACGGTCTGACCTCTGAGGTGTTGTAAAGTCTCATGATCCGTGTGGATCACACACTCCCGGGCCAGCAAGTAGTGCTGCCATGTTTGCATAGCCCTGACCAAGGCATATAATTCCTTGTCATAAGTTGGGTAGTTCAATGTGGCACCAGTCAGCTTCTCACTGAAATAGGCTACTGGCCTCCCTCCTTGAGTTAGAACCACTTTAATGCCCACTCCCGAGGCATCACACTCCACTTAAAAGGTCTTCTCAAAGTTGGGCAAGGCTAGGATGGGGGCGTGAGTCAGCTGGTACTTGAGCTCAAAGAAAGTCCTTTCTTGAGCTTCTCCCCATTCAAATCCGGTTCTCTTCTTGATCTAAGATGTTAATGGCGCGGCTAGAGTGCTGAAATCTTTCACGAACCGCCGGTAGAAGCTTGCTAGTCCATTGAAGCTCCGGACCTGGCTGATGGGGGGTTGTCTTGGCCAGCTGAGTATAGCTTCTATCTTCTTTAGATCCACCCTAAGGCCCTGAGAGCTAACAACAAAACCAAGGAAAACAACTTCTTTTGTGCAAAAGATGCACTTAGCTAAGTTAGCAAACATATGTTCTTTCCGAAGGGTTTTTAGTACTTGTTCCAAATGTAGCACATGATCAGATAGAGAAGAACTATAAATCAATATATCATCAAAATAAACAACTAAGCACTTGCCCATGAACGGTCTAAAGATATGTTGCATGAGGCGCATGAAGGTGTTTGGGGCATTGGAGAGCCCAAAGGACATGACCAGACACTTGTACAAGCCATGCTTGGTCTTGAAGGCTGTCTTTCACTCATCACCTTCTCTCATCCTAACTTGGTGATATCCACTCTTCAAATCCACCTTGGAAAAGATGGTTTCTCCACTGAGTTCATCCAGCATGTCATCTAGTCTTGGAATTGGATGGCGGTATTTGATGGTAATGTTGTTTGTGGCTCATCAGTCCACACACATCCTATAGGAGCCATCCTTCTTGGGCACAAGGAGTACAGGCACGGAGCATGGACTGAGACTCTCCCTCACATAACCCTTGGCCATGAGGTCTTTGACTTGAGCCTCAAGCTCCTTAGGTTCTGCAGGGTTAACTCGGTAAGCTGGCCAGTTTGGAAGTTGTGCTCCCGGGATGAAGTCAATTTGGTGTTCAATGCCTCTCAAAAGGGGCAAACCAGCTGGTATCTCCTCTGGAAAGACATCATTGTACCTGTCAAGAATAACTTGGATCTCCCTTGGCAAGACCGCATTAGTGTGCTCAATGTTCAACAAATCCTTATAGACGATTAAAACTACTTGACAAGTGGGATCAACGAGTGGGCGTCTAACATCACTAGGTGCAATCAAAAAGTTGGTTTTAGTCATGCATTTCTCCTTAGATAACTTAATTTGCATCTCATGGAATTGGGAAGGCAATAATGGGGCTAGGCTAATCCGCTTTTTATTCATCATCAAGGTATACTTATTAGTCCTACTATCATGCACAACCTCCCTATCAAATTGCCAAGGTCTACCTAACAGAATATGAGTAGCTTGCATAGGAACTACATCACAGAGAACCTCATCAACATACTTTCCTGTGCTAAAAGATACCTTGACTTGTTCACTAATCTTCAATTCAGTCCTATCATTCAACCACCTTAGTCTATATGGCCTAGGATGCTTGGTGGCTGCCAAGTTCAATTTCTGTACCATAAGATCACCCACTTCAGGGTAGGCCATTTCATCCTCCTCTTCATCAGCTTCCTCAGAGGGCTCCATCTCATCCTCAGATTCATTGTCACCGGCTGGAGTAATGATCATAGCCCTTGGGTTGGGGCAGTCTCTTGCATAATATCCATGGCCCCGACATTTGAAGCACATGATGTCCCTGGTTTTGGTTCCATTGGAGGCGGCTCTGGCTTCAGGCCTTGGCTTGTATGGTGGTCTTGCATCTTGGACTATTGCCTTGCCACGTTCAGGCTGTCTGGTGAAAGCCGGGTTGGAGCTGGAGGCATGCAGATTAGAGCCTGAGGCAGATGGTCTCCATGGAGTGTTGATCACAGCTCTAGTCCTGGTCTTCCTCTTGAGCTGGCTTTCCACTTGTGTAGCTAAGTGTAGTAGCTCATTAAGATCATTGTAGGAGTACATCTCCACCTTGCTAGCAATCTTCTCTTGGAGAATGTCCAAGAATTGGGCCATGAGAGTCAACTCGGCATCTTCTAGACCAAGCCGGTTTCTCAAATGCTCAAATTCTCCAAAGTACTCTTCTATACTCCTCTGGCCTTGGTTAAGTTTCATAAACTTCTTCTGGAGCTCTCTGTGGTACATGGGTGGAATGTATCTCCCCTTCATCATGAATTTCATAATCTCCCATGATCTAATCGGCTCCTCTCCTCTCCTTCTTCTCTTGGCTGAATCTTGATCCCACCAAGATAGGGCATGGTCAGTGAGCTGAGCTGCTGCATAAGCCACTTTCTTTGGCTCTTCAAACCCATAGACATCGAATATGTGGTCCATCCTCCTCTCCCAATCTAGGTAGGCTTCCGGGTCTACTTTGCTGGCAAAGGTGGGAGGAGAGATATTGAGGTGTGGGGAGTGAGCTCGCGGTGGATGGTGATGGCCTCTCTCCTCAGGTAGCCTCCTTTCTCTATGTCTTGGCCTTCAGAAGTGAGGTGGAAAATCTTACTCCTCGGACAGGCCTTCCATTCCCTGTTCTGGCCAAGGTGGTGGCACTCTCGGCTGCGGAGGCGGAGGCGCTTGGGCTGGCTGAGGCTGGGGCTGTTCTACTCGGCCAAGTCAGTCTCCTAGCTGCTGGAGCTGAATCTGGATGTTGGTCAGGATGTCTGCTAGAGCTGGGTCAGCCATCCTTGGTTTGGGTACCTTGAAACAAAAGTCAACATCAGTCAAAGGTACTTAAGCTAATTACCAAGAGATTAGTGCTAATGATTTTGGCTAATTACTTAATAAATTTAAACTAAACAAGAACTAGCAACTTAATTAAGCTTAAACACAACCCAAATAAACTTAACAGGAACCACCAAAGACAAGGGAATTCAAATTCAAATTTAAACTAGGCAGGAGACAATGTGACATCATCCGGGTGGATCACCGGCTGAGTCACTCGACCAAGGGTGGTATGGCCCTGGCTAAAAGCTACCCTGTCCACACCTAATTCTTTCTTCCCCAACTAGCTTCAACAATGGCGATTGTTTGTCTACACAGACTAACAAGCTAACCAGCACAACTAACAACCTAACACACGACATATTTAACAACCCTAGACAAAGATTTGAAACGCAAGCAAGCCTAAACTAAAAATGCACAAAATGTTTTAGAAACCCTAAAACTAAGAGATAGAAAGGTACAACCTTTCTTGGCAGGAACTTGAGCTCTGATACCAAAAATGATATGAGCCAAGCAATGGGAAGCGCTTGGGTGGTCGGTTGGACGGCCAGCTTGGACTCGGTGGAAATGAGTTTGAACAATATGGTCCTTGGTTGGCTTGGAGCTTGCGGTAGTGAGCCTTGGATAGAACCGGTTGGAAGAATGGTAAGGGATGAAGCGAATGTGCTAGTGGATCGATGGCAACACACCAAGTTATGAGTGAACTGGATCCAGCCTTCCTTGAAGAGAGACAAACTCAATCTTCAAAGGAATCACTTCCTTTCTTGGAGACAAACTCACAAATGCAAAGAAAGAAAAGATAGACCTATGCGGCCATTTAGGGTGAATGGTTCTAAAACTTGTCTACCATAAAAAGAAGGAGTGTTCTGCCTTTTATAGAGTACAGCCTAAAGACCTAGTTGACCACACAAACCGTGGTCAACAAAACAAACTCAAACCCAAAATAGACGAAGTCTTTTAACAAGCGACAAGACTAAAATATGACAAAGGCTAAACAAGTGCCTAAAGATAGGATCAAGCCTAATTTATTTTAAATGGACATATTCACATTAAACCAATGGACCTTCTTTAGCAGGTTTTCAAAGACTTTGTTGATGAAGTGGCTTCCCCCATCACTGATCACAACGCATTGGACTCCAAATATAGGGAAAATTGTGCTAAACAGCTTTATGATCACTTTCGCATCGTTGGTTGGACTGGCAACAGCTTCCACCCACTTGGAGACATAGTCAACGGCTACTAGGATGTATTTGTTGTTGTAGGAAGATGGAAATGGTCCCATGAAGTCTGTTCCCCAAACATCAAATAATACTACCTCAAGCATGGGGTTCTGTGGCATCTTATTTCTCTTACCCATGCTGTCTTTTCGCTGGCATGCATCACATCTGGTTATGTAGTCATGAGCATCCTTAAACATTGTTGGCCACCAGAAACCAGCTTGCAGTATTTTTTGGACAGTTTTGAAAGTAGCAAAATGTCCACCATATTCAGAACCATGACAGTGTGTCAAGATTCCTGTAACATCTTCCTCTGGAATACACCTTCGAAAAAGATGGTCCTTGCATTGCTTGTAGAGGTATGACTTATCCCAGTAGTAATGTTGAACATCCCTAAAGAATTTCTTCTTGTTATAACCTTGAAGTTCTGGAGGTGGAATTTCGCAGGACAAATAATTCACAAAATCTGCATACCATGATAGACTTAACTGAACTGCATTAGTTTCCATAAGACTATCCAATTCACTGTCTACAAGATGAAGCATTTGGATCGTGTGAATCGCTCTTCAGGTAATGAGTCATTGATAGGTAGAACGTCAGAAATCCTCATCCTGGATAAGTGGTCAGCCACACTATTTTCAATTCCTTTCTTGTCCTTGATTTCCAAATCGAATTTTTGCAGGAGCAGAATTCATCTCAACAGTCTCGGTTTTGCATCTTTCTTAGCCAGCAGATGCTTCAAAGCAGCATCATCTGTGTGTACTATTAACTTGGAGCCAACCAAGTATGATTGAAACTTCTCAAATGCATAGACAATCGCTAGTAGCTCTTTCTCAGTTGTAGCATACTTTTTCTGTGCGTCGTCTAGTGTCCTGCTGGCGTAATAGATCACATTGAGCTTCTTGTCTTTCGTCTGTCCCAAAACTGCTTCTACAACATAATCACTGATATCACACATCACCTCAAAAGGAAGATCCCAGCCTGGTGGTTGCACTATAGGAGCACTTGTCAAGGCTTCTTTCAACTTCAGAAAAGCTGTTGAGCATTCTTCATTAAAAAGAAACTTTGTATCTTTGCACAAAAATCTTGTGAGTGGTCTGACAATGCTCGAAAAAATCCTTGATAAACCTTCTGTAGAAACCAGCATGCCCGAGAAAACTCCTTCTTTCCTTGACAGATTTTGGTGGTGTAAGTCTGGTCATAAAATCAATCATAGCTTTGTCCACTTCTATCCCAGCTCCGAAATTTTGTGTCCTAGCACAATGCCTTCTTTGACCATGAAGTGACATTTCCCCAATTCAGAACCATGTTTGTTTCCTCACATATTTTTAGTACCCTGCACAAATTCGAAAGACAAACAGCAAAAGAAGAACCATACAAGGAGAAAAAATCCATGAATACTTCCATTATCTCCTCAATCATGTCAGAGAAAATAGACATCACACATCTTTGAAAAGTCACAGGTGCGTTACATAGTTCAAATGGCATTCTCCTGTAAGCGAAGGTACCATAAGGACAAGTAAATGTCGTCTTTCTTGATCCTGAGGGTGCATGGGCATTTGAAAGAATCCAGAGTACCCATCTAGAAAGCAGTAGTATGAATGATTTGCTAACCTCTCCAACATCTGATCAATGAGTGGCAATGGAAAATGATCTTTCCTAGTTGATGCATTAAGTTTTCTATAATCAATGCACATCCTATCATCAATAATGGTTCTTGTAGAAATCAGTTCATTCTGTTAATTTCTAATCACAGTAATACCCCTTTTTCGGAACTACATTAACAGGTGAGACCCAATTGTTGTCTGAAATAGGATAGATGATTCCTGACCCTAGCAATTTCAAGATTTCCTTTTTGACTACTTCTTTTAAGTTTGGATTTAATCTCCTTTGATGCTCAACTGATGACTTTGAATCATCTTCTAAATAGATTTTATGCATGCATAATGATGGGAAAATCCCTTTGATATCCTCTAAAGAGTAACATAAGGTTTTCCTATAATTTTTAAGCTCATGCAACAGCATAGAAGTTTCATCATCAGACAAAGAAGTACTCACTATCACGGATAAGTAGAGTTTGTTCCAAGAAAAGCGTACCTTAGCCCAGGTGGTAGTGATTTGAGTTCCAGCTTAGGTGCATTTTGCTCACTCCATTCGTCATTGCTTCTAGTCTTACCATTGCTGGCTTCTAAAACTTCCAACTTTGATTTATTCTCTCCCTTCAGTGGTTCGTGGGAATCCAGCATCCGCTTATACTGCTCTGCTTCCTCGTTCATCCTGATGGATTCTACAGACTCCTTGGTGAGAGCTAATTGCAGGGAGTCTTCGACAGCTAACTCCTCCAGATATTCATCTGTTGGAATGAGGAAGAATGATGAAGACAAAGTGAAGAAATGAAGCTACAGTGCTTTGATCAATTAGTAGGTGTCATGTTTCGTATCCAAACAAGCCTAGATTAGATTAGTATAAATACTTATCTCTCACTTCCTTTGTAAGTAAGAAGAGAAAATAATTATCTCATTATCCATAAAAATTTATTTTTCTCATTCTCTGGCCTCTAAAACTCTCTATATATTCTCTTGATCAATGGTGAATCTAAATCTATAATTCTTTCATGGTATCAGAGCCAGGTTGCATCAATCTGGGTAAAATTCATCATTCATTCATTGAATCAAGAAGAAAACATCTTCCTCTCAATCTTCTTCTATTTCTATTTCGACCGTCATCTTGCAACTCAAATTCCGGCCAAACCACGATTACTTTTGACGATCTGCTTTCTCTGGATTGTACATCGGCGAGGTCTGAAACCACACAAATTGGAATTGCATCATTTGACCCAGAAAATCAAACATTACGAATTTTCTTGCAATGGACCTCCGTGAGTTCGTCCGCCGCGAACCTCCGTGTTTCCCAGGTCATTCTGACGCCAATTCTTCATCAAATCGCATTTTTCAAAATCATAAACTCAAGTCCTTCGAGCCTAGTTTCTGTTTAAGGAAAGAAAAACTCAATTCCCTTACATTTGAAGGACGTTATTGAAGTGTTTCTGCTAGACGTCAGAAATCGCCTCTCACAAGAATCTGGTGATAAAATTCTTATTATTTCTCAGTTTTCTTAAAATATTTAAATCTGGAAAGTTAGATAAGTATCTTGTGAGGGTCTCCACGAAGTTTGGTTTCAATCAGAAGGGTTTAAGTCTTCAAGATTGATTTCCTTGACTTCTTTAACAAACCTTGAAATTCTGAAAAAGAAGGGAAACTTGAAATTTTTGGATTGGTTTAGTAATAAAATTCGAAAATTTTATTTGTTGATCATGGTTGTGAAGATAAGAACTGTTAGAAGTTGATCTTGTTGGTTGGAGTTAGTTAAAATATGTTGCAGGAGTTGGTTGAAGTTAGTTGAAGGGAGTTAGGTTGTTGACTTGGTTGGCAAGAAACTACTTACTACCAAAGAAGTAGATTGTGGACTAAAGAAGATGGAGGAAAAGAGACTGAGACAGTGGACTCTCTTCTTAAGTTACTGAGGAAGCACTCAGGAGAATAGGGCAAGAAGAAAGTTAACAATTTTAATTAGGAGAAGAAGCTACATGGAGATGATGGTGTGGAATTTCAGAGTATCAGTCCATGACGGGACCATGGTCGGGTCCACTTCCGACATGAACCACCACTGCAAAGAGGGAGTACTCGACGTCTGTGTAGGGTTCCACCGTGTTGCTCAGTTTTAGCTCCAAAGGGAAGACAACTCGATAAGAGAGCTTCTTGTAACGGCCTAGATTTTCGATGTACTTGAATCATTTTAGATGGATAACTAAGATGTGTGGTGGCTTCTTGATCTTCATCCTCTTTTGTACTTCTTGTAAGCTGCAGCATTTGTCACAGAAGAATTTGTCTTCAGCGTGAAGCGTTTCCGTGGAGCTGCAAGTTTTTCAAACAGTTCGTTATGGAGCTGTTCTGTTCGATATCAAGGCTTAGGTCTAGAAATGTTTCGTCTGTTGCTGTCACTGTTTCGCATCGCAAACACCTGGTCTCGTTGGAGATGATGATGATGAGGACAGCTCTTTCTGTTTCTTCAACCTGTGTACAAATTGCTTAGGCGCAATAACACCCGTTTTCTTCTTCTGGCAACTTATCTGAGAAAATAAGTCTGCCAGGCATGTCATAAGATTCTCTTCAGCATCGGCAACGCTTTTATTACTGGTTGGAGCAGCATTATCGATGGTTACATATCTTGAGCACCTGTTATGGAACGGAAAAGCGTAGTCTTGGGCTCGCACACTGGTTCTGGCAAGACTCTTGCTTACTTGCTTCCTATTGTTCAGCTGATGAGAGAAGATTATGCAACCCTTGGTAAAATAACAAAGCCGAGGCGTCTGAGGACTGTTGTTCTGTGTCCGACAAGAGAGCTGTCTGAGCAGGTTTACCGTGTGGCAAAGTCTGTAAGTCATCACGCGAGGTTCAGATCTATATTGGTTAGTGGTGGTTCTTGGATAAGAACACAGGAGGATTCTTTGAACAATGCAATAGACATGGTTTTTGGAACCCCTGGTAGGATTCTTCAGCATATCTAAGAAGGAAACATGGTCTATGGTGATATCGCATATTTGGTCTATGGGGATATCGCATATTCTTCAGCTAGAAGAACTTCTACAGGTTCTTGAACCTAGCC
Source organism: Streptanthus diversifolius (assembly GCA_039880935.1). NCBI lineage: Eukaryota > Viridiplantae > Streptophyta > Magnoliopsida > Brassicales > Brassicaceae > Streptanthus > Streptanthus diversifolius. Next base: position 13,066,708 of record JAXGFM010000012.1, on the reverse strand, counting down.
TAGCTAAAGGGAGGAAGGTGATGGTCTTCTGTAATACCTTGAATTCCAGCCGCGCCGTTGATCATTATCTATCTGAAAACCAAGTCTCCACTGTGAATTATCATGGTGAAGTTCCAGCTGGACAAAGGGTTGAGAACTTAAACAAAAAAAAAAAGTTTAAGGACGAAGAAGGAGACTGTCCCACGCTTGTGTGCACAGATTTGGCTGCGAGGGGACTGGACCTTGACGTCGATCATGTAATCATGTTTGATTTTCCAAAGAACTCTATTGACTACCTTCATCGCACTGGAAAAACAGCTCGAATGGGTGCTAAAGGAAAAGTGACGAGTCGTATAAGCAGGAAGGACCAAATGTTAGCATCAAGAATCGAAGAAGCTTCTTCAAGGACTATGAAACAATACCAGTGAGCTGATTCTCTCTTACCAGTCAAGGACTGGCGCAAGACCAACAAGGCATGATATTAATATTTCATAACATATTAGTCTAATTATTGCAACATAAATATTTAATGAAATTTTTTTGCTGTTAATGTTCTTCGCGTCTGTTCACCGCGTAGTGTTCACCAATGTTACTGTTAATCACAATACTATTCATCACAGTTACTATTTATCGGGTTACTACTCATCACTATATTGTTTAACGCGATACTGTTCACCGGGTTACTATCCATCATGATACTGTTCATAGCAATATTGTTCACCGTGACTGGTCATGCGATATTGTTCATCGCGGTTACTATTCATCACGATATTGTTCAACACGATACTATTCAGCGCGATATTGTTCATCGTCTTGCTTGATGAAAACCCACCAATAAAATCTAGAATCTGTTTTTTTTTTTTATAATTCATAATTTTTAATCTACTAAATGGATTTTAACATATAATATACCGTTGGAAAGATAATCTCAACCTCTACACATTGATATAAGTTTGAACATATTTTAAAAAAACAATTTTTGATGAGATTAAATTAAAAATCAATTTTCTTAACAAAATTTTATCACCATTCCTTAATGGGAGATTAATGGGTTCTATATGGCTCTAATACCACATGTAAATTATCCTTTATGATTATTATTTCTGAAATATATCCCACAACTATATAGGCCATTCAAAATCCACAAAAGCTTTTAAATTGATGATGAAAACCTTAAATATAAAACAATGGAGAATTTAGAAATTATGATTATCCATTGATCGTGAATTGCTGTATGAAATTCTTTGAAGATCATTTATTGATCTTCTCCTCTACACCTTATTCCTTTATCAATTTCTTTGATGAGAGAAATTTATTTTCTGGTTTTCTTATTGTTTTCTGTTTTTCTTTTCTAAGAGTTTTGTCTTTATAATCAATTTTTCCCCTTTCTCACTCCCTATTATGTTCTTTTATATATCTCAAATGGACATGAGGAGAAATATAGTTTTCTAACATTTATTTATTTATTAATACATCCTTATACTCTTATTTTATTTCATATATATACACATAATTAATACCATATTATATGTGTATATACATATCTTTATGAGAACAAATATAATGTTTATTTAGAACATCACATCAGGGTTCCCTTCCTTAGGAGGCCACCATGGACACAGTCTGGATCTAGAGATTTGAGGCTTTAATCAAGCCATAGATACCCTACTCATTAACATAGCCATTGAGACAAGCCACAGCCTCAACCCAACTTCAGATCAAGCAGAGAACAAGCACCTAGTGGATCACGACCCAGCCCAAGAAGGTCAAAGCAAGACTCAAGGAAGAAAAGGGAACAGCCAAGGAAAACACTTCAAGGAATTGCCACTCATTTCAAGTGACAAACGACTTACCATATTCAGCCTCTCATCAATTAGTGAAACAGTGCTTTCTGATTCTTGAAGGTCAACACCAAAACACCGCACTTCATCAAGGAACCCTAGGTCTATACGGGTTAAGCTAAGGGGGCGCCAAGGTAAGCAATGAAGTTTCCTTTTTGTTTGATTATTGGACTAATTCCTTTTCTTTTTGTTGTGTTTGTTTCCTCTTAGTCCTTTTATTTTAATATAGTAAGGCATTTCTCTCACCACCTAATTAATAGGCAACTAGGTTTTTGTTTTCTTGTAATCTGTTTCAATGACCCCTAGAAAGGCATAGCTGAAGGACTCCTTATAAAGTGCCACAACAGCCTTGTTATTTTTACAACTTATGAAATAAAGAAACCGAGTTTTGCCTTAGCAAATAAAACCCCTAGCCTCTGAGTCTTGTGAGAAGCAATCCTCCGAGCAACCGACTTATCAAGTCTCCCCTTCCATAGTCTTGTTGCGTCATACAATCCATTCCATCATTCAATCATCCATACTTGTTCTATTGTTGTGATACTTGGTGTTTCAAGAAGAGAGTGTTGAACAACTAACTTCTACATCACTGTGTGTTGCTTGTGAGACCTTGATGAGGGCACAAAGACCAAACTAGAACCCACCATGACGGTTCCAATTATAAGGAGATCACCAAGAACAAGGTCAGGGGCTACAGACCTAATGGAAAACTTCAACCAAGTCGTAGAGACATTGCTCACCAAGATAACCCTTGAGATAAGCCAAGAACTCGGTTCTTTCCTTGGAAAAGTGGAGGACGAACCACTAGAGGAACCAGGCCCGACCTAAGAAGGTCTAGACACAGCCCAAGAAGGCAAGGGAAGATGCCAATAAGCTTGCATAAGGGATTTGCCTCTTCTTTCAAACAACAAGCCACTTACCATTAGTTAATCGGTGCACCTTGGTCTTTAAGAAGTCAGCATCAAAACGCCACACTTCAAAGGAGCCCTAGGAACTACTTGTATAACCAAGGAGCCTCCAAGGTAAGTACCCAAACTTTCTATCTATTTATCTTGACTAATCCTTTCTTCCTTGTTTTGTTTGTTTCAAGTCCTTTTATTTTGGTAGAGTAAGGCTTTTGTCTCGCCACCCATTTAATAGGCAACTAGGTCTTCCTTTGCTTGTAATCTGTTTCAAAGACCCCTAGAAAGGCATAGCTGAAGGACTCCTTATAAAGTCTCACTGCTACCTTGTTATTTTGCACAACTTATGAAATAAAGAAACCAAGTTTTGCCTTAGCAAACAAAACCCCTAGCCTCGGAGCCTTGTGAGAAGCAATTTTCTGAGCAACCGACTTATCAAGCCTCCCCTTCCATAGAGTCTTGTGGTGTCATTCAATCCATCATAACATTCAATTGTTCCATACTTGTTTTGTTGTCGTGATACCTGGTGTTTCAAGAAGTGAGTGTTAAACAACCAACTTCTTCATCACCGTTTGTTACTTGTGAGACCTGGTGGATTCCAGATCATACATCAATTTGGTATCAGAGCTAAAATCTCCTAAGCCAGGTTCAATCAATCTAGTCTCTTAGTTCTGGCTTGGTTAGTCCATTAGTAAATATTGAAAGAAAACCCCATAAAAAAAAACTATTACTTACTAGTTAATATCTTGTTATTCTTCAATCTTTTTTCCTTATCTGAAAACACAAAAGAATTCATTGTTACTTGTTAACTTACTTGTTCACAATTTTTAGAACCCAAACCATAAAAAAATTAGTTACTGGAGTCGCCTAATTAAGTTTCCAAATTCCAAAAATAAAAAATTGCTAGGATTTCCTTTTCTTGTTTAAGTAGTTTTTCTAAATTCCTGAAAGACATAATAGATTGTTACTTAGTTCACCAAATATTAGAATTTTTCCATTTCCTAAATCCGAGTTTTATCCTATAGCTTATAAAGAGTAAACTTTCCATTTTTATTTGCAAACAATTGTTCCTTTTGTCCTATTTTCTTTTTCTATGTAAGATCCCATTAAATAATTGCTCTTTGAGGAATTGGTGTAGGATTCACATCATGGAGGAGACCGAACCTCAAGTGACCATGCAACACCTCATGGATGCCCTATGAGGTCTTAGTGATCGCATGAATCAAATGAAGGGATGCATACCAAATGTAGGAAACCCAAAACAGCCCGGAAGGCAACCACCCCAACCACCTCAAAACCAACATCCTCAACGCTTGGATGATGACACCACAAATGATGACATGCCTAACCTGGAAGCTGATGGAGAAATACCCCCTCCTGATCCTGACCCATGGCCTAGGAATAGGGAGAGACCAAGAATCCAAGATAGAGGGAAAGGAAGAGAAGGAGACTACCCACCTCATCCAGGCCGAGAAGTCAAGTTACAAGATCCAATCTTTGCTGGAAAGGTTGATCCGGAAGCTTACATTGATTGGGAGAAATGAATGGAGAATTTTTTTTACTACTATCAATACTCAGAAGAGAGGAAAGTGACCTTGGCAGCTCAACTCACGGATAATGCTCTCTCTTGGTGGGATAGAGAAGTGTCTGAGAGGATGAGGCTGAGGCGTGGTCAAGTACACATTTGGGATGAGATGAGAGACCAACTCCGAAAGAGGTTTGTCCCCACCAACTATTATAGAAACTTACAAAAGTATTTTAGAAAGTTATCACAGGAAACTAGGACGGTGGAGGAGAACTTTGAGGAGTTTGAGTGCATCAAGAACAGCCTTGAAGTGCAATATTCAGAGGAGACCTTGATGGCCCAATTCTTTGATGGTCTTCAAAACCGTATAGCTAGAAAGGTGGAGAGACAACCCTATGTTCACTTTGATTATCTATTGCACTATGACATTCAAGCTGAGCAACACATCAAGAAGAACTTAACCATTACCACTGGAGGGGGGACCACATGGAACCCATCCCCTCCAAAGGGGCTAGACAAAGGCAAGGAAGTAGAAGTGGGAAATCGGTTCAACAAAAACCCACCAGATGTTTCTAAGAACGGAAGCCCGAGCAAGGTAAGAACCATCCTGATGAGGACATCGAGCCAGCCATTGCACCAGTCATTCCACCTGGACCACTCACACGGTACAAGAGGAAGACGTTAGCAGACATGCTCGACATGCTACTGGAGAGTGGAACCAGACCAGACTTCGAGCTGCCCATGACCAGCCCCGGACCGACCCATGCCAGCCGCCTCACGACCAGTCCCGGAGCTCACGCCTCGCCACTGTCGTCCCGACCACCCGACCAGCCAGCGTCCGGATCAGCAAGCCAGGACCCGTTACAGCTAGACAAGGAGCCATGGAGGTTCCTTCTAGAAGACTCTTCTTCCTCCGGTGTCTTTACCATTACCATCTGATAGAGACACCAAAAGTCGTGTTAGAAAATTGTACTCTTTTTCCTATCTTCGGTTTTGTCCCACTGGGTTTTCCGAAGAAGGTTTTAATGAGGCAATACTATTAGTGCGCAATACGGTGAAGACTTGTTCACAATTCCATCTCATTCACAAGTCTTCCTGCGAATTCTAGCCTAAGTATTATTGGGCTTTTCTATCTTATTTCTATTATTTTTAGACTAAGTGTTTAAATGGGTTTAAGTCATGTTGACTAATTAGGGCCCATTTTCTATTAGTTGCCAATAAATGAACTACATGTTGTTTTAATTCTTGTAAGGCTAAACGCCAAGGCGTTTAGCCTAAGTTGTAACAAGGCATTATATAAGCCTTTTGTCTACACTTTAATAAAATAACAAGCATTTTTGACAAAACCTAATGACTAGTGTCTAAACCTAAGAGGGGCCGCCAAGTACCCCTTGCAGCAGCCGTGTGCTTCATCCTAGTGTGGCTGGAGTTTTTGGAGTATCACAAGCCCCTTTCACAGCTTGTGTGGTCCCTTTGGTCAACCCCTTCTTCCCATCGATTTCTGTCCAGCAACCTGAGCTTCTCGGTAAAAGACAGCCCACGCTTGGTTCTTACATCATCTGGTATCAGAGCTTAAAGCTCCTGCTCATCAGGTTGATTTTATCCTTTTGTTTTTGGCGATTTTTCATTGTTTTGTGCAACAGTTTTTGGCTTTTGATTGTGTTTCTTTCTCTTTCCTCTGAGGTTCTCGGTAAGAAGGAGAAGAATCAAGTGACATACCACAAACATCTTACAAAAAAAAATCAGGTTCTATCATTCCTTGTTCTTTTTTTTCTTCATAATTCAAAAAAAATAGAAGAATTTTGTTTGTTTAATTGCTTGTTTGTTGCTAGAAATTTTTTTGAAGACAAAAAAAAAACAAAATATTGTTTAGGTTGTTTTAAATCAACTAAGGTTCTTAGAAACTCACCTAGAACACCTTCACCATACTTGAAATCCATAAGAAGCTTGTGTGTTTTGTTTGTCTTGTGCAAGTTTTGGTCTTAGTCCTTCTAGTAGAGCCGCATTTGCTTGTTAGGTTTAGCCTTGAGTCAATCTTGATTCCCAAGCCGCATTATGTTTAGCTTAGCAGCCCACCAGTCCGTTAGTCCTAGTACTATAGTTCCGCGTTCCAGTCCTAGCTCGCCAACTCACTAGTTCTTTCTGTCCCGCATAGCCCCATAGACTGTCTCGTGAGTTGTCTAGCCGCTAGGTAGTCTTGCGTCCAGGTTTAGGTTTAGCGAGTCAGTCCATAGTTCCCCCGTATCCTTCGTGTTGTTAGTTGGTTTAGGTCTAGGTTAGATAGCGCGTCCAGGGCCTCCCCTGTTCCGTGTCTCAGCCTAGACTCCCATACGATAGCGGGTCCAGGGCCTCCCCCGTTCCGTGTCTTAGCCTAGACTCCCATACGATAGCGTAGGTCCGCGTTGTCCAAGGCCTCTAGTCCGCGAACCAGCCTGCAGCTCGATTCATTAGGCGGCTAGGTTTGCATAGCTCATCTTAGTGTCTAGGTTCTTACTCTAAGTTTTTAGGAAGTTTCCCTAGCATTTATACATCATATTAGATAGTTTCCATTATTTTCCTAGTCTTAGGTAGTTTTCCAAATTTTCATAGACATTAAATTAGTTTTCCTTTTTAGTTTTAGGAAGTTTACATTTAGGAAAATATGCATTAGTTAGTTTTCCTTTTAGAAAAATTGCTTTTAGGAAATAGGAAATAAGTAGATTTTCCCCTAGTTTAGTATAGTTTCCATTTTATTAAATTAGGCCACTAATTTAAAATCTTCCATTTTGTTAGATTCACTTTCTAGATTTAGGATATTTTTCTTTTTCTTTGATTGTTTCTTTTTTTTTTTGTTTAGTTAGTTTCCTTTTATTTTATAATTAAAAAAAAATACTATCTGTGGAAATTTTCATTTTAAGGAAAGTTTCCATATTTAGCAAGTTTCATTTTCGGGAAACTTTCCATTTTCAAAATTTCATTTTTTCGGAAAAGAAAATATGTCAGGGAATGACGAGTCCACGTCTGGGCAGCCAAATCCGACAATGATGCAGCTGTTGCAAACATTGACTGCCCAGATGTCAACCTTCACGACTCGCCTCGAGCGTTTAGAGCAGCCCGTACCAGTACCTGCCGCACCATACTATCACCACGATCGATCACCCATGGGTCGACATCAATACTACGAAGAGCCTCCACCACCACCTCGTCTACCAGTGCCATATCCCGAGGTTAAGATGAACCCACCTCCCTTTTTGGGAAAACTTGATCCTGAAGAGTACTTAGACTGGGAGAGACGAATGGAGCTCCTCTTCGAGTACTACAACTACGACGATCCCCGCAAAGTCGCCCTAGCAACGGTGCAATTCACTGACCATGCACTGGTGTGGTGGGATCGAGATGTCACCGCTCGCAGGAGAGCTCGGATAGGTCCTTTGCCCTCATGGGTCGAACTCACACAGATAATGAGGAGACGCTACGTCCCGCCCCACTTCCACAAAGAAGCAAGACGGTGTCCAAATACTTCGATGAATTCAAGCATCTACGGAACCGACTCGATGTAGACGAGTCCGAGGAGAGCCTTATGGCCCAGTTCATCGACGGCTTGCACGAGTCCATAGCAAGAAAGATAGAATTGCAGCCATATCATGATTTAGGCGAGTTGTTCTACCTAGCAGTCCAGATCGAGAAGTGCCATAAGCGTAAACTTGCCGCACCTTCTCGACCCAAGAACATGTGGAACACTGGTTCCAAGCCTTTCGAGAGGACGACTCAGCCCATTGATCCACGCCTTAAGGGAGAATTCGTGGCCAGCAGCTCAGCTCCCAGACTATCTCTAGCCGCCCCAAAACAGCCTAGCACCGCGCCCACGACCCAGCCTCAGCGGAGCAGCGAGATCGTCTGTTTTAAATTTAAAGGCAGAGGACACATGTCTCGGGAATGTCCCACTCAACGGACAATGGTACTCACTGCTTCCGAAGACTACGAATCCGAGGACGAACAAGAGGAGCCAGCATTTCCGACACACCATCAGTCCGACGAGGACATTGAGTTCGCCGACTCCGGAGAAATGCTAATGATCCGACGTGTTCTCAGCTCAAGATTCGAGCCAGAAGAAGAACAGCAGCGAGAGAATATTTTCCACTCTAAATGCAAAATTCTTGGGAAAGTGTGCTCGTTATTCATCAACGGAGGGTCCTGCACCAACGCCGCCAGTAAATACATGGTGGAGAGACTGGGATTGCCTGTGACCAAGCATCCCAAACCCTACAAGCTTCGATGGCTGAACAACAAGACAGAGTTGTACATCTCAGACCAAGTTAAGGTCTCTTTCAACATCGGCAAATACCAGGACCAGGTCACCTGTGATGTCGTCCCGATGTCAGCTGGACATCTTCTGCTCGGACGACCTTGGCAATTTGACCGAGAGACTACGGATAAAGGACGAACAAATTTCTACTATTTCGTCCACGACAAGCGTAGATACAACCTCGCACCAATATCTGCACACGCCGTTCAAGAGATGCAATCTAAGATGGCGAAAAATTAACATGACTGAAAGGAGAACTTCTTTATAAATCTAGCAAACATGCGGAAAGCCACATGCACCTAGGACACTCAGGTCGTATTAATGCTCTACAGAGAGAGCCTGCACACGACTAGTACCCAGTCATAATTGCCTGTCGAGATCCGTGCCCTGCTAGACAAGTATGCCGACGTCTTTCCGGACAAAATTCCAGCCGGCCTCCCATCTATCCTAGGGATCGAGCACCACATGAACTTAGTTCCCGGAGATCAATTACCCAACCGCCCTGCATACAGAGTAAACCCCAAGGAGGCTAAAGTGTTAGAACGGCAAGTCCAGGACCTCATAGCTCAAGGCTACGTTCGAGAAAGCCTTAGTCCTTGTGCCGTCCCGGTTCTTCTAGTACCAAAGAAGGACGAGAGCTGGAGGATGTGCGTCGACTGTCGCGCCATCAACCACATTACGATCAAGTACTGGCACCCCATTCTGCGCCTGGACGACATCCTAGATGAACTCAGCGGAGCCGCAGTCTTCTCCAAGATTGACCTGAAAAGTGGATATCATCAAGTAAGGATGCGCGAAGGAGACGAATGAAAGACTGCATTCAAGACCAAGCAAGGTCTTTATGAGTGGCTAGTGATGTCATTCGGCCTGTCAAACGCTCCCAGTACTTTCATGCGCCTTATGAACGAGGTTCTTCATCCGTTCATTGGCAAGTTTGTAGTGGTCTACTTCGACGATATTCTCGTCTACAGCACGACCTACTCAGACCATCTGGAGCACCTAGAGGCCGTGATTACCACCCTGCAGAAGGAGCAGTTGTACGCAAATCTCAAGAAATGCACTTTCTGCACCGACCAAGTTGTTTTTCTTGGTTTCGTCGTGAGTTCCCAGGGACTTCGGGTGGACGAAGAGAAGATTAAGGCCATACAGGATTGGCTAGTCCGTTAACGTCGACGATAAAGAAGAATCAAGACTTTCGCTGGGGGCCAGAACAAGATAAGTCTTTTAAGCTGCTGAAGGAACGCCTTACCCACGCCCCAGTCCTAGTCCTGCCGGACTTCACTCAGACATTCCAGGTCGAGTGTGACGCCTCAGGGATCGGCATTGGAGCCGTCCTTACACAAGGCGGACGACCTGTCGCCTACTTCAGTGGGAAATTAAGTGGAACTGCACCTAACTATCTGACATACAACAAAGAGCTCTATGCCCTCGTCCGCGCCTTAGAGACTTGGCATCATTATCTGCTTGCCCGGGAGTGCGTCATTCACACTGACCATCAGACACTCCAGCACCTCAGAGGACAGTCTATGCTGAAGAAGAGACATGCCCGTTGGTTGGAGTACATCGAGACCTTTCCATACGTCATCAAGTATAAGAAAGGAATGAACAACGTTGTCGTTGATGCCTTATCTCGTCGATACAGTCTGATTTCAGTCATGGAGTCAAAAGTTATGGACTTCGAGATAATCAAAGAGCTGTACGCTAACGACGCAGATTTCTCTCATGCTTACCTAGAGCACGGCAAGGGCAACTACAGCCGCTTCTTTCGGGTTCTTCTTTAAAGACAAACGACTTTTCATTCCGAGAGGATCGATTCGAGAGCTGCTTCTCAGAGAGGCCGACGGTGGAGGTCTCATGGGTCACTTCGGCATTGACAAGACCTTAAGCATGCTTAAGGAACATTTTTATTGGCCCCATCAGCGACGAGATGTAGAGGCACACTGCACCAGATGTCTTATTTGCAAGAGGGCTAAATCCAAGATGCATCCGCAAGGCCCTTAGATGCCGCTACCAGTCCCATCTGCGCCCTGGACAGACATTTCCATGGACTTCGTCTTAGGCCTGCCGAAGATCAACCACAAGGACTCCATCTTCGTAGTGGTCGACCGATTCTCCAAGATGGCACACTTCATCGCTTGCAACAAGACCAACGACGCAAGCCAGACTGCCTCCTGTTCCCCGGACGATCGTATCAGACTGTAACACCAAGTTCCTGAGCCACTTCTGGCGAGTATTGTGGCGAAAATTGGGCACTAATCTCCTGTTCTCCACCGCATACCATCCACAGACTGATAGACAGACCGAGGTTGTCAACCGGACCTTGTCCCAGACCTTGAGGGCAAAAATTGGCTGCAACTTGAAGAATTGGCTGGAGTGCCTTCCGTACGTCGAGTCCCTTACAACATGGCTACACACTCCGACACGAAGCGTTCCCGGCTTCAACCCAACCACGCCTATCGAGTTCACACCCATACCATTGGGAGACGCCATCAGCTTGGAGGGATAAGCAAAAGCGGACTACATCAAGCGACTTCATGAAGAGACCAAGGCAAATTTGGAACAACGGAACATCCAGAACGTCAAAAACGCCAACAAAGGCCGCAGGCACATGGTTTTCAAGGAGGGAGATTGGGTTTGGCTATATCTGCGACCAGAGCGATTTCCCCAACGACGGAAGAGCAAGATTGCAACCCGGGGAGATGGCCCATTCCGCGTCCTTCGGAAAATCAACGACAACGCCTACCAGATCGAACTTTCAGGGGAGTATAACGTGTCTAGTACGTTCAATGTGTCTGACTTAGAGTTGTTTGATGCAGGTGATGAATTCGCTTTGGATACCAAAGCACTTCAAGAGGGAGGGAATGATGAGGACATCGAGCCAGCCATTGCACCATTCATTCCACCTGGACCACTCACACGGTCCCAGAGGAAAGCGTTAGGAGACAAGCTCGAAAGCTACTGGAAAGTGGAACCGAACCAGACTTCGAGCCGCCCATGAACAGCCCCGGACCGACCCATGCCAGCCGCCTCACGACCAGTCCTGGAGCTCACGCCTGGTCACGGTCGTCCCGACCACCCGACCAGCCAGCCTCCGGATCAGAAAGCCAGGGCCTGTTCCAACTAGACAAGGAGCCATGGAGGTTCCTTCTATAAGACTCTTTCTCCTCCGGTGTCTTTACCATTACCATCCAGTCGTGCTAGGAAATTCTACTCTTTTTCTTATCTTCGGTTTTATCCCACTGGATTTTCCGAAGAAGGTTTTAATGAGGCAATACTCTTAGTGCGCAAGACAGTGAAGACTTGTTCACAATTCTATCTCATTCACAATTCTTCCTGCGAATTATAGCCTAAGTATTATTGGGCTTTTCTATCTTATTTCTATTCTTTTTAGACTAAGTGTTTAAATGGGTTTAAGTCATGTTGACTAATTAGGGATCATTTTCTATTTAGTTGCCAATAAGTGAACTACATGTTGTTTTAATTCTTGTATGTCTAAACGTCTTGTAGTTTAGCCTAAGTTGTAACAAGGCATTATATAAGCCTTTTGTCTACACTTTAATCAAATAACAAGCATTTTTGACAAAACCTAAAGACTAGTGTCTAAACCTAAGAGGCGCCGCCAAGTACCCCTTGCAGCAGCTGTGTGCTTGAGCCTTGTGTGGCTGGAGTTCTTGGAGTATCACAAGCCCATTTCACAGCTTGTGTGGTCCATTCGATCCACCCCTTCTTCCCATCGATTTCTAGAAACCTGAGCTTCTCGGTGAAAGACAGCCGACCCTTGGTTCTTACATCACAACCCCTAAGAGCCCATGACATAACATGTTACAAATGCCAGCGTAAAGGACATTATGCAAGATAATGTCCAAACCAAAGGGTCATGATACTCAACGACCAAGGGGAGTACGAGACCGAGGAGGAAGCTGATGAAGAACTTTCAGGTTCTGATGAAGAAATAACCAACTATCCTGAGGTAGGCGAGACCTTAGTCACTTTAAGAGCTCTCAGCGCCTTGTTTGATCCATAAACCGTGCAAAGGGAGAACATCTTTCACATAAGGTGTAGCATTGAGTCCAAGGTATGTAGTTTGATTATGGATGGTGGTAATTGCACTAATGTGGCTAGCAAGAACCTTATTGACAATCTAGGTCTTAAAACAACCAAACATTCGCACCCCTACAAGCTCAAGTGGCTCAACGACAAAACTGAGCTAAAGATTGTGAAACAATTCATAGTGCCTTTTAGCATAGGCAAATACTCAGACCAAGTGAAGTGTGATGGTACCCATGCAAGTAGGACATCTTCTTTTATGGAAGTCATGGCAATTCGACAAAAAAACTATCCACCATGGTCGCACCAATGTCTACACATTCACTCATGAGAACCGCAAGTACCATCTAGATCCTCTAACGCCTCAATAGGTAAATGAGATGCAAATCGTCAGGTGTGTAAGAAGCTGTATTACCTAAGGAGGTGCAGCAACTATTAGACCAGTTTAGGGACGTCTTTCCAGAAGAGATTCCTGCCGGCTTGCCCTTCATTAGAAGTATTCAGCACCAGATTGATTTGATCCCAAGAGAACCTCTACCAAACCGCCCTGCCAATAGAGTTAACCCAAGTGAAGCAAAGGAGCTCTAAGCACAAGTGCAAGACCTGATGTCGAAGGGCTATATTTGTGAGAGTTAAGTCCTTGTGCTGTGCCCGTCCTGTTGGTGCTTAAGAAAGATGGGACTTGGATGATGTGAGTGAAATTTAGAGCTATAAACAATATCACCATCAAATATAGACATCCAATTCCAAGACTACATGACATCCGAAATGAGTTAAGTGGAGCCACTATTTTCTCTAAGATAGATTTGAAGAGTGGATATCACCAAGTTAGGATGAAGGAAGTTGATGAGTGGAAAACTGCCTTCAAAACCAAAAGAGGCCTATATGAGTGGTTGGTAATGCCATTTGGGCTCACCACTGCCCCTAGCACATTCATGCGCCTTATGAACCATGTCTTAAGGGCATTCATCTGTAAGTTTGTAATGGTTTACTTTGACGATATCCTGGTCTATAGCACATTCCGTAATGATCATATGATTCACTTAGAGAAAGTCCTAGAACTATTGTGCTTGGAAGGCTTATATGCAAACCTAAAGATACATATTTTGTACCGATCAATTGGTGTTTCTAGGCTTTGTTGTAAGTTCTCAGGGATTAAAGGTTAATGAAGAGAAGGTTAAAGCTATCCAGGAATGGCCCACACATACTACAATTGGGCAAGTGAGGAGTTTCCTTGGTCTACCTAGTTTTTGTCGATGTTTTGTTTGAGACTTCAGCACAATAGCCGCACCTCTCACTTCAGTCATCAAAAAGGACGTTGCCTTCAAGTTGGGAGAAGCGCAAGAGCAAGTTTTTAAGGAACTCAAGGACCGCCTCACATGCACCTGTTCTCGTTTTACCTGACTTTGATGAAACATTTGAGATTGAATGTGATGCCTTAGGAACATGAATTAGCGCCGTCCTAAGTCAAAGTGGTAGTCCAGTAGCGTTTTTCAATGAGAAACTTCATGGAGCTACTCTAAACTATGCCACCTATGACAAGGAGCGCTTGCTTTGGTAAGGTGTCTAGACTCTTGGAAACACTACCTTTTATCTAAATAGTTTGTTATTAATACAGATCATGAGACTCTAAAGTACTTGAGAGGACAAACGACATGCTAGATAGTTAGAGTTTGTGGAAACTTTTCCTTATGTTATCAAGTATAAGAAAGGAAAAGAAAACATAGTAGCTAACACCCTATCAAAGAGACATGCCCTAATCTCTACCATGGAAGCTAAGGTGATGGGGTTTGAACACATCAAAGACCAATACAAGGAGGATCCGGATTTTGGGGAGCTCTACACTCAATGCACCAGAGGCGCCATAGGATCTTTCTTCAAACATGATGATTTTCTTTTCAGGGACAAGAGGCTTTCCATTCCTCTAGGCTCAATTTGTTAGCTAATCCTTAGGGAAGCCCATGAAGATTGACTCATAGAACATTTTGGAGTGGAGAAAACCCTTAGCATCGTGATGGAACATTTCTTCTGGCCTCACCTCAAAAGATATGTGAAGCGCTTCTGTGCCAAGTGCATCATTTGCCTTAAGGCAAAATCCAGATTGCATCCACATGGTCTCTACATTCCATTACCTATTTCTAGCATGCGTTGGGTAGATATTTCCATGGATTTTGTTTTAGAATTTCCAAAGATAGGAAACAAGGACTCAATCCTTGTTGTGGTGGTTTGATTCTCAAAGATGGTACACTTCATTCCATGAAACAAGACAAATGATGCTACCCAAACTGCCAACTTTTCTTTAAGGAAGTAGTGAAGCACCATGGCTTGCCAAGGACCAATTGTGTCAGATGGAAATACCAAGTTCCTCAGCCACTTTTGGAGAAACTTGTGGAGGAAATTAGGAACTAAAATTATCTTCTCAATGAATTGCCACCCCCAAGAGGATGGCCAAACTGAAGTTGTCAACTGCACCCTCTCCACCTTGTTAAGGGTAACTGTGGGTAACAATCTTAACAATTGGGTGATTGTCTTCCATTCATTGAATTCGCTTATAACTGTTTGCCACTCTCTACTACTAAATATTCTCCTTTTAAAGTTCTTAATGGGTTTAAACCCCTTACCCCATTAGATTTACAGCCTATGTCCAACAAAGAACAAATGGTGAGCCAAGATGGAGAATCAAAGGCTGAGATGGTTAAGAAGATACACTAAATGGTCAAAGAGAACATAGAGAAGAAGAATAAGCCAAGAACTCCACATGAGGAGTTAAATGGTCAAAGTGTTGCCAGGAGTTAAAATTTGAACCAGGCGATTGGGTATGGCTCCACATGAGGACAGAACAATTTCCAAGCCAACGAAAGTCCAAACTTGTATCTAGAGGAGACGGCCCATTCAAAGTCATCAGGAAGATCAATGATAATGTCTACCAAATAGAGTTCCCAGGTGAGTTCAACATTTCCTCAACATTTAATGTTACTGATTTATCTCCCTTTGATGCAAGAGACACAATTATGAGGACATAATCTTCTCAAGCGGGAGGGAATGATGAAGGCACAAAGACCAAACCAGAACCCACCATCATGGTTCCCGTTCTGAGGAGATCTCCAAGAACACGGTCAGGTGCTAGCTACTATGCCGTGGAGACATTGCTTACCAAGATAGCCCTTGAGACAAGCCAAGAACTCGGTTTTTTCTCTGAACGGGTGGAGGACGAACCACTAGTGGAACCAGGACCGAAACCAGGCCCGCCCCGAGAAGGTTCAGACACGGCCCAAGAGGCAAGGGAAGACACCAAGAAGCTTGATTTACGGAGTTGCCTCTTATTTCAAACAACAAACGACTTGCCATATCCAGCTCCACGCCCATTAGTGAAACGATGTACCTTGGCCTTTAAGAGGTCAGCATCAAAACGCCACACTTCAAAGCAGCCCTAGGAACTACTTGTGTAACCAAGGTAAGTGCCCAAACTTTCTATCTACTTTTCTTGACTAATCCTTCTTTCTTTGTTTTGTTTATTTCAAGTCCTTTTATTTTAGTAGAGTAAGGCATTTGTCTCGCAACCCATTTAATAGGTAACTAGGTTTTCCTTTTCTAATAATCTGTTTCAAAGACCCCAAAAAGGGCATAGCTGAAGAAATCCTTAAAAAGTCCCACTGCAGCAAACAAAACCCCTAGCCTCCGAGCCTTGTGAGAAGCAATCCTCTGAGCAACCGACTTATCAAGCCTCCCATTCCATAGAGTCCTGTAGCGTCATTCAACCCATCCCATCATTTAATCCTTTCATACTTGTTTTGTTGCCGTGATACTTGGTGTTCAAAAAGAGAGTGTTGAACAACCAACTTCTTCATCACCGTGTGTTACTTGTGAGACCTGGTGGATTCTGGATCTTACACCAGACCTGGTGGATTCCAGATCTTATATCATCTTGGTATCAGAGCTAAAAGCTCCTAAGCCAGGTTCTATCAATCAAATCTCTTAGTTTCTTGCTTGTTATTTCATTTAGTATAAGACCTTAAGAGAAAAATCCAAAAAAAAAGTTATTGTTTCATTGTTAGTCTATCATCCCTGTTGTTTATGCAGTTTGTTTCATTTGAACCCCTAAAAGGATTCTTCATTACTTGTTTGATTGCTTGTTCACGATTTGTTAAACCTAAAAGCCATAAATATTAGTTGTTAAAGTCGCCTAGTTAGCTCCCATAATCAAATAAAAAAGTTAAGTTGCTAGAATTTCTTTTTCTTTTTTAAGTAGTTTTCCTAAATTTCAAAGATAAACGAATTGTGCTTGAATTGTCTGGCTAATCTATAGGCTATTTAAAATTTTCTATTTTTTTGTTTCCTAGATAAATCTTGTGTTAAGTTTAGAATCTGCTAAAGAGGAAATTTCCATTTACTACTTGCAAGTGATTGTCTCTTTTGTTTCTTTCTTTCCTTTTCTGTGTGAGAATCCATTAAACACTTGATCCTTTGAAAAGTTCATGCAGAGTACACGTACACCTACTATGGGAGATGCCGAGCCTCAAGTGACCATGCAAACGGTCTTGGACGCCTTAACAGGACTTAGGAACCGCGTGAACCACATCGAACAACGCCTACTAGAAGGTGGTAACCCCAACCAACCAGGAGGAGTACCTAAGAGGCAACCACCTCAGCCACGGAAAAAACCAACCCCTTCAACCTTCTGATGAAGACACCACTGATGATGACATGCCTAGCATTGAAGAGGATGGAGAGTTACCCCTCATGCCCCTGACTCGAGACATAGAAGACAGGAGAGACAAGGAGGCCAGGAGAGAGGAAGGGAAACAGAAGGAGATTACCAACACCATACAGGCCGAGATATTAAGCTACAGGCTCTAACCTTTGTTGGGAAGGTTGATTTGGATACATAAAACAATTATGAGAAGATGATGTAAATCATATTTGAGTACTATCAATACACCGAGGAGAGGAAAGTGTCATTAGCAGCAATACACCGAGGAGAGGAAAGTGTCATTAGCAGCTGCTCAACTCACTGACAATGCCCTTGCTTGGTGGGATCGAGAAGTAGCCGAGAGAAGAAGGTTAAGGCGTGGGCAAATCCACCTTTGGGATGACATGAGAGTCCAACACTATAAGAGGTTTATTACTACATACTATTATAGGGACTTACAAAAGCGTTTTAGAAAGTTGTCTCAGGGAACTAGAACGGTGGAGGACTAATTCGAGGAATTTGAGAAGATCAAAAACCGCGTGAAGTCTAAGATTCAGAGGAGACCTTGATGGCTCAGTTCCTATATGGACTTCAAGACTGCATGGCTAGAAAAGTGGAGAGACAAAATTATATTCACTTTGATGATTTGTTTCACTATGCCATCCAAGCAGAGCAACATATCAAGATAAAGTTATATATCATCGCACAAGGGAGAACTACTTGGAACCCACCTCCTTCAAAGGACCTAGACAAAGGAAAGGGAACAGAAATAACCTTGCGGCTCAATAAGTTCACACCAGAAGCTTCCAAGAACTGCAAGCCCGAACAAGGTAAGTCCCAACCTCAAAGGAATCGTGATATAACTTGTTGTAAGTGTCAGGGAAAGGAGCACTACGCACGGGAATGTCCCAACCAAAGGGTCATGATAATCAAAGAACAAGGAGAGGTTGAGACCGAGGAGGAGCCTGAGGAGGAACCGACTAATTATGATGACGAAGTGACCAACTATCCTGAAGTGAGAGAGATTTAAGTCACCAGGCGAGCCCTCAGTGCAATGTTTGATCCAGAGACCATGCAAAGGGAGAACATCTTTCATACCAGATATCGCATCGAATCCAAAGTATGTAGCTTGATCATAGATGGTGGCTCTTGCACTAACGTGGCTAGCAAGTATCTTCTTGTTGATCAGCTAGGTATTAAAAGAACCAACCATATGCACCCCTACATGCTTTACTGCCTCAACGACGAAACTGAGCTTAAAATTACAAAGTAAGTAATAGTGCCTTTCAGCATAGGCAAGTACTCAGACTAAGTGAAGTGTGATGTGGTGACAATGCAAGAAGGACATCTTCTCTTACGGAGACCATGGAAATTCGACAAAGAAACTCTCCACCTTGGTCGCACCAACGTCTACACATTCAGTCATGAGAACCGCAAGCACAATCTAGCCCCTCTCACGCCTCAAGAGGTTAATGAAATGCAAAGCGCCATGTCCAAGGGTTCCAAGGTAAGCAAGACCAACTTATATGCCACCTCAAGTCATGTGACTACTATTGGGTCCAAAACACAGGTGATACTAATGGTCTTTAGACAAAAATATTTTTTAAGTTTAGACCGGTTTAGGGACGTCTTTCCAGAGGAGATTCCAGCCGGCTTGCAACACCAGATTGACCTGATCCCTGGAGCATCCCTACCTAACCGGCCTGCTTATAGGGTCAATCCGAGGGAAGCCGAGGAACTTGAAGCTCAAGTGTAAGACATGATGTCTAAGGGCTACATCCGAGAGAGTATGATTCCTTGTGTTATTACGGTCTTGTTTGTGCCTAAGAAAGATTGAACTTGGAGGATGTGTGTCGACTGTAGGGCTATAAACAACATCACTATCAAATATAAGCATCCCATACCGAGATTAGACGATATGTTAGATGAGCTACGTGGCACCACATTGTTCTCTAAGATAGACTTGAAGAGTGGATACCACCAAATTAGATTGAAGGATGGAGATGAATAGAAGTCCGCCTTTAAAACCAAGAGACATATATATGAATGGTTAGTCATGCCATTTGGACTCACCAATGCTTCTAGCACATTCATGCGACTCACGAACCATGTCTTAAGGGAATTCATCTGTAAGTTTGTAGTGGTTTATTTTGATTATATATTGGTCTATAGCACATGCCTCACTGATCATATAAACCATTTAGAGAATGTCCTAGAACTATTGCACTTGGAAGGGCTATTAGCCAACTTAAAGAAATGCACATTTTGCACTGAACAATTGGAGTTCACAAGGAATTAAGGTAGATGATGAAAAGATAAAAGCCATTCAGGAGTGGCAAACACCTACCACCATTGGTCACGTGAGAAGCTTTCATGGTCTTGCCAGCTTCTACCGTCACTTTGTGAGGGACTTCAGCACTATAGTCGCTCCACTCACCTCAGTTATCAAGAAGGACACCGCCTCACTCAAGCAGCTGATGGTGCGACCAAGAAGGATCAAGACTCTCACAAGGAACAAGAAGGCATGGATTCAACAGAAGAAGAGAGTGAAGAGGAGGACTCTGAAAGCAAAGAAGATAAAGATCATCAGGGGGCCCAGAAAAGGAATTCAAGATGGCCCAAGAAGGAGCCCACACGGCCCAGCAAGGGAATGCAAGGTCGACGGCCCAAGAAGGAACCCATGAGGCCCAAGGAGTATGTGCACACTCAACACCTCAAAAATAATAAATAGATTGGATGACCCAAACCCAAGCCCAAGAAGGAGTCCACGAAGAATCTGAACAAACAGCTCAGGCCCAATAAGTTAAAGATTTGTGGTTTGGCCCATTAATAATATCCAAGAGAAAAGCACAAAGTAATGCCCTTTATGCCTTAGGGAAATTCGCTGGAGCAAGGGAAAGGGAGACTAAAAATAAACCAGCCAATTGGTTAAATGTGTTTTTGGTTTGTAATTAGTCTCTTAAATTGAACCAGGTTTTAATTAAATTAGGGAATAAACCAATATGGTTAAATTAGGATTATGTTAGAATAATTAGACACTAAACCATTCAGGTTTAGTTATGGTTTCCCCGTATGGGTTATTAAATACATGTAGTCACCCTCTTGGCAGGGTACACACGATTTTGAAGCAATTTATCAGAGAACTTTTCTTGTTCTTCCTTTTTACTTTCTCAGTTCAGCTTAAGAAGATTGAATTAATCACCAGAAGGGTAGAATGATCTATTGTTATCATCCATAGCTCTATATCAGGGTGAATCTGTGCTATTGGATCTGCAAAACATCCTTTTTAGGGCAACCATAAACCTTAAAGAGGAATCGACACATCAAGGAGTGCTAGTAGCCTCCATTACCAAGTGGTATCAGAGCCTATTGAAGGTTAGGGTTTGTCGAAATCACCTTGAATTCAACCCCTTATCACACGATCTCACCTCCTATCGATCTGTTTTCAATTTTTTGTTATTTCATAAATACTTCTTCTCTTTATAGGTTTTCTAAGTCAACTGAGCCTCTCCTGAATCACAAAAGAAAACAAAGAAAATAATCTATCAAAAAAAAGAGAAAAGAAAATAAAACAAAAGAAAACAAAAGAAACTCTGTTAGGATTAGGTTAATCTGCTGACGTAAAAAATCTTGAAATCTTTCTATCTGAAGTCACAGTAGGTTAAAGCTCTAGATCTTAGGTGATTTGGCGTTGATCAATTCTGAACTTGTGAGAATAGCAAGAGGAATTGAATACTGAGAGACCAAAAGTTAGAGAGGGTTTTTTATCTAATAGTTTGTCAAGTTATTTAAAAAAAAAATAGAAAATTCAAATGAAGAAACTCCCAAAGAAGAAGAAACCACATGACCCCGTAGGTTTGGTCGGCTACAGATGGAGGTTATGATGGATGAGATTACTAGAAGGCTTCAAACCATCTTTGAAAACAGAGCTAACCAAGCTAATGGTTTTTTTCTAGGGAGTTGACCCCTTGCTGGTAGACCAGCTCATGGAAGAAGGTTAGCCAGATGAGGACACTTTGGCAGAGGTGCCAGATTGGGAGCTAGGCAACCGCCAACCAAAGCCATAAAAGGCGCCCCTGCTCCTTCTTCAACTCACGATGACAAAGGGAAAGGAATTGCAACCCCAACTTCCATACCAACAAGGACAAGAAACATCAAGTGTTTCAGGTGTCAAGGATTTGGTGATTATGCTAATGAATGTTTTAACAAGAAGGTCATGCTTATTTTAGATAATGGAGAAATAACATCTGAAGATGACCAACCAGATGAAGAAAGAGTAGCCTACCTTGTTCAAGGACAACTATTGGTGACTATGAGGACTTTGAATGCACAACCTAAGGTTCAGGAGTAAAGAGAGAATTTGTTTCACACTCGGTGCCACATTCATGAGAAAGTTTACAGCCTGATCATTGATGGAGGAATTTATACCAATGTGGCAATTCAAACACTTGTAGATCGACTCAATCTAGCCACTCAAAAATATCCTCAACTATACCAGCTGCAATGGCTCAATGAAGAAGGAGAAATGAAGAGAGAAAATACCATTGAGCATTGGTAATTATCAAGATGAGATTAGTTGTGATGTGTTACACATGGAAGCCAGTCACATACTACTATGGAGACCTTGGCAATATCACAAGAGATCAATCCATGATGGCTTTACCAACAGACACTCCTTCACTCATAAAGGGAAGCAACTCACGCTAGTACCACTCACCCCCCCCCCCAAGAGGTGCATTATGACCAGATGCAGTTGAAGCAGAGGAGAGAAGAAGCAAAGGCTTCAGACAAGGTGGTCCATGCCGAAGGAAACCCTACGGTAAGTCACTATAGCCTTTTTGCTATTCCTAGTGATGTAAAGCATGCAATGATTGATCAATAGTACATGATGTTATTAGTTTGCAAGGAATTGTTTACTAATTCTTCTAACCTGACTCCGAAACTTCTGAGAGAGATTGAGCTTCATTTGCAAGATTACAGGGTTGTTTTCCCAGAGGATCAACCAATAGGACTACCTCCACTAAGAGGTATAAAACACCAAATCGATTTTGTACCTGGCGCCACTCTTCCAAATAGACCAGCCTACAGAACCAACCCTGTGGAGACAAAGGAACCTTAAAAACAAGTTAATGAACTCTTAGAGAAAAGGCACACTCGCGAGAGCCTGATTCCCTGTGTTGTACTAGTTCTGCTTGTACCCAAGAAAGATGGAAGCTGGCGCATGTGTGTTGATTGCATAGCCATAAACAATATTACAGTTAAGTATAGACACCCTATTCCTCGCTTGGATGATATGCTAGATGAGTTATATGGATCTTGCATCTTTTCTAAGATTGATTTAAAAAGTGGATATCACCATATTAGGATGAAAGAGGGTGATGAATGGAAAACTGCTTTTAAAACAAAACTAGGATTGTATGAATAGTTAGTTATGCCTTTTGGATTCACCAATACACTTAGCACTTTCATGAGACTAATGAACCATGTTTTAAGAGCTTACATAGGAAGCTTTGTGGTAGTTTATTTTGATGATATCCTTATCTATAGTAAAACAATGAAAGAACACCTTGATCACCTTAGACAAGTTTTGGATGTGTTGAGAAAAGAGAACTTATATGCAAATAGAAAGAAATGTTCTTTTGGGAAAAATAACTTGGTTTTTCTAGGTTTTGTTGTTACTTCTCATGGCATTCAGGTTGACAAGAAGAAGGGAATGGCCCACGCCTCGACGTATTGGAAAGGTAAGAATTTTCCATGGACTTGTTGGATTCTGTCTAAGATTTGTGAAAGACTTCAACAATGATCAACCTTGGATAGATTATGGATTTTATATTGGGATTGCCTAGAACTAATAAAGGTAAAGATAGCATTTTGTAGTAGTTGATAGGTTTTCTAAAATGACAAACTTCATACATTGTCATAAAACAGATGATGCAATTTTAGTAGATGACTTGTTCTTTAGAGGAATTGTTAGATTACATGGAATGCCTAGGAAGTTTTTCTGCTCTTTTGCGAGCCATAATCAAAAAAGAAAAATTTAGCACTTGTGAAGATTGCTTGCCTCATGTGGAGTTTGCTTATAATAGATCCATACATTCAATCACATAACTCACCGCTTTAGTATACGGTTTTAATCCACTGTCCCCCTTAAACTTACTTGCTTTGCCTTTGAAAGAGCAGACTAATCTTGATGGCCAAAAGAAAACTGAGTTTGTTAAGTATTTACATGAGCAGGTTAAAAGAAATATTGAAGAGAGAACAAAGATGTATGCCAAAAAGAAGAATAAAGACAAAAAATAACTAATACTTGCACCTGGAGATCTCGTTTAGATCCATCTGAGGAAGGATAGGTTTCCAAATGAAAGATAATCAAAGTTGATGCCTAGAGTAGATGGTCCCTTTCAAGTACTAAGGAGAATCAACAACAATGTCTATCAGATTGATCTCCAAGGTAAGTATACTATAAGTTCTACCTTCAATGTGTCTGAATTAATTTCTTTTGTTGCATATGAATTGGATTAGAGGTCAAATCCTCTTAATAGAGGAGGGGATGGTGCGACCAAGAATGATTAAGACTCTCACAAGAAACAAGAAGGCATGGATTCAACAGAGAAGAGAGTAGAGAGGAGGACTCCCAAAGCGAAGAGGAGAAAGATCATCAGGCGGCCCTGCAAAGGAATGCAAGGCCGATGGCCCAAGAAAGAGACCATGCGGCCCAGCAAGGGAACGCAAGGCCGACGGCCCATGAAGGAACCCATGAGGCCCAAGGAGTCTGTGCAAACTCAACAACTCAAAAAGAAGAAATAGATTGGATGGCGTAAGCCCAAGCCCAAGAAGGAGTCCATGAAGAATCATAACAAACAGCCTGAAAGATTATAAGATTAAGAGATTCAGAGATTCAGATTTTTTATAGATTGAGAGAGAGAGAGAGAGAGAGAGAGAGAGAGAGAGAGAGAGAGAGAGAGAGAGAGAGAGAGAGAGAGAGAGAGAGAGAGAGAGAGAGAGAGAGAAAAAAGTGAGAATGATTATTATTGAGATTTTAGAAAAAATGAATTTCTTGCATACAAAGGAAGAGAGAGATAACTCTTTATACTAAACTATTCTAGGCTTGTTTGGATACTAAGATAACCTAATACATGTTTGACTACAAGGATAACATATTATTAATCACAAACAAGCCTAAGCTACTCCCTTTGGACACATGGCACCTACTTATAATCTAAGGCACACTTTCTTCATTTCTTCTCTTTGTCTACATCATTCTTCTTCATTCCAACACTCCACCTCAAGCTGAAGTCATGAAGAATGGTTAAGCTTGCAACCATGAAGCATTACCTCATTAAAACCTAAAGAAGGAAAACCCAATTGGGACAAAACATTTCTTAGGGAAAAAGAGTATAACACTCAATGATCAGGATCAGTGTTGTGGAATGGACATGAGGCCAAACCTTGGATAGATAGAGCAGCCACTCTTCAGTGTGGTAGCCTTGGTGAGCACATCAGCTAGTTGATCCTCACTCCTTGTGCAGCATGGTAAGATTATTTCATTTCCAATAGCTTCTCTCACCTTATTGCAATCCACCTCAATGTGTTTGGTTCTTTCATGGAACACTAAGTTGGAGGCAATATGTATGGCTTCTTGATTGTCACAATGGACAGTGATTGAAGACTTCAAGCTCACGCCAAGAATGTCAACGAGAAGTTGCTTCAGCCAAATGAATTTTGTGGTAAGCTTCCTCATAGCCCTGTATTCAGCTTCTGCACTAGAACAAGATACAACCTTCTGCTTCTTAGTCTTCCAGGTCACAAGATTACCTCCTATGACGGTGCAGTAGCTGGTTGTGCTTCTCATATCTTCTCTGTCTCCTGCCCAATCTGCATCACAATAACCTATAACTTCTGTGTTTCCATTACAACTCATCCTATACCTTGTTCTGTAGTACCTTTCAAGTATCTCAATATGCGAATGATCATGTCCCAATGCCTTATCTTTGGGTCTTGCATATGTTGAGAAACCTGATTCACAGCATAACATAAGTCAGGTCTAGTGATGGTTAAGTATATGAGCTTACTAACCACTTTTCTATACATCTTTGTATCATGAAACTCCTCATTTCCTAGCTCCCCCTCAGGTTCTATCTTGTAACCTTCTTCTAAGGGTGTCTTAGCTAGTTTAGCTTCCATCATATTTCTAGAGGTTAGTAAGTCCACAATATATTTTTCTGAGATAAGCAGAGACCTTCCTTGAATCTACACACTTCAATTCCTAAGAAGTATTTAAGTTCTCCTAGATCCTTAATATCAAAGACACTTTTTAAATAAGCTTTATTATAATCAATGTCTACTTTATCACTCCCTGATATGATTATGTTATCCACATAAATGAGTATAACCACAATACCTTCTTTACTATGAAGTGTAAAGAGAGTGTGTTCAACTTCTGACCTTTTGAAACCTCTGTCCCTTAAGGTCACATTCATCTTATGATACCAAGCTCTTGGAGATTGTATTAAGCCATAGATAATCTTTCTTAACCTCAGTGTATTGCCGCCACCTAATTAATCTTCTAGACCTGGTGGTGGTGTCATCTACACTTCCTCTTCTAGCCCACCTTGTAAGAATGCATCCTTAACAACCATTTGCCATAAATGCCAATCAAGGTTAACAGCAAGAGACAAAACAACATTAACGGAATGTAATTTAGCCATAAGAGCAAAGTTATCCATATAATCTTCACCATATGTTTGTGTGAATCCTCTAGCCACCAACCTAGCTTTATACCTATATATCTCACCATTGCTTTTATATTTAATGGTGAAAATCCATTTAGAACTTACAACCTTTTTCCCTTTTGGAAGAGTGGCTGGTGCATAGGTTTGATTCTTCTCCATAGCTTGTCTTTCAGCTGGAATTGCTTCTTTTCACTCCTTTGTCTCCATAGCTTCCTCATAGGTCTTTGAAATCTGCTCTTTATCAAGTCTAACAGTGAATGCAACATGAGAATCTGGTATATGAACTAGATTACACACTCCCTGGTCATGATGAACTACTGCATTATTGTAGTAGAAGTTAGGCGGGAATCTCTGCCTTGTACTTCTTCTAAGAACAACAGGTTATTCCCCTTTTTCTTCTTATTCTAGAGCATCCACAAGATTAGGTTGAATGTCCATTGGCCTTTTATAAGCTGATACTAAGATATTTTCTTCTGATACCTCCTCTAGATCATGTTTAGGTTCCTGGCCCCCTTCATGACCAAGGGGAGGTAATTAGCATGGTTGATGAGAAGGCAGCGCTACGTCCCGGGGATGAAGCCGCGCCTATGACTTAGTTTGAGGACGGGAGGCCGTGGATGGGACCATGGACGTGTCTGGATCAGATGGAGCCATGGACGGGCCATGAACAGATGGTCGAAGAGGTGGAGCAAGCTGGGACATGTTTGGGTTGCGCCTGGGATGGACCTGGGTTATGCCTGCGTTGTAGCTAGGTTGCGCCTGGATCGGACGTGGGTCGCGTCTGGGTGAACACGTCTCGGGCTGGGTGAACTCGTCTGGGTGAACGCGTCTGGGTGAACTCGTCCGTTCTTTCGAACATAGTCCGAAAGCCCGAACTCACAAGATCCGAACCCCAATTAAGACTCCTTCACGGTCGAGGTTTCTGAACCAAGACCGGATATCATGGTCGGGTATGCTCGGCCGAGACTTCAGAACATAAAATCTTAAAGGAAAGGAACAAGCTTACGATAAAACCGAAATAAGTACTTAATTAAAAATCTCAAAGGTTCTACAACCAAGATCCAACACATAACTAAATCTGAAACAACAACCCGACCTAAAGCCGATATAACGGTTGTAAGTACACATAAGTGTCGAAAAATCTTACAACCGTATACATACTCTAAGACAAGGGAAATGGGGGAGAAATCTACACCGGAACCGTCACGCCTTTCTTCCAACCAACTTGCGGGATCTGCAAGAATGAGTTCAGTCAGCTATATGCTGAGTGAGCGGATATAAAATACATAATAAAAACTTAACCCCAACCCGATGAGCAAGCACACACAAAAACAATAAACATAACGATCAGATGGAAGCAACCACACATAGTCCTACTCAACACTAGGACTCAACAACTCATAGACCAAACACAAGTCTATACTCAACAGACAGCTTAACCAAGCTTACTCTATACTACCCATGCGCGCCGTGACCTTAGCCTATTCCTTCCCGTCCCGGTCAGGTCTTTAGCCACACATGCTACAAGGCACCTACGAAGATGGACGGTACTCACTGCCCCGATCAGGTCCTTAGTCGCTACATGCTATAAGGCACCTACGAAGATGGGCTTTAGCCTGGCAAGTCGCTCACAGGATGGTGGCAAGCCATCCCTCGCATGCACACGGAATAGCTAAGTCACAAATTTCCCACAACTCAAACCCATAACCCAAGTCATATGCGAGTCACCGTCTCTCGCATGGACAACAACACAACGACTAACAAGACATGTCATATTCGAGTCACCTCTTCTCGAATAGACCAACACAACATAACAACAAACGACCTCCTAAACCTGACACCACTTCGTATCGCCCTCGGTCCAGTCTAGGCCTATTATTTGACCAACTGCACAACAATCAAACAAGAACATGTACAGCCAATCAAATAAGACCTAAACCAAACCTAAGGTTATACTAATGGCATCATTGGACCTAACACAACAACTCAATCAAACAAGAACATGCAAACATCTGATCAAACCATTAATATAGAACAAATGATCAAACATGCAACTTAAATGATAACTCATCAATCCACACTCATAAAATCATACTTAGACATAATGCCATAAAATACTTCACAATAAATAATCATGCATCATGAAACGTAAACCTCCATTTTAACATGCATAATACTTTCATGAAACTTCTAAAATCCTTCTTAAACCAAACACTTAAACATAAATGAAAAACCTTTGAAAACTTGCATGCATGAACTTTTTAAGAAAATACTTTGAAAACATACTTAATAATACCCATAATAATTTTATAAATACTAAGCTTGGATTTTAAAATCCAAACTGATTGAAAACCATGCATGCAATCTTTGAAAACCGATTTTAAAAACCTTTGAAAACCGATTTGAAAACCTTTTGAAAACGAATTTGAAAACCTTTGAAAACGATTTGAAAACCTTTTTAAAATAAAACCGAACTCATTAACCACATTCTTGCAAAAGAAAATCCAACTCACAGGGCAAAGCTCCTAAGGAACGGACTAGGCAGCTCACGGACAGCCTCTCCTCTTCCTCCCTAGCTCACGGCCAAGCTCCCTCTCCTCCTAGCTCACGGCTAAAGACTCCTCTTTCTCTCTCTCTCTCTAGCGATTTCTCTAACTTTCTCTCTAACTTTCTACAGGTTGCAAAAGGATGGGAAAATGGTTTAAGTGAGGCCAGGGAGTGGTATTTATAGCCAGGAGGTGAAGATAGTGGATTTTTCCAAGTGTGAACCATGCTGAATCAACCAATGCATGAAAACCACCATTTTTGCATGCAATTTGGAACTGCCAGCTGTCTGCCTCCACTCATGCAAGTTTATAAATTAATTAATCCATACTTAGTGGATTTTGACAGCTGTATACTCCACTGATGCATGCATGCAGGATTAATTAATTAATTCACCAAGTGGAATCCACATCAGCCGCGGGTCTAACGGATGGGTGCGGAACGGTCGTACGGCTGGTCGAGCGGACGGTTGGCTGGTCGACCGTATGGTATGAACTGACGGACGTATGGGTGGCTGTACGGAATGGGCGTTCTGGTCGTCCTAAGGTACGGGGCATTACATTCTCCTCTCCTTATAGGAATTCGTCCCCGAATTCACAACTCAACTCTTACTTCCTTGGTGCATAGCTCGGAATGCCTCTCAAAGGTTTGATACTCGATGAACTGTATTACGGAATCTTGAATTCGGAAACCTTCCTTGGTTTCTCCAACTCTTAAATCAATCCTTCATTCCTTAAGTTTTTCGTCCTTCGGTAGACTTGGAACTCCATCTGCGTGGACTGGTTCTTCTTGGCAACAGCTTCGTAAATACTTACGTTACCATCATTACTAGCCGTGTTACCACTTTGCAATACCTTTAATCCAGCTAAGGTCCATTTATTTGACCAAATGTGCAACAATCAAACAAGAACATGCACAGCTGACCAAATAGAACCCGAGCTAGATCTAGGGTATGATAATGGTTCCACTAAACCGAGATTCAACCATAACATCTCTTCCTGATTGCTCCGCCTAGATTGGTTATCAGACTCCAATGGCCTTGGTCAGCCACTAGTGATCATCCGTGGTTTATTCATGTTATACGTCTGGGATGTCCGTAATGGGTATTTCCGGAACGTCTGGCAATTATCCACGCGTTCGTCCTGATTGTTCATCCGTCTGGTCTCCTGGTCTGGGCACCCCGATGCTCACATCAACTTCATCATGATTGATTGTCCATCTTGGTAATCCCCTGGTCTAGTCTTGCTCGCTTGCACCCATTTTCTTAACTTCCTTCATCTTTTTCTTCAGGCCATAGCTCACTTCGATCTTAACCATCACAATGATTCCCCCTACCGAACTTGGTCACTTACGATAGTAACAACTCACACAGCTTCCTCAGCACACTTGGCAACAACCCGGGAAGGTTTAAAGGGTTAGGCTTTTAGGAACCCTAATTAGGCAACTACTCACCGAAGGCTCCATCAAAGGATTCTCTATAACTTGAGGCTACTAACTTAATGGAAGGGCAGCACACTTCACCATGACTAAGGAATCTGAGAACATCCTACATTTAACTTATAAACTAAGGCAACAAGGCTATAGGCTAGGCACGCCTAAAGCAACAACTCTAACAGCAACAGACCCGACTGAGCTATATTCATGCAATTCAGGTTCATGGCGAGGATAATCCGATCTGTCGTGCAACAATCAAACAAGAACATGCACGACCGACTATTGACTCTATCATGACACCCAAATCTAAGTCCGAGTTAAATTCGATAGATCGTGCAACAATCAAACAAGAACATGCAAGACCCATCTCCTAAAACTCAAACCCGACCTGAATGCTATTGACATGAATCAAAATACCCAAGCCTAGCTACCCAAACATAAGCACTTATAGCAAAGCCTAAAACAGCCTAGAAATCTACACACTTAACCACTCAAAATTACTTACCACAAACCAATCCCACAAAAATGCAATTAACACACATAATGAATCATGATCATGCACAAGCAAACACTGACTCAATTATACCAACCAGTCTCAGCCCAAGTCAAGGTCGATCAACCGTGCAACAATCAAACAAGAACATGCACGATGACCTTCCAAAACTCAAACCTGACTTGATTAGTATAACATGAGCCAATCATCCAAACATATGCACTCCCAAAGGTTAAGCCCAACATACCAGAATTTGGGGTAAAGGACAGAAGGATGCAGACCGGTTGTATCTAATGGCGCTTTCTTCCTCTCGGTGGCCGTGGCGGACGCGAGCTCTGACCCCTCAGACAAATCCCATATTGGTGACCCATCTCCCCGCAAGTAGTACACATAATGATGGTGTGATCCATCATGAGAGTCCTACATGTGCCTATCTGATGGCCCTCAAATCCGCACCTCTCGCATATCAGGACCGGCTCCTTCGATCGTCCCATGGGTTGGTCATGAGTGTACGTCCAGGCTTGTTCCAAAGTGTTCAGGGACCTCATGCCTTGCTGCACCCTCTCAACCTGCTCCGCGGCTAGTGTTCGCTCCACATTCTCCGCTACTCGTACTAAGGTCAGCAGATCCATAATCGTTACCCTATCTAGACGGATTCGCAGCTCAGGCCTAAAACCACTCAAGAACAACTGTACCATCCGATTTTCATAGTTCGGTTCGTAGCGGGTGATCTGTCGAAGTCGGTTAAACTCTGCCTCATATTCCCTCACGGTGCATCCCAGCTGGGCCAACGAATGGTACTGATCCATTAGTCTTTCCCTGGCTTGAAGAGGAAAAAACTCATGGTGAAACTCGCTGCAGAACTGTACCCAGGAGGCTTCAGGGTGGTTACTTATCTCGTTTTCCTTCTCCACTCTATACCACCAGTCTTCCGCGTCCTTCTCCAAGTAATATATCGCGACGTCTCTGCGGTATTCGTCCGGGCACTGCACTGCTTGTAGGTTCAGCTCCAGTCTCTGTAGCCATCCGTCTGCTTCCAAGGGATCTGTACTACCTGCGAATCTGTCCATCTCTAACATCCGCATCCGGAGCAGAATCTCATAGTAGCTTGGTCCAGTCCTTCCTTCTTGGTTTGTGGAAGAATCATCTCCTTCCGTTAGTGCTGATGGTATTGCTACCTGAGCTGGGTCCTGTGAGGCCACCTGTCTGGGAGTATTGCGGATTTCCCCAACTGATTCTCGTCGAGGTTCATCAGATGATCTTTCCTCTGGATTTTCTTCTACGGGATCCTCTTCTACTGGGTCTCCCTCAGGGTCTATCTCAATTGAGTCTGTCTCTGCTAGGGCAGGCTCCGTATCAGATGATATCACAATCAGCTCTGGCTCTTCTCTTGGCACTGGTCTTGGGCCACGATACAACCGTCTCAAACCTTGCCTCGTCCCTACCCTGTATGGATCCATCTGCAAAACAGAAACTTGTTACGAACTCATTAATGAAAGACGGACGTTCCAGTTTCCTAAACACCATTCCCAAAAAATTTCTTTTTCGAAAAGCGCTTAAGTCCTAGTGACTCGAAAACCATGCTCTGATACCACCTTTGTAACACCCCCGTCCCTAGTAGACCGGAGATGCTACGATAGGTCGGAATCCCACTCGTCCGTTCTTTCGAACATAGTCCGAAAGCCCGAACTCACAAGATCCGAACCCAAATTAAGACTCCTTCACGGTCGAGGTTTCTGAACCAAGACCGGATATCATGGTCGGGTATGCTCGGCCGAGACTTCAGAACATAAAATCTTAAAGGAAAGAAACAAGCTTACGATAAAACCGAAATAAGTACTTAATTAAAAATCTCAAAGGTTCTACAACCAAGATCCAACACATAACTAAATCCGAAACAACAACCCGACCTAAAGCCGATATAATGGTTGTAAGTACACATAAGTGTCGAAAAATCTTACAACCGGATACATACTCTAAGACAAGGGAAATGGGGGAGAAATCTACACCGGAACCGTCACGCCTTTCTTCCAACCAACTTGCGGAATCTGCAAGAATGAGTTCGGTCAGCTATATGCTGAGTGAGCGGATGTAAAATACATAATAAAAACTTAACCCCAACCCGATGAGCAAGCACACACAAAAACAATAAACATAACGATCAGATGGAAGCAACCACACATAGTCCTACTCAACACTAGGACTCAACAACTCATAGACCAAACACAAGTCTATACTCAACAGACAGCTTAACCAAGCTTACTCTATACTACCCATGCGCGCCGTGACCTTAGCCTATTCCTTCCCGTCCCGGTCAGGTCCTTAGCCACACATGCTACAAGGCACCTACGAAGATGGACGGTACTCACTGCCCCGGTCAGGTCCTTAGTCGCTACATGCTATAAGGCACCTACGAAGATGGGCTTTAGCCTGGCAAGTCGCTCATAGGATGGTGGCAAGCCATCCCTCGCATGCACACGGAATAGCTAAGTCACAAATTCCCCACAACTCAAACCCATAACCCAAGTCATATGCGAGTCACCGTCTCTCGCATGGACAACAACACAACGACTAACAAGACATGTCATAATCGAGTCACCTCTTCTCGAATAGACCAACACAACATAACAACAAACGACCTCCTAAACCAGACACCACTTTGTATCGCCCTCGGTCCAGTCTAGGCCTATTATTTGACCAACTGCACAACAATCAAACAAGAACATGTACAGCCAATCAAATAAGACCTAAACCAAACCTAAGGTTATACTAATGGCATCATTGGACCTAACGCAACAACTCAATCAAACAAGAACATGCAAACATCTGATCAAACCATTAATATAGAACAAATGATCAAACATGCAACTTAAATGATAACTCATCAATCCACACTCATAAAATCATACTTAGACATAATGCCATAAAATACTTCACAATAAATAATCATGCATCATGAAACGTAAACCTCCATTTTAACATGCATAATACTTTCATGAAACTTCTAAAATCCTTCTTAAACCAAACACTTAAACATAAATGAAATTTGAAAACTTGCATGCATGAACTTTTTAAGAAAATACTTTGAAAACATACTTAATAATACCCATAATAATTTTATAAATACTAAGCTTGGATTTTAAAATCCAAACTGATTGAAAACCATGCATGCAATCTTTGAAAACCGATTTTAAAAACCTTTGAAAACCGATTTGAAAACCTTTTGAAAACGAATTTGAAAACCTTTGAAAACGATTTGAAAACCTTTTTAAAATAAAACCGAACTCATTAACCACATTCTTGCAAAAGAAAATCCAACTCACAGGGCAAAGCTCCTAAGGAACGGACTAGGCAGCTCACGGACAGCCTCTCCTCTTCCTCCCTAGCTCACGGCCAAGCTCCCTCTCCTCCTAGCTCACGGCTAAAGACTCCTCTTTCTCTCTCTCTCTCTCTAGCGATTTCTCTAACTTTCTCTCTAACTTTCTACAGGTTGCAAAAGGATGGGAAAATGGTTTAAGTGAGGCCAGGGAGTGGTATTTATAGCCAGGAGGTGAAGATAGTGGATTTTTCCAAGTGTGAACCATGCTGAATCAACCAATGCATGAAAACCACCATTTTTGCATGCAATTTGGAACTGCCAGCTGTCTGCCTCCACTCATGCAAGTTTATAAATTAATTAATCCATACTTAGTGGATTTTGACAGCTGTATACTCCACTGATGCATGCATGCAGGATTAATTAATTAATTCACCAAGTGGAATCCACATCAGCCGCGGGTCTAACGGATGGGTGCGGAACGGTCGTACGGCTGGTCGAGCGGACGGTTGGCTGGTCGACCGTATGGTATGAACTGACGGACGTATGGGTGGCTGTACGGAATGGGCGTTCTGGTCGTCCTAAGGTACGGGGCATTACAGGGCTGGTCCTGGTTTGGGCCGTGCCAATACATACTCTGAACGTTCTGGAGCTAGTCTTGGCGCCTGGTGAGCTGGTCCTGGGCCAGGTGCTGGTTTCTTTGGAGGAACTATACCAATGCTTTCAAAGATCCTTCTTAGATTCTCAGATTGTAGCATTTTTATCCCTTTTGGAGAATAGCCAATGAACATGGACTTGGTGCTCTTTGGTTCCAGCTTGTTCCTAAGTTCTCCTAGTACTAAAACAAAACAAACACACCCAAATACTCTTATGTGTTCAATATTAAGCTTAGTTTTGTTTAATACCTCAAAGGAAGACAAATCATCTAGAACTTTTATTGGAGTTTTATTTATTAAGTAACATGTAACTACTAGAGCATCTCCCCAAAAACGTTTAGGGACCCTAAATCACTTATCATGTGATGAGAAGCTTTATAATCAACAATCAAAGGTTTAGAAGCTATAGATGTTTGAAAAGAAGCATGAAGTGATTTACCCAACACATTACTAGAGCTAAAGGCTTTGAAGAGAGCTTTCAAGTTTGATTTCTTCACAAACTCAGATGAAGAGTCATGGGCCGGATTGTTGGCCAAAGTAGATGTGGTTGTGTGTACCAGGTTGGAGAAGCTAGGGCCGCTTGTAGATGAAGCTTTGGATCTGTCAATGAACCAGCTTGGCTTCAACTCAGGATGAAGCATCCATCACTCCTTCTCGGTGTGACCGGTTCTCTTGCAGTGATCATACACGGTTCTCTTATTCTTGGATTCAGTTGGCGCCTTGAAGAAGCTTTTGTGGTCAACAATTAGTTCTTCCTTGTTTCCAAACAACTGGAGAGACCCTTGCTCCTTTTGAATCTTAGCACAGACATCCTATAAACTAGGAAGCTTGTCCTCCCTGAGAATGTGCTTAATCAAATCAACATAGTTAGTGTTCAAAGTCAAAAGTAACCCAAACATCTTATCTTGTTCTCTCCTTTCATGGAGAGTAATGGGATCAATTGTTGCAGGGTTTAACATCTCTAACTCTGTCCATAATGCTCTGAAGGATCCATAATGCTTTGTGAACTCAGCATCCTCCTGTCTAAGATCATTCAAAGATTTCTTGACCTCAAAAATTTTCATGAGGTTAGTAGTATTGTCATATACATTTTTTAAAGTTTCTCAAAGATCTTTAGCATTTTTACAATATGAATATGCTTCTAATAGAGATATAGATAGGGAGTTTTGAAGTATAGAAAGTACCATCTGGTCTTCCTGAAACCATTTGTTTTGATCATCTTGATCATCTGAGTCATCCTCTTCAATGGCTATGACAGGCGCCTTTGTAACATGAGTCCATAAACCTTTGCTGCACAAGCTTGTCCTCATGGTTATGAAACATAGGAGATAATTCGTCCCATGAAGCATGACTGGAGCCTTTATATTTGGTACTCCATTAGGCTTTATCTAAAACCTGCAAGATAATAAAACCAAAAAGAAACTAGACCAGACCACATGCGCCTGTCCAAACCGTTAGCAACCAGGGCGCATCAACCTCCAACAGCCTGCAACCGTCAGTAACAACCTCCAACAGCCTAACATCCCTTGGTCAAACAAATTCTAACAATTCTGACAGCCTAAATAGCAAAGATTCAGTTAATAGAATTGTTAAAATTATCTAATCCACTTTTGCCTCCAAAATTTTTTAAAAAAACAGATTCCTAGTAACATTCAAGAAAATATTTTTTGAAGACTAAAGCTCTTCGGAATGAAATGAAACTTCTTGAGACCCTCCAAAAGATCCTAAGTTTTTATCGTCCAAGATGTGCAAAAGATTAAGAAAAATTGAAGGTTTTAACACATATACCACAAGTAGGTCAAATTGAACATGTTGAGGAAGATTGATAACGAAAGCTTCTAAACGTGAAAAGGGGCAAAGCGGAGCTCCTGATTCATCAACTAGACTTGTTGTAATTGATTTTAGGGTTTGGAATCATTTGATTTGATGAATAATTAAGGGATATATGCTCGTTGCAAACCCGTAGTCTCGCGGCGAAGACGAACGCGACACCACCGGACTTGGACTTGGATAACTTTTGACTCAGACAACCAAATTGAATGAAACCACCGAAGAAGTACTCAAAACTCACCAGAGAAAAACAATTGAAGAAGAAAATGGCAAGAAAGGGAAGAGAAGAGGTTTTGCGGAATTGTGATGCCAGATTGATGAAACCTGGCTCTGATACCATGAAATATTATGAGATTCAGAGATTCAGAGATTTATAGATTGAGAGAGAGAGAGAGTTTAGAGAGAAAAGTGAGAATGATTATTATTGAGATTTTAGAAAAAAAAAATGAATTTCTTGCTTACAAAGTAAGAGAGAGATAACTATTTATACTAAACTAGTCTAGGCTTTCTTGGATATTAAGATAGCATAATATATATATTGCTACAAGGATAACATATCATTAATCACAAACAAGCCTAAGTCACTCCCTTTGGACACATGCGCCTACTTAGTATCTAAGGCACACTTTCTTCATTTCTTCTCTTTGTCTTCATCATCCTTCTTCATTCCAACAAAGCCCAGGTGCAAGAAGTTAAAGATTTGTGGTTTGGCCCATTAACAAGATCCATGAGTAAAGCACAAAGAAATACCTTTTATGCCTCAGGGAAATTCGCTGGAGCAAGGGAAAGGGACACTAAAAATAAACCAGCCTATTGGTTTAATGTGTTTTGGTTTGTAATTAGTCACTGAAATTGAACCAGGTTTTAATTAAATTAGGGAATAAACCAATAAGGCTAAATTAGGATTAAGTTAGAATAATTAGACACTAAACTATTATGGTTTAGCTAGTGCTTCTTCTTAAGGGTTATCAAATACCTGTAGCCACCCTCTTGGCAGGGTAGACACGATTTTGAAGCAATTAATCTGAGAAGTTTTCTTGTTCCTCCTCTTTGCGTTCTCTGTTCAGCTTAAGAACATTGAATTAATCACCAGAAGGGTAGAGTGATCTATTGTGATCATCCATAGCTCTATAGCAGGGTGAACATGTACTAATTGATTTGCAAAACATACTTTTTAGGGCAACCATAAGCCTTAATGGTGTGACCATAGATGCATTGGAAGACAAGCTGGAAACGAATAGCTTAGGAAGCCATGAAGGAGAAGGTTTGGAGCCAGATACATCAGATGAGGAGATGGAACGGGCCACGAAACACCTAGCACGATCACGAACCATGGACGAGGATGAGGAAGTACGACCGCAGGACAAGGGAGCATTACCGCGATCCACGGGTGAGGACGCACGATCTCAACCCATGGACGAGCTGGCATGAATGAGAACCGCAGAAGGCTCGGTTCCGATGCGACCCAAGGAGGTTTTGGAACAGACCACAGAGGACCTGCACCGCAAATCCACTGGACCACTTACTAGGTCAGGAGCAAAGGTTCAGAAGGAAGTTCTCCAAGCCTTATTAAACATGACGGTCCAGGGAGAAGAAGAGAAGAATGGACCAGCTTGTTGGTTCAATTGTTTTAGTCTTGTAAATTGAGGCCCAATAAGATTAGTTATGCTTAATTAGGTTTATTACTTAAATTAGACTAAAGTAAGCCAAGTTATTAGGGTTAAGACATTAATTAGGTTTACCACTTAAATAAGACCAAGGTAAACCAAGAAATTAGGATTAGGACATTAAACCACTTTGGTTTAATTAGATTAGGGTTAGATCAGGGTTAGCTTGTGTATAAATAAGACCATATGGCCGAGTTTTACAGCCACCAAACAATCGAATCTAAAACATATTTTCAGAGCTTTGCAGCCTCTTTTGTTATCTCTTTCATTACTTTCTCTGTTCAGCCCAAACACATTGATCTCTCACTTAAGGTAGAGGAATCTACTGTGAATCATCTCTATTGACAAAGCAGGACCGCCTCCTGTAAATAGAGAAGGGTAAATCAACCTTGAAGCCTCACAGCCTAAAGGAGAATCCGCCACACCCTTCAGGAGCTAGTAGCCCTGAATCACACCCCATCCATCCTTCAATAAGATCCATAGGATTTCAATCTATCCAGGACCTCACCAAGTGGTATCAGAGCCAATTGAAGATTATGGTTTGTTGAAATCACTTTTGATTTCATTCCATATCATTCGTATTCACCCCCATCGATATGATTTTTTTTTTTTAGTTTCATAAATAATTCTTCTCTTTCTATCTTTTGTAAGTCAGCTGAGTCTCTCCTAATTCACATAATAAAACAAAGAAAATAATCATTATAAAAAATCTATCCAAAAAAAAAAGAAACAGAGGAGAAATCCTGCTAGGAGTTGGTTAATCATGTGACGAAAAAAAAATCTTGCAATCTGTCTAACTTATTTCACAGTAGGTTATAGCTCTAGATTTTAGGTGATTGGGCTTTGATCTATTCTGAACTTTGAGAATAGCTAGAGGAATTGTACACTGAGTGACCAAAAAGTGAGAGAGAGTTTTGATCTAACAGTTTGTTAAGTTATTACATATATTATGGAGAATCTAAATGAAGGTTATGATGAATGAAATCACCAGGAGACTCGAAACAATCTTTGAAAACAGAGCTAATCAATCTAATGAAATTTTTTATGGAGTTGATCCCCTTGCAGGTAGACCCGCTCGTGGAGGTAGGCTAGCCAGAGGAGGGAGCTCAACTAGAGGCGCTAGGATGGGTGATAGGCGCAGGACTAGGCAAGAAGAGGAGGAGGAGCCGTTAGGTATGTCGGAGGATAGTGGTGAGGAAACTCAAACTTGAGGAGTCCAACGCCAATACCACAGGGTGCCTAGGCCGGATGATAACCTAGGAAGTCTCAAGCTCCGAATCCCACCATTCTCAGGGAAGAATGACCCTGAAGCTTATCTAGAGTGGGAAAAGAAGATTGAGTTAGTCTTCAGCTGCCAAAATTACTCAGAAGAAAAGAAAGTGAAGCTAGCAGCAACCGAATTCAATGGGTATGCTATAAACTGGTTGGAGAAGATTGCTACAACTAGGAGACGCAATGGAGAACCTCATGTCACCTCTTGGTTTGAGTTGAGCACAATGATGAAAAAAAGATTTGTTCCCATTCACTATGGGAGAGATCTGCACCAAAAGTTGAAAAGACTAACTCAAGGGACAAGGAGTGTGGAGGATTATCACCAAGAGATGGAGAGTTTCATGATCAAAGCTGAAATTGATGAGACTATAAAAGCTAGTATGGCGAGATTTCAAGGAGGACTCAACAGAGATATCCAGGACAGATTGGAATTGCAAGAATATGAGGATATGAATGAGTTGCTACACAAAGCTATCATCATTGAACAACAAAAAAAGGAGAAGCTTATGAGGACATCGTACCAACGACTGCACCACAAGTTCCACCAGGACCACTGACACGCTCCAAGGCTCGAGCCTTGGGAGACAAGTTCAACCAGCTAATGGAGAAAGCAGACGCCCAGGAGACAACGGATGCAGACCCACCAGACGGCTCAGGAGTTCATCAAGGCCCATTTGATTCAGCTAAGGAACATTGGAGGTTCCTACTCGAAGACTCTTCCACCTCCGGTGTCTTTACCATCACCATTCGGTAAAGACATCAAAAGACGTACTAAGAAACTGTACTCTTTTTCCTGTCTTCGGTTTTGTCCCACTGGGTTTTCCGAAGAAGGTTTTAATGAGGCAACACTCTTAGTGCGCAAGACGACGAAGACTTGTTCACACAATCCGCCACCCTTCACAAGTCATAGTCAAATTCGGCCTTATCTCATCAACAAGGCTTATCTATCTCATTTCTTCATTATTTAGATTAAGTATAAGTTTAGGGTCTTAAGCCCATATTTTTTGATGTTTAAGTTATTTGGCCTTAAGCCCATTTCTTTCTACAGCAAAAAGAACTACATGTTGTTTTTATTGGCACTACTTGTTGTTTGGATAAAATATCATGTCGTTTACCCTAAGTTGTAACTACAAGGCCTATATAAGCCTCATCACTTGCAAGTAATAATAGAACACGATTTTTGCAAACATAAACCCTAGTCTCATTGTCAATGGACGGCCTACTCCCCTTGGAGAGTTAGTCTCGTTCTTCTTGTTCCAAGAAGAACAACTTGGTGTATCACAAGTCTTTCGCAGCTTGTGTGGTCCTTTCAATCCACCCCTTCCATCCAACTCGCTTCTGAAGGTCTCGAGTTTCTCGATCAGCAGTTGCACTACCACTAAGCTTACATAATCTGGTATCAGAGCCTAAAAGCTCTTTAATATCATGTTGATTCTATCCTCTTGTTTTGTGATTTTTCATTGTCTTTGTTCAACAGTTTTTGGCTTTTGATTGTGTTTTTTTTCTCTTTCCCCTGAGGTTCTCTGTAAGAAGGAGAAGAATCAAGTCATCTACCACAAAACATCCTACAAAAAAAAAATACAAAAAAAATCAGGTTCTATCAATCCTTTTCTTTGTTTTTCATATTTAGAAAAAAAATAGAAGAGAATTGTTTGTTTCATTGTTTAATTATTGCTAGTTTTTTTTAAGAAAAGAAAAACAAAATATATATTGTTTAAGTTATTAAAACAAATTAGGGTTTCTAGAAAACTCACCTAGAGCACTTGTTTCTCCTTAAAAATCGTGAGTTCATAAGGGTTTGTGTTGCCTGCTTGCTGCTTACCTTTAAAGTCTAGGTTTTCTAGTTGTGTCGCATCCGCATTCTAGGTCTAGGGTTCCTTTGGTTGTGTCATGTCTAGTCTTGTTCCTAGGTTGTGCGTGTGTGTCCCGCGTCTAGATTGCTTGGTTCGCTTGCTTTCTGGTCACGCTTGCTTAGTTGTTGAGTCTGCGTCTTGGTTGTGTTGTCCGGGCTAGCGTGTTCCGTGTTGCATGCGTAGCTTAGGTCGCGTCTAGGCTTAGTTCTTGGTCGCGTTCAGTCCTAGCAGGTGTACCCCCTAGCATGTCCTGCGTGTACTTCAAGTCAAGGCTATGGTTCTTGTCGTCCAGCCGCGTCCGAGTCTTTGTGTGCCGAGCTAGCGTGCGAGTCCTAGTCCCGTCCGCGTGTGTTGTAGTTAGGTCGCTAAGGTCTAGCGTGCCCCGCATCTATCTTTAGGCTTGTCCTAGGTAGCGTGTCCCGCGTGTGTTGTTAGTCCAGTTCGTGCGAGGTCTTTGGTTTAGCTTTAGGTCGTGTTCGTGTTCCCCGATCGCGTGTCTAGGACTAGGTTCAAGTCGCACGAACTCCAGGTCGCGCCTAGTACCGTCCTGCGTCCGTTCCCTGGTCGCGTTTTAGTTCCCTAGGTTATGCGTGTCCAGTCGGCGTGTAGTTTTAGGACTTCCGAGTCCATTAGTCGGCTAGGGTTGTCTAAGTTAATTTAGGTCTAGATTCTTAGCTGTGAGTTTTTAGGAAATTTCCCTTAGTAATTTAGATAGTTTCCCTAAGTTTTCTAAACTAGAAAATTAGTTTAGGAAAATTCTCTAGAAAATTTTAGGAAATTTCCTAAATTTTATTAGATAATTATTTAGTTTCTATTTAGGATTAGGAAAATAAGTAGATATTATTCTCCTAGATATATAGCTTTTCATTTTAGATTCGACATTAATTTTTAGGATAACTTCCATATATTAGTTTTCTTTTTAATTTAGGAAATATATCTTTAGGATATTTCCTATTTTAGATTGTTTCCCTTTTTGTGTTTAATTAGTTTAATTAATTATCCATAAATAAAAATATAAATATCTGTGGGAATTTCCATTTAAGAAAAATTCTCATAATCTGCAAGTTTCTCTTTCCGGAAACTTTCCATTTCTGAAAATTTTCTTTTTCTCGGAAAAGGAAATATGTCAGGACAGGACGAGCCTACGTTTGGGCAGCCCAACCAAACAATGATGCAGCTACTGCATACATTGACTGCCCAGATGTCAACCGTCACGACTCGTCTTGAGCGTTTAGAGCAGCCGGCACCATCACCTGCCGCGCATACACATCAGCACCGGTATGACCAACCCGAGGCATACCACCGTGGTCTAGGAAGAGACCACTACTATGACGAGCCACTGCCGCTGCCCAGGCAGCCAGCCGTCCACCCCGACGTCAAGCTTTACCCACCTCCTTTCTCGGGAAAGCTAGACCCCGAAGAATACCTAGACTGGGAACGGAGAATGGAGCTACTCTTCGAATACTATAACTACGATGATCCACGTAGAGTTGCATTAGCAACAGCCCAGTTCACAGACCACGCGCTGGCATGGTGGTATCGCGAGATAGCCACTCGCAGGAGAGCAAGAATGAGAGCTCTAACTTCTTGGTACGAGCTGACCCAGCTGATAAGACATCGCTACGTACCACCTCACTTTCACCGAGAACTCCAGAGACGATTCAGAGCCTTACCCAAGACAGCAAATCAGTGTCTGAGTACTTTGACGAATTCGAGCACCTACGGAACAGGCTCGAAATGGATGACTCGGAAGAAAGCCTCATGGCTCAGTTTATCGACGGATTACATGAGTCGATAGCACGAAAGATCGAGCTGCAGCCTTATCACGACCTTTGTGAGCTTTTCCATCTGGCGGTTCAGATCGAGAAGAGCAACCGACGCAAGTCCTCAGCACCAATCCGACCAAAGAGCACTTGGGGTACTGGCCCCAAGCCATTTGACCGCGCTGCCCCCACCGGTGACCCACGACATAGGAGTAAGGCCGTGGACAGCAATGTGCCTACCAAGGCACAAACGACGACTTCCAGACCTAGTCCACCGACTTCTAACGTAGGTCAACCACAGAAGACCAGCGCCATTACATGTTTTAAATGTAAAGGTAGAGGGCACATGTCTCGCGAATGCCCTAACCAAAGTACTATGGTTTTTACTGCTTCCGGAGACTACGACTCAGCAGACGAGCAAGAGGAGGATCCTTCCACGGCAGACCCAATGTCTGAAGGGTAAGTAGAATACGCTGACTCAGGCGAGATGTTAATGATCAGGAGAGTTCTCAGCTCGCGACTAGAGCAAGAGGAGATTGAGCAGCATGAGAACATTTTCCACTCTAAATGCACCATCCTCGGGAAAGTGTGTTCTCTGATCATCGATGGTGGATCCTGCACCAATGCTGCTAACAAGTACATGGTAGAGAAACTTGGGCTACCAGTGACCAAGCATCCGAAACCATACGCTTCGTTGGCTTAACAACAAGACAGAGCTATATATCTCCGACCAGGTCCGAGTTTCTTTCAGCATAGAACGATATCAGGACAAGTTTTGTGTGACGTCGTCCCCATGTCAGCCGGACATCTCCTATTGGGACGACCCTGGCAGTTCGATAAAGAGACTACACATAATGGACGCGCAAACTTCTACTCCTTCGTCCATGATAAACGTAGGTACAACCTAGCGCCTATGTCCCCCCAAGAAGTGCACAGAATGCAATCCAAGATGGCCAAAGACCAGCATGCACGGAAAGAAAACTTCCTCGTCAACATAGCAGATATGAGGAAGGCGGTTAGCACCACAGGCACTCAACTCTCCTCATGTAATACCAGGAGGTCTTGAGCGCATCCGAGGCCACTAGAAGCACCTTACCCGCAGATGTCCAGTCCCTATTGGATAAATACTCGGATGTCTTAGACGAGATCCTCCCAGGGTTGCCACCTCTCAGAGGCATTGAGTATCATATCGACCTCATCCTAGGAGCCCAGCTGCCGAACAAACCAGCTTACAAGGTTACTCCAGAAGAAGCCAAAGAACTCGAACGACACGTTCAAGATCTCATGGCTCAAGGCTACGTCAGAGAAAGCCTTAGCCCCTGTGCAGTTTCCGTCCTCCTTGTGCCAAAGAAGGATGGAAGCTGGCGGATGTGCGTCGACTGTCGCGCCATCAAACATCACTGTCAAGTATCGGCATCCGATCCCGCGCCTCGACGACATGTTGGACGAATTAAGTGGAGCCTCTGTCTTCTCCAAAATCGATTTAAAAAGTGGATATCATCAAGTTTGAATGCGCGAAAGAGATGAGTGGAAGACAGCTTTCAAGACTAAGCAGGGTCTCTACGAGTGGTTGGTAATGCCCTTCGGCCTATCAAACGCACCAAGTACCTTCATGCGTCTCATGAACCAAGTCTTCCGGCCATTCATAGGGAAATTTTTCGTGGTCTACTTTGACGACATACTCGTCTATAGTGCGTCCTATTCAGATCACTTGGAGCACTTGGAGACTGTAATCTTGACACTCCAGAAGGAACAGCTGTACGCAAACCTTAACAAGTGTACCTTCTGC
This sequence comes from Streptanthus diversifolius, assembly GCA_039880935.1. Classification (NCBI taxonomy): domain Eukaryota; kingdom Viridiplantae; phylum Streptophyta; class Magnoliopsida; order Brassicales; family Brassicaceae; genus Streptanthus; species Streptanthus diversifolius. The sequence goes on along the minus strand of JAXGFM010000012.1, from coordinate 13,022,093 downwards.
ACGGATCAGGTTGTTTTCTTGGATTCGTTGTGAGCTCGCAGGGACTTCGAGTCGACGAAGAGAAAATTCGAGCAATTCAAGAGTGGCCCACGCCGACTAATGCCAGCCAAGTTCGGAGTTTTCATGGGCTAGCAAGCTTCTACCGACGATTTGTACGAGATTTCAGTACGATTGCCAGTCCATTGACAGCGACCATCAAGAAGAACCAAGATTTCAAGTGGGGTCCGGAACAAGAAAAGTCATTCAAGTTGTTGAAGGAGCAACTCACACGCGCACCTGTCCTTACACTGCCGAATTTTGATAAGAATTTTGAAGTAGAGTGTGACGCTTCAGGTGTAGGCATTGGAGTAGTCCTGACACAGGGTGGAAAACCAATTGCCTACTTTAGTGAAAAATTTAGCAGAGCAGCGTTAAACTACCCTACGTACGACAAGGAGCTCTACGCATTGGTCCAAGCTTTGGAAACCTGAAAACATTACCTGGTCTCAAGAGAATGCGTCATACACACGGACCACCAGACACTCCAACACCTCAAGGGTAAGACGACGCTCAAGAAAAGTCACTCTCGATGGTTGGAGTTTATTGAGACATTCCCATACATCATCAAGTACAAGAAAGGTGCAGACAATGTCGTAGCTGATGCATTATCCCGCAGACACAGCCTGATTTCGGTCATGGAGTCAAAGGTTATGGGATTTGAAATGCTCAAAGACCTCTATGCTGAAGTTCACGACTTCCAGGAAGCTTTCAAGGAATATGGTCATGGCAAGTACAGCCGCTTCTACTTGTTTGATGGATTTCTCTTCATGGACAAACGTCTTTGCATTCCCGGAGATTCAGTTCGCGAAGACCTTGAGTATGCTCGAGGAACACTTCTATTGGCCGCGTCAACGCCGAGATGTGGAACGGTCTAAGTCTAAGATGCACACCCAAGGCCCATACATACCACTACCGGTTCTGTCGTCACCTTGGACGGATATTTCGATGGACTTCGTGCTCGGCTTACCACAAGTTCATCACAAGGACTCTATCCTCGTCAAAGTAGATCGTTTCTCTAAAATGGCACACTTCATACTATGCAGCAAGACGAACGATGCAATTCAGACGGCAAATTTATTCTTCCGAGAGATAGTCCGCTTGCACGGCATTCCCAAGACCATTGTGTCCGACAGGGACGCTAAGTTCCTCAGTCATTTCTGGCGAGTACTGTGGAAGAAACTTGGCACCAACTTACTCTTCTCTACAGCATATCACCCACAGACGGATGGTCAGACCGCGGTCGTCAACAGGACACTTTCCCAGATGCTGCGAGCGACAATTGGTCGTAACTTGAAGAACTGGCTCGAATGCCTCCCCTATGTCGAGTTTGCCTACAACAGAGCAATCCATTCCGGAACTAAGAAGACACCATTCGAGATCGTCTACGACTTCAACCCTACTACACCAATCGAATTCGCACCCATTCCACTTGGGGAGGTTGTCAGCTTGGAGGGAGAAGCCAAAGCGGAGTATGTCAAGCGCTTGCACCAGGAAGTCAAGGAGAATCTGGAAAGGCGGAACTCTCAGACAGCAAAGCACGCCAACAAGGGAAGGAGGCACATGGTCTTTAAAGAGGGCGATTGGGTCTGGTTACATTTGCGACCTGAACGTTTTCCACAACGACACAAGAGCAAATCGGCACCACGAGGAGATGGCTCGTTCCATGTCCTGCGGCGCATCAACGACAATGCCTATCAACTGGAACTCCCAGGTGAGTATAATGTTTCCACTACGTTTAATGTTGCTGACTGGGAATTGTTTGATGCAGGGGAAGACTTTGCTTTGTAGACCAAAGCACCTGAAGAGGGAGGGAATGATGAGGATATCGTACCAACGACTGCACCACAAGTTCCACCAGGACCACTGACACGCTCCAAGACTCGAGCCTTGGGAGAAAAGTTCAACCAGCTAATGGAGAAAGCAGACGCCCAGGAGACCACGGATGCAGACCCACCAGACAGCTCAGGAGTTCATCAAGGCCCATTTGATTCATCTAAGGAACATTGGAGGTTCCTACTTGAAGACTCTTCCACCTCCAGTGTCTTTACCATCACCATTCGGTAAAGATACCAAAAGACGTGCTAAGAAATTGTACTCTTTTTCCTGTCTTCGGTTTTTTCCTACTGGGTTTTCCGGAGAAGGTTTTAATGAGGCAACACTCTTAGTGCGCAAGACGACGAAGACTTGTTCACACAATCCGCCACCCTTCACAAGTCTTATTTAAATTAGGCCTTATCTCATCAACAAGGCTTATCTATCTCATTTCTTCATTATTTAGACTAAGTATAAGTTTAGGGCCTTAAACCCATATTTTTTGATGTTTAAGTTATTTGGCGTTAAGCCCATTTTTTTCTACAATAAAAAGAACTACATGTTGTTTTTATTGGCACTACTTGTTGTTTGTGTAAAATATCATGTTGTTTACCCTAAGTTGTAACTACAAGGCCTATATAAGCCTCATCACTTGCAAGTAATAATTGAACACAATTTTTGCAAACATAAACCCTAGTCTCATTGTCAATGGACGGCTGCCTACTCGCCTTGGAGAGTTCTTCTCGTTCTTCTTGTTCCAAGAAGAACAACTTGGTGTACCACAAGTCTTTCGCAGCTTGTGTGGTCCTTTCAATCCACCCCTTCCATCCAACTCGCTTTTGAAGGTCTTGAGTTTCTCGATCAGCAGTTGCACTACCACTAAGCTTACATCAGAAGCAATCCAAGGACCTCATTTTTATCAACCTCTAAGCCGCTGTATGTCAGGGAGGAAAGGCCCGGGGCATCTGCTTTCAAGACACTAACCAAAACGATAGAGGGTGCACTTATACCTTTTCCAGCTTGTGACGACAAGGGTAAAGGAATTACGACCCCAGCTTCCACACCAATTAGAACCAGGAACATTAAATGCTTCAGGTGCCAAGGGTTTGGTCATTATGCCAGTGAATGCACCAACAAAAAGGTAATGCTCATTTTGGAAAATGGAGACATTATTTTAGTAGACGATCAATTAGAAGAAGGTGTGGTCTACCCTGTTCATGGATAGATGATGGTAACTAGAAGGACTCTGAATGCACAGCCTAAAGTTCAAGAGCAAACGGAGAATTTGTTTCACACAATATTGAAAGATTATGAGATTCGGAGATTTGTAGATTGAGAGAGAGAGATTAGAGAGAAAAATGAGAATGATTATTATTGAGATTTTAGAAAAAAAGAAATTCTTGCTTACAAAGGAAGAGAGAGAAAACTATATATACTAAACTAGTCTAGGCTTGCTTGTATACTAAGATATCCTAATACATGTTTGGTTACAAGGATAACATATCATTAATCACAAACAAGCCTAAGTCACTCCCTTTGAACACATGGGGCCTACTTAGTGTCTAAGGCCCACTTTCTTCATTCAAACACTCCCCATCAAGCTTAAGTCATGAAGAATGACAAAGCTTGCAACCATGAAGCATTACCTCATTAAAAACCTAAAAAAGAAAAACTCATTTGGGACAAAACTTTTCTTAAAGAAAAAGAGTTTAACACTCCACGATCAGGATCAGTGTTGTCAAATGGACATGAAGCCAAGCATTGGGTAGATAGATCCGCCAGTCTTCAGTATGGTAGCCTTGGTGAACACATCTGCTAGTTGATTCTCACTCCTTGTGTAGCAAGGAAAGATGATTACATTTCCAATAGCTTCTCTCACCTTATGGAAATCTACCTCAATGTGCTTGATTCTTTCATGGAACATTGAGTTGGAGGCAATATGTATGGCTGCTTGATTGTCACAATGGACATTGATAGGAGACTTCAAGCTCACGCCAAGAATGTCAAGGAGATGTTTCTTCAGCCAGATGCATTATGTGGTAAACTTTCTCATAGCCCTGTATTCAGCTTCTGCACTTGAGCAAGATACAACCTTCTTCTTCTTAGTCTTCCAGGTCACAAGATTACCTCCTATGAAGGTGCAGTAGCCGGTTGTGCTTCTTCTATCTTCTTTGTCCCCTGCTCAATTTGCATCAGTATAACATACAACTTCTGTGTTTCCATTACAATCTATCTATATACCTTGTTCTTTAGTGCCTTTCATGTATATCAATATGCGCATGATCATGTCCCAATGCCTTATCTTTGGGTCTTGCATATGTTTAGAAACCTGATTCACAGCAAAACATAAGTCAGGTTTAGTGATGGTTAAGTATATGACCTTACCAACCACTTTTCTATAAATATTTGTATCATGAAACTCCTCATTTCCTAGATCCCACTCAGGTTCTATCTTGTAACCTTCTCTTATGGGTGTCTTAGCTGGTTTAGCTTCCATCATACGTGTAGAGGTTAGTAAGTCCATAATATATTTTCTCTGAGATAAGAAGAGATATTCCTTGAACCTACACACTTCAATTCCTAAGAAGTATTTAACTTCACCTAGATCCTTAATATCAAAGACACTTTTTAAATAAGCTTCAGTAGAATCAATGCGTACTTTATCACTCCCTGATATGATTATATCATACACATAAATGAGTATAACCACAATACCTTCCTTACTCTGAAGTGTAAAGAGAGTGTGTTCAATTTCTGACCTTTTGAAACCTCTGTCCCTTAAGATCACATTCAGCTTATGATACCAAGCTCTTGTAGATTACTCCTGGATCAGACGTGGGCCACGCCTGGGTGAACACGGCTCAGGCTGGTCTGGTCCTGGTTCGGGCCGTGCCAATATAGACTCCAATTGGTCTGGAGCTGGTCCTGGCGTCTGTTGAGCTGGTCCTTGGCCAGGTGCTGGTGCCTTTGGAGGGACTATACCAATGCTTTCCAAGATCCTTCTTAGATTCTCAGCTTGGTCATGTCTTGTTTTTGAGATGTCCTTGAATTCTTCCCAAGTTCCTTCTTCATAGAATCCTTTGGATTATTGGAATTTAACATCTCTGGATACCAGGACTCTTCTAGTCTCTGGATTGTAGCATGTGTATCCCTTTTGTGTAGGAGAATACCCAATGAACATGGCCTTGGTGCTCTTTGGTTCCAGCTTGTTCCTAAGTTCTCCTAGTACTAAAACAAAACAAACACACTCAAATGCTCTTAAGTGTTCAATATTAGGCTTAGTTTTGTTTAATACCTCAAAGAGAGACAAATCATCTAGAACTTTTGTTGGAGTTTTATTGATTAAGTAGCATGCAGCTACTAGAGCATCTCCCCAAAAACGTTTAGGGACCTTTGTGTGAAACATCATTGTTCTCTTAACTTCCATCAAATGTCTATTTTTCCTCTCAGCTAATCCATTTTTTTGTGGAGTGTAGGGACAGCTTGTTTGATGTTCAATGCCATGCTTGACCAAGTGTTGCTGAAACTTGGTGCTAGTATATTCCCCTCCATTATCTCTTCTAAAGCATCTAATCTTGGCATTGTATTGATTACTAACAAATGTTTGACAATTAAGAAATGCATCAAACACCATATCTTTAGAACTAAGCAATGTAACCCAGGTATATTTAGATTTTTTCATCAATAAAGGTCACAAAGTATTTTTGGTTTTCTATAGAAGGAAAGGGAGATGTCCAAACATCAAAATGCACTAAATCAAAACAAAGCAATGAAACCCAAGTATATTTAGATTTTTCAAGGTCACAAAGTATTTTTGGTTGGAAAGGGAGATGTCCAAACATCAGAATGCACTAAATCAAAACAATTATCATATGAATGAATTGATTTCTCAAAAACAGTCTTACAATGTTTCCCAAGAATACATGATTCACACAAGTCATTTTGCAATTTAATCCCAGGGATGATCAATTCGAAAGTTCTAGGATGAGGATAGTCTAATTTAGCATGCCAAAGCTCAGTTGTACCATTAACATTAACACTATTAGCACACGGTTATTTTAAGGGAAGTATGGACAAATCTTCAAGCACATACAAGTCATTTTTTGTTGTTCCTTGTCCAAATTACCTACTTGTTTTAATATCCTGAACATAGAAATCATTAGGATCAAATGTATCTTGACAATTAAGATCTGTAATAGCTCTCATAATATACAACAAGATGTGAAAGATGGCAAATAAAAGGCTTTAGATTTTTTATCAAACAATTTAATCTTCCCAATTTCTTTAATTGACACATTGATTCCATTAGCTATTACTACACTACCTAAGGGAAGTTCTAAGTTTTCTAGCAATCCTAAATCACTTATCATGTGATGAGAAGCTCCATAATCAAAAATCAAAGGTTTAGAAGCTATAGATGTTTGAAAAGAAGCATGAAGTGATTTACCCAACACATTACTAGAGCTAAAGGCTTTGAAGAGAGCTTTCAAGTCTGATTTCTTCACAAACTCAGATGAAGAGTCATGGGCCGGATTGTTGGCCAAAGTAGATGCGGTTGTATGTACCAGGTGGAGGAGCTAGGGCTGCTTGTAGATGAAGCTTTGGACCTGTCAATGAACCAGCTTGGCTTCAACTCAGGATGAAGCACCCAGCACTCCTTCTTTGTGTGACCGGTTCTCTTGCAGTGATCACATACGGTTTTCATTTTCTTGGATTCAGCTGGCGCCTTGTAAAAGCTCTTGTGGGCAACCACCGGTTATTCCTTGTTTCCAAATAACTGGAGAAACCCTTGCTCCTTCTGAATCTTGGCACAGACATCCTCTAAACTAGGAAGCTTATCCTCCCTAAGAATATGCTTAATCCAAATCAACATAGTTAGTTTTCAAAGTTAAAAGTAACCCAAACACCTTATCTTGTTCTCTCATTTCATGGAGAGTAATGGGATCAATTGTGGCAGGCCTTAGCATCTCTACCTCTGCCCATAATGCTCAGAAAGATCCATAATGATTTGTGAACTCAGCATCCTCCGGTCTAAGATCATTCAAAGCTTTCTTGACCTGAAAAATTCTCATGAGGTTAGTAGTATTGCCATATACATTTTTTAAAGTTTCCCAAAGATCTTTAGCATTTTTACAATATGAATATGCTTCTAACAGAGATCTAGCTAGAGAGTTTTGAACTATAGAAAGTACCATCTGGTCTTCCTGAAACCATTTGTTTTGATCATATTAATCATCTGATTCATCCCCTTCAATGGTTATAACATGCGCCTTTGTAACATGAGTGCACAACCCTTTGCTGCACAAGGTTGTCCTCATGGTTCTGGACCATAGGAGATAATTCGTACCATGAAGCATGACTGGAGCCTTTATATTTGTCTGGTACTCCAATATGCTTTATCTAAAACCTGCAAGAAAATAAAACCAAAAAAAACTTGACCAGACCACACACGCCTGTTCAAACCGTTAGCAACTAGGGCGCGTCAACCTCCAACAGCCTGCAACCGTCAGTTAACAACCTCCAACAGACTAACAGCCCTTGGTCAAACAACTTCTTAATAATTCTAACAACCTAACTAGCAAAAATGCAGTTAATAAAATTATTAAAAATATCTAATCCACTTTTGCCTCCAAAAATTTAAAAAAAACAGATTCTTAGTAACATATCAACAAAACCTTTCTTGAAGACTAAATATCTTTGGAATGAAATGAAACTTCTTGAGACCCTCCAAAAGATTCTAAAATAAGTTTTGATCGTCCAAGATTTGCAAACGATTAATAAAAATTGAAGGTTTTAACACAAATACCACAAATAGGTCAAACTTGGACACGTGGAAGATTGATCAATAAAGCTTCTAAACGTAAAACGGAGCAAAGCATACCTCCTGATTCATCAACTAGACTCGTTTTTTAATTGATTTTAGGCTTTGGAATCACCTGATTGGATGAAGAATTGAGGGAGATATGCTCGTTGCAAACTCGTAGTCTTGTGGCGAAGACGAAGGTGACACCATCGGACTTCGACTTGGGTAACTATTGACTCAGGCCACCAAATTGAATGAACCACCGGGAAAATACTCAAAACTCACCGAAGAACAACCCTTGATTAATAAAATGGCAAGAAATTCCGAGTTCTTTCCGGAAAACTTGATCAAACCACGACCAGAACCGCGGCTTCACTTGATTTGAAGGTGTGAGAAGATCGTGGGGGAAGAGAAGAGATTTTGCGGTATTGTTATGCCAGATTGATTAAAGAGTCATCATCCCATATGCCATTTATGCTCAAAACATGTGCTCAAATACCCTTCCAGTTTAATCAATTTTGAAATAATTTATTTTTAATGAAAATAAATATGAAAAGATCAAAAACCCAAACCGATTTTAAAATATTTTCAAATAGACCTGGATAATAGCCACCCACCCAGATCAAATGAATCTATCCAATTGGATAGTAAACCGTTTATGGAGCGGTTTGAAATGGTTAAAACCGCTCGATAGAACGACGTCGTTTTGTCGAAATCGTCAATTTATTAAGTTGGGTCCGGTCGTTCGACCGTTTTCTTCAAATCCTCTCAATTTTCTCCGTGAAATTAGGTAAAACTGAGATTCAAATCCTCAAAATCAGCTCCACTCGATTTCGCATACGCATACCCCCTAATTTCTGAAATTGCTCCGTGTACTCGAAGAATGAAGAGGAGAAAGAGTTTCGTCATAGAAACTGAAAAGCAGATTAGAAATCGGATTTGGAGAGAGAAACGTGGTCTGAGTTTGCGGGGTGAGGCAGACATGCAGGTGGAGGAAGCGCTTGCGGTGGATGTGCCGGTGGCCGAGGAAAATAACCTACTAGCGATGGTTGTATATGAAGCCCCAAAATCAGAGTCGGTTTTGGACTTAGAAGTGGAAGAAGAATTAGACGAAGGAGGAGCTTCCCGTTCTTCGGAATTGGGTGAAGAAATAAAAGAAGGTGAAGAGGAAAAAGATGAAGAAGAAGAAGGAGAAGTGAGAGAAGGAGAAGCGAGAGAAGGAGAAGCTTCCGCTCCTTCCCCTTCGGAAGAAGAAGATAAAGGAGAAGAAGAAAAAGAAGAAGATAGAGGAGAAGGAGCAGGAGAAGGAGAAGAAGAAAAAGAAGAAGAAGAAGAAGATAACGAAGGAGAAGACGGCGATGGAGGAGTTGTCCAAGAAGAAGGTGAAGTCCCGACGACAGAAGCAGAAGTTGCCGTCGCTGGAGCAAGCTCCAGTCGCACCGTTAGCGACGAGAGAGCAACAGCAACCGAGGTAGAACCCTGTACATTTTGATTTAGTAAAACTAGTAAAACTTGGAATATTAATTAGTAAAACTAGTTAAACCGTGTTTAATTTAGTAAAACTAGTAAAACCGGGTTCAATTATGTAAAATTAATATAACCGGGTTAAATTTTGTAAAACTAGTAAAACTGTGAATGTTTTTGTACAACTAGTAAATCTGTGAATGGTTTTGTAAAACTAGTAATACTGTTAATGTTTTTGTAAAACTAGTAAAACTTGATTAATTGTTGTAAAACTAATATAACTGGGTTTAATTTTGTAAAACTAATATAACCGGGTTTATTTTATAAAACTAATATATCAGGTTTAATTTTGTAAAACTCGTAAAACTGTGAATGTTTTTGTAAAACTAGTAACACTGTGAATGTTTTGTAAAACTAGTAAAACTGTGAATAGTTTTATGAAACTAGTAAAACTGTGAACGTTTTTTGTAAAACTTGACTAATTGTTGTAAAACTAGTGGACCTGTGATAGTAAAACAGTTTGATTGTTTTGGTAAAAGTAGTAAAACTTTAATAAAACTGTTGGTAGATCTAGATATAACTTCAGTAAAACTGTTAATTTTTTAGTATAACTGATATAACTATGTATTTCTGTTTGTTGTTTGTTGCAGGGTTGCATGGGAGATTATGAGGTGATGCTTCCTTCGGCAATGTACTTCCATCCAAACCAGTATCATAAGAAGATTAAGATATCGACGAGGTGTTTCATTCATGAAACACTGGAAACGCTAGACCATTTACAGCCGCCGTTGACAAATAAAGAACGGATGTGGTTCGTAAGGCACCCGCAGTTTAGACATATTTTCCACATGCCTAAGGACAAAAATCACAAGGTTCAAGGCATGTGGATGCTTCTGCTCAGGAATGTCTGCATTGAGAAGATACATGAAGCTTGGTTTGCTGTTAATGGTGTACCCATCCGATACGGTTTAAGGTAAAACGCACTGATCTCTGGGTTCAATTGCCGGAACTACCCATTGCACTGGAAGCAAAAAGGGAGCATGAGATTTGTGGAGAAGTATTTTGGAGCTGGGGTGACTGTCCGGTATATGGACGTGAAGGAGAAGCTTCTAGAAATGGAGCCTTCAGTTGATCGGCTGAAGATGTTGGTCCTTTATTTCCTGTCAGGTATCGTGGGTGGACAGATGAAGACAGGGAAAGATGCCCCATCGGTGGAGCCATTTTTTCTTAGAGCTGTGGATGATCTGCATTTATGCCGCTCATTCCCTTGGGGGCGACTGTCATTTGATTTCATGCTCCGCGAGATAGCACACTCAATGGACCACTTTAAAGGGGAGGTGAAGGACAATGTCTTGTTTCCGATTCCCGGATTTGTTATTCCGTTGGAGGTACAGTTACATTTCCGGTATTATTTTGAAGTTTTTTATGTTGTAATTGTATAACATTTGTGTTTTGGTGTAGTTGCTAGCATTTGAGGCCATCCCGGAGTTGGGCTCGGTGTTTCATGAATAAATTATAGGCGCATAGGAGTCTTGTCCAAGGATGTGTAAGTCAAAATTTAAGAAAGGTGCGATGAAGGGATTTCCACTGTCTAGTATTTATGAAGCTCTTGGAAACACTAAGGTACAACTGTTTACATGGGTATGTAAAGCTAAGTAAAACTGTATAATTGTGTATGTAGAATTAGTACAACTGTTTACATGTGTATGTAAAACTAAGTAAAACTGTTTTGTGGTTTACATGCGTAGGGCATTGAGAGCCTGTTTGTCCCGACCATCAGAGAAGAAGATCTCCTTGCTGAAATGACGGAGCTTGAAGATGACGAGGACAAACATGATGTTGTAGTGGACAGTTGGATGAGGAGTGTTCGCGGTGGACATGAAATCTGTTTTGAAAACATGTTTGAAGAGGATTTGGCTGCACGTTTGGTGAGCAGAGACGAGGGGAAAAAAAGGGAGAAGGAATTGACCAGTCGGCGACATGTTTGAAGAGGATTTGGCATCAAGTTGATTTGCTCCACCAACGTATGGAGGAGCAGGTGGATATTTTGGCAGCCCGAGTAGATATATTGGCAGCCTGGGTTGACCAGCTTGAAGGTAGGCCGAGTGAGGCAAAGAAGAAGGGGAAGGGGAAGAAACGCGCCAAGGAGCAGTGAGACAGCATGGTAGAGATCTCTAGCATGGTAGTTGGACTTGTTTTAATTATGGTTTAAGTACTTTTGTTTCTGTTTTTTTTTTTTTTTTTTTTGATGTTTGATCTCTTATATAAACTTTGGTTCATTTTAAAGTAAAACTAGAAAAGAAAAAGTAAAACTGAAGTCTTACTAAGTTATAATAGAACATAACAATAGAACATAACAAGTAGCAAATTACTAATACAACTGGTTTTACTAGTTATCCCATAGTTTTTCATTTAAGGCTTTTATGTCCTTAAAAACTTGCTCAAGCTGGCTTTCCAAGGTCTGAATCTTTGAATTTTGCGAGTCAACCTCCTTCTTCATCTTAACAATCTCTTCTTGGAAACGTTCAAACCAATTCTTCTTACGATGCATTTCATCATCCTAAAATTAAAAATGTTTGAGTTATAACTTATATTAAAAAGTTACAAGAGAAACAAACAATTATTTTCTACCTCAAACTGATTGCAAATGAAATACTTATTTCCGGTTTCGGTTTCGGTTTCAGTGATGATTTGTCCACCACAAAAAATGCATATAGTTGTACTTTAGAGGGTTTTTCATTTTAATTAGTTTTACATTACTAAATTTTATGTATTACCATTTTTACAGTTGATTTATAACATTTACATTATAAATTTGAGTTTTTCATGCATTCAAAATTTCTAAAAGGCTATGAATGCAATTTTATAACAATAACTTGGCTATATTTCATAGAGTGATATCAAAAGTGTAAGGACTATGTTGTCTATATTCTTCCATAATAACGTAAGGATTATTTTAATATTTTTTAAAAAAATATGTTTATAACAGCAATTTCATTTTCATAATATCAATTTGTCTATACACTTTAATAAAATAACACAATATAATTTATACCAGTTATAGCAATTGTAACAATTATACCAATTGTATCAGTTTTACTAGTTTTACTAATTTTACGATTTATACCAGTTGTACCAGTTTTACTAGTTTTACGGTTTATACTAATTGAACCAGTAAAACTAAAGTTAGTTGTCCTAAGCAAAAAGTAGAACTAGTAAAACTAAACATAGTTGTCCAAAAAAAAAAGTATAACTAGTACAACTACAGTTAGTTGTCCAAAAAAAGAGCATATTACATAACACAAACACAGTTTTACATAACACAAACACAGTTTTACATAGTTTTACAAAACAAAAAATCTCAAATGCCCCCAAATAACAACTATTGGATCCTTTGTCTTGGACACCTTTTATTTTTGGTCCTTAGGCGTTGTTCCCCAGCTGATGGAAACCTCTTAACTTTCTTTTTACCCTTCTTTTTGATCATATCCGGAGGTATGATTTGCAATTCTTTGATGTAATCCCGGATTTCCCACTCTCTCATATCTGGTACTACATAAATCGTCTTGTAATATGCCAATGCCCACAGCTCCGACCAAAAGTATTTCGAGCACAAGTCATGCAACTGGGTATCACGACCTCTACCTTCGTGCCTTTTGTTATCAATGAAAGCGGCTAATGCGTGCACACATGGATATTTTGTGAATGTCAAACACCCTGCAGCTGCAGCTTTTTGAGATTAAGTTCACCAAATTTGGCTTTCCATCACTACCGATGACATTGTACTCCAAATCGTATCTGTTTAGCTTGGTCGTAATCAATTTCTCAGCAATAGACCATATGTCGTGCATATAGTTCTCCACTAACGGCACAAGTTTTGATTATATTGATCCAGAAGCGGCATTTTTCCTATGATCATTAAACCACTCAGAAAACTTTTTAATGATTGTGTCAACCATAGGGAGTAAGGAGTACTTCCGTGCGGTTTTGAAAACACTGTTCAAAGACTCCACACAATTACTTGTGTCTATGTTGTATTTATCTCCACGAAAACAACACCTTGCCCATTTTTCTATCACTGTGGTCTCCTCCAGATACTTGGCCGCAGAAGGAAATATTTTCTTAAAAGCGCTATAAGCACAGTTGAACTCAGTTACAGTGTAAAGCCTAGTACACTCCATGAATATCCATGTGACTACGTCTTTGTTGACGTTTGAAGCATGACCTTTCACATTTTGTGACAAATGCCATATACAATAAGCATGATGAGCGCTCGGATACACAGTAGATATGGCACCAATGAGGCTTGAATTTCTGTCAGTTATAAAAACTATTTCAGACGAGTCCGGTACTATCGTTTTCAACGTCTCAAAAAACCAGTACCAACTAGCATTATTTTCGCCGTCAAGAACACAAAACACTATGGGATAATGATGACGATTAGGATCTTGAGTTGTGGCAAACACAAGTACACAACCATATCCTTTTTTGAGGAAAGTTGCATCCACACTTATCACTTTCCTCATGACTTGAAACCCTTCAATGCTAGCTCCCAAAGCGATGAATAAGTATTTAAATTTTTTGTGCTCATCAACTTTCACACTTGTAATTGTACCAGGATTGACCTTCTCCAACATGTACAAATAACTATACAACATCTTGTAGATTTCTTCTGGACTACCACGCAAATCACTGACAGCTTTGTTTTTCCCTCGCAAAGCAGTAGAGTAAGATATCTTCACACTCAATTTTGTCTTAACAAGATCCATAATACTTTTAAGAGCTGGAGTTTCCATTTGCTCAGGATAATCTTCACTCAAAAGCGTTTCAACTAATCCGTGTGTGCATTTTCTCTTCAGGTTGCTATCACTCTGACTAGCTCGAGAGCATGTATGCATCTTGATATACTTTCTAATCGAAAAACTCTCTGTCTTTCCTGTTCTTGTAGCTCGTAAACCCCATTTACAGCTTTCTTGATGACATTTTAGCACTAATCTGCTCTTATCTGACTTCTTAACAACATACCCAAAACAATTTATAAATGCAGCTCTATCCACCAATTCTTGGACTGCTTTTTTATTTGGAAATTCTTGATGAATATCCACACCCACACCGTCTTTCCATTCCTTTAAAAACTGACTTGATTCTATATTAGATGTAATCTGAAGATATTCATCATGCATAGCCGACCTATCAATACTATCATCCACATATTCATCCGCCTCATCCTCCACTGCCTCATTCTCTTCAGCTTTATCCTCCATTGCCTCATCTTGTTGTTTATCTTCTTCATTGGCTACATACAGAGTTATGGCGTTATCCTCATAGTTCGTACCAAAAGAACTTTCTTTAACCTGTTTTATCAGTTATACTAGTTATACTAGTAATAATAGTTTTTATAGTTTTACAAGTTTACTAGTTTTACTAATCATCGCAGTTTTACAAGTTTTACTACAAATTTCAATTCTGCATACTTCAGTTTACTACGATTTTACCACATCGATTTACAATGCCTAGTACTAATTACCAGATAAAACATTGTTAAAAGTTGTTCAATCGAAAGATTACAATTGAAAGTGAAATTGAGTTGTTGATTTCAAATTTACACAGACGGAGGGAGGTTGTCGGAGAAGCGAAGCTGAAGCTGGGGAGGAGAACTGAAGCTGAAGCTGAGGAGAAGAAGAGGAGCTCCGAGAATAGGGGGAGAAGCTCGGAGAAGAGGGAGAAGCTCGCTTGTTATATGGGAATCGAGCTCGAGCTCGAGCTAGCTGGATTCGCTGGGTGAATACGAGGAGGAGAGAGAAATAGTGAGTAGACAGGAGAGAGAGTGAAGACAGAACGCGAACGCGAGCAGGGAGACAACGCAGCTGTTGTGCAATTTCATTTTTTAAAAATTATTATTTTGGTTTCATTAAGGGTAAAATGGGTTTTGTATATATCAAGGGTATAACAGATTAAAAGGGGGTATAAGATATTAAAAGTGAAGCAAAAGGAGTATATGGGACGATGTCTCATTGATTAAACCTGGCTCTGATACCATGAAAGATTATGAGATTAAGAGATTCATAGGTTTGTAGATTGAGAGAGAGAGAAAGATTAGAAAGAAAAGTGAGAATGATTATTATTGAGATTTTAGAAAAAAATTAATTTCTTGTTTACAAAGGAATAGAGAGACAACTATTTATACTAAAATAGTCTAGGCTTTTTTGGATACTAAGATAGCCTAATACATGTTTGATTACAAGGATAACATATCATTAATCACAAACAAGCCTAAGCCACTCCTTTTGAACACATGGCGCCTACTTAGTGTCTAAGTCCTACTTTCTTCATTTCTTCGCTTTGTCTTCATCATTCTTCTTCATTCCAACACAGATGTCTTATACATGAGAAGGTATGTAGTTTAATCATTGATGGAGGCAGTTGCACAAATGTGGCGAGTCAAACGTTAGTCGATCGATTACAACTACCCACTTACAAACACCCCAAACCATATCAATTGCAATAGATTAATGAAGATGGAGAAATGAGAGTCCAAGAACAAGTAAAAATACCATTAAGCATTGGCAAGTACCAAGATGAGATCAGTTGTGATGTTTTACCCATGGAAGCCAGCCACATCCTGTTAGGCAGACCATGGCAATATGACAAAAAGGCAATCCATGATGGTTTTACCAACAGGCACTCGTTTACTCACAATGGGCGATCGATCACCCTAGTAGCATTGATACGTCAAGAGGTACACCACGACCAAGTCCAGCTTAAAAGGAGAAGAGAAGAAGACACCAGAACCACCCAAAGTAAGACATTAGAAGGAACTGCTAAGGTAAGTAACCCTTGTCTATGTGATACTTCTAGTGAGTTAAAACATGCTATGTTGGACCAGGAATCCATGATCTTACTCTTCTATAAGGAATTACTAACTAGTTCTGCTAATATAGATCCGGTTATTCCGAGAAACATAGAGCTTCTTTTACAGGATTACAAGGATGTGTTTCCAGGAGATCAACTAGTGGGTTCACCTCCTCTCAGAGGTATTGAACACCAAATTGATTTTGTACCATGCGCCACTATTCTCAAACGACCAGCCTATAGGACCAATCAAACAGAGACCAAGGAACTTCAGAAACAAGTCCATGAGCTTCTGGAGAAGGGACACATCGTGAGAGCCTCAGCCCGTGTACTGTACCGGTTTTGCTAATGTCTAAAAGGATGGGAGTTGGCGCATGTGTGTGGATTGCAGAGCCATCAATAATATCACAGTTAAGTATAGACATCCTATCCCTCGATTAGATGATATGTTAGATGAGTTACATGGGTCATGTATCTTTTCTAAAATAGATTTAAAAAGTGGATATCATCAGATTAGAATGAAAGAAGGGGATGAATGGAAAACTACCTTTAAAACTAAACTTGGATTGTATGAGTGGTTAGTTATGTCTTTTGTACTCAATAATGCCCCTAGTACATTCATGAGACTAATGAATCATGTGCTGAGACCCTTTATAGGCTTATTTGTGGTTATTTATTTTGATGATATTCTGATCTACAGAAAAACCGAAAATGAACACATTGAAAACCTTAGGAATGTCTTAGAGGTTCTTAAGAGGGAAAGCTTGTATGCCAATTTTAAGATATGTTCTTTTGGAACAGATAACCTTGTCTTTTTAGGGTTTGTTGTAACTTCACAGGACATAAAGGTTGATGAAGAAAATGTGCAGGCAATCAAGGAGTGGCCCACGCTTAAGAGTATTGGAGAGGTTTGGAGTTTTCACGGCCTTGCTGGGTTTTACAGGAGGTTTGTGAAAGACTTTAGTACCATTGCTGCCGTAGTCACTGAAGTGGTCAAGAAAAATGTGGGTTTCCAGTGGGGTCAAGCTCAAGAAGAAGCATTTGAACTGTTAAAAGGGAAGTTACTAACGCTCCATTACTATCACTTCCTAATTTTAATAAAAATTTTGAAATTGAATGTGATACTTCTGGGAATGGTATTGGTGCCGTTTTGATGCAGGAAAAGAGACCTATAGCTTACTTCAGTGAGAAGCTTGGAGGCACCACCTTAAACTATCTTACTTATGATAAGGAACTATATGCACTTGTAAGGGCTTTACAGACATGGGAACATTATCTATGGCTTAAGGAGTTTGTGATCCATACAGATCATGAATCTCTTAAACATCTTAAAGGTCAACAAAATCTAAACAAGAGGCATGGACGATGGGTAGAGTTTATTGAGACATTTCCTTATGTTATTCACCATAAACAAGGTAAGGAGAATGTGGTTGCTGATTCACTGTCAAGGCAGTATGTTCTTTTATCTTCCATGGAAACAAAATTACTAGGATTTGAACATCTTAAAACTTGTTATGCTGATGATCCTGACTTTGGAGAACTTTATAGGGAAACAAACACACAAGCCGCGGGTAAGTACTATCAGTTTAAGGGTTTCTTATTTTTAGATAACCGTTTGTGTGTTCCTTGTGGCTCTTTGTGTGAGTTGTATGTTAGAGAAGCTCATGGTGGAGGATTAATGAGACATTTGAGTATTGCTAAGACTTTGAGCACATTGCAAGAGCATTTTTACTGGACAAGCATGAAGAGGGACGTAGGAAGAGTGTGTTCTAGATGTGTAGAATGCAAACATGCCAAAACCAAGGTTCAACCCACAGGTTTGTACACGCTTCTTCCTATTCCAGAACATCCCAGGGTGGACATTTCTATGGACTTTGTTTTGGGATTACCAAGGACTAAAAAGGGAAGAGATAGTATATTTTTGGTAGTTGATAGGTTCTTTAAGATGACACATTTTATTCATTGTCATAAGGCTGATGATGCAGTGGTAGTAGCTGATCTATTCTTTATAGTGGTTGTTAGATTACATGGTATGCCTAGGACAATAGTTTCATATAGGGATTCTAAATTCCTTAAGCCATTTTTGGAAAACCTTGTGGGGAAAACTAGGGACTAGACTTTTATTTTCAACAACTTGTCACCCTCAGACAGATGGCCAAACTGATGCTGTAAATAGGACCCTTTCTACCCTATTGCGTGCTATTAATAAAAAGAATATTAGAACTTGGGAAGATTGTTTACCTCATGTTGAATTTTTTTACAATTGGTCAGTACATTCAGCCACAAAATTAACACCCTTCTATGTGGTTTACGGCTTTAATCCATTATCACATTTAGATTTGTTTGCTTTACCTTTGAAATAACAAGCTAATTTTTGATGGTCAACAAAAGGCCGAGTTTGTTAGATCTTTACAAGATCAGGTAAGGCAAAACATTGAGGAGAAGACTCAGATGTATAAACGGCAGAAAAATAAGGGGAAGAAGGAAATGGTATTCGAACCAGGCGATTTGGTATGGATACACTTGAGGAAAGAAAGGTTTCCAAATGAACGAAAGTCCAAACTCATGCCAAGAACCGATGGACCTTTCAAAGTGTTAAAAAAGAATAAAAAATAATGCCTACCAGATTGATCTACATGGTAAGTATATTGTTAGCTCAACTTTCAATATTTCTGACTTACTTTCATTTGTGGCAGATGATGCGGATTTGAGGTCAAATCCTTTTAAAGGAGGAAAGGATGGTGTGACCATAGATGCACTGTAAGACAAGCTGGAAAAGGATAGGTTAGGAAGCCATGAAGGAGAAGGTTTGGAGCCGGATACATAAGATGAGGAGATGGAACGGGCCTTGGAACGGGCCACAAAAGACCTAGCACGATCACGAACCATGGACGAGGATGAGGAAGTACGACCGCAGGACGAGGGAACACAACCGCGATCCACGGATAAGGACGCACGATCTCGTCCCATGGACAAGCTGGCACAAACGAGAACCACGGAAGGCTCGGTTCCAATGTGACCCAAGGAGGATTTGGAACAGACCACAGAGGACCTGTACCGCGAATCCACTGGACCACTTACTATGTTACGAGCCAAGTTTCAGAAGGAAGTTCTCCAAGCCTTATTAAACATGACGGTCCAGGGAGAAGAAGAAAAGAATGGACCAGCTTGTTGGTTCAATTGTTTTAGTCTTATAAATTGATGCTCAATAAGATTAGTTAGGTCTAATTAGTTTTATTACTACAATTAGACCAAAGTTAACCAAGTAATTAGGGTTATGACATTAATTAAGTTTACCACTTAATTTATACCAAGGTAAACCAAGAAATTAAGGTTAGGATATTAAACCACTATGGTTTAATTAGATTAGGGTTAGATCAGGGTTAGCTTGTGTATAAATAAGACCCTACGGCCGAGTTTTACAGCCACCAAACAATCAAATCTAAAACATATTTTCAGAGCTTTGCAGCCTCTTTTGTTCTCTCTTTCATTGCTTTCTCATGTTCAGCCCAAGAACATTGATCTCTCAATTAAGATAGAAAAATCTACTGTGAATCATCTCTATTGACAAAGCAGGACCGTCTCCTGTAAATAGAGAAGGGTAAATCAACCTTGAAGCCTCACAGCCTTAAGGAGAATCCGCTACACCCTTCAGGAGCTAGTAGCCCTGAATCACACCCCATCCATCTTTCAATAAGATCCATAGGATTTCAATTTATCCAGGACCTCACCACTTAAGGAGGAATCGACACATCAAGGAGTGCTAATAGCCTCCATCGCTATCCTTCCCATCACCTTGAAGAAGATCCATTTTTTTTAACATAACCAGGACCGAACCACCTCTCCTTGCTTTACCTAACTTTGATAAGACATTTGACATTGAGTGTGTTGCATCAGTAACAGGGACCAGAGCTGTACTAAGTCAAGGTGGATGACCAATATCATTCTTTAGTGAGAAACTCCAAGGATCCTCTCTAAAATATCCCACCTATGATAAAGAATTGTTTGCCCTGGTAAGGTCTCTAGAAGCTTGGCAAAACTACCTTTTATCTAAGGAGTTTGTTATTCATACAGATCATGACACTTTAAAGTACTTGAAAGAAGAGACATGCTAGGTGGTTAGGGTTTGTGGAAACTTTTTCTTATGTCATCAAGTATAAGAAGGAAAAATAAAACATAGTAGCTGACGCCCTCTCAACGAGACACACCTTAATCACTAATATGGAGGCCAAGATCATGGAGTTTGAACATCTCAAGGACCAATACAAGGAGGATCTCGACTTTGGAGACATGTACAACCAATGCACCAAAGTGCAATATGATCCTTCTTCATGCATGATAACTTTCTTTTCAGGGACAAAAGGCTATGTATTCCTTAAGGATCCATGCGTGAACTCATCCTCGGAGAAGCACATGGAGGAGGACTCATGGGACATTTTGGAGTTGATAAAACTCTAAGCATAGTGGCCGCATCTCAAGCGAGACATGGAGCGATTCTGTGCCAAGTGCATCAATTGCCTTAGAGAAAAATCCAGGTTACACCCACATGGTTTATACCTTATGTTACCTATTCCTAACTCGCCTAGGGTAGATGTTTCCATGGACTTTGTTTTCAGATTACCAAATATAATGAAAAAGGTTCAATCTTTGTTGTTGTGGACCGGTTTCCAAAGATAACACACTTCATTCCATGCAACAAGACTAATGATGCTACTCAAACCGCGGATATCTTCTTTAGAGAAGTAATGAAGCATCATGGCTTACCAAGAAAAATTGTGTCAGATAGAGACACCAAATTCCTCAGCCACTTTTGGAAAACTTTCTGGAGGAAGTTATGAACCAAACTACTCTTCTCAACAACTTGTCATCCACAAACTGATGGAAAAGTTGTCAACCGCACCCTCTCTACCTTGTTAAGGGTAACCGTGGGTAACAATCATAATAATTGGGTTGATTGACTTCCATTTATTGAATTTTCTTATAATCGTGTGCTCCACTCTACTAAGCATTCTCATTTTGAAATTGTGTAAGGGTTTAAACCCCTCACTCCATTAGATTTACAGCCTATAACTCACAAGGAACAGATGGTGAGCCAAGATGGAGAAACAAAGGCCTAGTTGGTTAAGAAGATACATCAAAAGGTTAAGGAGAATAGAAGAAAAACAAACAAACCAAGAAGTATGTGGACAAGGGCCGCAAGGAGCTCACCTTTGAACCAGGCGTTTGGATCTGGCTTTACATAAGGACTGAACGGTTCCCAAAGGAAAGAAACTCCAAGCTTGCACCAAGAGGATACGGTAAATTAAAAGTCATCAAGAATATCAATGACAATGCCAACAAAATCAAATTGCCAGCTGAGTTTAATATCTCCTCTACAATTAATGTCACGTACTTGTCTCCATTTGACGTAAGTAACACAATTTTGAAGTCAGAATCTTCTCAAGGGGGAGGGAATGATGAGGACATGAGGCTCGACTTAGAACAACACATCACGGTTCCCATCCTTAGGAGGTCACCAAAGACACGTCTGGATCTAGATATTTGAGAACAGGCTTTAATCAAGCCATAGAGACCATATTCATTAACATATCCACTGAGACAAGCCACAGCCTCAACCTAACTTCTTATCAAGCAGAGAAAGAGCACCTAGTGGATCATGGCCCAGCCCAAGAAGATCGAAGCAAGAATCAAGGAAGCAAAGGAAGCCACCAAGGAAAACACTTCAAGGAATTGCCACTTCTTTCAAGTGAATAACGACTTACCATATTCATCCTCTCACCCATTAGTGAACGGTGCACTCTGATCCTTGAAGGCCAGCACCAAAATACCACACTTTATCAAGGAACCCTAATATACAGGTTAAGCTAAGAGAATATCCATCCAGGAGATGTTAAAAAGTTTCTTAAACAAATTTAGTTAAAAAAAAAAAGAGAGAGAATGTAGAAAAAGTAAGAAGCGTTTCTTGTTTAGAAACTTTAAGAATCTGTGAAGAAACACATTCTTACACTTGTCACATTCTAATTGGTTTATTTTTATAATAAATATTTTCATTTATTTAAATAGATAAGTTTTAAAAAAATATTAATATTTTTTTATTTAGAAACCCAAATAGAGAATCTAAGCGATGGAGATGCTTTAAGAGACCGCAAAAGTAAGCAATGAAGTTTCATTTTTATTTGATTATTGGACTAATTTTTTTTCCTTTTGTTTTGTTTGTTTCCTTTTAGTCCTTTTATTTTAATAGAGTAAGACATTTGTCTCGCCATCCAATTAATAGGCAACTAGATTTTCCGTTTCTTGTAATATGTTTCAAAGACACCTAGAATGGCATAGCTGAAGGAGTCCTTATAAAGTCTCATTGCAGCCTTGTTATTTTTACAACTTATAAAATAAAGAAACCAAGTTTTTCCTTAGCAAATAAAACCCCTAGCCTCCGAGTCTTGTGAGAAGCAATCCTCAGAGAAACCGACTTATCAAGCCTCCCCCTCCATAGAGTCTTGTAGCGTCATTCAATTCATTCCATCATTCAATCATTTCATACTTGTTCTATTGCCGTAATACTTGGTGTTTCAAGAAGAGAGAGTTGAACAACCAACTTCTACATAACCGTGTGTTGCTTATAAGACCTGGTTGATTATGGATCTTACATCACCGATCCATCACGGTTTCGCTTCTAACCTATTAGATAACATTAACTTTATAAAGAACTCGAATTTTAATAGTCAGACTGTTAATATATCGGCCACTCAACGAGAAATATTTTTACAGTATTAGCTTAGCTTTGCTTTGATTCTTAGCTGTCTCATATAAATATTGGAAATGTGTAATCTTTGATCGTTGAGGTTATTTTTTCTGCAATTTTGATAAATATTTGCAATACTGTTTACAGGAGAAACTTTCAGTGATGGAGTTTGTCGATAAAAATATAACAGTGATGGAAACATATTTTGCTGAAGGAAGAAGTTTGCTTCGTTCCATTTATCGAATAGAGCAGTTTTGGAAATATGATTTTACTGAAAAAGCAGTTTTTTTTTTGGTTAATTAGTTTTGTTTTATTATCGACTCGAGCAACTTTGTAAATGTGATTTTGCTGAAGTAAGTTTGTTTTGTTTTTGCTAGTTGGAGAAGACGTGTATTAGTTTTAGAGTTACTTTGATTCTTAGCTGCCTTATCTAAATATCCGGAAATGTGTAATCTTTGATCGTTTAGGTGTTTTTTTTTCTTCAGTTCTGCTATATGTTTGCAATACCTTTTACAGGAGAAACTTTCAGTGATGGACTTTGTCGATAAAAATATAACAGTAATTCAACTTGTTGAGCCCCTCCCTTTGGAAAGAACTCCATTCAAGCTTGTTGAAGAAGTCAATGATCTGAAGGATTTGGCTGCGAAGTTGTCTAGTGTTGAAGACTTTGCTGTAAATATCTTATCTTCCTCTTATTTTTTCTTTTTTTGGAATGTGCAATGCATTTTTGGAACATGACACTTCTTTGTTGGAGGCTCTAAAAGTTTGATTATGCTATGAGTTTTGGTCATTCTAACTATAGGAAGTTTCCTGAAACTAAAATGGGTGTGAACTAGTCATTTCTGTAATTTTAGTTGGAGGATGGAAGTTTTCAGATTGTACTTTTTCTCCTAAAATTCTGTGTCCCCAGTAATTACTTAAATAGAAAGAGAAATTATGAGTTACTGATGCTGTTTGTTATTGGTTGATGTTGCATAACCTGAAGTTTTTTTTGTTTTTGTTTATTTTGTAGGTTGATCTAGAGCATAATCAGTATATGTATTTTCAAGGATTAACATGCTTGATGCAAAATATCTATACCAGAACGGAGGATTATATAGTTGATACATTCAAGCTTTGGGATCACATTGGTACTTATCTCAGGAATATCTTCAAAGAACCTAAAAAGAAAAAGGTTTCCTCCAAAATTTCGTCCAATTTTCTTTCTACAGAATCCTTAAAATATAACTATTGCAACATGAAGAAACTGAATTTAACTAGGTAAGGAGCAGATCGAGATATTATTTGGCTTCAACGTGACTTCGGCATACATGTCTGCAATCTCTTTGACACAGAACAGATTTGATTTCTGTTTTAGTAAGGCCATGTTTCTTGTAGGAATAGAAGATCACCTTAGCAAAACACATTTTGGTAATGTTGAATAATGGTGACAAGGCCATGTTGAATAACAGAGAGAAGTACGGAAAGATAGATTTCTCTGTCCCTTTGTTATTTTGTCGATTGTCACTACACTGGAATATCATTCACCAATTCGCGCAGTGTCCTTTAGTAATGTTCTTGATCTTCTTGTGGCTATGAAACAATACTTTTACTTAGAAGGTTCTCAGCTTCTAAAATACTATTAAGCTCTGCTTTTTGTGGTTAGTGTTGATTCTCTTGAATTTTTCAGGCCTCAAGGGTGCTAAAGCTGGAGAGAAATAGTCTGGAATTTCTTCTGAAGCAATATTGTTGAGTCGCTGCAAATAAACAGTGCGTAACAATTCAGCCTTGGTTAACCTTTGTTCATTTGCAGACTGGCTGCAGATACCAAAGTGCAGACTGGAGAATACGACCCTTTCCAGATGTAATGACAAGGTTAATATATTCTCTTTATAGTCTCTCTTCATTATTGTTATCAATTGGGTGACTCGAGCTTATACTTTTTGATATGGTGGCAGATATGCTAGGGAAGATACACATTATCTTTTGTACATTTATGATGTGATGCGAATAGATTTGCACTCAGTAGCAAAGGAAAACGAGAAATCTGACTCCCCTCTCATAGAGGTAATATTAATTAGCTATTCACAATATTCTTATAGGTATTGTATATGTATCTTATATATTATGTTGCATTCAGTGGATGAATGCTTGTTCTTCTTCAGTTATTTAGATAATTATATTGACGAAGTTACTGATGCTAACAGGTTTACAAGCGCAGTTATGATGTGTGCATGCAACTATATAAGAAAGAGCTTCTGACTAAGGATTTATATCTTCACATTTATGGGTTTGTTCCTAATTCTCCCCTCATGAAAGTTAATATAATCTTTAGTTTTATTTTTTGTTACCTGATGTCCATGTTCCCTGTTAGATCTAAAACCTCTTGCATGGCTTAGTTACGTAGACTATTCTCTAGTATATGTTTCCATTTGAGCAATGAGCCAATGCACCCTTCATCAGGCTTTCGTGTGATTTACCATATGGAGCTAACACAGTAGTTTCTGCCTTGTAGGGGCTTTGTGAATGGCGGGATCCGATTGCAGGAGCAGACGATGAGAGCACCGGTTATGTATTACCAAATAAAACTCTTCTTGAAATAGGTAGATATTTTACTTTCACATCTCCAGGTTCTTGGATATGTTTTGGTGGTTCCTAATTTGGAATGATTTGTTTTTAATAAATAATAATAGCCAAGGAGATGCCAATTAATGTTGGCAAGTTGCGACGGTTGTTAAAGTCAAAGCTTCCTTACATCGAGCGTAATATTGTCGCAGTGATTAGTGTCATAAGGCGATCAATGAAAAATGTTGATTTCTCTATAGAATAAGAAAGAAGAAACAGAGTAGTAGATAAATAATTATCTCTTTTCCTTTAAAAGAGCAAGACTGATATAAAAACTTTTAATTAACTGAATAACAACATGTTTATATATCAAAACAAAATTGATTTATATAGATAACGAATAGACACTACAACACTAACATATGTGTTTCTTCATACTTGTGACTCTCCAATGAAACAACGTAAACCCAAAACATCATGATGTTTAGTGAAACTCAATTATCGACCAACACTCCCTCTTAGTTGAGTTACAGTCTTCCACTAAGTTTCCTTCTTAGTTCATCACAACTTTTGGCTTCAAACTAGACTCGTAAGATATGTCCACCTAATCTGAATTTGTAACATTTTATTTTTCTTCATCATTCTGATATGATAAAGTTGGTATTTTTTCTCTTGTCAATTGTTTATAATTCTAACATATGAGCTCTTGGAATTCCTCTTTCCCGCCAATCTTTTCCTTGTCTCTTTCAAATTTTCTCCATGTGAGCTTCGTCACGTCTTCTTTGTGATCTTCTTTCATGTTTTCTCTGTGATCTTCTTCCACTTCCTTTCTCTCAGGGGAGCTTTATTCTTATTCCCTTTTTTGTGTCCTCTTGATAGCCAAATCTGTGCATGAACTTCTTTATGGCTTCTTTGGTTTGCTTTTCAAACTGGCTTCTACTCCCTTTTTCTCTTAGGTGAGCAGCCTCTTTCTCTGTTTCGTGTCTTCCTTTGATCACCATCATGTTTCCATCACGTCTTGTGCATAAGTCTTCTTCACATCTTCTTCAGTTATCTCACCCTTCTTTGATTTTCTCCAGCAAGTCGAATTTGTGTGGTTTTCTTTCTTACAAAAACATGCACCATTTTTATGCCATTGTTGTCACGTTTAAAAACTTCTCTTTCTCTTAAAACATTAAACGCTCATTCGTTTATGATTACATTACGAGACGACACACGCTTCTCATGTGCCTTCAGAGTTCCTATCAACTCTGTTACCGGCAGTGAAGTCAAATCATTTGTTTGCTCCATCACAGCCACTATGCTGCCAAATCGTGCAGAGACAGATATGAGAATCTTCTGGAAAATTTGGTAGTCCGTCTTTTTTTCCATGCACCCTTAATTGAGTTCCCAAATCAATTAACTTTTCTGCGAAAAATTTGATTCTGTCTTTTACCTTCATCTTCAAGTTTTAATACTCTCTTCTCTTGTTAGGCTCTAATCACGTTTGGCTCTAATACCATGTTAAAGTATTGATTTCTCTACAGAGTAAGAGAAAGAAGAAACAAAGTAATATATAAAGAATTATCTCTTCTCCTTTAAAAGAGCAAGATAGATATAAAAGCTTTTAATTAACTAAATAACAACATTTTTATACATCAAGAAAAAATTGATTTATATAAATAACAAACAGACATTACAACACCAACAATTGTGTTTTTTCATACTTGTGACTCTCCAATAAATAACATAAACTCAAAACATCATGATTCTTAATGAAACAATTATTGACCAACAGTTGGGACAGTTGTCAAAGTCAAAGCTTCCTTACATGGAGCGTAATATTGTCGCAGTGATTAGTGTCATCAGGCGATCAATGCAAAATGCAGCAGCATTTGAGCCAGTTGGTCAATCTTTATTAACAAAAAGTGTTTTTGCCTTTCTATCCTGCGGTGGCTTTTGGCATTGATTGGGTATTTGTTATGAGAAATATGTATTGTTGAATTTTAAGGTTTCAGTTGGGAGTATGTGCTTTTTGAAAAGAAATTAGCAGTTTTAATATAAGATGTTTGCGTGATTGAATTAATTAGCTAAAAATGAAACCAGCTTTCAAGTCTAGAGGTTTATTAGGAGGATCTAAATCCTAATAGCTATGATTCAGGACTGCTTGACAGTGAAATGTTTTTTCCTTGCTTTACGGGTTTATTTAGGTCTTTGAGAAGAATATTGAAAGCACCATTGAGGAAACATGCACAGAAACTGTAGCTTCTTCACTCAGTTCGAAGAAGTTTTCGCCGGTTGAAAGTAACATCGGTGGCATCAGGACCACAGTCTTGTTTGGTTCAGGAATGGTGTATCTTTGTTTTTGTTATTATAAAGTATTTGTCCGTTCTTCCAAATCTTGGACACAAAAATACATTAGAATATTTTGAGTTAAGTTACTGTGGATGTTTCAAAGAATCAAAGCAGTGGTTTGCCTTCAAAGAGGAAGTTTGAAAATGAGAACAAGGTGAGAACTAATATTTACCTGATTGTAAAAAGCTTCGATCAATTTGTTATTACCAATCTGTTGAGAATCTGCAGGCAAATGAAGAGGTCAAAGTGTCCAACTCAAAGCCAAAATGTGTCTATATGCCAAATGAGGTAATTATTCTGTAGGATGATGATTATGAGTCTGATGAAGAAATGTTGGAAACCGAAGATGCTGCGGATAGAGTTTCAGAAACGCCTTCTAAGGGACCAGATATATCCATGATTCCAAACTCAAAGACATGTGGTCCGGATATTATCGTGTTAGATGATCATGACTCAGACGATTATGACTCTGATAGCGACTCAGAAACGAGGTGTTGAAATGAAGAAGAGATAAGATGAGCATATGGTGCCTAGGTGTATAAGGAAGGAGAGTGTTTGTCACTTAAAGTTAGTCTATCCTTGTATCCAAACATGTATTAGTATAATCTTGTAACCAAACAGGCCTAGACTAAGTATAAATAGGTCTCTCTCTCCTCACTTGTAACCTAAGAGATCATAATCTCATTTTTCTAATAAACTCTCATTTTCTCTATTCTCTCTATTCTCTCTCAAACTCTGGTGATTTTCTCTTTCAAACTCTCTCAAATTCTCTCAGTCTTTCATGGTACCATAGCAACATTTAAAAATTATCTCTTAATCTCTTCAATCTAATCATTCTTTCTTCCTTAAAACTCCTGTTCTTCATAATCTTCACCATTGTGTGTGCTTAAATTCATCATCTCACCACCTGGTAAATCAAATCATGACTCATACTCCTTGGATCATCGTCTCTGCCACACACAAGCCATTAGAAGAGCCCGATCCTGAATCCTCTAGCTCGCCATCCTCACCAGTAGGTTCTGCATCCACTCCTTCTTGTTCCTCAAATCACGATCAAATACCATCCTTTATATAGTGATTCTTACCCCAAATGGCTTTCTTTCTTCACAAGAAAGGTTACAAACTATAATCCTATAAGTCTGATTGCTTCCTTTTCAAGATTTAAGGTGTTCTTGTTTGGTTCAAGATTTTGTGTCCTTCTTTCTAAAATTAGTTATTGAATCCAAAAAGGGTTAGTCTAAAGCCTTAAGATTCTTTTTAGAAATTTTTTAGATAAGTCTAATCACATTTGATCTTCAAGAATCACTTTCTTCAAATCTAAATCTTTCAAAAAGGGACTAAAACAAAAAGGAGGTGGGTAACTAATCAGTTAGGAAGTTTAAATCAGTTAGTTGGGTAGTTAAAAGGTGGTTAAGTGGTTGTTAGGATTATTTGGTCAGTTTTTGGTGCAAGTGGTGTGGTTGTTGCTGGCGGCTGGGATTGTTGTCCAGACAGTTGCTGGCTGTAGTTAGGCGATTATAAAGGAGTTAGGTGTTGGTTATTTTTGTTGCAACAAGAAGATCAGATTGTTGCAACTGTCTAGGTGGTTGTTAGTTCTGTTTGGTCTTATTTTTAAAAAATTATCTCATGGAGTTTATCAAGCAGATTCAAGCTCCAGTGATTTTAAAGGATTGAATTACCTCATGTGGTCAAGAACAATAAAGACCACATTATGCAGCAGGGTTCTATGGCCTCATGTTTTAACCAGCAAGGCTCCAATGGTGGTCTTTGAAGGATTTGTCACTTTTATAGATGAAAAGTCTAAGTACACATGGGTTACCTTGATTAAATCTAAAGATAGGGTGTTAGAAGCCTTTACAAATTTCTAAACATATGTGACTAACCAATATAATGCCAAGATCAAGTGTTTTAGATCAGATAATGGTGGTGAGTAGTTCAAGGACATCTTGCAAAATATGAAATCATACACCAAAAAAGTTGTCCCTACACTCCTCAACAAAATGGAGTAGTTGAAAAGAAGAACATACATTTGATGGAAGTGGTGAGATCCATGATGTTCTATATGAAAGTACCCAAGCGATTTTGGGGAGATGCACTCATCACAGCATGTTACATAATCAATAGGACACCCACTAAAGTCCTAGATGACTTGTCTCTATTTGTGGTACTCAATCAAACTAAGTCTAGTATTGAACATCTAAGAGTATTTGGGTGTGTTTGCTATGTTTTAGTACCAGGTGAACAAAGGAACTAGTTGGAGGCTAAGAGTACCAAAGCAATGTTTATTGGATACTCATCAACACAAAAAGGTTACAAATGCTTTAATCTAGAGACTAGAAGAGTCTTGGTTTCTAGAGATGTCAAATTCCATAACACCAAAGATTTCTATGAAGAAGGAACCTGGGATCAGTTCAAAGATATATTTTCAAACACTTCTGACCAAGCTGAGAAACTAAGAAGACTTATAGAAAGCTTTGGAATTACACAAGAACCGGCTCCCTCAGCTAGTCCACCTTCTAATACCACACAGCGCCCTCAGCTAGTCCCAAGCATTTTCTTACCAGCTCCAAAACTGGCTTTAACACCAATAGCAAGACGGACTCCAGTGTCCATAAGTCAAGAACCAGAGGTGCAGCACAAACCAGCTCACCCTCCAGCCTTGACCCGACATGAATCAGCTCCCGCTCAAGCCTTGTCCCGGCATGAACTGGCTCCCGCTCCAGCCTTGTTCCGGCATGAACCGGCTCCAGTTCCAGAACCGGCTCCATCTCATCCCCTTGATCATGAGGGGGGTGGGCAAGCATCTACACATGATCAAGATGATTCAGAAGAATGAATTCTAGTTTCAGCTTCTAAAAGACAAAGGGATATTCAACCTAACCTTGTACAAGCTTTAGCAGAAGAGGACAATACAACTCAAGGTGAACCGGCTGTTGTCCTTAGAAGGAGCACAAGACAGAGATTTCTAAACAATTTCTACTACAATCACAATGCAGTAGCTCACCATGATCAGGGAGTATGTAATTTAGTTTATATACCTGCTTATCATGTTGCTTTTACTCTAAGTCTTGATAAAGAGCAGATTCCAAAAAGGTATGAGGAAGCAATGGCTATAAAGGAGTGGATAGAAGCTGTTCAAGCTGAATGCCAAGCTATGGAGAAGAATAAAACATATGCACCAGCCACATTACCAAAAGGGAAAAAGACTGTAAGTTCTAAGTGGATATTCACCATTAAGTATAAAGCAATAGTGAGATAGATAGATACAAAGATAAGTTGGTGGCTAGAGGATTCACACAGACTTATGGTGAAGACTGTAGGGATACTTTTGCTCCAGCAGCTAAATTGCACTATGTTAATATTGTTTTATCACTTGCTACTAACCTGGAATGGAAACTATGGTAAATGGATGTTAAGAATGCATTTTTGCAAGGTGAACTAAAAGAAGAAGTGAACATGACACCTCCACCAGGTTTAGAATATCAAGTAGGAACCGGCAATACACTGAGGTTAAGAAAAGCTATGTATGATTTAAAGAAATCCCCTAGAGCTTGGTACCATAAGCTGAATGTGACATTAAGGGACATAGGCTTCAAAAAGTCAGAAGTAGAACACACTCTATTTACACTTCAGAGTAAGAATGGAATCATTGTAATTCTCATATATGTTGATGACATAATCATATCTGGAAGTGATAGAGTAGGTATAACATCTACAAAAGAGTATTTAAAAAATTTATTTGATATTAAAGACCTAGGAAAACTTAAATATTTATTAGGAATTGAAGTGTGTAGGTTCAAAGAAGGCATTTTTCTTTCACAAAGGAACTATGTATTGGTCTTACTAACATCTACAGGAATGCTAGAAGCTAAACCAGCCAAAACCCCATTAAAGGAAGGCTACAAAGTAGAAACTCAGGGGAGATTGAAGATGGCGAGTTTAAGGAAGCAAAGCTGTATAGAAGGGTTGTTGGTAAGCTAATATGTTTAACCATCACTAGACCTGATTTGTGTTTTGCAGTCAATAAGGTATCTCAGCATATGCAAGACCCAAAGACAAGGTATTGAGAGATGATCCATAGGATCTTGAGAGACTTAAAAGACACACATGATCAAGGTATATGGATGGGAAATAATGAAAACACAAATGTAGTTGGCTATTATGATGCAGATTGGGCAGGTGATAGAAAGAACATGAGGTCCACAACCGGCTATTGCACTCTTATAGGTGGGAACTTAGTAACTTGGAAGACTAAGAAGTAGAAGGTTGTTTCATGCTCAAGTGCTGAAGCTGAGTATAGAACAATGAGAAAGTTTACCAGTGAATGCATCTGGTTGAAGCAACTATTACAAGACATTGGAGTAAGTATTGAGGCGCCAATCACAGTGTATTGTGACAATCAAGCAGAAATGCACATAGCTTCAAACTCTGTGTTTCATGAGAGAACCAAGCATAATGAGGTGGATTGCCATAAAGTGAGGGAAGCTATTGAGAAATGAACTATCCTACCTTGTTATACAAAGAGTTCAAATCAACTAGCTGATGTGTTAACTAAAGCTACCACTCTCAAGGTTGGCGAGTCCATTTACCCAAGACTTGGACTTACTTCTCTTCCACAACACTGCTCCTGATCATGGAGTGTTATACTCTTTTCCTAGAAAGTGTTTTTTCCCACTGGGTTTTCTTTCTTTAGGTTTTTAATGAGGTAATGCTTCATGATCCAAGCTTAGCCATTATTAAATGACTTAAGCCATTACTTCTCTTCCACAACTCTGATCCTGATCATGGAGTGTTATACTATTTTCTTAGAAAGTGTTTTTTCCTACTTGGTTTTCCTTCTTTAGGTTTTTAATGAGGTAATGTTTCATGATCCAAGCTTAGCCATTATTAAACGACTTAAGCTTGAGGAGGAGTGTTGAAATGAAGAAGAGATAAGAGGAGCATATGGTGCCTAGGTGTATAAGGAAGGAGAGTGTTTGTCACTTAAGTTAGGCTATCTTTGTATCTAAACATGTATTAGTCTAATCTTGTAATCAAACAGACCTAGACTAAGTTAGTATAAATAGGTATCTCTCCTCACTTGTAACCTAAAAGATCATAATCTCATTTTTCTAATAAACTCTCATTTACTCTATTCTCTCTATTCTCCATCAAACTCCGGTGATTTTCTCTGTCAAACTCTCTCAAATTCTCTCAATCTTTCACTGGGATGGCATGGAAAGAGAAGATGATGGGATGAATATGAGAAGTGGGAAGCAGGGGAATTCCATGATGAGTCTAAAGAGGGGCTTGCTCAACATTTAGCTGTTCCATAAGCTTTTGCAGTAAAGTGTTCAATGCATTGTCTTCTTGACTTGTTAGCTTTTGCAGTACAGCGTTCAATGCATGGTCTTTGTCGCTAATTTTGCATTTCTCATATGTATGAAACAATGTCTTTTGACTTATAGGTTAATGTAATTTTAGTTATCCCAAAACACAACATAACACGAAGTATGGAAAATATTGAAAGTAATTTGTATACCTCTCTTATACATATAACTAAACACCTACTAACAAAATTATTATTCAGATTCAGATCTCAAAATTTGTGATTTTTATACCTGGATCCAGATCTGCCATCATCGTATAACTTGATTGGATCATCAGAGCTTGGATCTGAGTTAAAATTGTGACTAATGTATTAATGGCAGAAAGATAAATATTGTAGTAAAAATTATAATTATTAAAATTTGTATATAAAAATTGTTTATAAAAATTGTTTAAAGACTTTGTTTAAGTGACACAATTAAAAATGAATAATTTTTTTAAAAACTATTCAAGATTTTAAACTACACAAAAAAGTAAACCAAGTGAGCGAGAGAAAAAAAAGTGAGAATAAATAGTTTAGTATTAGCAACTTCATAGTTTTTTTAAAAAAAGTCAAAATAAAAATAAAATTTTGTTTTAGAAAATAGTGTTGAATGAGTGTTTTCAGAATGTCCTCCCCTCCCCCTTTGTCTTCTATCATTTTTACTATTTATATAGCTCTAATTCATATTTGTATAGCTCTAAATCTTGTTTAACGTTTTTATTTATCTATTTGATTTGATATTTATTGATATTTATTAGTATTTACTTTGGTGAATACTACAAATTGCTTTATTACTTTTAGTTGTAACTCTCGGTTGTCATCATTTTTGCTCACTATGAAAATTTAAAATTCATCATCTCTTAAACCAAAGGTAATTCAATTCATAATCTGTTTTAATGCTAATAATTACTTCAGCACTATGCATGTTTAGTTTTCAATCGCTCAAATTTTTTTCTCAATTTCCAGTCTGGACGTTTCAGCAATATATTTATATATTTATGTATATTTCTATAACTATATATAGCTATATATGTTATATATATAACAGCTATATTTATGTAGCTATGAGTTTATATGTATTTGTATTTGTAGTACTTTTGGGAAAATGCAATAGTTTAATCGTTTAATACTTCTATATCTGATTCGAAAGGAAACGTGTTCAAACCTTCCTTTTGAAAATTTTAATTATGAGTATCTAAGTTAATAAGTAAATATGTTTCTAATATTTTTGAGAAAACACAACAACATAATCGGTAAAAATTCTGTTGTTTGATCTAAGGGGTATGGGTTCGATTTCTCTAAAGTTAAGAAAATTTTAAATTTATTTTTACGATTAAAATGATGTCATTTCTCACAACACACGGTAACTATGCCCACATATACGTTGACTCACCCACATTTAATGTTTGACTAACATTTTGTTACTGTTAAATTCAGGTAGAAAATTCAGAAATTTGTGTATTTTAAGTATGAAAAACATTTGCCATTTGTTTAGGTATGAAAAGACATGAATTTTGAAATAAGTAATTTTCTATATTTATTACTCTCTCCATTTTTTATAATTATCATTTTAGGTTTTAACACACAAATTAAGAAAACATTATTTTTTTTATTTTTACTAAATAAAAATATTATTAATTACATACATAAACTCAATCTACCCAATAATAAAATAAAATACAGAATATAAATAGTCATAAAACATTAAAAATTAATAAATTTTAAATTGAAAACTAAAAACAACGTTTATAAAAAAAAAAAAAAAAATTCTTAAAACAACAACTAATCCACACAGAGGGAATATATAGTATTCTTTTTTTTTTGAAAATTATGTAAAAAATATATTCCTTATCAATTTGAAAAGAAACAATATGTAACAAATATTCTTTTTAATTCTTATTATTTTGTTCCTCTTCTTTCTTTTCCTCTTTATTCATATTTTATTTCCATTCCATTCCTATTATTCTTTTAAAGGTCACCAGTCACATCCTAACTAACAACTCAATGTTCTTTAGAGAACCGTTATGTATTTTTATATCAAACTGAGTCCAGACCGAAATCAAAACTTTTATCCATAATGGTATTCGGTTACAACTCGTCATATATTTTATAGCCTGATTTTTTTGTTTTTACCAGCATTCACTGTTTTGTTAAACTTTAAAAAATTGTTGATTGTATTACCATAATAAAAAAAAATCTTAAAAGGAGACCTCAAGCGAGTCGTCCCATGCTTCAGGACTTCCATTAGAAGCATCTTCGACATCTTCTTCCATAGATAGCCTAATGTATTCTCTATGAGCAAAACGATCCCACTCGGTCCAAGTAGGATTTGCGCGCTCCTGTGTATTACAAATTACGAATCAATAAAAGAGCAATGAGTCTCTGTCTCTCTACAAGTACATAGCTAATTTGAAAGATATTTCTATTGGACATATATATACCTGGCGAATGAGGAAGGGATCACGTGTTTCAAACGCCATAAACTTGTTCAGGTTGAAAAGTATATTGAAAACGTTCCCGGAAAGTTTAGAACCCTTCAAATCATTCAGACAAATGTACCCTTCATCTTCTGGTTTGACCATATCAAATAACTGGCACAGAATATCCTCAAACAGCACCGCCTCTTGCGCCATGCATTCCATTCTATGTAGCTGCTCCTCATAAAAGAATTGCAGCTCATTCTTTGTCAAGACTCCATTTGCATCCAAATCTATGCACTTGAACCTGTACCATCATCATTAATATCATAACATAGCTCTTACTAAATCACACCTACACATATATGAAAAGTTTCATTCTCACCAATACTCAAGACTAGGTTCTGATGACTTGTCTTCTTCAGCCAAAATGAAATAAACAAAATCCTCATAGCACATCTTTCCTTCGGTTTTACTTGTAAACTTCCTTGGTACCTATATAAGAAGACATATTGACAATGAAATTCTAAAGGCTAGGAGATAAAAGGAAGATTTGGACTCAGCAAACCTGAGAAAAGATTCGGTCGACAATCCTGTAGGTGAGAGCATGGTTACTATATCGGATGAGATTCTCTTTGTCGATCAAGAAATCATGGTCTGTATCCAGCTCCCAAAACTTGCAGTATATGACATAGAAATGCTCATAAGAGAAGTACCTAATTAATAAATGGTAACGAGTCAGAATCAATGGCGTGAATCAGCACCAACAACAATGTTATTAATTTATCATGAGCCACCTACCTCAACACCTTATTAATGTCCTCTTCTTCATCGGCATGTTGCATTGCGTCAACTAAATTTCCTCGCTTAAGCTCTCTCAAGGTAAGATGACCATTCCCACTCCTATTTATGTAGTAATATATTCTGTATATCACAGTTTCAGCTGTTGCCAAAAGTTTTCCACAAAGAAACAAAATGGATCACATACACAACTTTACAGATATCACACCTCTTTATAGAATTGTTTCTATCAAATATGCATCTCATCTTCTTGCAATATTTACTTTTTATCAGTATTATCATTTGGCAAAAAAAAAAAACTTAAATTTAATCTAAAAGATATTGGACTTGAACTAACCATATCTATCCTGAAACTCAGGTGTGCCTTGCAAGAATTCAAGACCAGGGTGTGTTGCCAATAGTTCTCGGAGAACAGACTTGAAATCATCCTGTTATAAAATTCATCAAGAAGCAAAGAATTCTGTTTCAATAAAGAATTGTTGCTCCATACAAAGGAGGAAGACAAACTAATATTTTGTGCCCAAAAAAGAAAATGTAATATTTAGTACAGCTAATAAAAACCACCTGAACAAGGTAGTTCTTATCTGGTTGCTTCAGTATTGTAAATATCTGAGTTGTTATTTCCTTTGTCAACATATTTCCCTTGACCCAGTAGTCAATGAAGGCTTCTCTGTACACAAAATTCCATGGGTTTTTAAACTGTGATCTGCTTGTCACAACACCAAACTCTGTAGCTAAATAAGGATTGAAAAATGTAAGAAATTGCAAACCTTTTCACAAAACCAGTGTTGTTGGTATCAACTTTCTTAAAAATAGAGGTGGAGAAAAATGATGGAACCTTGCAGATCTCAGTAGTGACCAATTTAAATTCTGAAAACAAAAGAAATACATGGTTAGTCACAAGATATTAGACATGAGGATATCTAAAAAGAAATTAATTAAATTAACCTTGTAGTTGCAAACCATCCTCATGGCCATGGAAAAGAGTGTTGATATTGGCTATACACTTCTCTTTTTGGTCATTTGGTGGTGGGCGACCATCTTCAAAGTAAAACTATACATTCATTATAGAAATGGTTTAGCACAAAAAAGAAATGCAGAGATTATAAGGATATGAGATAATAGTAAGAGATGCACAAAAAAATGGTTACATAACTCAAATAACTTTAGCACAAAAAACTGCAGTGCAGTAATAAAATAGAAAAATGGTGCCACCTTTCCGTAGTCTAGGTACAAAATTACCGATCAAAGTTTATATATAAGTGAAAGGTAGATCGAAATGCAGACCTGAGGAATGAGTTCTTTAACATGGTCAGAAACTACTTTGAGAGGAGAGCTAAGATTAGAGAGACCAGTCCTTTGTCTAGTGATCCGAGGGGAGCCGGTCGAGTTCCTAGGAGAAAGAGGAGGTCCATTGCGTGCAGGAAACATTGAAGCCAAAGGACTATTAGACCCTGAATTTGTAGCAGAAGAAGAGCCTCCACACACAACATTCAATGAAACTCCTGATTTGACATCATTGACCAAAGATGCAACCTATAATAATAATAATCATATATTCCATTTTATTGCATTCATATATTTCCAAGATCACATTATTATTCAAGAAAATTTGAAACATTCATTTTTATTACCAAGCGGTTGGTGTCAGGAAGGGTAAGCCATTGATCAAAGAGCTTCTTAACGAAGTCTTGATTAGATTTCATTGACATTGGTGATGTCTCCGGTAACTGTAACAGCTCTATGTCCAACGTTAGAGATTCCATCGCCTTGGATGAATCTTCCTCTGAATTTGATGAGTTTTCAATTACAAAAATTTCTTGGTCGAGAAAGTGAGATTGTGTTATATACATTCAAACATTTGAACTAATGTCTGTTTTGTATATGGAAAAACAAATAATATGATTCAATTAAGAAGAAAAGAGTTAGATCCGTCCGATCCTGGAGGAGATTAGATCTAAAATTTGCAGAAATTTAAGGGTAGAGAGAGAGAGAGAGAGAGAGAGAGAGAGAGAGAGAGAGAAAGAGAGGGGAAATACACTTATTAACGTTTTCTTAGTCAAAACTATAATTAGTAAATTGTTGAAAAGCAAATAAATACTTTTCCCAAAAATCAACATTAGTGTAAGCTACTACTAGGTAACATTTGACACGTTGAGCAACAAAACCAGAAGCATTCAACTTTGCTATCAAAACTGAATTAATTAGTCAAATGGTAATTATTTGAGGAGATATTTGCAAAATAACAATTTACCATTTTATTATGACTTTTCTTATTTCCGATTAAAGGAAATTTTAAAAATATCATTTTAGTGTCTCATTTTCAAAAGAAAAACTGATAAAGAAAAATTTTATACGACTTTTGCGAGTGTTAATTTTACCCAATTAAAATCACATAAATTTCTTTTAAATACTATTAATTTTTAATGGATAACAATTATTACATTCTTAATGAATTAAACAATAATTATCCTCTTTTATTGTCAATAATTTGATTGATCAGATATCTTGTATTTGAAATCTGTAATTATTTGAAACAATTATTATTTCTGAAGATGTCACCATTATTGAACAATTAGTTTTGTTATGGATTACAAAAAAGGACACATATGAATGATAGTTCACAAAAATATAGAAATATACAGTTAAATCAAATTACAATATTAAACAATTACTTCAGGATTCAAGGATTTTTTTATGGTCCATATGTTAATTTTCTTTTTTCTTTTCATGGAGAATCAAATGCTTACCAAATATGAAACATTTCATCTAGCAAGTTATTTTGGGATGGATATCGGTTATCAAAAACTTAAAGTCACTAAAGATATTGTGTGATATTCAACGTACAAATGTGAAACGAAAGAAGAATCAATAAATCATGTCTTTTTTTAATATCCTCCAAAAATTCAAGCTTGAGCTCTATCCAAGATCTCTTTTAATCCAGAGTTATTTTTCATGTCATAGGTTTTCTAAAATTTATTTTTGAGGCTCCCTAAGAATAGTTTATGTAGTTATTTTCCATAAATAATATATCTCTAAAAAATTGAAATAACAAAACTTTCAAAAATAAGGATTGAACTTCCCAAGAGATCCTCACAATTGCTGATTATGGGAGCAGACTCAATAGTAAGAAGTCAGAATATTTAAAAGAGCGTAATAACTTACAATTGGATATTGTAGTACATGATGGTTGGTGTTGTTTTGTTGATGGAGCTTAGAAAAATTCAAATATTTTCTTACCGGAGAAAATTTGGTTTTATAGGAATGAGGGTATGACATAAACGTTTTATTGGAGACCCACAATACACTTTATAGTATCTCATGGTTACATGCAAAATATCAAGTTTTATTTGAGCCATAGATGTATGAATGTTTTTCAGTATATCAGGTGGTTTTTGTAACATATTGTTTTGATCTGGTGAAGATGGTGTATACTCTCCATAGTGGTCTGCTTTTTCAACATACCTAGATGAATTCTCAAGATGGAAAGTGTTTTTCAACACCTTCACTAATAAGCTGATTCCACGTTCAAAAAGTCAAGGTGGACAAGTTGGCATGCAGTTCTTGTCCTTCAGCTATGGTTTATATTGATTATGTACAATTGATTTGGCTAACTGAATCGTTTAGATAGTATTATCTTTGTTGTAAAAAAAAGAATAAACAATAAAAATAACATTTTATCCTAATCAATATATTTTACCATTTGATTCAGTATGATAGTTGAGGATATGATCCACTATAATTTTTAATGATTTCTTCTATAAGTGATGTTAACAAGACTTTTGATTCAGCTCCTCTCAAATCGGGTTTATGTCTATATGTGTTAGAACTATTCTGAAATGAGGCTGATATTTTGATTTGTTTCATGGCATAGGTTGCTTCAACTAGAGCTTAAATTCATGATGTCATCGGAAGCGCAATCATTCTTACCAATTTTATCTATTTGTGTTAGTGTTATCATCACATCGTTTGTTTGTATTATTATCATTAAAAAACTAAATTGATGTACTCAAATGTGACCCGATCTTCTGATTTGACAATCTAATTCACTTGAAATCACTACAAAAAGAGTGATTTTGTCATGTTTTGTAGTCATCACAACATTGAGAGATAATAATCATGAATTAAAAATGAAAATTTCAATCATCACAAAGTCTTCAAAAAATTAGCAAGACAATCATTGCTAAATCAAGGTAAACTTCAATTGAATTATAACATATTACCAACAAATTGAGGTATCACCGCTAATTTGTTCCAAAATAGCAACATTGTAGTGACGAGCTTCACCAACAGTTTACTGGTTATCACACATTTATATTGCTTTGTTCTGGTTTATTTGTAACGATTATTTTGTCGCAAATTGTTGGCTAAGTTGATGATAAATCTGAGACATGCTAAACCAAGATAAAGTTTTGTTACAAAATTGTTACTATTTTCTACAATTACGAGACAACTCATAATGATAAACATGAAAAACACTTTTCTATAGAAAAACAGATTTTTCCTTCAAAAATTTCTTTCAAAAAAATATCAGATCAAAAAATATTTTGAAGACTAAAGTGATATATATACAAAAATTGTAGTACTTAAGTGGACAACAAGTGACTTTCTTTCACACAGAATGATATCAGATTGGACCACACATGAGTTATTTTGCTCATATTGTTTCAAAACATTATGCATTTCAATTGAAACATAGGTGAAAAACAGTTGGTTTGAATGTTACTATCGGTTTCTTCAAGTCAAATACCGAAAAGATGGAGTGTCATTCATAAGTCATAAGTAAGTTTTTTTTTTCTTATTCCTAAGTTAGAAATTGTAGTCTTTAAGATGACAATCCACTTTGGATGTTTTTCAAACACTACTAATGCAAGTTTTTCTTTAATTTATGCGAAATCAAGTTGGTAATGGTTTGGTAACCGGTTGTCGAATTGATAATGGTTTGGTAACTGGTTGTCGCGTTTAACCTAATATTGTAGTAACTAAACAAATTCGGATTAAGCAATGACGAAGTTATGAATTGCAGAACTAATCTAGATAAAACATGAAAGAGGTTAACTTAAGATGTGAAATTGGTTTTAAGAGTTATAAAGAATGAATAAGTCTTTGGGCATAGGTAATTTGGTTGGATATTTTAAGAAAATTAATTTTAACTCATGTTTATAATTCCATTAGATCAAGCCCACTCATGAAAGAATATTAGTTTATAGTTAATCCACTTCTGTGGTAGAAACCACTTCATTATCCACCTGATCTAGTACCAAACTTTTGTCATGAGATCTGATGGTAATGAACATTAAGATCGTGTTCTTTCTAGGTAGCTCAGCAACCAAAAGTCAACTCCCATTTAGCGGATTTAGCAAAGTGATGTGAATCTAGCCAAGCTTATGACGACTTAGACAGAATCAACCCAACACCTTTCACTCCAGTATGTTAATTTGATAATCCTACTCTTCTAAGGCTTGTGTAGACCCAACAAAAAGTATATTAAATCCAATGTTTAACTTTAGCAATTGCTCCAACAAGAAAGATAGGTTGTGGAACCTTCAAAAGAAGATCTGTGTCGAACCAGTAGTGAATATGTTAAACTCACCATCTAATTTATTTCAACACAAGCCAACACTCTTTGGTGATAGAATGGCCACACAAAAAGTTGTAGAAACATCTTTTGACAAACCGGTTTGAAATCTTAGATATGGTAGACTAAAAAAATCAAAATGTTCACAAAAGAATAAAGAAAATCACTTTCTAAACAAAGAAAATTTTTTTTAGCAACAAAATATTCTGTCATATTTTGTGCACAAAATTGTGCTTAAATAGAGTACAAAAGCTTTAAAATGTGGTAAAAACAAGATTCATTAAATAGATTAAAGACTAAAGATTTAGAGTAGAAATAAATGAAGTTTGAATGATCCTTGAACTCCTCTTGTCTCTTAACCTTCAGCCACAAATTTGGCTGGGAAAAATGTAGAATTGGGCCTTGATGTAAGACTCGGGTGCACCAAGTCTCACGGCAAGTCACACGGTGAGGGAAGCTGGTTGTTCAACGCTCTCTTCCTTAACACACGAGTATCTTGTCTTTGGAACACGGAACATGGTCTAGATGGGAGGATGGATCGAATGACGCCACAAAACACTATGGAACGGATGCTTGATAAGTCGGATCTCAGAGGTTGCTTGTTACAATCTCGGAGGCTAGGGTCTTTGGTTTGCTAGGGCAAAACTCGGTGTTCTTTATTTCATGTGTGAATAAAATAACAAGGCTGCAGTGGGACTTTATAAGGAGTCCGTCAGCTATGCCCTTCTAGGGGTCTTTGAAACAGATTACAATATAAGGAAACCTAATTGCCTATTAAATGGGGTGGCGAGACAAATGCCTTATTCTACTTTAATGGAAAGACTAAAAGGAAACAAGACAGACAAAGAAAAGGAAACAAAAGATTAGTCCAATAAACGAATAAAAAGGGAACTTAATGCTTACCTTGGCGGCTCTCCTTAAATATCAGAGTGCACCGTGTCATTCATAGAGAGATGCTGAATATGGTAAGCTGCATGTTGCTTGAAAGGAGTGGGAACACTTTTAGATAGACTTCTCGAGCTGGGCCTGGTCGGGTCTGGGTCGTGCCTAGTTGCTCTTTGGCTGGGCCTGTTTTTACATGGGTCATGTCGGGTCGTGCTCGGGGAGAACTTGGGTCAGGGGCCGGTCGTGCCAGATTGTGCTCGGGACAGACTTGGGTCGGGATCCGGTCGTGCCTGGCTCGCGCTTGGGTCCTTGGTTAGTCGTCCCTTCCTGCATTCGGGTAAGGAGTCTTGGCTTGTTTCCAGCGCTATCTGGAAGGGCAGGGTCTCCACAGCTTGGTTGAAACCTTCTCTCAAATCTCTAGAGCCAGACCGTGTCCTGGGGGATCTCCTAAGGACGGGAACCGTGATCGTGGGTTCTAAGTTAAGTCACATTTCCTCATCACCCCCTCCCCCTTGAGAGGATTCTGACCTCAGAATCGTATCAGCTACATCAAATGGAGACAAGTCAGTGACATTGAATGTGGAAGAGATGTTGAACTCACCTCGTAACTCGATTAAGTAGGCATTATCATTGATTTTCTTGACAACTTTGAATGGGCCGTCTCGTCTTGGTGAGAGTTTGGACTTCCTTTCATTTGGGAATCGCTAACTCCTCATGTATAGACAAACCCAATCACCGGGCTCAAAGGTGAGCTCCTTGCGTCCCTGGTCCACATACTTCTTGGTCTGCTTGTTCTTCTTCTTTATATTCTCCTTAACCTTCTGATGGATTTTCTAAACCTGCTCAGCTTTGGTCTCACCATCTTGACTCACCATATGTTCCTTGTGAGGTATTGGCTGTAAATCTAGGGGGGGGGGTGAGGGGTTTAAACCCATAGACAACTTCAAAAGGAGAAAACTTAGTAGTATAGTGTGGCACACAATTATAAGCAAATTCAATAAATGGAAGGCAGTCAACCCAATTCTTAAGATTGTTGCCTACGGTTACCCTAAACAGGGTAGAGAGAGTGCGGTTGATAACTTCGGTCTGTCCATCAGTTTGTGGATGACAAGTTGTTGAGAAGAGGAGCTTGGTTCCCAGATTCCTCTACAAGTTCTTCCAAAAATGGCTGAGGAATTTGGTGTCCCTATCCAACACAATGGTCCTTGGCAAGCCATGGTGCTTTACCACCTCTCTAAAGAAGAGGTCCGCGGTTTGGGTAACGTCATTAATCTTGTGCATGGGTTGAAATGGGCATCTTAGAGAACCGGTCCACAACAACAAAGATGGAATCCTTGTTTCTTATCTTTGGCAGCCCTAAAACAAAATCCATGGAACTATCTACCCAGGACATGTTAGGAATATGTAAAGGAATGTATAGTCCATGGGGATGCGACGTGGATTTTTCCTTAAGGCAAATGATGCACTTGGCACAGAACTGTTCCACATCTCTTTTGAGGTGAGGCCAGAAGAAATTCTCTGCTACGATGTTG
This sequence comes from Streptanthus diversifolius, assembly GCA_039880935.1. NCBI lineage: Eukaryota > Viridiplantae > Streptophyta > Magnoliopsida > Brassicales > Brassicaceae > Streptanthus > Streptanthus diversifolius. The sequence continues at coordinate 12,977,940 of JAXGFM010000012.1, read as the reverse complement.
ACGGTTTTGTTTATTCCAGTGTCCCATGAGCCATCCTCCATGTGCTTCCCTAAGGATTAGCTCTCGCATGTTAGGAATATGTAAAGGAATGTATAGTCCATAGGAAGTAAGGTTTTATTGGGTAGTTGATGTTGGGATGGTAAACGGGTGGATAGGTTTTTGGTTTGGCGCAATGGGTTGGTAACGCGTTGCGAAGGTGTTTTGGGGTTTGGGTGGGAAATTGGTTTGTCTGTAATATTGGATGGGTGGTTTCAGGGGTTAGTGCTTTGGTAGGAGAGTTTGGGGGTGCTTGTAGTTGGGGTTGTATCCTGATAAGGACATTGAGCCAACCACTGCACCAGTTATTCCATCAGAACCTCTCAGACGGTCCAAGAGGAAATGATGAGGACATCGAGCCAGCTACTGTACCTGTCATCCCACCTGGACCACTTACGCGGTCCAAGCAGAAAGCCTTAGGAGACAAGCTCAGCATGCTCTTGGAAAGTGGAACCAGAGAAGACCCCGAGCTGCCCACCCAGACGACCAGCCCATGACCAGCCGTCCAGGCAAGCCGTCCGGAGCCAGCAGCCGACCAGTCAGACCCAGTTCAGGCACTCACGACCAGACCACCCTTCCAGCTAGACAAGGAACCATGGAGGTTCCTTCTCGAAGATTCTTCCTCCTCCGGTGTCTTTACCATTACTATTCGGTAGAGACACCAAAAGTCGTTCTAGGAAATTGTACTCTTTTTCCTATCTTCGGTTTTGTCCCATTGAGTTTTTCGAAGAAGGTTTTAATGAGGCAACACTCCTAGTGCGCAAGGCGTTGAAGACTTGTTCACAATTCCATCCCATTCACAAGTCTTCAGGCGAATTCTCAGCCTAAGTGTTGTTGGGCTTCTCCTTCTTAAAATTCGATTTATTTGTCTAAGTGTTTTAGTTGGGTTAAGTCATGTTGACTAATTATGGCCCATTATTTATTCTAAGTGACAAATAAGTAAACTACATGTTGTTTTAATCTCCTAAAGGTTAAACGCCTTGTAGTTTACCCTAAAATTGTAACAAGGCATTATATAAGCCTTCTTGTTTTCACTTTATGAAATAACAAGTATTTTGACAAAAACCCTAAGTCTTTTAGACACAAACTGCCGCCAGCAATTCCTCTGCTTGCAGCCGTCGACTTCAACCTTGCTGGTTGAAGTTCTTGGAGTATCACAAGCCCGTTTCACAGCTTGTGTGGTCCCTTCGATCCACCCTTCAAATCCACCGATTTCTGTCCCATTATCCTGAGCTTCTCGGTGAAAATACAGCCCACCCAAGTTCTTACATCAGGAAAGCTCTAGGAGACAAGATCAGCATGCTATTGGAGAAAGCAACCGGACAGGACTTCGAGCCGACCATGACCATCTCCGGTCCAACCATGCCAACCCGGACCAGTTCCATCCCGACCGGCTCCGGACCGAGTGCACCGTCCCTGCCGTCAGGACCATCCGACCACGGACTAGCCGACTAGACCGCGTCCGGACCATCAAGCCAAGCCCCGATCGTTTTAAGACCATCCGACCCGTTCCAACTGGACAAGGAGCTGTGGAGGTTCCTTATAGAAGATTCTTCTTCCTCCGGTGTCTTTACCATTACCATCTGGTAAAGACACCAAAATTCATGCTAGAAAATTTTACTATTTTTCCTATCTTCGGTTTTGTCCCACAGGGTTTTCTGAAGAAGGTTTTAATGAGGCAATACTCTTAGTGCGCAAGAAGGTGAAGATTTATTCACAATTCCATCTCATTCACAAGTCCTCATCGATTTCTAGCTTAAGTGTTATTGGGCTTTTCCTATCTTTAGTTCTGTTTCTAGACCAAGTATGTTATTTGGGCTTTGGGAGTCATGTTGACTAATTAGGCCCAAGTCTAATTTTAATTGCCATTACATAAACAACTTGCTGTTTAAATTCCTTGAGAGGCTAAACATCATGTTGTTTAGCCTAAGTTGTAATAAGGCATTATATAAGCCTCTTGCCTACTTATTAATAAGACAACAAGCATTTTAGAACAAAAAAAAACTTTTAAGTCTTTTTGACAAGACCTAACTAGCGCCGCCTAAGCTCGCCTTCGTAGCCGCCGTGTTCTTCAGCCTCTTTGGTTGAAGTTCTTGGAGTATCACAAACCCCTTTCACAGCTTGTGTGGTCCCTTCGATCCACACTTCACTTCCATCCTTTCTTTCCAGCAACCCGAGCTTCTCGGTGAAAGACAGCCTACCCCCCTGTTTTTGCATCATCTAGTATCAGAGCTTAAAGCTCCTGCTCATCAGGTAGAATCTATCCTTGTTAGTTATCGATTTTCTTTATTTTTGTTGCAATAGTTTTTGGGTTTTGATTGTATTTCTTTCTCTTTCCCCTGAGGTTCTCGGTAAGAAGGAGGAGGAATCAAGTCACATACTACAAACACCAAAAAAAAAAATACAAAATAATCAGGTTCTATCAATCCTTTCTTTGTTTTCTTGTTTAAAAAAAAAGTAGTAGAAATTTGTTTGATTGTTTGGTGTTAAATTATTTTTTAAGACAAAAGATGTTTAGGGTTGTTTAAAAGCAAACTAGGATTTTCAGAAACTAACCTAGAGAACCTTCATCACAAACCTTGGATTCCATAAGGAGCTTGTGTGTTGCTTGCTTGTTTGCTTAGGTTCCTTTTTGGCTAGGTTTCTAGGTAGTTATTTGTTGCTTGTGTCCCTTGTCGAGTTAGGAAGTTGTTGCACTAGCCGCTAGTTGGTTAAGTCAATCTAGGTCCTTTCTGTGGTCTTGCGTGAGTCTAGCCTAGGTCCTTGCATCATAGTCCCAAGCCTCCTGTCCCTAGCCTCCGTCCCCCGCCTTACCCCTCCCCGTCCGCGTTTGTTGTCTGCACCTTAGGCGTAGTTCTAGTCGGTTCCCCACGCATCCTAGTTTTTAGTTTAGGATTCACAGTCTAGTTTCGAGTCCCTAGCTCCTTAGCTCCACGGTTGCTCACCCTAGCCACTCGCTAGCCCTCCCCCATACCGCACTACCCCTAGAACCTTAGTGTCTGTCTCAAACATTCCCTTGCAAACCATCCTGCAAACCCTAGTTGCATTAGGCGGCTAGGTTTGCCAAGTTTCCTAAGTGTCTAGATTCTTGCCTTAGATTTTTAGGTAGTTTTCCTACAATTTTTTGGCCATTAATAGATTTTCCTTTCAGTTTAGGATAGTTGCATTTTAGGAAATTAGGAATTAATTAATTTTCCCTTTAGTTAAATATAATTTCCTTTTTAATTAGTTTGGCAATAAATTTCTAGGATCTTTTCCATTTAGTTAGTTTCCTTTCTAGTTTAAGGCCATATTAATTTTTAGGATATTTCACATTTATTTAGTTTTTCTTTTTAGATTTAAGTAATAATTGTCTTTAGGATATTTCATTTTTTTCTTTATATCTAGTTTTCTTTTTATTCTATAGACAATAAAAATAAAATCGAAATCATATCTGTGAAAATTTTCCATTTAAGGAAAGTTTCTATTTCTGCAATATTCGTATTCTCAAAATTTCCTTTTCTTAGAAAATGAAATATATCAGGAAGTGACCAGTCAACATCGGGACAGAAGTCAAGCTATATTGCAGCTTCTGCAAGATTTGAAGACCCAGATGTCGACCATAGTAACGAGTCTCGAGCTTTCGGATTATCTTACACCTACACAAGGACCTGCGCCCCCTCCATACACACACGACCAACCACATATGGCCCACCAAGGAATGGGTCGACATCAGTACTACGACGAGCCCATGCCACCACCTCGACAGCCTATGCTTTACCCCAACGTAAAGATGAACCGCCTCCCTTTTCGAGAATGGTTGATCCCGAGGAGTACTTGGACTGGGAGAGAAGAATGGAACTCCTCTTCGAGTACTATAACTACGACGATCCCCGTAAAGTCGCCCTAGCAACGGCGCATTTCACTGACCACGCACTGGCGTGGTGGGATCGAGAAGTAATATCTCGCAGGAGAGCTCGTATGGGTGCTTTCACCTCATGGGTCGAACTCACCCAGATTATGAGCAGACGCTACGTCCCACCTCACTTCCACCGCGAGCTTCAGAGACGATTCAGACGCCTTACCTAAGGCAGAAAGACGGTGTCCGAATACTTCGATGAATTCGAGCACCTCCGCAACTGACTCGACGTAGACGAGTCCGAGGAGAGTCTAATGGCCCAATTCATCGACGGCTTGCACGAGTCCATCGCCAGAAAGATCGAGCTACAGACATACCATGATCTAGGCGAGTTATTCCACCTAGAAGTCCAGATAGAGAAGTTCCATAAACGAAAACTTGCCGCACCTTCTCGACCTAAGAGCACATGGAGCACCGACTCCAAGCCATTTGAGCGGACATCAAGCCAACCACTGCACCAGTCATTCCATCAGAACCTATCACACGGTCCAATAGGTAAGCTCTAAGAGACAAGCTCAGTATCCTACTAGAGAGTGGAACCGGATAGGACCTCGAGCCGACCATGACCAGCTCCGGACCGACCATGCCAACCCGGACCAGCTCCATCCCGACCAGCTCCGGACCGAGTGCACCGTCCCTGCCGTTTGGGCCATCCGACCACGGACTAGCCGACCAGACCGTGTCCGGACCAGCAAGCCAAGCCCTGACCGTTGCAAGACCATCCGACCCGTTCCAACTGGACACAGAGCCATGGAGGTTCCTTCAAGAAGAATCTTTTTTCTCCAGTGTCTTTACCATTAACATCCGGTAAAGACACCAAATGTCGTGCTAGTAAATTGTAATCTTTTTCCTATCTTCGGTTTTGTCCCACTGTGTTTCTCGAAGAGGTTTTAATGAGGCAATACACTTAGTGCGCAAGATGGTGAAGACTTGTTCACAATTCCATCTCATTCACAAGTCCTCATCGATTTCTAGCTTAAGTGTTATTGGGCTTTTCCTATCTTTAATTCTATTTCTAGACTAATTATGTTATTTGGGCTTTGGGAGTCTTGTTGACTAATTAGGCCCAAATCTAATTTTAATTGCCATTACATAAACTACTTGCTGTTTTAATTCCTTGAGAGGCTAAACATCAGGTTGTTTAGCCTAAGTTGTAATAAGGCATTATATAAGCCTCTTGCCTACTCATTAATAAGAGAAAAAGCATTTTAGAACAAAAACAAAACCTAAGTCTTTTTGACAAGACCTAACTGGCGCCGCCTAAGCTCCCCTTGGTAGCCGCCGTGTTTTTCAGCCTCTTTGGTTGAAGATCTTGGAGTATCACAAACCTCTTTCACAGCTTGTGTGGTCCCTTCGATCCACCCTCCACTTCCATCTTTTCTGTCCAGCAACCTGAGCTTCTCGGTGAAAGACAGCCCACCCCACGGTTCTTGCATCATATCCTTTGTTCAATCTTTGTCCACCAACATAGTTGAGTTCTTATAATACGTTGTTGTACATGTTGGTTTGGCAGTCTTTGTTGTATTTTGTTTCACCGATATAGCTAACTTGATGTTGTGTTGCTTGGAACACTCGATCTTACTTGTCATTTAGTGCCTGGATTTCTTATTTGTGTCTGTATCGTGCTGACCACCATCGCGTGAGGTATGATCATAGATTTTGTCATAGTTTTCGTTGTTTGTAGCTAAGTTCTTAACTAATTGCAAACCTCTATCTGCATATTGTCGCAGGAAATTTTTGTTGAAAGCAGTATCGAGAAGCATCCCAATCTTAGGCAGAACGTCTCTATAAAGTGTGTTTAAGAGAGATTCACGGGAGAAAGGTGATGGGGGCATTCAAAGGTGTAAACCTTGAATTGTTCCCAAGCCTCGCTGTAGCTCTAAATAGATTGTTGTGCAAATCCAGATATGTCATTGAGCAGTCGTGCGGTGCGAGTCATTGTGCAGTCGTGCGCTTGCAGTCAGCCCACGTTGTCATGGTGTTGGCAGAGAAATTCTTTTACCATATGTGTGCATTGTCACCCAGGGAGAAAGGCAACAAGTGAACTTTGAATGGATCTTCAGAGATGTCATTCATCTTCACTGTGGAACAGAGCATGTCAAACTAGTCCAAGTGATCAATAGGGTCTTCCATGGATAAGTTTTCAAACTTGTTTTTTACCATGTTGATAAGGCTCACCTTAATCTTGAAATTTCTCGATTGGAAGTAGTCTTATTCCAGTTCGTTACCCATGAATATTGGGTTCATAATAGGCTCCAATTACTCTTGCTTGGTGAGGGTTGTGGACCTGTAGAGGGCAATGGTTGCCAAAATTGTGTGGTTGTTAGTCGTGGTCCACGGTATGGACTAGTAGAGGTCCTGGTTGCTCCTGCAAATGTTCGATGTTTGCTTGGTGTTGTGTTTGGCATCTTCAGAGATGCCATTTATCTTCACTGTGGAACAGAGCATGTCAAACTGGTCCAAGTTATCAAGAGGGTCCTCCAAATATTCGATGTTTGCGTGTTGTTGCATTCAAGGCAGCGAAGATCTACAAGTTGCGGATGTAGGTTCGTTGAGCCTTAGCTGCGAAGGTGCATAATTAAAGACAAGCTGAGTAAAGATGTGAGAACTGTGATATGATTAAAACAATATCAAATCTCAAATAAAAACTAAATCCTAATGATGAAAAATAATCCCAAAGCCGCAACGACGCTAGTTTATAATTAGGTTTTTCTCCTAACTCCTAAGTTTGCAATTGTAGTACTTAAGATGTCAATCCATTGTGGGGTTTATTCAAACATTAAGATTGCAAATATTTATTTAATTTAGGCAAAATTGAGTTAATAATGGGTTGGTAACCAATTTTAGAGTTTAACCTAATATTGTAGTAACTAAACAAATTTAGATTAAGCAATGAAGAAGTGATAAGGACATCGTTCCAGCTATTGCATCGGTCATCCCACCAGGACCTCTAACTCGATCTAAGAAAAAGGCTTTAGGAGACAAGCTCGGCATGCTACTGGAGAGTGGAGCCCGTCAGGAACTCTGACCGACCGTGCCATATCCCCGACCGACCCCAGTCCATGCATTGTCGATCCCGACCCCTTCAAGCCGGACAAAGAACAATGGAGGTTCCTTCTCGAATACTCTTCTTCCTCCGGTGTCTTTACTATTACCATCCGGTAAGGACACCAAAAGTCGTGCTAGGAAATTGTACTCTTTTTCCTATCTTCGGTTCAATCCCATAAGGTTTTTTTGAAGAAGGTTTTAACGAGGTAATAGTCTTAGTGCGCAAGACGGTGAAGACTTGTTCACGATTCTACACCATTCACAAGTCTCTACCAAATTTGCCTAAGTATTTATTTGGGCTTTCTAACTTTCTTATTTATGTTTTATAGAGTAAGTATGTTATTTTGGCTTATGAATTGTGTTAACTACTTAAGCCCATAGTCATTTAAATATTGCCACCAATTAATGGACATCTTGTTGTTTTATATCTTAAAGGGGCTAAACATCATGTTGTTTAGTCTAAGTTTGTAACAAGGCACCTTTGAACCATTCATTAATAAGATAACAATCAATTAAAAAATTAAAACAAAAACCCTAAGACTTTGCCTAGACTTATTGGCGCCGCCATCATCCTTCCTTGGTGAGCATTGACGTGTTCTTCAGCCTTTGAGGTTGGAGTTCTTGGAGTATCACAAGCCCTTTCACAGCTTATGTGGTCCCTTCGATCCACCTTAGTTTTCATCCCTCTTGTCTAGCAACCTGAGCTTTCTCGGTGAAAGGACAACCCACCAATGATCTAACATCATCTGGTATCAAAGCTTAAAGCTCCTGAACATCATGTTGTATCTATTGTTTTGTTATTTGACAATTTATTTTGTTAAATTTTTTTGCTTCTGATTTTGTTTTATTTCTCTTCTTTCCCTGAGGTTATCGGTTAAGGGTGAAGGAATCAAGTCTCTTACTACAAAAAAAAAATGTATATATCCTGGTTCTATCAATCCTTGTGTCTATTTTTTTTTTCATTTACAAAAAAAGAGCTTAGGTAATTAGGTTGCTTGTTTATTTTTTTTAAAAATAGATACAAAAAAGAAAGAGAAAGGTTGCATTAGGTTGATTAAAAGAAACTAGGGGTCTAGAAAACTCACCTAAAATACTTGTTTTCATTATAGAAATCATGTGACCCAAACTTGCTTGGTCTACAAGCTATTGATAAGGTTAGGTTCTTGCGTCTGTTTGTTTTTTGTGCATCAATCCTTCTTGGTATTAGCTGAAGTCTAGCTCTTGTGCTCTCTTTGGTCTCGTTCCCTTGTGCCTTCGCTAGGTCTAGGTTCTTAGCACCCTCATTCGCAACTTACTTGCGAGTCTTTCCCTAGTACGTCGCGTGCTTCGGCCTTGCGAATCCTAGGACTAACCTTCCCTTTTCAGGGAAACTTTCCATTTTTAAAAATTTCATTTTCTATGAAAAGGAAATATGTCAGGTAGCGACGAATCATCTGCCAGTCAGAAAAACCACGTAATAATGCAGATTCTGCAAACCTTCACTGCTCATATTACCACAATAACAACGCGCCTCGAGCGTCTAGAGCAGCCTGCGCCTACGCCCGCGCCAGCTCCAGTCACACCCCCCTTATTAAGCCGATAGGCCATAGGTGGCCCACCAAGGGATGGGTCGAAACCAGTACTACGAAGAGCATTTACCGCCAGCTAGTAATGAGGCCCCGGACGTAGCCGACCGTACCAGCGGCCCACGAGGACCGGACCCGGACGACGCGGTACCAAGCGTACCAACAGGACCAGTGACCCGAGCGTGCGCCAAAGCTTTAAGAACTAAGATAAACCGGTTTGTGGAGCAAAGACTTGAGGTTCTTCAACGGATTGGCGAGCCCGGGCAAGGACCAGACCAAGACCCGGCCCATTGCCCCTTGGCCCATTCTTGGGAGTTGCTTAGCCGTCGAGTTGCCGACTCATGCATCTTTACCATCACCCCGGGATAAGGATGCCAAAGACGCGCTAAGGAATTGTACTCTTTTTCCTACCTTCGGTTTTGTCCCATTGGGATTTTCGACGGAGTTTTTAACGAGGCAACACCCTTAGTGTGAAATCGGACTTGGGCTTGATCATCCCCAGGAGCCTACGGTTTTAAAGCCACTCTTTTGTTTCTCTTTATTTTTCTAAGTATAGAATTTGGGCTGCCCAAGACCATTAGGGCCCGCGGCCCAAGACAACCAATTAGACTTCATGTTGTTTTGTTTCACACTCCTTGTTGTTTTATTTTGCACTACTTGTTGTTTTCTTGTAAGGGTAAAACCCTAGGACTTAGGCATTATATAAGCCGAGTCATTACATCAATAAAATTCAGACTTTTACACAAGAAAAACAAACCTACTTCTAAGTTGTTTCAAATCGCCGCCTTGCCTCCTAAGCTTGGTAGCCGCCGACTTGAACCTAGCCAGGTTTGAGTTCCCTTGGTGTATCGCGGTCCTTCCCATAGCCGCGTGGTCCAGTTCGTACTCCCCTGTCCCTGACGTGTTGATTAGTCGAGTCTCTCCCTGTCCGCGTCTAGCCTGTCCTCGGTCGAGTCTCTCCCTTGGTCAGGTCCCGCGTCCGCGTCCCTAGGAACCTCCACAGGTTCCAGCTCGTGTCCGTGCCCACATCATCTGGTACCAGAGCACAAAAGCTCCTGACCCTTCCTATGTCCTTGTTATCTCTCTTTGTTCTCATTTTATTTATTTGAAAACATTCAGCTTTGATTCGATTTGCCTTTCAACCGTACCAGGTTGGGAGGAGCCGGATTCAAGTTAAAAAAAAGAAACCCCATTAAAACCACTACAACAACTCCAGAACCAAACCGGTTACATCCCCTTCACCCTTGTTTTTATATTCGTTTAAGTCAAAAAAATAAAAAATTTGCTTGCTTGATAAGTTGTTAGTTGTTTGATTTCGATTATAAACATAAAAATTATCCAAAAGAGTTTAGGTTGTCTTAAAATCGGATTAGGTAAAACAAAACAACCTAGAACACATCACTTTGAGAAATCGTGAATCAAGCTCCCTTGCTTTCACGCGCTTGCTAGCTAGGTCCTTTAATTGTGTTTGCTTGCTACAGCCGTTTAGAACCTAGGCAAGACCACGTTAGCTTCCTGATGTTGTCCTGGTAAGGAGTGGACGAACGGATCCAAGACCGACAACAGGGTGAGCCAAAGGCGGAATACTTAAAATAGTAAGATGGAGGTTTTGGCGAGATGAAAGACGAAGACAATAGAAATGAAGGATGGTTGATAAAATTGCGAAAGGATGGATCAAACGGTGAGATTCCAAAGGGGTGGAAGACTTTGAATCACCAAACTTGTTTTGATCAGGATATGACACACCGGATACAAACAAGGATTTCTCAATCTAGCAAACTAGATATTAGGCACTAGTAAGGGGATTGAGAGAATGAGATCAAACAAGAGTATTTTCAAACAAGAAAATTCTTATTAAAATTCGATCTGCCTGAGTACAATGGCCACGACCAAACATATACACTTCAAAATGAATTTCAAATCTGCATGGTCAAAATGCTTTGCATGATTGGCACAGAAAACCAAGCATTTATGACAAAGACCAAACAGAAAACAAGACAGTCAAACCGTGTATTCACACGCCAAAGGGAGAAATGGGCCAGGCCACAGAAATGCCATTAAAATGTGTCTAAGTCCTTATGGGCTTGTTCCTTTTAAAGATGCACTAGGCCCCATTAAAAACCCATGTGAGAAAAACCCAAAGGGAAAAAATATCACATGAGAAAAGGGAACCAAATGTACCCTTAATCCCAATCACATAAGCCCAAAGACAAATTAAATTGGGCTTAGAAAAGATGAGAAAAAGAATGGGTCAGAAATAACCCACTGGAGTCTTGGAGAGCCTTGGTCCGGGATCGGGTCATGGGACCAGGTGGAACGGTCCATGGCTCCGGGACAAGGCTAGGCGAAGTCTTGGTTGGGTCGCAAGTCGAGGCCTTGGTCGAGACGTTGGTCGAGGCGCTGGTCAAGGCCTTGGTCGATGGCCAGCCATCCTTCCACTCATGCATTTGTCCGGAACCATCATCCAGGCATACGTTCGGCTGCTCGAAGTCCTTGTCTGATGCATCGTCAGGGCCAGCGTGTTGGTGTCCGTCCAGGTCAGCGTGTTGGCGTCCGTCCGGGTCAGCGTGTTGGCGTCCGTCCGGGTCAGCGTCAATTCCAGCGACCAGTTGGTCCGGTCGAGAATCCATGCTCACATCATCTCCTCCCACTTGAAGAGGATTTGACCTCAAATCCGGTCCATCTGCACAAAAAGGAATCAAGTCAGTAATATTGAAACTTGAGCTTACAGAATACTTATCTTGCAAGTCAAGCTGGTAGGCATTGTCATTGATGCGCTTGACCACTGTGAACGGTCCATCCACCCTTGGCATCAGCTTGGATCGGCGTTCTTCAGGGAACCGGTCCTTGCGTAAGTATATCCAGACCTGGTCTCCTGGCTTGAAAGTAAGCTTCCTCTAGTGCTTGTCAACCGCTTGGCCATACTTCCTGGTTTTGGCTTCAATATTGGCTCGGGCCTTTCATGAATCTGTCTAACCAAACGAGCTTTCTGTTCTCTATCAAGACTAGCACACTCACTCAAAGGTAAAGGCATTAGATCCAAAGGTGATATAGGATTAAAGCCATAAACAATCTGAAATGGTGAATGCTTAGATGCTGAATGTACCGAATGATTGTATGCAAATCCTACATGAGGCAAATGATCTTCCCATGTCCTAAGGTTCTTTCCTACAAATGCACGCAATAGGGAACCTAAAGTTCTATTAACAACCTCAGTTTGGCCGTCACTCTCAAGATGGCATGTGGTTGAGAAACACAACTTGGTGCCTAACTTATACCATAAAGGGCGCCAAAAATGACTTAAAAACTTGGTGTCCCTATCAGAAACAATAGTCTTAGGCATACCATGCATCCTAACTACTTTCTTAAAGAACAGATTAGCCACATGTAATGCATCATCCGTTTTCCTACATGCTATGAAATGGGACATCTTGAAAAATCTATCAACAACAACAAAAATACTATTTTTTCCATTTCGTGTCCTAGGCAAACCTAAAATAAAATCCATGGACAAATCAACCCAAGGATGTTCGGGGACAGGTAAGAGATGATACAAACCATTGGGCTGAGTCGTGGACTTAGCCTGCTTACACTTAACACACCGGCTGCAAATTCTCTCAACATCCTTCCTCATGTGTGGCCAGTAAAAGTGTTCACGCATCATGCCTAAAGTCTTGGATACGGAAAAGTGTCCCATGAGTCCACCAGCATGGGCCTCACGGACAAACAACTCCCTCATGGAACAAGATGGGATGCACAAGCGTTTTTCAAAGAACAAGTACCCATCTTGCACAAAATAGCGACCTGTAGGATTCTTAAGGCAAGACTTATAGATTTCTCCATAGTCTGGGTCAGTTTCATACAGTTCTTTCATATGCTCAAATCCCATAAGTGTAACTTCTAAAATAGATATTAGAGCATACCTGCGTGACAATGCATCAGCTACCACATTCTCCTTGCCTTGTTTATACTTTATAACATATGGGAATGTTTCTATAAACTCCATCCACTTGGCATGACGCTTGTTGAGCTTATGTTGGCTTTTAAGGTGCTTGAGCGACTCATGGTCCGTGTGTATCACAAACTCCTTGGGCCACAAGTAGTGTTGCCAAGTTTGCAAGGAACGGACAAGAGCATACAACTCCTTATCATACGTTGGGTAGTTTAGTGTAGCTCCTCCAAATTTTTCACTGAAATAGGCTATGGGCTTACGGTCCTGCATAAGAACAGCTCCTATCCCAACACCTGAGGCATCACACTCAATTTAAAATGTGTTAGAAAAATTAGGTAAAGCCAATAAAGGTGCATTAGTGAGCTTGTCCTTGAGCAGCTGGAACGCTTCCTCCTGTTCCTTTCCCCATTTAAATCCCACATCCTTCTTGATCACCTAAGTTAATGGTGCTGCCAAAGTACTAAAGTCCTTTACAAAACTCCTATAAAAGCCTGCTAGACCATGAAAGCTGCAGACTTCCCCCATGGTCTTTGGACTAGGACAATCTCGTATAGCTTGGACTTTTTCTTCATCGACTTGCACACCTGCAGCACTTACTACAAAACTTAGAAAAACAATGTTATCTGTCCCAAAAGTGCATTTCTTCATATTAGCATAAAACCTCTCTTTCCTAAGGACTTCTAAAACAAGTTTAAGATGATGTACATGTTCTTCCAAGGTCTTGCTAAACACTAAGATGTCATCAAAATACACAACTACAAAATGTCATATGAATTCCCTAAGCACATGGTTCATAAGTCTCATAAACGTACTAGGGGCATTGGTTAAACCAAAGGACATGACTAACCATTCATATAGACCATGCTTAGTTTTAAAAGCGGTTTTCCACTCATCACCCTCTTTCATCCTAATTTGGTGATAACCACTTCTAAGGTCTATTTTAGAGAACATCCTAGATCCATGAAGTTCATCAAGCATGTCATCTAATCTAGGGATAGGATGCACCAATTTCCATCCTTTTTCGGGACCAGGAGGACAGGCACGGCACATGGACTCATGCTTTCACGGATGTGTCCCTTGGCCATGCGTTCGTCAACCTGTCTTTGCAATTCCTTGGTTTCCACGGGGTTGGTTCGATAGGCTGGCCAATTTGGTAAGGTAGCTCCAGGGACCAAATCAATTTGATGTTCTATTCCACGAATGGGTGACAACCCATTGGGACACTCTTCCGGAAAAACGTCATGAAATCCCTGAAAAAGATTGCTCAAAATGCTCGGGATTACCGGCTCTTGATTAGTAGACACAAGTTCCTTATATATAAGCATGAGGACCGGGGCTTTAATGTTAAGGCTACGTTTTATATCACTAGCCTTAATGTAAAAGTTGGTTTTAGGCTTAGGCTCCTTAGATTTGCTAGATTCTTTCTTTTGTTTCTTTAGATGTAATTGGTTTAAGTATACCTCATGGGGTGACATAGGAATCAAAGTGGTCTTACAGCCTTTGAATGTGAAGTGGCGGCGGTTGGTATATCCGTCATGGTTCACCTTTTGGTCTGATTGCCACGGTCTTCCTAAAAGGATATGGCCTGCTTCCATAGGCAAAATATCACACATGACCTCGTCCTTGTATTTGCCTATTTCAATCGGCACCTTGACTTGATGGGTCACTTTTAATTCGCTTGAGTCATTAAGCCATTCGAGGGGGTATGGCTTTGGGTGTGGCAGCTCCCCAAGTCCTAATTTCCTGACCATGGACTCACTGGCAATGTTAGTGCAACTACTGCCATCAATTATCAAGCTACATACCTTCCCTTGTATTAGCTCCTTTCTTCAGACTCTTCTTCTTCGTTTCCTTCCATGTAAACACTTAAAACAAGTTAAATGTTCACGGAAATAAGATCAAACAATGAGATCTCACATGGTTTATCAGAATATGAATGGTCACTTAAGAAGATCAATGGTTTCTTAATGAACAAACAATGAATAACAAGAAAGGGTGAAGGGCTCAGTCTGATGTCTGCTCTGATACCACTTGACGTGGTCCTGGTAAGGAGTGGACGCACGGATCCAAGATCGGCAACAGGGTGAGCCAAAGGCGGAAGACTTGAAATGGTAAGATGGAGGTTTTGGCGAGATGAAAGACGAAGACAATAGAAATGAAGGATGGTGATTTGGAATCAAATTAGAACGGTTGATGAAATTGCGAAAGGATGGATCGAATGGTGAGATTCCAAAGGGGTGGAAGACTTTGAATCACCAAACTTGGTTTGATCAGGATATGACACACCAGATCCAAACAGGGATTTCTCAATCTAGCAAACTAGATATTACGCACTAGTAAGGGGATTGAGAGGATGAGATCAAACAAGAGTATTTTCAAACAAGAAAATTCTTATTAAAATTCGATCTGCCTGAGTACAATGGCCACTGCCAAACATCTACACTTCGAAATGAAATTCAAATCTGCATGGTCAAAATGCTTTGCATGATTGGCACAGAAAACCAAGCATTTATGACAAAGACCAAATAGAAAACAAGACAGTCAAACCGTGTATTCACACGCCAAAAGGAGAAATGGGCTGGGCCACAGAAATGCCATTAAAATGGGTCTAAGGCCTTATGGGCTTGTTCCTTTTAAAGATGCACTATGCCCCATTAAAAACCCATGTGAGAAAAACCCAAAGGGAAAAAACCTCACATGGGAAAAGGGAACCAAGTGTATTCTTAATCCCAATCACATAAACCCAAAGACAAATTAAAATGGGCTTAGAAAAGATGAGAAAAAGAATGGGTCAGAAATAACCCAATGGAGTCTTGGAGAGCCTTGGTCCGGGATCGGGTCATGGAACCAGGTGGAACGGTCCATGGCTCCAGGACAAGGCTAGGCGAAGTCTTGGTTGGGTCGCAAGTTGAGGCCTTGGTCGAGACGTTGGTCGAGGCGCTGGTCGAGGCCTTGGTCGATGGCCAGCCCTCATTCCACTCATACATTTGTCCGGGACCATCATCCATGCATACGTCCGGCTGCTCGAAGTCCTCGTCCGATACATCATCCGGGCCAGCGTGTTGGTGTCCATCCAGGTCAGCGTGTTGGCGTCCGTCCGAGTCAGCGTGTTGGCGTCCGTCCGGGTCAGCGTCATTTCCAGCGACCAGTTGGTCCGATCGAGCATCCATGCTCACATCACGTCCCCTCTAGCCCCGCCTTGTAACTCCTCGTGATAGGTTTCTAGAGCCGCGCGTCTAGCTCCCTTACCCCGCGGTAACCCGCGTGGTCAGCTTTAGTCTAGCCCTCTCACCTGCATCCTCTCGCATCCACTCGCGTCCACCCGTGTTAGGTCTCTTAGCGTTCCCTGTTAGCAGCCGCGTGTAGCTGTGACCAAACTAGGGCTTACCGACCGCATTAAACACCTTTAGCTGTTTAGGATAGTTTCCGAGAATCATTTAGGAAATTTCCCCTCTTAGCACCAAATTTGCCATTTCAGAATAGAAAAATCTATTAGGTTTAGGAAGTTTTCCCTAGCATTAAAATCGCCTAGGAATATTTCCAAAACCCCTTTAAGAAATTCCCATTTTCGAAATTAGGCAACATCTTAGATATAGAAAATTTCCAAAACCATTTTAGGAAAGTTCCATTTTAGGAAAGTTTTCATTTTAGGAAAGTTTCATTTTAGGAAAGTTCCATTTTAGGAAAGTTTCAATTTTAGGAAAGTTTCAATTTTAGGAAAGTTCCACTTTAAGAAGTTTCTGGATTAGGAAAGTTCCCATCTTAAGAAATTCTATTTTTGGAAAGTTTTACAAATATATAAATGTCTAGTAGTTCAGACGTTCCCGAACGTCCCCAAGGAATAGCTGCAGTAATGCAGATGCTGAGCCAGATTACGGCTCAGATGAACAAGCTTACAAGTCGTATGGAATGACTGAAGCAACCCGGTCCTCCCCAGCGACCGGACATACCCAAGGCGTCCCATCGCGGCAACGGAGGTGCCACCACGAACGGACGGACTCACTATTTCGGACCATACACTCGCGTCCCACGAGAAGACGACCCACCCGACGACCCACCTTACTGCAACCCTTATGACCGCGACCCATACTAAGACGGAGCACACGACCGACCACCCCTGTACCAATCCCCTGACGTCAAGCTTAACCCGCCGTCTTTCGCCGGCAAGGTCGACCCCAAAGCTTACCTAGACTGGGAACGACGTATGGAGTTAATCTTCGATTACTATCAGTACGGAAATCCCAGGCGAGTAGCCCTTGCCACCGCCCAGTTCACGGATCACGCCCTGACCTGGTGGGACCGTGAGGTCGCTTAACGACGGAGGAGCCGATTCGGACCCCTCACTTCATGGGACGAGCTCACACACTTAATGCGGAAACGCTACGTTCCGCCCCATTTCCACCGAGAGCTGCAAAGACGGTTTAGACGACTCTCCCAGGACACTAAGTCGGTCAGTGAGTACTTCGACGAATTCGAGCACCTGAGAAACCGTCTCGAGATCACTGACTCCCCGGAAAGTCTCATGGCCCAGTTTCTTAACGGGCTTCAAGAAAAGATCGCCCGGAAGGTCGAGAGCCAGCTGTACCACGACCTCGGAGAATTGTACCACCTAGCCAACCAGGTGGTACAAGCCAACAAGAGGAAGACCACAGGCTACCAGCGGCCAAAGCCCAACTGGCCCAAGCCGTACAACCGGCCCCCTGACCCTACATTCGACCTGCGCGCCACGAGACGCGGTCAGTCCCGCGCCCGGATCAAGCCAGCCGGCCAAACCCACCGCAGCTGCACCCCGGAACCGAGACATCACCTGTTTAAAGTGAAACGGGCGAGGACACATGGCTCGAGATTGCCCAAACCAACGGGTAATGATCCTGACCCTGTCCGGAGAGTACGAATCCGCAGATGTAGGCGACGACGAACCTTTAGAAGAACCAGAGCAAGCAGAAGACGACATCGAGTACCCCGATTCCGGAGAGCTTCTGATGTTCCGCCGCGTCCTAAACACTATAGCTGGCCCTGACGAGATCGCCCAGCGTGAGAACATTTTCTATACCAAGTGCACTGTCAAGGGCAAGGTATGTTCTCTGATTATCGACGGAGGTTCCAGTACCAACGTTGCTAGTGAATACATGGTTGATAAGCTCGGTCTTGAGAGGACTAAGCACCCACGGCCCTACAGGGTTAGGTGGCTCAATGATAAGACCGAGATACGCATAACCGATCAGGTGATGGTGCCCTTTAGCGTAGACCGTTACACCGATCAGGTCTTGTGCGACGTGGTCCCGATGCAAGCTGGCCACCTCCTTCTTGGACGTCAATGGCAGTTTGACAGGGAAACCACGCGCAATGGGTGGACTAACCTGTAATCTTTTGTTCATAACAAGCGCAGGTTCAACTTAGCACCGCATGCCCCGCAGCAAGTACGAGACATCCAGCTGCGGACGGATTCCACCAAGGGACCCCGGAAGGAGAATTTTCTTGTGAACTCCAGGGTCATCCGCAAAGCAGTGAGTAGGGACGATACCAACGTTGTCCTTATGATCTTTAAAGAATCCTTCCACGCCGACAGCACCGAGCCGCCGCCCCCACCTGAAGTCGCCAAGCTTTTGGAGACCTACGCGGGCGTCTTTCCTGCCGAGATCCCACCAGTACTGCCACCACTCAGATGAATCGAGCACAACATCGATTTCATTTCGGGAGCTCAACTGCCCAACCGACCCGCCTACAGTGTCAACCCGAAAGAAGCTAAGGAGCTCGAACGCCAAGTTCGGGAACTCATCGACCAAGGCTATGTCCGAGAAAGCCTCAATCCATGTCTTGTACCTGTTCTGCTCGTACATAAGAAGGATGGTTCGTGGAGGATGTGCGTAGACTGCCTAGCCATCAACAATATCACCATCAAGTATCGGCACCCTATACCACGACTCTAGACGATATGCTAGATGAGCTAAGCGGAGCCTCGATCTTCTCCAAGATTGATTTAAAGAGCGGATATCACCAAATCCGCATGCGAGAAGGAGACGAGTGGAAGACGGCTTTCAAAACCAAGCAATGCCCCGAGCACTTTCATACGGCTAATGAACCATGTTCTTAGACCGTACATCAGTAAGTTTGTGGTTGTCTATTTCGATGACATTCTGGTCTATAGCTCGTCTTAGGACGACCACGTAACCCATTTAGAGTTGGTCATACGTACGCTTCAGGAGGAGAAGTTGTATGCCAATCTAAAGAAGTGTATGTTCTGCTGTGACCGAGTAGCCTTCCTAGGCTTTATCGTGAGTTCGCAGGGCTTACAAGTAGACGAAGAAAAGATTCAGGCCATTCAGGAGTGGCCCACGCCGACTAGCATTAGCCAAGTCTGGAGTTTCCATGGCTTGGCTAGGTTTTACCGGAGATTCGTCAGAGACTTCAGCACCATCGCCAGTCCCTTGACCTCTGTGATCAAGAAGGACCGGGCATTCAGCTGGGGACCCGAGCAGGAGAGAGCCTTCAACCTGCTCAAAGACCGACTCACTCACGCTCCGGTCTTAGCCATACCCGATTTCCAGAAGACCTTCGAGGTGGAGTGCGACGCATCTGGCGACGGGATCAGAGCCGTCCTAACTCAAGGAGGGAAGCCAGTAGCTTACTTCAGCGAGAAGTTAAGCGGAGCCGTGTTCAACTATCCTGCCTACGACAAGGAGTTGTACGCCTTGGTTTGAGCCATGGACGTCTGGCAACACTATCTTCTTGCCCGGGAATGCGTCATCCATACCAATCATCAGATGCTACAGCACTTAAGAGGCCAGACTGAGCTGAAGAGACGACATGCACGCTGGCTGGAATTTATCGAGATGTTTCCCTACGTGATCAAGTACAAGAAGGGGAAGGAAAACGTCGTCGCGGATGCGCTGTCCTGAAGACATTCCCTGATTTCGGTCATGGAAGCCAAGGTCCTCGGATTTGATCTACTCAAGGAGTTATACGCAGACGACGACGACTTCAAGGAGGCATTCCAAAACGCAGGCACTGGTACCCACTCACTGTTCTATTTGTTTGACGGGTTCCAATTCAGGGACCGGAGATTATGCATTCCGAAAGGATCGACCCGGGAGTTGCAATTAAGAGAAGCCCACGGAGGAGGCTTGATCGGGCATTTTGGCGTGGCTAAAACACTTAGCCTCCTCAAGGAGCATTTCTACTGGCCCCATCTTAGATGAAACGTCGAGGCCCATTGCAGCCACTGCCTGGTCTGAAAACGGGCCAAGTCCAAAGTTCATCCCCACGGGTTATATCTCCCTTTACCCATTCCTACTTCTCCCTGGACTGATATTTCAATGGACTTTGTGCTAGGCTTGCCTAAGATAAACCACAAAAATTCCATTTTCGTTGTAGTAGACATGTTCTCGAAAATGGCTAATTTTATACCGTGTGCCAAGACCAACGACGCCACACAAACCGCAAGTCAGTTCTTCCGGGAGATTGTACGACTGCACGGGATCCCCAGGACTATAGTATCCGACCAAGACACTAAGTTCCTCAGCCAATTTTGGCGGATCCTATGGAATAAGCTCGGTACCAAACTAGTGTTCTCGACGACTTGTCATCCGCAGACTGACGGACAGACTGAAGTGGTGAACCGGACGCTGTCAACCCTTTTGAGAGCAACAATCGGACATAACTTGAAGTCATGGTTCGAGTGTCTACCGCTGGTCGAGTTTGCATACGGTTTTGACCCTTTGTCACCAATGGAGTTCACGCCCCTACCACCAGCTGAGATAGTGAGTTTGGAAGGAGATAGCAAGGCCGAATACGTCAAGAAGCTGCATCAGAAGGTCAAGGAGAATCTAGAGAAGAAGACGGGGAAGTACGCTCGGCAAGCCAACAAAGGGCGTAAGCAAACCACCTTGAAGGAAGGCGACTGGGTCTGGCTACACATGCGACCCGAGAGGTTCCCTCAGAAGCGCAAAGATAAGCTGGCCCCCAAAGAAGACGGACCATTCCGAGTCCTGAAGAAGATCAACGACAACGCCTACCAACTCGAGTTACCAGGTGAGTTTAACATTTCTCCAACGTTCAACGTTTCTGACTTAAAATTATTTGATGCAGGTGAGGATGTTGTTTTGGAGACCAAACCACTTGAAGAGGGGAAGGATGATGAGGCCCCGGACGTAGCCGACCGTACCAGCGGCCCACGAGGACCGTACCCGGACGACGCAGTACCAAGAGTACCAATCGGACCAGTGACCCGAGTGCGCGCCAAAAATTTAGGAACCAAGATCAACCGGTTTGTGGAGCAAAGACTTGAGGTTCTTCAACGGATTGCCGAGCTCGGGCCAGGACCAGACCAAGACCCGGCCCATTGCCCATTGGCCCAATCTTGGGAGTTGCTTAGCCGTCGAGTTGCCGACTCATGCATCATTACCATCACCCCGGGATGGATGTCAAATACGTGCTAAGGAATTGTACTCTTTTTCCTACCTTCGGTATTGTCCCATTGGGTTTTTCGACGGAGGTTTTAACGAGGCAACGCCCTTAGTGTGCAATCGGACTTGGGCCTGATCATCCCCAAGACCATTAGGGCCCGCGGCCCAAGACAACCAATTAGACTTCATGTGGTTTTGTTTCACACTCCTTGTTGTTTTTTTTTGCACTGCTTGTTGTTTTCTTATAAGGGTAAAACCTTAGGACTTAGGCATTATATAAACCGAGTCATTACATCAATAAAATTCAGACTTTTACACAAGAAAAACAAACCTACTTCTAAGTTGTTTCAAATTCCCGCCTTGCCTCCTAAGCTTGGTAGCCGCCGACTTGAACCTATCCAGGTTCGATTTCCCTTGGTGTATCGCGGTCCTTCCCATAGACGCGTGGTCAAGTTCGTACTCCCCTGTCCATGACGTGTTGATTGGTTTAGTGTCTCCCTGTCCACGTCCAGCCTGTCCTCGGTTGAGTCTCTCCCTTGGTCAGATCCCGCGTCCGCGTCCCTAGGAACCTTCACAGGTTACAGCTCGCGTCCGTGCCCACATCAGCTAGGTAACCTATAGCCCACCCCGACGTAAAAATGAACCCTCCTTTTTCAGAAAAGGTTGTGATGGAGACATCGAGCCAGCCACTGCACCAGTCATTCCATTAGGACCTCTCACACGGTCCAAGAGGAAAGCTCTAGGAGACAAGCTCAACATGCTACTGGAGAGTGGAACCGGACAGGACCTCGAGCGGACCAAGACCAGCTCCGGACCGACCATACCGACTCGGACAAGCTCCATCCCGACCAGATCCGGACCGAGTGCACAGTCCCTGCCGTCCGGACCATCCGACCACATACTAGCCGACCAGACCGCATCTGGACCAGCAAGCCAAACCCCGACTGTTCCAAGACCATCCGACCCATTCCAATTGGACAAGGAGCCATGGAGGTTCCTTCTAAAAAATTCTTCTTCTTTCGGTGTCTTTACCATTACCATCCGGTAAACACACCAAAATTCGTGCTAGGAAATTGTACTCTTTTTCCTATCTTCCGTTTTGTCCCACAAGGTTTTCCAAAGAAGGTTTTGATGAGGCAATACTCTTAGTGCGCAAGGCGGTGAAGACTTGTTCACAATTTCATCTCATTCGCAAGTCCTCATCGATTTCTAGCCTAAGTGTTATTGAGCTTTTCCTATCTTTAATTCTATTTCTAGACTAAGTATGTTATTTGGGCTTTGGCAGTCATGTTGACTAATTACGCCAAGTCTAATTTTAATTGTCATGACATAAACTACTTTCTGTTTTAATTCCTTGAGAGGCTAAATATCATGTTGTATAGCCTAAGTTGTAATAAGGCATAAGCCTTTTGCCTACTCATTAATAAGACAACAAGCATTTTAGAATAAAAACAAAACCTAAGTCTTTTTGACAAGACCTAACTGGCACCGCCTAAGCTCTCCTTGGTAGCCGCTGTGTTCTTCAGCCTCTTTGGTTGAAGTTCTTGGAGTATCACAAGCTTCTTTCACAGCTTGTGTGGTCCCTTCGATCCATCCTTCACTTCCATCCTTTCGGTCCAGCAACCTGAGCTTCTCGGTGAAAGACAGCCCACCCCACGGTTCTTGCATCATCTGGTATAACAGCTTAAAGCTCCTGCTCATCAGGTTGAATTTATCCTTGTTAGTTATCAATTTTCTTTGTTTTTGTTGCAATAGTTTTTGGTTTTTGATTGTGTTTATTTCTCTTTCCCCTGAGGTTCTCAGTAAGAAGGAGGAGGAATCAAGTCACATATCACAAACACCAGAAAAAATACAAAAAAATCAGGTTCTATCAATCCTTTTTTTGTTTTCTGTTTGATTGTTTGGTGTTAAATTTTTTTTTTTTAAGAAAAAAAAAGTGTTTAGGGTTGTTTAAAAGCAAACTAGGATTTTCAGAAACTCACCTAGAACACCTTCATCACAATTCTTGGATTTCATAAGGAGCTTGTTTGTTGCTTGCTTGTTTGCTTTGGTTCCTTTTTGGCTAGGTTTTTAGGTAGTTATTTGTTGCTTGTGTCCCTTGTCGAGCTAGGTAGTTGTTCCACCAGCCGCTAGTTAGTTAGGTCTAGCTAGGTCCTTTCTGTGTTCTTGTGTGATTCTAGCATAGGTCCTTGCGTCATAGTCCCTAGCCTCCCGTCCCTAGCCTCCCGTCCCTAGCCTCTGTCCCGCCCCTTACCCCTCCCCTATCTAGGTCCGCGTTTGTTGTTTGCACCTTAGGTGTAGTTCTAGTCGTTTCCCCACACGTCCTAGTTGTTAGTTTAGGATTCACTGTCTAGTTCTGAGTCCCTAGCTCCTTAGCTCCACGGTCGCTCACCCTAGCCACTCGCTAGCCCTATCCCGTACCCTAGAACCTTAGCG
Source organism: Streptanthus diversifolius (assembly GCA_039880935.1). Lineage (NCBI taxonomy): Eukaryota > Viridiplantae > Streptophyta > Magnoliopsida > Brassicales > Brassicaceae > Streptanthus > Streptanthus diversifolius. The sequence goes on along the minus strand of JAXGFM010000012.1, from coordinate 12,954,600 downwards.
TCCGTCTCTAACATTCCCTCGTGAACCAGCTTGCAGGTCGAGACCCTAGTTTCATTTGGCGGCTAGGTTTGCCAAGTTTCCTAAGTGTCTAGATTCTTGCCTTAGATTTTTAGGTAGTTTTCCTCTTTTGTTTTAGGCATAAAATTAATTAGTTTCCATAAATTTTATAGTCTAAGAATTAGTTTGGGATGTTTTCTAAAACCTCTTAGGTAGTTTTCCTAAAGTTTCTAAACCATTAATAGATTTTCCTTTTAGTTTAGGATAATTGCCTTTTAGGAAATTAGGAATTAATTAATTTTCTCTTTAGTTAATTATAGTTTCCTTTTAAATTATTTAGGCAATAAATTTCTAGGATCTTTTCCATTTAGTTAGTTTTATTTCTAGTTTAAGGCCATATTAATTTTTTGGATATTTCACAGTTATTTAGTTTTCCTTTTTTTGATTTAGGTACTAATTTTCCTTATGATATTTTGCTTTTTTTATAGCTAGTTTCCTTATTTCTTTAGAAAATAAAAATAAAATCAAAATCATATATGTGGAAATTTTCCATTTAAAGAAAGTTTTTATTTCTGCAAGTTTCCTTTTCGGGAAAATTTTCATTTCTCAAAATTTTATTTTCTCGGGAAAAGGAAATATGTCAGGAAGTGACGAGTCGACATCGGGACAGAACAATCAAGCAATATTGCAGCTTCTGCAAGCTTTGACAACCCAGATGTCGACCATAGCGACGCGTCTCGAGCGTTCGGATCATCCTTCACCTACACCTGGACCCGTGCCCCCTCCATACACACACAAACGACGGCCCACCAAGGAATGGGTCGACATCAGTACTACGACGAGCCCATGTCCCCGCCTCGATAGCCTATGCACTATCCCTAAGTAAAGATGAACCCGCCTTCCTTTTCGGAAAATGTTGATCCCGAGGAGTACTTGGACTGGGAGAGAAGAATGGAACTCCTCTTCGTGTACTATAATTACGACGATCCCCGTAAAGTCGCCCTAGCAACGGCGCAGTTCACTGACCACGCACTGGCGTGGTGGGATCGAGAAGTAACAGATCGCAGGAGAGCTCGAATGGGTGCCTTGACCTCATGGGTCGACCACACATATATTATGAGGAGACGCTACGTCCCACCTCAATTCCACCGTGAGCTTCAGAGACGATTCAGACGCCTTACCCAAGGCAGCGAGACGGTGTCTGTATATTTCGATGAATTTGAGCACCTCCGCAACCGACTCGACGGAGACGAGTCTGAGGAGAGTCAAATGGCCCAATTCAATGATGGCTTGCACGACTCCATCGCCATAAAGATCGACCTACAACCATACCATGATCTAGGCGAGTTATTTCACCTAGCAGTCCAGATAGAGAATGCCATAAACAAAAACTTGCCGCACCTTCTCGACCTAAGAGCACCTGGAGCACCGGCTCCAAGCCATTCGAGTGGACGACCCAGCCCATTGACCCGCGTCTCTAGGGCAAGGCGGTATCCAGCAGCTCAGCTCCCAGGGCCGCCCCAGCTTCTCCAAAGACGACAAGCTACACGACGAGCAGCGAGATCGTATGCTTCAAGTGCAAAGAAAGAGGACATATGTCCCGAGAATGTCCCACTCAACGGACAATAAAACTTACTGGTTCAGACGAGTACGAGTCTGAGGACGAGCAAGAGGGGCCAGTACCAACGTCCCAACAAAAATCCGACGAGGAGATTGTGTACGCCAACTCCGGAGAAATGCTCATGATCAGACGAGTTCTCAGCTCGATTCTAGCCAGAAGAGGAAGAACAGCGAGAGAACATTTTCCACTCAAAATGTACAATACCTGGGAAAGTATGCTCGTTGATTATAGACGGAGGGTCCTGCACCAACGCCGCCTGCAAATACATGGTGGAGAAACTAGGATTGCCTGTGACCAAGCATCCTAAGCTTTATAAACTACAATGGTTGAACAACAAGACGGAGTTATACATTTTAGACCAAGTTAAATTTTCATTCAGCATCGGCAGATACAAGAACCAGGTCACCTGTGATGTCGTTCCAATGTCAGCTGGACATCTCCTTCTAGGATGACCATGACAATTTAACCGAGAGACTACGCACAACGGCCAGACCAACTTCTACTCATTTGTCCACGATAAGCGTAAATTCAACTTACCACCAATGTCTGCACACATAGTTCAAGAAATACTAAAATGGCGAAAGATCAACATGCCCGCAAGGAGAACTTTTTGATAAATATGGCAGACATGAGGAAAGCCACCCGTACCAAGGGTACCCAGCTCGTTTTGATGCTCTACAAAGAGAGCCTACACACGTCCAGCACTGAGGCCCCCTTACCTGCCGAGGTCCGAGCATTACTAGAGAGATATGCCAACGTGTTCCCGGAAGAAATCCCAGCCGGTCTCCCACCTATCCGAGGGATTGAGCACCACATCGACTTTGTTCACGGAGCTCAGCTGCCCAACCGTCCTGCATACAGAGTCAACCCTGAGGAGGCTAAAGAATTAGAACGGCAAGTCCATGATCTTATGGCTCAAGGTTACGTCCGAGAGAGCTTCAGTCCTTGTGCCATCCTGGTCCTAATTTTACCAAAGAAGGACGGGAGCTTGAAGATGTGCGTCGACTATCGCGCCATCAACAACATTACGATCAAGTACCGGCACCCAATTCCACGTCTGGACAACACGTTAGACGAATTAAGCGGAACCGCAGTCTTCTCCAAAATTAATCTTAAAAGCGGATATAATCAAGTCAGGATGCGAGAAAGAGACGAATGGAAGACTGCGTTCAAGATCAAGCACGGTCTTTATGAGTGGCTAGTAATGCCATTCGGCCTATCCAATGCCCCAAGTACATTCATGCGCCTTATGAACCAAGTCCTACGACTGTTCATTGGCAAGTTCGTAGTAGTTTACTTCGACGATATTCTTCTCTATAGTACGACCTACTCAGACCATCTGGAGCACCTAGAGGCCATCATTACCAACCTTCAGTGAGAGCAGTTGTACACAAATATCAAGAAATGTACATTCTGCACAGACCAAGTCGTCTTTCTTGGATTCGTCGTGAGTTCCCAGGGACTCCGGGTGGACGACAAGAATATCAAGGCCATACAGGAGTGGCCTACACCGACGAACGCCAGCCAAGTCCGTAGTTTCCACGGACTCGCCAGATTCTACCGACGTTTCGTCCGAGACTTCAGCATGATAGCTGGTCCATTGACCTAGACGATAAAGAAGAACCAAGACTTTCGTTGGGGACCCGATCAAGACAAGTCTTTCAAGCTGCTGCAGGAAAGCCTCACCTATGCCCCAGTCCTAGTCCTGTCGGACATCACTCAGACATTTAAGGTCGAATGTGATGCTTTAGGGATCGGCAACAGAGCAGTCCTCACCCAAGGCGGAAGACCTCTCGCCTACTTCAACGAGAAGTTAAGTGGAGCCATACTTAACTATCCGACCTACGACAAGGAGCTCTATGCTTTGGTCCGCACCTTGGAGACTTGACAGCACTATCTACTTGCCCATGAGTGCGTGATTCACACTGACCATCAGACACTCCAGCACCTCAGAGGATAATCCACGTTAAAGAAGAGACATGTTCGTTGGTTGGAGTATATCAAGACCTTTTCCTACGTCATCAAGTACAAGAAGGGAACAAATAACATTGTAGCTGACGCCCTATCACGCAGATACAGCTTAATTACCGTCATGGAGTCGAAGGTTATGGGTTTCGAGATGATCAAATAGTTGTACGCTGAAGACGCAGACTTCACTCAGGCCTACCAGGAGCACAACAAGGGCACTTACAGCCGATTCTATTTGTTTGACGGATTCCTTTTTAAGGACAAGCGTCTCTGCATTCCGAGAGGATCGATTTGAGAGCTGCTTTTGCGAGAGGCCCACGGAGGAAATATAATGGGTCATTTCGGCATTGACAATACATTAAGCATGCTTAGGGAGCATTTCTACTGGCCCCACCAGCGACGACATGTAGAGGCGCACTGCACTAAGTGTCTTATCTGCAAACGGGCTAAATCTAAGATGCATCCGCAGGGTCCTTACATGCCATTACCAGTTCCATTTGCGTCCTGGAAAGACATCTCCATGGACTTCGTACTAGGCCTGCCGAAAATAGACCACAAGGACTCCATCTTCGTAGTGGTCGACCGATTTTCCAACATGGCGCATTTCATCGCTTGCAACAAGACCAATGAAGCAAGCCAGACTGCCGATCTGTTCTTCAAGGAGATCGTCCGACTGCACGGCGTTCCCATGATGATTTTGTACGACCGCGACACTAAGTTCCTCAGCCACTTCTGGCGAGCATTGTGGCGCAAATTGGGGACCAACCTCTTGTTTTCTACCGCGTACCGTCCGCAGACTGACAGACAGACAGAGGTGGTCAACCAGACAATGTCACAGACACTGATAGCGAAAATTGGCAGAAACTTGAAGAATTGATTGGAGTGCCTTCCGTATTTCGAGTTCGCTTACAACAGGGTTACACACTTCGGCACGAAGCGTTCTCCATTTGAAGTCGTCTACGGTTTGACCCGACCACGCCTATCAAGTTCACACCCATACCACTGGAAGACACCATCAGCTTAGAGGGATAAGCAAAGGCGGAACACATCAAGCGTTTTCATGAAGAGACCAAGGCAAATAAGGAGCAACAAAACATCCAGAACGCCAACAAGGGCCGCCAACACATAGTTTTCAAGGAGGGAGATTGGTTTTGGCTACATCTGCGACCAGAGAGATTTCCCCAATGCCGAAAAAGCAAGCTTGCACCCCGGGGAGATAGTCCATTCCACGTCCTTCGGAGAATCAACGACAAAGACTACCAGCTCGAACTTCCAGGTGAATATAACGAGTCTAGTTCGTTTAATGTTTCTGACTTAGAGTTGTTTGATGCAGGTGAGGAGTTCGCTTTGAAGGCCAAAGCACTTCAAGAGGGAGGGAATGATGAGGACATCGAGCCAGTCCCTGCACCAGTCATTCCATCATAACCTCTTACACGGTCCAAGAGGAAAGCTCTAGGAGACAAGCTCAGCATGCTACTGGAAAGTGGAACCGGACAGGACCTCGATCCGACCATGACCAACTCCGTACCGACCATGCCAACCCGGACCAGCTCCATCCCGACCAGCTTCGGACTGACTGCACCGTCCCTGCCGTCTGGACCATCTGACCACGGACTAGCCGACCAGACCGCGTCCGAACCAGAAAGCCAAGCCCTGATCGTTCCAAGACCATCCAACCAGTTCCATCTGGACAAGGAGCCATGTAGGTTCCTTCTAGAAGATTCTTCTTCCTCCAGTGTCTTTACCATTACCATCCGATAAAGACACCAAAAGTCGTGCTAGGAAATTGTACTCTTTTTCCTATATTCGGTTTTGTCCCACTGGGTTTCCGAATAAGGTTTTAATGAGGCAATACTATTAGTGCGCAAGACGATGAAGACTTGTTCACAATTCCATCTCATTCACAAGTCCTCAATGATTTCTAGCCTAAGTGTTATTGGGCTTTTCCTAACTTTTATTCTATTTCTAGACTAAGTATGTTATTTGGGCTTTGGGAGTCATGTTGACTAATTAGGCCCAAGTCTAATTGTAATTGCCATTACATAAACTACTTGCTGTTTTAATTTCTTGAGAGGCTAAACATCATGTTGTTTATCCTAAGTTGTAATAAGACATTATATAAGCCTCTTGCCTACTCATTAATAAGACAACAAGCAATTTAGAACAAAAATAAAACCTAAGTCTTTTTGACAAGACCTAAATGGCGCCGCCTATGCTCCCCTTGGTAGCCGCCATGTTCTTCAGCCTCTTTGGTTGAAGTTCTTGGAGTATCACAAGTCCCTTTCACAGCTTGTGTGGTCCCTTCGATCCAGCCTTCACTTCCATCCTTTCAGTCCAACAACCTGAGCTTCTCGGTGAAAGAGAGTCCACCCCACAGTTCTTGCATCAGGTTGATCCCGAGGAATATCTTGATTGGGAAAGGATAATGGAATTACTCTGCGTACTACAACTACGATGATCCCCGTAGAGTCGATTTAGCAACAGCTCAGTTCACCGATCACACACTGTCGTGGTGGAATTGTGAAGTAGCTACTTCGATGAATTCAAGCACCTTCGAAACAGACTTGACGTGGACGAATCCGAAGAGAGTGTAATGGCTCAATTCATCGATTGATTACATGAATCAATCGCCCGAAAGATCGAACTACAACCCTATCATGATCATGGCGAGCTGTTTCATTTAGCAGTCCAGATAGAAAAGTGCAACAAAATGAAACTAACCGCACCTTCTCGACCAAAGAGTACCTGGAGTGCTGGCTCCAAGCAATTTTATAGGACAGTTTCTACAAGTGACCCATGCCTCAAGGGAAAGGCCGTGGTCGGCAACTCGGCCCCTAGGGCCATCCCAACTTCTCCAAACCATTCACCCCCACGTCCACACCGACTCAGCCTTAGCAAAGCAGTGAGATCGTGTGTTTCAAATGTAAAGGAAAGGGTCACATATCACGAGAATGCCCCACTCAGAGGATGATGGTGTTGACAGCCTCAGGAGACTATGAGTCAGAGGATGAGTATGAGGAAGTCGCACATGCGACTAACCAGCAATCGGACGAAGATATAGAATATGCTGATTCTAGAGATATGCTAATGATCAAACAAGTCCTAAGCTCGAGATTTGAGCCGGAAGAGATAGAGCAGCGAGAGAACATTTTTCATTCAAAATGCACCATCCTTGGGAAAGTATCCTCGTTGATTATAGATGGAGGGTCCTGCACCAAAACCACGAGCAAATACATGGTTGAAAAGCTCAGGCTGCCTGTGACCAAGCATCCTAAACCTTACAAACTACGATGGTTGAACAACAAGACGAAATTGTATATCTCTGATCAAGTTAAGGTCGCATTCAGTATTGGTAGATACCATGACTAGGTAACTTGTGATGTAGTCCCGATGTCAGCTGGACATCTCCTCCTAGGACGACTCTGGCAATTCGACCGAGAGACTACACATAATGGACATACAAAATTCTACTCATTCGTCCACGAGAAGCGTACATACAACTTGGCGCCAATGTCCCCACACGATGTGAGTGATATGCAATCCAAAATGGCAAAAGATCAACATGCCCGCAGGAGAACTTCCTCATCAACATTGCTGATATGATAAAGGCAGCTTACACAGATGGTACCCAACTTGTTCTGATGCTCTACAAAGAAATTCGGAGCATATCCGTCGCCGAGACCAGTTTGCCAGCCGAATTTTAGACCTTGCTAGAGAGATACGTATACATGTTCCTGGACAAGATCCAAGCCGGCCTACCACCTATCCGAGGTATTAAGCACCACATCCACTTCATTATAGGAGGCTAAAGAACTAGAAAGGCAGGTTCAGGATATCGTCCCTATTACTGCACCGATTATCCCACCAGGACCTCTAACTCGATGTAAGAGAAAAGCTTTAAGAGACAAGCTCGATATGCTACTGGACAGTGGATCCCATCAGGAACTCAGACCGACCGCACCAGATCCCCGACCGACCGACCCTGGTCCATGCATGTTCGATCCCGACCCCTTCAAGCCTCTTCTTCCTTCGGTGTCTTTACCATTACCATCCGGTAAGGACACCAAAAATCGTGCTAGGAAATTATACTCTTTTTCCTATCTTCGGTTTAACTCATTGGATTTTCTGAAAAAGGTTTTAACGAGGCAATACTCTTAGTTCGCAAGACGATGAAGACTTGTTCACGATTCTACACCATTCACAAGTCTCTACTAAATTTGCCTAAATATTTATTTGGACTTTCTATCTTTCTTATTTATGTTTTATAGACTAAGTATGTTATATGGGCTTATGAATTGTGTTAATTACTTAAGTCCATAGTCATTTAAAAATTGCCACTAATAATTGGACATCTTGTTGTAATAAGGCATTATATAAGCTTTTGAACTATTCATTAATAAGATAACAATCAATTAAGAAATTAAAACAAAAACCCTAAGACTTTGTCTAGACTAATTGATGCCGCCATCATTCTTCCTTGGTGAACATTGCCTTGTTCTTCAGCCTTTGAGGTAGGAGTATCACAAGCCCTTTCACAGTTTGTGTGGTCCCTTCAATCCACTTTTCGTTTTTATCCTTCTTGTCTAGCAACCTGAGCTTTTTTCGGTGAAAGACCAACTCACCAACGATTTTACATCAAGAAGTGATGATTTGCAAAACTAATCTAGATAAAACAGGAAAGACATTAACTAACGATGAAATTGGTTTTAAGAGTTTTAAAGAATGAATAAGCATTTGGGCTTAGGTAATTGGTTGGATATTTTAAGGAGTTTAATTTAACTTATGTTTATATACTTATAGGTCCAGCCCACTAATGAAAGAATCCTGGTTTATATTTAATCCATTTTCGTGGTAGAAACAAATTCATTAGACACCAGATATAATACTAAACTTCTGTCTTGAGAAATGATGGTAATGATCATGAAAACTTTTTAGGTACCTGAGCAACCCGAAATCAACTCCTATTTAGCGGATTTAGCAAAGCCAGTGCTGAAAATTTTCAAGCACGACAAATATCCGGTCAGGGATTGTTTGGGCTTATGAATCATACTCAAGAGGTCAGAATAACATGTCATTAAGCACATCTAAGCACGATGAAAACAAAGGTTTAGAGTTTTAAACAACCATCGTTTTTCAAACATTCCAACCTACCTAACCCAAATATTTAAAAGAAAATACTTACTAATCTTCATGAATAGATAAATCATATTGGTTGATGATTCACTAAATATTGGATTTAAAAAGTAAAGAATTAAAATCGTTAGTAACTTAATAAATAATAAGAATGGATTATGAGAATAAACTACTGAATAAATTTTTAAAGGAAATCTTACAAAAATAATTTAAGAAAAAAGGAAAATTATAGACAGTTGGCGCTGACTCGCTAGCCCAATTTAAACGCTAAGACGGCCCTTCTTTTGCAACGAGTTAGAAACCCGTCGTCGCTTCATACAACTTTTCTTTCTTTTCTCCGGTCTTCTCCGACTCCTCATCACAACTTTAGTTTTTAATCCATTTTTGCTCCAATTTCCAATACTATCACACCATCAGCTGATAATGCAGCATGTATGCAAAATCTAAGTATAATAACAACTTTGATATGATGCACAATGATAAAAATAATTGATAACATCAGGTACACAATGCTAAATGTACCAAGAAGAACAAAAAACAACGAGATCAAGGTTGGATTTTCCATATATATGTTTCAGAAGTGTCTTTATATAACAATGAAAAGTAAGTTACGAGTTCATATCTTTCGGTTGTCTACATAAGCAAAAAGGCAGCACTGTTTAACTTAACTATATTAGAAGTGAAGTTCTCTGCTATGTTTCCAAACTATGTATATGTGTCGAGCAAGGAAAAAAAAATTTCGGGATGAAAATTCATGAATCATGTATTTATATCACGACTATTCCCATTTGCTTTTGCTGAACTTCTACTAGATGAGGTTGATGGCGCAATTATAGACGTAAATATATTGTATATATATATACTTTATCTTTTGTCAAATATATAAATATATATATATATATATATAAATGTTTATAAATAAATTAATTATTGATATTTTTTATTTTTAGAGATTTTAGTATACAAACTCTTACACATGCCGACATTTAACAATTAGCTGATAATATTCTTATTTTATTGTGAAATTTAGAGAATATATTGATCCCATATTTTTGTTGTTATGAAACATTTCTCTATTTATCTTTCTCATGAAGCATAATTTGAGGACCTGCTGATATATCTCGTTTTTCTCGGTGGGACAAAGAGTTTCGCAGAGATATCAGTTTTTAGTTGTAGTACTTAAGATGTTAATCCAAATCAGAGGTTTTTTAAACATGTAGAATATATGTTTTTATTTGATTTAGATGGATAAAAAAATTATTAGTTGCTAAACTGGTGTCACTAAACTGAAACTAAATAAACAAATTTAAACTAGTAAAACAAATAGATGTATCTATGGAATCTAACTATTTCTAAATGAATTAAAAACAGTTTGGATTGTTTGTCTTTCAGATTAAAGGACCATCGGGATCAGATAATTTGGTCGGATTTTTTAAAGGAAAATTTATTTGAAATCATGTTTATAAGCTTATTACGTTCGGCCCATGCTAGAAAGAATCTCTTATGTATAGTTAATACACTTTTATGACAGAAACCACCTCATCACTCATCGACCAATTACCATACGTTCGCCATGTAGTTCAACAAATGCAAAACATTAGGAACGTGCTCTCTCTGTGATGTGAGCCTGGACGCTAGACCGGACCAACTGGTAGATGGAACGGACGATTGCCAGGACGAGAAGCCGGATGCAAACGAGAACGAGGGCCGTGCGTACCCGGACGAGTGCATGGAGGTTGGGCCAGGACGTGGCCAAGGATGCGAGCAAGGATGAACGGACGACCAACTAGTGACCCAAGCTTCGACCAGGACTTCGACCAGGACTTCGACCGGCGCCTCGACCAGGGCCTCGACCCGCGCTTCGACCAGGTGTACAGCCCGCGTCGACCCAACGACCCGTCACTCGAACAACGCTTCGACCAGTCCTGTCCCGGCGTCATGGACCATTTTAGTTTGTCTTTGGGCTCATGTGATTGGGATTAAGGGTCCACTTGGTTCCCTTTTCCCATGTGAGGTTTTTCCCTTTGGGTTTTTTCACATGGGTTTTTAATGGGGCCTGGTGCATCTTTAAAAGGATCAAGCCCATAAGGCCTTTGACATATTTCTGTGGCATTTCTTTTGGGCCCGGCCCATTTCACTTTAGCGTGTACATTCAATTCAGTTTGACCATCTTGTAATCTGCTCGGTCTTGCCTCTTAATTGCTTGGTTTTTTGTGCCATGCATGCGAGAGTTTGACTCATGCATTTCAAATTGTTTCTTGGGTGTATATCACTTAGATCGTGGCCTTTGTAAAGCTTATTCGATTTTGAATAATAACTTTTCTCTCAAGAAAGTGTTCTTGATCGATTCATCTCATTCTTGCAAACTCCTTTCTAGTGTGTAATATCTAGATTGCTAGTTTGTAAAATCCTTGTTTGGATCCGGTGTGTCATATCCAGATCAAAACAAGTTTGGTGATTCAAAGTCTTCCACCCCTTTGGAATCTCACCATTCGATCCATTCTTTCACAATCTCATCAACCGTTCCAATCTGAATCCATTTCACCATTCGTTTCATTCCATATCTCATTTGCCATTTTCTCATTCCTACTGATCTTCCATCTTTCATCATGCCAAAAATCTCCATCGTTCCATTTCAAGTCTTCCGCCCCTGGCTCACCCTATTGTCGGTCTTGGATCCGTGCGTCCACCATTACCAGGACCATGTCAAGTGGTATCAGAGCAGACATCAGGCTGAGCCTTCACCCTTCTTGTTAATCATCGTTTATTCTATAAGAAACCATTGATCTTCTTAAGTGACCATTCATATTCTGATAAACCGTGTGTGATCTTAGTGTTAGATCTTATTTTCGTGAACATTTAACTTGTTCTAAGTGTTTAAATGGCAGGAAACGACGAAGAAGAGTCAGAAGCAAACCGGTTCAACCGTATGTTTGAGGATCTAGCAACCAGATTCAACCAGACCATAGAGGAGCGGTTTCAAACCATTCAGATTGGCATCTGTGATGGCATCCGTGAGGAGATACATAGGGTTTTACCAAATGGACGACAACCACGACCAAGAAACCCTATCCCTCCTAGACGTGTACGTGGTCTCACGCTTGAACCACATGAGCATGCCTCGGACGCAGGAAGCTTAGGTCATAGGACCTTTGTGGGAGATGAAGGAGTGGCCAGATTCTACAATTCTGGAGGATCAGACCACAGTGCACATGACCGACCAAGGCGTCACCATAGGGTCCCAAACCTACCTCCTCAACCGGATCAACTCAACAACCTCAAGCTGAAGATTCCACCCTTTCACGGCCACAACGATCCCATTATCTATCTTGATTGGGAAACAAAAATAGAACTCGTATTTAATTGCCAAATTTATAGTGAAATTAACAAAGTTAATTTGGCTGTTACAGAATTTTATGACTATGCCCTAAGCTGGTAGGATCAGGTGGTTACTTCTAGAAGACGCAATGGAGAGTATCCCATTGAGACATGGGAAGAACTCAAGTTCCTCATGAGACGGCGCTTTGTTCCAACCATTTCCACAGAGACCTCCATCAAAGACTAATGCATCTACAACAAGGCAACAAGAGTGTAGATGATTACTTCAAAGAGATGGAGATGCTCTTGATCCGAGCCGGAGTAACCGAAGACCGTGAAGCCACCATGTCGCGCTTCATGAGTGGACTCAACCAGGAGATACAAGACCGGCTGAAGATGCAACATTATGTGGAACTGGAGGAGATGCTGCACAAGGCTTTGCTTATAGAGCAACAGCTTAAGAGGAGGACTAACACTCGGTCTTATGTTGCAGGAACCATGGGTCCCAAGTTAACTTTCAAAAAGGACTTTAAACCAACCCACACCTTTGAATCCAAGCCGACCGTGTCTAGGACAACTTCCAACCCATTCCCACCTAGGCCGCATAAGCACAAGGCCGAGGAGCGTCCCACCAGAACCCGGGACATTCGGTGTTTCAAGTGCCAAGGTCTAGGGCACTATGCAAACGAGTGCACCAACAAGCGTACCCTGATCATCATGGAAAATGGAGAGGTCCAGTCTGAAGAGGAAGAGGACCGTGACCCCTTGACCAGTGGGGAAGAAGAACCACCGGTTTCTTGTCAACTTCTTGTGGCGAGAAGGTCCCTAAGTGTTTAATCTAAGGCAGATGAACCGGACCAAAGGGAAAACCTTTTTCACTCATGTTGCCTAATCCAAGGAAAGGTATGTAGTTTGATAATTGATGGTGGTAGTTGTACTAATGTTGCTAGTGAGTCCATGTTCAGGAAACTAGGTCTTGAGGAGCTGCCCCACCCAAAGCCGTACCCCCTCCAGTGGCTTAATGACTCAGGCGAATTAAAGGTGACCCATCAGGTCAAGGTACCGATTGAGATAAGAAAGTACAAGGACGAGGTCCTATGTGATATCTTGCCTATGGAAGCAAGCCATATCCTCTTGGGAAAGCCGCGGCAGTCAGACAGAAAGGTGACCCATGATGGCTACACCAACCGCCACCACTTCACATTCAAAGGCCGTAAGACCACTTTGATTCCTATGTCACCCCATGAGGTATATTTAGACCAATTACATCTTAAGAAACAAAAGAAAGAAGCTACCCAGTCTAAGACTAAAACCAACTTTTACATTAAGGCTAGTGATGTCAAACGCAGTCTTAGTCTTAAGGCCCCGGTTCTTATGCTAATATATAAGGAGCATGTACTTGTGTCTGCTAACCAAGAGCCGGTACTCCCAAGCACTCTAAGTGATCTTTTGCAGGAGTTTCAAGACGTTTTTCCAGAAGAGTGTCCCAATGAGTTGCCCCCCATTCTTGGGATAGAACATCAAATTGATCTGGTTCCTGGAGCTACCTTACCGAACCGGCCAGCCTATCGTACCAACCCCGTTGAGACCAAAGAATTGCAAAGGCGGGCGGACGAGCTCATGGCCAAGGGACACATCCGCGAAATCATGAGTCCATGTGCTGTGCCTGTCTTCCTTGTCCCTAAAAAGGATGGGACTTAGCGTATGTGTGTTGATTGCAGGGCAATCAACAATATCACGGTAAAGTATCGCCATCCTATCCCTAGATTAGATGACATGCTTTATGAACTTCATGGATCTAGGTTGTTCTCTAAAATAGACCTTAGGAGTGGTTATCACCAAATTAGGATGAAAGAGGGTGATGAGTGCAAAACCGCTTTTAAAACTAAGCATGGTCTATATGAATGGTTACTCATGCCCTTTGGTTTAACCCATGCCCCTAGTACGTTTATAAGACTTATGAACCATGTGCTTAGGGAATTCATAGGACATTTTGTAGTTGTATACTTTCATGACATCTTAGTATATAGTAAGTCCCTGGAAGAACATGTGCAACATCTTAAACTTGTTTTAGAAGTACTTAGGAAAGAGAGGCTTTATGCTAATTTGAAGAAATGTACTTTTGGGACAGATAACATTGTTTTCCTAGGCTTTGTAGTAAGTGCTGCAGGTGTGCAAGTGGATGAAGAGAAGGTCCGAGCTATACGTGATTGGCCTAGTCCAAAGACCATGGGAGAAGTCCGCAGCTTTCATGGTCTGGCAGGATTTTATAGGCGTTTTGTAAAGGACTTTAGCACTTTGGCAGCACCATTGACTGAGGTGATCAAGAAAGACGTGGGATTCAAATGGAAAAAGGAGCAGGAGGAAGCATTCCAGCTGCTCAAGGACAAGCTCACCAATGCGTCTTTATTGGCCTTGCCTAATTTTTCTAACACCTTTGAAATTGAGTGTGATGCCTCAGGTGTTGGGATAGGAGCTGTTCTCATGCAAGACCGTAAGCCCATAGCCTATTTCAGTGAGAAACTTGGAGGAGCTACACTGAACTACCCTACGTATGATAAAGAGTTGTATGCTCTTGTCCGTTCATTGCAAACTTTGAAACATTACTTGTGGTCCAAGGAATTTATGATACACACGGACCATGAGTCGCTCAAGCATCTTAAAAGTCAACATAAGCTCAACAAGCGTCATGCCAAGTGGATTGATTTCATAGAAACATTTCCATATGTCATAAAATACAAGCAAGGCAAAGAAAATGTTGTAGCTGATGCCTTGTCACGCAGGTAAGTCCTTCTATCTACTTTGGAAGTTAAACTTATGGGATTTGAGCATATGAAGGAACTGTATGATACTGACCCAGACTATGGAGAAATCTATAAGTCTTGTCTTAAGAATCCTACAGGTCGTTATTATGTGCAAGATGGGTACTTGTTCTTTGAAAACCGTTTATGCGTCCCATCTTGTTCCATGAGAGAGTTGTTTGTCCGTGAGGCCCATGCTGGTGGACTCATGGGACACTTTGGCGTGTCTAAGACTTTAGCCGTGATGCGTGAACATTTCTATTGGCCACATATGATGAAGGATGTGGAAAGAATTTGCAGCCGGTGTGTTAAGTGTAAGCAGGCTAAGTCCACGACTCAGCCCAAAGGTTTGTATCATCCCTTACCCATCCTGGAACATCCTGGGTTGATTTGTCCATGGATTTCATTTTAGGGTTGCCTAGGACACGAAATGGGAAGGATTGTATTTTTGTTGTTGTTGATAGGTTTTCCAAGATGTCCCATTTTATAGCATGTAGGAAAACGGATGATGCATTACATGTGGCTAACCTGTTCTTTAAGGAAGTAGTTAGGTTGCATGGTATGCCTAAGACTATTGTTTCTGATAGGGACACCAAGTTTTTAAGTCATTTTTGGCGCACTTTATGGTCTAAATATGCACCAAGTTGTGTTTTTCAACCACATGCCATTCTGAGAGTGACAGCCAAACTGAGGTTGTTAATAGGACTTTAGGTTCTCTATTTCGTGCATTTGTAGGAAAGAACCTTAGGACTTCGGAAGATCATTTGCCTCATGTAGAATTTGCATACAATCATTCGGTACATTCAGCATCTAAGCATTCACCATTTCAGATTGTTTATGGCTTTAATCCTATATCAACTTTGGATCTAATGCCTTTACCTTTGAGTGAGTGTGCTAGTCTTGATGGATAACAGAAGGCTCGTTTGGTTAAACAGATTCATGAAAAGGCCCAAGCCAATATTGAGGCCAAAACTCGGAAATATGGCCAATCCGTTGACAGGCACCGGAGGAAGCTTACTTTTAAACCAGAAGACCAGGTTTGGATCTACCTACGCAAGGACCGGTTCCCTAAAGAACGCCGTTCCAAGCTTATGCCAAGGGTGGATGGACCGTTCACGGTGGTCAAGCGTATCAACGACAATACCTACCAGCTTGACTTGCAAGGTAAGTATGCCGTGAGTACAAGTTTCAATATTACTGACTTGATTCCTTTTTGTGCAGATGGACCGGATTTGAGGACAAATCCTCTTCAAGTGGGAGGGGATGATGTGAGCCTGGATGCTAGACCGGACCAACTGGTAGATGAAACGGACGATGGCCAGGACGAGAAGTCGGATGCATAAGACAACGAGGGCCGTGCGTACCCGGACGAGTGCATGGAGTTTTGGCCAGGACGTGGCCAAGGACGTGAGCAAGGACGAACGGACGACCAACTAGTGACCCAAGCTTCGACCAGGACTTCGACCAGGACTTCAACCGGCGCCTCGACCAGGGCCTCGACCCGCGCTTCGACCAGGTCTACAGCCCGCGTCGACCCAACGACCCGTCACTCAACCAGTCCTGTCCCGGCGTCATGGACCGTTCCACCTGCTCCCATGACCCGATCCCTGACCAAGGCTCTTCAAGACTTTATTGAGTTATTCCTGACCCATTATTTTTCTCATCTTTTCTAAGTCCATTTTAATTTGTCTTTGGGCTTATGTGATTGGGATTAAGGGTCCACTTGGTTCCCTTTTCCCATGTGAGGTTTTTCCCTTTGGGTTTTTCTCACATGGGTTTTTAATGGGGCCTGGTGCATCTTTAAAAGGATCAAGCCCATAAGGCTTTTGACATATTTTTGTGGCATTCTTTTGGGCCCGGCCCATTTCACTTTGGCGTGTACATTCAATTCAGTTTGACCATCTTGTAATCTGCTCGGTCTTGCCTCTTAATTGCTTGGTGTTTTGTGCCATGTATGCGAGAGTTTGACTCATGCATTTCAAATTGTCTCTTGGGTGTATATCACTTAGGCTGTGCCCCTTGTAAAGCTTAATCGATTCTGAATAATAATTTTTCTCTCTAGAAAGTGTTCTTGATCGATTCATCTCATTCTTGCAAACCCTTTTCTAGTGTGTAATATCTAGATTTCTAGTTTGTAAAATCCTTGTTTGGATCCGGTGTGTCATATCCTGATCAAAACAAGTTTGGTGATTCAAAGTCTTCCACCCCTTTGGAATCTCACCATTCGATCCATTCTTTCACAATCTCATCAACCGTTCCAATCTGAATCCATTTCACCATTCGTTTCATTCCATATCTCATTTCCCATTTTCTCATTCCTACTGATCTTCCATCTTTCATCACGCCAAAAACCTCCATCGTTCCATTTCAAGTCTTCCGCCCCTGGCTCACCCTGTTGCCGGTCTTGGATCCGTGCGTCCACCCTTACCAGGACCACGTCACTCTGTCTGTAACAAGGTAACCCAAAGTAAACGTTTTTTTAACAGATTTAACCAGGCCCGTGTGTAGAGTGTTCAAGAATAACAAACATCCTGGTCATGATCGCTTACACCTTATGATTCAATCTCGAGCATTCGCTATGAAGCATGACATTAAGCATCTCAGGGACACGACGGGAACTGTGCATAAAAGCTTTAAACAATCATCGTTTTTCCTTTTAAACATTCTCCCTATTATCCAACCCGAAAGGTTGAGGGAGTCTACCCTAATCATAGATGGTAATGAAAATATATTCTTTAAAGAAACGTTAACCATAAGATTGGAATACAGAACAAAAATTAAACTAACTAAGTGCACGTAAATTTAAAATGACAAGTAAAGGAATATAAATGCTTAAATAAAATGAAAGAGTCTTGCAATAAATTAAAACTAAACTAAAACTGAATTAGAACTTAAGGTTTTTCTTTTGCCTCCCTTCGCTCCCCCCTTTCCGTGAGAACAATGGTGGGATATATATAGATAGATAGAGAAAGAGAGTTTGCCCTATGATGAGAAATGCGGCTTCACGGTTTTGGTAAGTCGTTGTTTGTGTACAATAGGTTAGCAACCCATTATTTATATTGTTGTAGTTTTTTCATTATCCTCTTGATTTGTTGTTTTCTTCTTTCCTCTGTTTCCTATATGCTTTGATTTTCTTCCTCTTTTCTTTCTCGTGCTTCTTTTTCTATGATGATTTTCTTTTTACCTTGGTTTTGCTATATTACCGGTTTCGACACATGAATACCTATTTATGCAATATATATGCAAAATGCAGTCCTAAGACACCTTAAAATACATCCTAAATATCTAAATCCTAGTAAAATCCTAAGATATCATTTCCCCCAGACTTAACTTTTGCTTGTCCTCAAGCAAACCTAGAATGAAAAGAGTTTGATTATGCTAAATACATAATCTAAAAGACACTATGCTCACAAACGACTGTCCTTCATTAGATAGAATGGATACTCTTTTGGACATTACCATGGTCATCACGTTCTCTGCAATCTATAGAACCAACATAGTCAAGTTAAAAATAATCTCATACATTCATTAGGAGTTGCTAAAGTGCGGTCTCGCTTGGGGGAGATCAATCAATTTTTGATCGGCTAAGGGTAAAAGAAGAGGTTGAGTAGGGTGTACCTTTCTGGGGTTATTTGTTTGTGGTGGCTATCTCTCAAAATTGTATGATTGACATTATGCAAAATAGCCTAAGCAAAGAACAACTGATGCGTACAAGAGGCTCATCCTCATTCATATCCCAAATGGTATTGTTCCCAATACTCCATCCCTAATTATTTTAGCCCATGATAATTATAACTATGCTATGAAGATGAGACCCCTTGTCGTTGCTTGTCTTTGACCATATTACACATGCACCACATTTCAAAAAAAATGTCTCACTCAAATAAAAGTGTTTTGGTTTTGAAAAGATTGGTTGGGGATTAGGGTGGGATAGTTATTTAGTTGCAAGAGAGTGATAAAAAGATAGGAAAACCGAATAGAAAATTTTAAACCACGAGAAATGCATATCAAACCCGTAGGCGAGAGAACTACTGATTAAAATTAGGTTATAGTTCACGGAATTGCTCATAAAGTAACAAAGTGAATACCAAAGCTATTAGCCTTTGAGAATTTCCAACCATGGTATTTCCATATATTTTAACATTCTCAAAGGTGATAAACAATAAAAAATAGCAAAGTTGATCCTATGATAACTACATAATTCTAATACATATGAATCTAACAACCTAAATGAATTTATTTTTTTACTCTACTCTGTGACTAGGACTCTATAACTCAATCAAATTCAAACATGACTCAAATCAAAGAATAAAAAAAAGAAGTTAGCAAATGAGATCCCAATTAACACTGTCTCGGTGTGAGTATGAAAGTGGAATGGATCAATATAACAAAAAAAATAGATACAAGTATGTATAGAGGTGTGTGTGGGGTACCTAGAAAGCACTCGTATTTATGGATTCATCTTCTGATGGTGGGGTTCGGCGTTTGGTCGGTCTTGTATTGGCGACTAATCTTCCTACTCAACTTTTAAACATCTTTCTTTATCTCTCAAACCGCACGAGTGACCTTGTCTATGCACCGTTGTTGGTATTGGCATAACAATTGCAGGAGGATGATGTGCTCATGGGCTGCTCGCACGAGCCTGCTTACGATTGGCTCAGTTTATGGTGCAAAACTGTAGCGCTCAATTACTTGCGTTGCTTCCCCTGCTACTGATGGTCTGTCGTGTTCCTCCTTTGTTCTGATCGCAGCAGCTCTGTTCTGGAATGGGTCTATTGTTGGTGGAGCGTCTGCATGGCATGCTGAGTAAGGAGGGAAGAAGAGGGTGTTCTCCCTCTTGAGTGTGTTCGTGAGAGACTGGTGTGGAAGTAAGATTATCTCGGTTCTGGTCCCTTCGACGTGGAATTGGTAAACGAGGCTGCTCCATACTCTTCCTCCCAAAAACCATGAGTTGTACAATGTTACTTCATCTAGTAATTGGTGGAAAGTGGGCTTGTCTGCAGTTGGGACGCATGCTTGCAAGAGTATGAAGGTGATGATTCCTCATATGCTTAGTTGTATCTGCCTATCCCGGTATTGTCGCAGCACTTCCTCTCGCATCTTTATAAATCTGTATATTAGCACCGATGCCATATATATGTTTTCGATGTTTTCTTCTACCGACGAGTAGTCCACGCAAACCCCCAGATAAGGTTGAATACCCTTTGTCAGCCACACCATCTCCTCTTGCTTAATCTTCTCAGCTTCTGTTTGAGAGAACAACATTGCGTCTAGGGTCTTGTTGATGTACCTGATGGCTGAGTGCCTTATTCACGATGTTTTTCACACTCCTGCTTCATAACTCTCATTGGAGATACAGAGCCACACGTCTCTAAAGTTACTGAATCCTAGACCATCAAATGAGAGGTCTGTGCCATGCAGGAGTCCAAAGATGTTGCTGAGTTCACTTATCATTATCCGATAGTCTTAATTATATAAAGAATTTGATGTAGCCAGTAGCAACTCGGTCTTGTGGATTATGCTAGTGAAAATATAGTTGAAATGAAGCGAGGAACTCACAAGTGAGCTCGCGGAATCCTGGCTGTGCATGGAAGGGGAGGTATCCAAGTCCAATATTTGAAAATATTATGTGCACATCATCGTGGATATCAATGGCGCGTGATACTGCTTGATCAGCGAATGTCGTGATACAAACTGGAGCTGCTTTAAGGCTTCATAGTAGTCTTGGAAGGAGGCGTGATGTGTGCGCTCTGTTTCGCTTCTGCTTTCTTTGTCAGAGTCCTTTTTTTCTTCATGTCCCTCATCGCTCTATCTCGCATATACTCATTGTCATGATGCTGAGGGGATTCTTCCTCCTCTTTGCGCTCTTCCCGTGTCCATGACAATGGGTTCCTTTCTCTTGTTTGCAAGCTCGTTGCGCGAGTCGACTTCACCATTCTTAACCTGGAATCACAAAAATCTTAGATATTCGTTAGTTTTCAGGTTAGGAGAAAGAGGTTTCCCTCTACTATCCTAGGCAAGAGAAAATACAACATGCTGACTTGGAAGAGATTCTCTATGTCTAGCCCAATCGATTCTCTGCCCTACAAATAACCTACTGCGGATTACCTACTCTCGAAAGTAGCTGCACCGAGGTTTCCAAATTTTAGAACAGTTTAAAAGCACATGATTTTATCTTGTGTGGCTGTGTTTGAATCGGAGATTCGCAAAGAAAACTGAAAAATCACTGTTGTTAACATAGATTATAAAAAAAAAACGGGAAGAAAACATAGAGAGAAACAATTTTTGTTTTCTTTTCGAAGTGTTTATTTTAAGTTGAAAAAATAAAAAACAGCTGAGAAAGGGAAGGGTTTAAAAAGAAGGAGAAAAGACTGTGTATGGCTCCGGTTTACCCTAATAAGGTAACAACTTATGTTAAATTGGGTCACATTTGGTTAACTTACCCAGGCTTGAGACAGTTACACCCAAGTGTTTTCCATATCCTTGATCACTCTCTCCATTTTGGTTATACGCCATTTCTTGCTCTTCATCTAAAAAGAAAAATAAGTATAAATTAAAGTTAATAAAAGGTAAGACATAAATAGACATAGCACAAATAATTATCAAAAGCTGATAAACATGGGAATATCTGCCAAGTACGCTTGTTTAATGTTTCAAACTCGACAATTCTCCTTTTGTTTAAAGGTTGTTCGAGTCCTAGAGAGGGGAGATTGCTACCTCTCCAGCATCTCTTCTTAAGCCCATCCTCCAGTCGTGGTCAATCTGTTTTCTTCTAGCGTCTTTTCTTATGCGTTCTCTGCTTGCTTGCGAGTGTCTTCGTGCTTATCTTTTTAGGGACGCCTCTGTCTCCTTGTTTAAGTTCTTGTTTCAACATCCCTTGATTCCTTGGTTTGTTGTTGTCATCCCCTAGGTCGTCCTTGACTCTAGTAGTTTCTGGCTCATTCTCAAATTTCAAAAAGCTTACAATTTCATCCCCTTTTTGAGCATTCAACAGCTCTTCATTGACTTTGCTCTCGGTACTCAATGGTCCGCACTCCCCTTGCATTCCAGTTAGGGTGTCGTGCAGATGTTCTCCAATGGTTTTTTCCTCAGGGAGGTGATCTGCGATTACATCTGGTTGATCGGTGTCGAAGAGTTGGCCACCTAATGTTGGTTTCTTCGTGACCGTGTCAATGTCGAATTTGAAGGTTTTTGTTACCAAGTCGCAAATCTATCTTTCCTTTCTTCACGTCAATAAGTGATCCCTCAGTGGCTAATAATGGACGCCCCAAGATAATAAGGTCTTTTGGTTCTTCATCAATCACCAATACTACGAAGTCCATAGCAATTTTGAAGTTACCTACTATGATAGGTAAGTCTTCTATCATTCTGACAGGTTCCCTTACAGAGCGATCAGCGAGTAAAAGAGAGATCTTGGTTTTCTTGAAGCTCTAGAAGTCTAGCTTTTTGGCTATGGATAACGACATCAAATTGACGCTTGCTCCTAAGTCCTAAAGGCATAAGGAAAAGGTGACTTCTCCTATAATGCACGATAATGTGAAGCTTCCCGGATCATCTATATTTTTCATGATAGATTGTGTTTTAACTTTGGCAGTACATTCTTGTGTCAGCGTTACCATACTCCTTAATTTTATTCTTTTTTTCTCTGATAGCGCCCTTCAAGTACTTCGTCCATTTGGATATCATTCAGCGTAGTGTGATCTTGGCCTTGGATAGGTTCTTGTCAAACAAGGCTTTGTACTTGGCTATTAGTTCCTTCTTGAATCGTCTTGGAAAGGGGAATTTTGGCACATAAGGGGATGTAGCGAATGGTGAATTGACGCTGGGGTTGGTTGATTGCTTCACTTTGACATGAACAGCCCATTGTTGTTTTTCCTCCTTTTTCTTCTTGTCAGGTACTAGATTTATCGCCTCCCCCTCACCTGGTCCTAAAACGTCCTGTTTTAGGGTTAGATTTGAGATCTCGCTCCCGTTTCTCATTAAGATAACGTGCATATATTCCTTGAGGTTTGTTTCTGATTTATTGGGAAGTGTTCCCATTGGTTGTTTAGATGTAGACGTTTTTGAAGATGGTATTTGAGCAGCAAGGTTCTGTATCTTGGAATTCAGCTCTCCATACCTGTTATCAACTTTTGCGTGAATTTCCTCAATCTTGTTGTTGATGTCGATAGATCTCTTGCTTTACCTTTCTAGCGCTTGCTTGATAATCTTTGTGATCTTGTCTTCACAGGTAGCAGGTGGTGGTATTGATAGTTGGAGTTATTGTTCTACGGGATGTGCATTGTTGTTGCCATTGTTGAGTTGTTGTTATGTTTGCTCCATGTTGGTGTTTGGAGGGTGATTGGTTGAATCTTTCTGGTGGAGGAGTTTTTGTAGTGCTCGTGCCCAGCGCAGTCTTGTACTAAATCGTCCTATGCGGTGGGGGTCTCCAACTTATGGATGTAGGTTTGTAGAGCCTCTGCTTCGTGTTTTCATACACCTGACATCGCATATTAAAGGTGTGAGAACCAAAGTATATGAGTAACAATACCTAAGCTCAAATAAAAACCAAATCTAAATGTTAAAAATGATTTTGAATTGGCAATGGCGCCAATTGATATATCTCGTTTTTCCTAGTGGGATAAAGAGTATTTCAGGGTTATCAATCCCTGGTTGTAGTACTTAAGGTATCAATCCAAATCGAGGTTCTTCTAATCACCTATAATACATGTTTCTACTTATTTTAGGGGAATAAAAATGTTATGGGTTGCTAAATTGTTGTCAATAAACCGAAACTAAAAAAACTAATCTAAAACAGTAAAATAAATAGGTGTATCTAAAGAATCTAACTAAACCTAAAAAAAAAACAGTTTGGTTTGTTTTTCTTGCAGGTTAAAAGACCCCTCGGGATAAGGTAATTTGGTCGGATAAGGAAGATTTACTTGAACTCATGTTTATCAGTTTATTATGTTTGACCACGCTTGAGAGAAGCTCTGATGTGTAGTTAATTCACTTTCCTGACAGAAACCACTTTATCACTCATCGACAAATTACCAGACGTTTTCCATGTTCTTCAACAAGCAACAAGTGAAAGAATATGAGATTAAGAGATTTGTAAAATTAGAGAATGAGAGAATGAGAGATTAGAGAAGAATGATTTTATTAAGAGAATGAGAATAATAGTTTCTAAGTTACAAATGAGGAGAGAGATAGTTATTTATACTAATCTAGTCTAGGCTTGTTTGGATACAAGGATTTCCTTATACATGAATGGCTACAAGAATATCATAATACTATAACACAAACAAGCCTTAGACACTCCCCTTAGACTTAGACACACACGCCTTTACACTAGTATTAAAGGCCTTCTTCCTTCATCATTTCTTCTTCATTCCAACACTCCCCCTCAAGCTTAAGACATGGAGAATGTCTAAGCTTGCAACCATGAAGCATTACCTCATTAAAAACCTAAAGAAGGAAAACCCATTTGGGGCAAAACCTTTTCTAGGAAAAAAGAGTGTAACACTCCATGTTGGGATCATTGTTGTGGAATGGTCATAAGGCCAAGCCTTGGATAGATGGAGGCGCCATTCTTCAAAGTTGTTGCCTTGGTGAACACATCAACACGTTGGTCCTCACTCCTTGTATAGCAAGACAAGATGATTTCTTTCCC
The DNA here is from genome assembly GCA_039880935.1 of Streptanthus diversifolius. NCBI lineage: Eukaryota > Viridiplantae > Streptophyta > Magnoliopsida > Brassicales > Brassicaceae > Streptanthus > Streptanthus diversifolius. Next base: position 12,930,110 of record JAXGFM010000012.1, on the reverse strand, counting down.
AATAGCTTCTCTTACTTTATGGCAGTCTACTTCTATATGCTTGGTCCTTTCATGAAACACAAAGTTGGAGGCAATGTGTATAGCAGCCTGATTGTCACAATGGATGGTGATAGGTTCATCACACCTCACAACTAAATCCTCCAGAACTTGCTTCAGCCAAATGCATTCAGTTGTAAGCTTCCTCATGGCTCTATATTCTGATTCTTCACTAGAGCATGACACCACCTTTTGCTTCTTGGTTTTCCAAGTCACAAGGTTCCCTCCTATGATAGTACAATAGCCTGTGTCACTTCTCCTATCCTCCCTATCTCCTGTCCAATCTGCATCATAATAACCAAACACATTTGTGTTTCTATTGCAATCCATCTATATATCTTGTTCATGACTGTCTTTTATGTATCTCAAAATTTGGTTGCCATCTCCCAATGTCTCATCTTTGGACCTTGCATGTTTTGGGATACCTGATTCGCAGTAAAACATAAATCTGATCTAGTGATGGTTAGATAAATAAGCTTACCAACCACTTTCCTATAGAGCTTATGATCATGAAAATAAATTTCCTCCTCTAGCTCCCTCTTAGTTCCGATTTTATCATCTTCTTCTAAGGGTTTTTTGGCTGGTTTAGCTTCCATCATACATGTAGAGGTTAGTAAATCTACAACATATTTTCTTTGAGATAAGAAGAGACCTTCCTTGAACCTACACACTTCAATTCCTAAGAAGTATTTAAGTTCTTCTAAATCATTAATATCAAAGAAACTCTTCAAATATTCTTTTGTAGATGCAATGCCAACACTATCAGTACCAGATATGATTATATTATCTACATAAATGAGAATTACCACAATACATTCCTTACTCTTTAGTGTAAAAAGAGTATGTTCAACTTCAGATCTTTTGAAGCATTTATCCATCAAAGTTAAACTTATCTTGTGGTACCAAGCACTTGGAGATTGTTTAAGGCCATAAATGGCCTTCCTCAGCCTGAGTATGTTGCCGGACCCTACCTCTTCCTCTAGACCTGGTGGAGGTGACATGTATACCTCTTCTTCTAATTCACCTTGTAAGAATGCATTCTTAACATCCATTTGCCATAACTCCCAATCAAGGTTACTAGCAAGTGAAAGAACAACATTAACAGAATGAAGCTTAGTTACAGGTGCAAAAGTATCCCTATAATCTTCACCATATGTCTGAGTAAAACCTCTAGCCACCAACCTAGCTTTATATCTATCAATTTCACCATTGCTTTTGTATTTAATGGTAAAAATACACTTAGAACTTACAGCCCTTTTTCCTTTAGGTAAGGTGGCTGGAGCATAGGTACCATTCCTTTCCTTGGCTTGTTTCTCAGCTAGGATAGCTTCCCTCTATTCTTTCTTAGTCATAGCTTCCTCATATGTCTTTGGAATCTGTTCCTTATCAAGACTTGAAATGAAAGCAACATGGTTAGTAAGTAAGTGAGCAATATAATAAACTCTCTGATCATGATGAACCACAACATTCCCATTATAGAACACTGGTGGATTCCTTTGTCTTGTGCTCCTTCTTAACACTGTAGGTGGAGCTTCTTGGATAGGATCCTCCTCTTCACCTAAAACTTCAATAAGAGTGGGCACATCTCTTGATCTTTTGGAAGCTGAGGCTAGAATTGATTCACTCCTGCTGAGTCTTGTTGGACATGAGTAGATGCTTCTCCCCCCCATGTTCAATAGGAGGAAGACCAGGAGAGCTGAAATGAAGGTCATGCCGCGGCCTGGATGGTCCGGCTGGAGTGGAAGGCCGTGGTTCAACCGGTTGTGCAGGAGGCGTGACTGGGCTGGGGCCGGGTGCTGCCTGTGCAGGTGGCTGGAATGAGGTGACCGTGGGCTGAGGATAAGGAGAGCCTATTCCAATGCTCTCCAAGAGTCTCCTCAAGTTATCAGCTTGGTCTGATCTTGTTGTGGAGATGTCTTTGAATTGATCCCAAGTATCTTCTTCATAGAACCCTTTTGATTTTTGGAATTTGACATCTCTGGATACTAAGACTTTTCTAGTCTCTGGATCATAGCATTTGTATCCTTTCTGAGTAGAGGAATAGCCAGTTAATATAGCTTTGATACTCTTTGGTTCCAGCTTGTTCCTTAGTTCTCTTGGAACTAATATAAAACAAACACAACCAAAAACTCTTAAGTGGTCAATGTTAGGTCTAGTTTTGTTTAGTACCTCAAATGGAGATAAGTCATCTAGGAATTTTGTAGGTGTCCTATTAATCAAGTATCATGCAGCTACAAGAGCATCCCCCCCCCAAATCTTTTGGGAACTTTCATGTGGAACATCATTGTTCTCACAACTTCCATCAAATGCCTATTCTTCCTTTCAGCCACTCCATTTTGTTGTGGAGTGTAAGAACAGCTTGTTTGATGTTCAATGCCATACTTGGCCAAGTATTGTTGAAGTATGGTGCTAGTGTATTCTCCTCCATTGTCTGTTCTAAAGCATTTAATACTTGCATTATTGATTAGTAACATATGCTTGAAAGTTTAGAAATGCATCAAGTAAAGTGACCCAAGTATATTTTGACTTTTTATCAATAAATGTCACAAAATACTTATGGTTTTCTCTAGATGGAAATGGAGATGTCCAATCATCAGAATGCACCAACTCAAAAATATTATCATAAGTATGCAAAAATTTCTCAAAAACAGTTTTGCAATGCTTTCCAAGTATACAAGAATCACACATATCCTTTGGCATTTTTAAACCAGGAACAATCAGTTCAAGTGCTCTAGGATGAGGATGTCCTAATCTAGCATGCCAAAGATCAGAATCATTACTAAAGGAACTATTACTAGCAACCGCTTCTAACTCCCTTGCATTAGTCATATCTTCAAAGAACATACAAGTCATCTCTTGTAGTTCATTGTCCAAATCTCCTACTTGTCTCAATATCCTGAAAGTAGAAATCATTAGGACCAAAGATAACTTGACAATTTAAAGCAGTAGTAGCTCTTTTAACTGAAAGAGAATTAGAAGTAAAAGATGGCATGTAAAAGGATTTAGATTCTTTATCAACCAACTTAAGCTTTTATATGCCTTTAATTGGTACTTTAATTACATTAGCAATGACAACATTACGTAAAGTAAGTTCTATGTTCTCTAGTAATCCTAGATCACTAATCATATGATGAGAAGCACCAGAATCAACAACCAATGATTTAGTGGCATTAGAAGTAAAAGAAGTTTGAAAAGAAGAATGAAAAGTTTTACCCAACACATTACCATCCTTAATTGCTTTGAGAAGAGCTTTTAGATCTGATTTTGTCACAAATTCAGATGCTGAAGACATGGCACTAGTTGAGACTGAGTGACAATGGGAGTTAGTACATGTTTTTGAAGAGGCTGCCTGCTTGTACACGCCAAGGCCGCCTTCTTGCAGCTGAGTGTGGCCGGCTGTGGGCTGTTGTCTCTCAAGGGCCCAGCTTGGCTTCAGCTCAGGGTGAAGTATCCAACACTCCTTCTTTGTATGGCCACTTCTTTTACAATGATCACAAGTTGGTCTCTTCTTCCTTGATTCATTTGTTGTTGTTGGTTTGAAGAAACTCTTGTGTGCAGCCACCAATTCAGCCTTGTTGCCAAATAGACCATGGGATCTTTGCTCCTTTTGGATTTGAGCACAAACATCTTCCAAGCTAGGAAGCTTATCAGACCTGAGAATATGCTTAATAACATCTGAGTAAGTAGTGTTAAGAGTTAATAGTAACCCAAATACCTTATCTTGTTATTTCCTTTCACGAAGAACAATTAGGTCAATGGTGGCTGGCCTTAGCATCTCTAGCTCAGCCCACAATGCTCTAAATGAGCCATAATGCTTTGTGAATTCTGCATCCTCCTGCTACAATTCATTCAAAGTCTTTTTCACCTCAAAAATTCTTAAGAGGTTAATGGTGTTTCCACACACCTTTTGCAAAGTGTCCCAAAGTTCCTTAGCATTCTCACAAAAGAATAAGCCTCTCAGAGATCACTAGCAAGAGAGTTTTGAAGTATAGAGAGTACCAACTGGTCTTCTTGATACCATTTGGCTTGAGCAGCCACAGTCTCACTAACTTCAGCCACTTCATTTTCTTCAAGACCATTGGTTGAAATGTGATTCCAAAGGCCTTTACCACCTAATGTGGTTTTCATGATCCTAGACCATAAGAGATAATTTGTTCCATGTAGAATCACTGGAGCTTTGAATGTAACTTGAATCTCCATGTGTAATAAACTGACAGGCTTGTGTAGCTGGTCGGAATGTGCTGGTCGGGACGCTTGATAATCGGTCGGGACGTGGGACGGCTGGTCACGCGGTCGAGTTTGCGAACCGTGGAAGGATGCAATCGGACAAGAACAAGGGACACGGGACAAGAACAAGGGACACGGTCACGCCATGGATAAAGCGTGTGTTACCAGGGCTGATTGATACCAAGTTGGGCCAGCTGGGACACGGAAACACCAAGGATAAGGTTGTGCTACACCAGGACCGCTTGAAGAACTTGCAGGCACGTGGGATAAAGGCACCTTCAACAGCCTTGTAACCGTCTTCAACAACCAACCAACCTCAAAAAATCCTGCAACAAGATTCAACTCCAACCAACGAGATCAACTACTAACAATCCTTATCTTAATCACCAATAAAGATCCAGTGCAAATTTCTAAATTTACCAATATACCAATCCAAGAAAATCAAGTTTCCCTCCTTTTTAGAATTTCAAAAATTTGATAAAGAAATCAAGAAAATCAATCTTGAAGACTTAAACTCTTCTGATTGAACCAAACTTCGTGGAGACCCTTAAAAGATACTTATCTAACTTTCCAGATTCAAAGATTTAAAAAAAAAACTGAAAAAGAATTAGAATTTTATCACAAGATTCTTGTGAGAGGCGATTTCTAACGTCTTTGAGAAAAACTTCAAGAAATTCCTTCAAACGTAAGATAATTAAGTTCTGCTTTCTTTAAAAAGAAACTAGACTCAAAGGTCTTGATTTTAGGATTTGTAAAATCACAATTTGATGAAAATTTAACGACAGAATTATAAGAGAAACACGGAGGTTCGCGGCGGAGGCAATCATGGAGGACCGATGCAAGAAAATTTGTATCTTTCGATTACCGTGGTCAAATGATGCAAATCCAATTGGAGTGGCTTCAAAACTCGCCGAAGAACAATCCAGAAAAAAGCAGATCGCCAAAATCTGCCGTTTTTTGGCCGGAATTCGCGATCAAAGTTGTTGGAGGAAATAGAACTGAAAGCAGATTGTGATGAAGATGATTTCTTCTTGATTCAAAGATTTAATGATGAATTTTACCCAGATTTGATGTAACCTGGCTCCGATACCATGAAACAAAATGAGATTAAGAGATTTGTAGAATTAGAGAATGAGAGAATGAGAAATTAGAGAAGAATAATTTTATTAAAAGAATGAGAATAATAGTTTCTAAGTTACAAATGAGGAGAGAGATAGTTATTTATACTAATCTAGTCTAGGCTTGTTTGGATACAAGGATTGTCTTATACATGAATGGCTACAAGGATATCATAATATTATAACACAAACAAGTCTTAGACACTCCTCTTAGACTTAGACACACATGCCTTTACACTAGTATCAAAGGCCTTATTCCTTCATCATTTCTTCTTCATTCCAACAACAAGCTTTAGGAGTGTATTGTCTCTGTCTGTTGCAAGGTAACCCAAAGTCAACATTTTCTGAACAGATTTAACCAGGCCCGTGTCTAGAGTGTTCAAGCACGACAAAAATCCTGGTTAGGATCGTTTATGGCTTATGTTTTAGGCTTGATCGTTCGCTATGTAGCCTAACATTAAGCATTTCAATTACACGATGGGAACTGTGCATTGAAGCATTAAACAATCATTGTGTCTCTTTTCTTTTTAAAATATCCTCCTTATTATCCAACCCGGAAGTTGAGGGAGTCTACTCGCTAATCATAGATGGTTAAAAAAATCATATTGGTTGATGAAACGTATACCATAAAATTGAAATAGAGAACAAAAATTTAACTAACTAAGTGCAAGTAAAAAAAGACAAGTATAGATATACGAATGATTAAATAAATTAAAAGAATCTTGCAAGAAATTAAAATTAAACTAAAACTAAATTAGAACATAAAGATTTTTTACTCTCTTCGCCTCCCCCATTCTGTGAGAACAATAGAGGATTATATATAAATGGATAGAGAAGGAGAGTTTTCCCTAGGAAGAGGAACGCGACTTCTTCGGTTTTGGTTTGTCGTTGCTTGTACACAATAGGTTAGCAACCCGTTGTGTATATATTGTATCATTTTTCCTTATCCTCTTGATTCTATGTTTTCGTCCCTTCTTTGTTTCCTTTCTCCTTTAATTTCCTTCCTCTTTTCTTTTATTTGCTTCCTTTTTCTGATGATTCGCCCCTTGATACATAATCTCTCTCCGGAATTCAACTCCACGCACAATCCCACCTTTTTTTTTATCTCGGTTTTGTTCTCCATTTTCGGTTTTGATACATAAACACATGTTTATGCAATATATATCTAAAATATAGTCCAAAAACACCATCAAATGCATTATAAATAGCTAAACCCTATTATAAATCCTAGTAAAATCCTAAATTGTCACCTGCTCAATTTCAATGGATGTATCCATTCAAACCTTTCATGAACCATTTAAAGGGGAAAGCAAAAAAATATTGCAAAGATTTTGGATCCATTATAGCTGGAAGTATAACTGAAGAAAGTTCTCACTTATTGTCTTACTATTTTGTTCATACATGTCAAAGGGTTCCGACGATACCATGATGGAGGAGTTGTACCAACTTATGTAACTGAAAGTGTTCTAGAGATCTTTTCAGCAATAGGTAGATTTGGCGAGCGAATGAGAGAATCTTGGTGGCTAATGAACATGATCGTAATAGCGCACACACGTATATTCTCCTCAATTACTTTTTTCTCAGACCATTTAAAAAATAAAAATAATATCCAAAAAAGTATTTTAAAATATAACTATGTTTTTAATATGACCGATGTAAGCAATGTAGCTTCTTTGAGAGTCACGTGCAAGAATGCTAATCTCTAATAATAACGGAGGATCTCAACAAATTTAAAGACATATTTTGTGAAATGTCTGAAGAGACGAATGGTTCCATATGTCCGTCGATCTGAATTCATAATCTTAAATTCCCTTTCTTAAGAATTTATATTTTAAATGATTTTTTAAAATTATAAAATGAATAGAAAGACTAAAAAATTTAAATAAAATCAACTTAATTACAAAAAACTAAATAATATCCAGCCACTAAAAAAATGGATTTATCCAATTGGATATTAAACTGTTTTTGAAACGGTTAAAACCGCTTCATAAAACGACATTGTTTTTATAAAATTTTCAACCTAAAAAAAAATCAGATTGGGCATTCCCAATTGAGTTCTCATTTACCGTTCTTCCCTCTTGTTTGAGATCCTCACAATCTCCGTAAAACTAGGTAAATCAGATATAAAATTCTCACTATTTCTCTCAAACTTTCGCATACCCAGACAGTAACTCTATCCAGACCTAACTTCTGTAATGGCCCCTAACACTTGAAGAAAAAAGAGGAAGATCTTCACCATGGAAACTAAACAATAGAGGAGAAATCGAGTAAGGCGAGAGCGGTGCGTGGAATCTGAACAACAGAGGATCTCATTGAAGAAAAAACCTTCTAACGATTGTGATTTCAATAGCCCCAAATGGACCGCCGGTAGTAGAGATAGAAGACGAAGAACGACTCGACAAAGAACCAGTGGCGTCAGAAGAAGAAAAATGAGGTAGAGCTTCCGGGTCAGAAGAGAGAGAAGAAAAAGAAGAAGTATAAAAGGAAAAAATGAAGAAAAAGGAGAAGGAGTAGGAGCTTCCGGGTCGAAAGAGAGAAGAAAAAATAGAATGAGAAGAGGAAAAACAAGAAGAAGGAGGAGAAAGAGATGTCGAAGGAGAAGGATAAAATGTCCAAGCAGAAACTGAAGTCCCAACGGCAGAAGAAGAAGTTGTCGTCGACGGAGGAAGCTCCAGTCGTACCGTTAGCGACACAAGAGCAACATATGTAACACTATGTAATTGTTTTAGTAATACTAGTAAAATTGTGATTATTTTTATAAAAAACTAGTGAAACTGGAATTATTTTAGTGAAACTGTGATTCTTTTGGTAAAACTAGTAAAACTGTGATAATTTTAGTAAAACTAAACAAAAGTTTCAATGTGTTCTCCTGTTTGTTATTTGTTGCAAGATTCATTAGGGGAAACAATAGCGATACCACATGAGGCCATGTACTTCCAGCCGAGCCTGTACAAGAAGAAAGTTAAGATATCCAAGAAGTGCTTCATATATGAAACATTGGAAACTCTGGATAAATTAGTGCATCCGATGAACAATATGGAGAGGAAGTGGTTTGAAATGCATCCGCAGTTCATAGATATACTCCACATGCCGAAGGACTAAAACCACAAGCTTATGGGCATGTGGATGCTTCTCCTTCTTAATACACGCCTTGAGAATAAAAAGGAGGCATGGTTTTCAGTGAATGGCATTCTCATCTGTTATGGTATAAGAGAACACGCACTGATATCAGGTGTAAACTAGCAAAACTACCCGCTGAAACACCTCGTGGAGAAATTTGTGTAAAAGGGTAGTATGAAATTTGTGGAGAAGTATTTTGGAGCATGAGTAATAATCCGATATAAGGACGTGAAGGCCAAGATTATAAAAATGCAAGCTTCTGTGGATAGGCTAAAGATGTTGGTCTTGTACTTCTTGTCCAGCGTCATAATTAGGTAGACGAAGACCGGGAACGATGCCCTGTCGGTGGAGCCATTCTTTCTTAGAGTCGTGGATGATATGTATTTATGTAAGACATTTCCTTGTGTGAGATTGTCTTTTGATCACATGCTTCGAGAGATCGCGCACACGATGGATCATTTCGGAGGGGAGTTTAAAGAAAATGTGTCATAGCCGATTCCCGGTGATGAGGACATCGAGCCAGCCACTGCACCAGTCATCCCACCAGGACCACTCACACGGTCCAAGAGGAAGGCGTAAGGAGACAAGCTCAACATGCTATTGGAGACTGGACCGACCGTGCCGACCCAGCTTGACCATGGACCACCAATGACCCACGGACCGTCCGACCAAGGATCACCGACCGTATCGACCCAGCCCAACCACGGAGCACCCATGACCCAGCGACCGTCCGACCACGCCCCGACCGTCCCAGGTACAGTCGACCCATTCCAGCTGGACAAGGAGCCATGGAGGTTCCATCTAGAAGATTCTTCTTCTTTTGTTGTCTTTACCATTACCATCCGGTAAAGACACCAAAAGTCATGCTAGAAAATTGTACTCTTTTTCCTATCTTTGGTTTTGTCCCTCGGGGTTTTCCGAAGAAGGTTTTAATGAGGCAATACTCTTAGTGCGCAATACGGTGAAGACTTGTTCACAATTCCATCTCATGCACTCATCGATTTCTAGCCTAAATGTTAATGGTCTTTTCATATCTTTAATTCTATTTTTCTGGACTAAGTATTTATTTGGGCTTATAAGTCATGTTGACTATTTGGGGCCCAAAGTCTATTTTAATTGTCAATAAGTAAACTACTTGTTGTTTTAATTCCTTGAGAGGCTAAACATCATATTGTTTGGTCTAAGTTGTAATAAGGCATTATATTAGTCTCTTGTCTACACATTAAAGAAATAACAAGCATTTAGACAAAAACCTAAGACTAGTGTCTAAAACCAGACGCCGCCAAGCATTCCCTTGCAGCTGCCGTGTGCTTCAGCCTAGTTTGGCTGAAGTTATTGGAATATCACAAGCCCCTTTCACAGCTTGTGTGGTCCCTTCGATCCATCCTTCACTTCCATCCTTTCTGTCCAGCAACATGAGCTTCTCGGGAAAGACAGTCCACCCCACGGTTCTTGCATTATCTGGTATCAAAGTTTAAAAGCTCATGCTCATCAGGTTGATTCTATCCTTTGTATTTGGCGATTTTTCTTTGTTTTTGGTTGCAATAGTTGTTGACTTTTGATTGTGTTTCTCTCTCTTTCCCCTGAGGTTTTCGGTAAGGAAGAGGAATCAAGTCGCATACCACAAACACCAGAAAAAAATACAAAAAAAAATCAGGTTCTATCAATCATTTTTTTGTTTTCATATATTTTTTTTTAAAAAAAAAAGTATAAGAAATTTGCTTGTTTATTTGCTTGTTTGCTGTTTAAAATTTTAATAAGACAAAAAAAATACTGTTTAGGTTGTTTAAAAGGAAACTAGGGCCCTTAGAATCTCACCTAGAACATTTTCATCACCAAACTTGGATTCCGTAAGGAGCTTGTGTGTGCTTGCTTGGTTGGGTTAGGTTTCTTTTGGGTTAGGTTTCTAGTTAGGTTTAGCTTGGTCCTCTCTGTGGTCTAGCCACCGTCCCACGTTTTTTCCCTTAGCGTGTCGTGTAGCTCCTGCGTGTGTGTGCAAGTTTTGGTCTTAGCCTTTGTTGTAGAACCGCACCCACCCAGTCCAGTCCCGGTACTGTGAGCTTTCCTTCATAGTGTGTGTAGGTCCTTAGGAGTTTCCGGTACCTCACGTCCTTTAGCACACTAGTCCCGCGTTCGCTAGTTGTCCCGTGCATTAGTCTAGGTTCCAACCACTAGTTTAGGTCCGCGCTCGTCCCAGTCGTCTAGTTTGCGTTTAGGACTCGTCCCGAGTAGCCTAGGAACCCTCCCGCATCTTAGCGTCCACCCCTAGTCCCTTTCTAGCAACCCCGTGAACCAGCCTGCAGCCCGAGTCCCTAGTTGCATTATGCGGCTAGGTTTGCCTAGTTTCCTAAGTGTCTAGATTCTTGCTTTAGATTTTAGGTAGTTTTCCTTTTTTTGATTAGGCAGAAATTAATTAGATTCCATAATTTTTCCTAGGCTAGGAAACAGTTTTGAAGTTTTCTAGAATCACTTAGGTAGTTTTCCTAAGTTTTTAGGATCATTAATAGATTTCTTTTTATTTTAAGTTAGTTTTCCTTTTAGGAATTATGAATAATTAGATTTTTCTGTTTGTCTAGTTTAGTTTCTTTTTTAATTAGTTAGGCAACAAATTTTAGGATCTATTCCATTTAGTTAGTTTTCTTTCTAGTTTTAGGCAATACTTTTTTAGGATACCTTCCATTTATTTTGGTTTCCTTTTTAGATTTAGGTAATAAATATTTTTAGAATATTTTCATTTTTCTATGTTTCCTTTTTCGCAAATAGTTAGTTTCCTAATATTTTATAAATAATAATAAAAAAATCATATTTGTAGAAATTTTTCATTTAAGTAAAGTTTCCATTTCTGCAAGTTTCCTTTCCAGGAAACTATCCATTTGTCAAATTTCCTTTTCTCGAAAAAGGAAATATGTCAGGGAGGGATGAGTCGACATCAGGGCAAAACGGTCAAGCAATATTGCAGTTCCTGCAAGCTTTGACGACCCAGATGTCGACCATAGCAACGCGTCTCGAGCGGCCGGAACATCATCCACCTCCACCAGGTCCCGCACCACCCTCATACCCACACGACCGACCACCGATGGGTCGACATCAGTACTACGACGAACCCATGCCACCACCTCGACAGCCAATGCACTACCTCGAAGTGAAGGTGAACCCGCCTCTCTTTTCGAGAAAGATTGACACCGAGGAATACTTAGACTGGGAGAGAAGAATGGAGCTCATCTTTCAGTACTATAACTACGACTATCCCCGTAAAGTTGCCCTAGCAACGACACAGTTCACTGACCACACACTGGCGTGGTGGGATCGAGAAATAATAGCTCGTAGGAGATCTCGGATGGGTGCTTTGACCTAATGGGTTGAACTCACCCAAGTTATGAGGAGACGGTATGTTCCACCCCACTTCCACCGCGAGCTTCAGAGACGATTCAGGCGCCTTATCCAAGGCAGCAAGACGGTGTCATATTTCGATGAATTCGAGCATCTCCGCAACCAACTCGATGTAGATGAGTCCAAGGAGAGTCTAATGCCCCAATTCATCGACGACTTGCACGAGTCCATCGCAAGAAAGATTGAGCTGCAGCCATACCATGATCTAAGCGAGTTGTTCCACCTAGCAGTCCAGATAGAGAAGTGTCATAAACGAAAATTTATCGCACCTTCTCGACCAAAGAACACCTGGAGCACCGGCTCCAAGCCATTTGAGCAGACGACCCAGCCCATTGACCCGCGTCTCAAGAGCAAAGCCGTGGCCAGCAGTTCCATCTCAAGCGCAAGACGGTGAAGACTTGTTCACAATTCCATCTCATTCACAAGTCCTCATCGATTTCTAGCCTAAGTGTTAATGGGCTTTTCCTATCTTTAATTCTATTTTTCTAGACTAAGTATTTATTTGGGCTTATAAGTCATGTTGACAATTTGGGGCCCAAAATCTATTTTAATTTCCAATAAGTAAACTACTTGCTGTTTTAATTCCTTAAGAGGCTAAACATCATGTTGTTTAGACTAAGTTGTAATAAGGCATTATATTAGCCTCTTGTCTACACATTAATGAAATAACACAAAAACATAAGACTAGTTTCTAACAACCAGGTGCCGCCAAGCATTCCCTTGCAGCTATCATGTGCTTCATCCTAGTTTGGCTGAAGTTCTTAGAGTATCACAAGCCCCATTCACAGCTTGTGTGGTCCCTTCGATCCACCATTCACTTCCATTCTTTCTGTCCAGCAACCTGAGCTTCTCGGTGAAAGACAGTCCACCCCACGGTTCTTGCATCACCCGATTATTGTATTCCCACAGAGGTAAATAATGATTTGTAGTATTAGTCATTGTTCTTAATTCATAGAATTAAAGCTAACTCTAATTTTTATGTGTATTTGTGTGTTTTGTGTAGCTATTAGCATTTGAGGTCATTCTGGAGTTGAGGATGAAGTTCCAAGAACCATATGTTGGCATGGACGAGACTTGTCCCAGGATGTGCAAGTCAAAGTTCAAAAAAAGCGAAATGAAAGGGTTTCCTCTTTCAAGAATATATGAAGAACTCGGCACAACTAAGGTTAGTTATACAGTATAACTAAGTGTAAATATGTAAAATTAAGTACAACTACGTACAATTATATGAAATTATAAATGTATAGCTATGTACAACTACGTAATACTATAAATTTGTATATGTTGTTTACATATACATGACATTGAGAGCATCCTCATCCCAGTTGTCGATGAAGAATATCTTCTACATCACATCACAGAGCGTGAAGACGACGATGATAAACATGATGTTGTTGTTGATAGTTGGATGAAGCGTCTTAAAAAAGGATATCATGTTTGCTTTCAACAGATGTATGAAGAGGATCTGGCTTCCCGAGTAACAGTGGAAGACGTGCCTGCAGTGAACGTGGACGAGACACCACCAGCCATTTAACCACCACAATCTTCGAAATTGACTGAGTTTATAGTCATTGTAAACACAATTAAAACCTCCTTAGAAACACAAATGCAGGAACTTGGACGTAAAATTGATATGTGGGCAAGAAGGATTCAGCAGCTTGAGGATAAAGTCGATGAGGGAAGGAAGCGGGGCACGAAACATAAAAGGAAGGATAACTGATGATTCATTATGCTTGTTTCAGTTATTTTATGTTTCTGTTGAACTAATTTCCTAATTTGTGTTTTAAGATATTTATATTTGAACTATATTTCTAATTTGTGTTTTAAAATATGTATGTTGAACTATTTTTCTAATTTATTTTGAACAACTTTTCTAATATGTATTTATTTAAAAAAGTAGAACTACGTAAAACTATGGACGTAAGTTGCACAACTGATATAGAACTACGTAAAACTCGTTACGTAAGTTGTACAACTATAAAGTATAACTAAGTAATACTAAGGAGGTAGGTTGAACAACAAAAAACTAGAACTATGTAATACTAGTAGAACAAATATAGACATAAATTAACAAGTTTTACATTGTTATACAAAAACAAACAAACTATAAAATGAAACAGTACTAAAATCGCATTTGCTCATTCAGCTTTGAGTCATCATCTCATATCCTCTTCAGCTTTGTAATATCCTCATCAATGTTCCTCAAGTCCACACGCATTTGATCAATCTGAATTTCAAACCTTTGAATCTTCCATTTTTGCTCTTCAACCTCCTTTAACTTAGTTACCTCTTTTTCGACACCATCTAACCAACATTTACGACGATGTAAGCCCTCATTCTGCCTAAAATTTAGAGTAAAAACTAATATAAATATACGTATAACTAGTTTGAACTAAATAACTAGTATAACTAGATATAACTAGTATAACTAGATATAAATATACGTATAACTAGTTTGAACTAAATAACTAGTATAACTAGATATAACTAGGTAGAACTTGTTAGATAGAGAGCCAGAATTTTGAACCTCATATATATTGCATATGATGTATCTCCTTCTTAAGCATGTTTTGGTTTTAGATGTCTCAGCTACAATTTTGTCACCACATGGACAACCATCAGGATTTCCTTCATCACTATCGACCATGGCATAAAACATGTTGATTCTTCTCTTGTTCCTCTTATTGTCACTGTAGCTAGGATCCATGAGCGATTCAAAATTAAAAATGGAAAGATAGAATGAGAGATTTCAGTAAAATTAACTTTTAAGGAAAAGAGTAATGAAGATGAGAGAAATGAGAGATTTTTGATAAATGAAAAAAAAGAAGGAGATTGAAAAATTTTGGGCGGGAAAATTTTCACATTTAGGCACCAAAACTTTTACGCTTAATTTCAAAGAAAATAGTAGTTGTACAAAAATTGCATTTAGTTTTACCGTCGTAATTAATTTATTTTACTAGTTGTATAGGTGATTAAAGTCGTTTAACATATAATTATGACTGTTTTATGCACTCAAATATTGTGAAGTTATATATATGTAATTGTTTTCACTATAACCTATAATGTAACATCAAAATTGTAAGGAGTTTGTTGTCTATATTCTTTTATAATAACAAATCAATAAAAAATAAATTTATAATATTATAGTTGTTATGTTTATAACATTATTTGTGAAGTTTATCATGCCAATTTTTCTATATATAATCTTTGATAACATATAGTATCAAATTAATCTGACTTAATATGTTTTACCATGTTTATCAATTTTACTAGTTTTACTAGTTTACCAGTTTTACTAAAAACTACGTCAAAATAGCAAAATTAGTTGTACAAAAAGAAATGTAAAACTAACGTCAGT
Organism: Streptanthus diversifolius; assembly: GCA_039880935.1. NCBI lineage: Eukaryota > Viridiplantae > Streptophyta > Magnoliopsida > Brassicales > Brassicaceae > Streptanthus > Streptanthus diversifolius. Next base: position 12,914,861 of record JAXGFM010000012.1, on the reverse strand, counting down.
TGTACAATAAAAAATAAAACCAGGGTAAAAATACTAATATTACATAACGAAAAAGAAGTTTAACATAATTATCCAAAAACAACCATTCGAGTCCTTGCCTTGCACACCTTTTATTTTTAGTCATTGGACACTGTTCTCCAGCTGATGGAAATATCTTAACTTTTTTTTCTAACCTTCTTTTTATAAAATCTGTAGGTATGATATGCAATTCTTTGATGTATTCTGGGATATTCAACTCCGACATATTTGGCATTATATAAATTTTCCTGTAATACGCCAATGCCCACAGCTCCGACCAATTGTATTTTGAGCACAAATCATATATTTGGATATCACTACCTCTATCTTCATGCCTTTTGGTTTCAATGAAAGCGGCTAATGCATGCACACACTGATGCTTTTTAACACCATCGCTACCAATGATATTGTATTCCAACTCATAACTGTTTAGCTCCGCCGTAATTAATTGCTCAGCAGTATACCAGATGTTATGCATATAGTTCTCCACTAACGACACATGTTTTTATTCAATCGATCCAGAAGTGGCATCTTTCCTACGATAGTTAAACAATTTGACAATTTTTTTAATGATCGTGTCAACCACAGATAGTAAGGAGTACTTCCGTGCGATTTTAAAAACACTGTTCAATGATTCCACACAATTGCTTGTGTTTATGTTATATTTTTCTTTTGGAAAACAACACATTTCCTATTTTTCTTTCATTGTGGTCTCCTCCAGATACTTGGCTGCAGAAAGATATCTTGTCTTAAAAGCACTATAAGCACAGTTGAACTCAGCACAGTGTAAAGCCTACTGCACTCCATGAATTTCAATGCGACTACATCTTTGTTGATGTTTGTAGCATGACCTTTCATATTTTGAGATTTTGACAAATGTCATATACAATACGCATGATGCGCGCTCGGATACAAAGTAGCTATGGCACCAATGAGGCTTGAATTTCTATCACTTATAAATACTATTTTAGAAGAGTCGGCTACTATTGTTTTCAACATCGCAAAAAAACAGTACCAACTTGCATTATTTTCACCATCGAGAGCACTAAACGCTATGTGATAATAATGACGATTAGGATCCTCAGCTGTGGAAAACACAAGTACACCACCATATCCTTTTTGCGAAAAGTTGTGTCCACAATTATCACTTTCCTCATGACTTAAAACCCTTCAATGCTATCTCCCAAAGCGATGAATAAGTACTTGAATTTGTTGTCCACATCCACTTTCACATTTGTAATTGTACCGGGATTGACCTTCTATAACATGTACAAATAACGGTACAATATCTTGTATCTTTCTTCTGACTACCACGCAAATCACTGACAGCTTTATTTTTCCCTCTCAATGCAGTGGAGTATAATATATTCACACCCAATTGTGTCTTAACAAGATCCATAATATTTTTAGGAGCTGGAGTTTCCATTTGTCATGGATAATCGTCACTAAAAAGAGTTGCAACTAATCTTGGTGTGTCTTTTCTCTTCTGATTGTTGTCACTCTGACTAGCTCGAGAGCATGTATGCATCTTGATGTAGCTTATAATTGAGAAAATATTTGTCTCCTTATTTTTGCAGCTCATAAACTCCATTTAAAGCTTTCTTGACAACATTTTAGCACTAATCTAGTCTTATCTAACTTTTTTATAACATACCCAAAATAGTTCACAAATACAGCTCTGTCCACCAATTCTTGCATTGTCTTCTTTTTTGGAAATTCTTGATAAATATCCACACTCACACCATCTTCAGATTCCTCTATAGACTGACTTGATTTTATAGTAGGTGTAAGCTGAAGATATTCATGACACATATCCACATATTCATCGGCCTCATCCTCCACGGCCTCGTCTTGTTGTTTATCTTCAATATTGCTTACATACAGAGTTATGACATTATCGTCATGTTCATATCAAAAGAACTTTTTTTGGCCACTCTTGAAAGTTGCTCAGTTACATCTGATATAGTGATAACTTCCACATACAGCATACATTTACGATTTTCTTTATAAAAAGAGGCTAGATAAACAAAAAGATCATCATCATTAGAAATACTGAATTGTTCCTCACATCCCACCAGCAATGGAATGTAACTCAATTTCAATTTCACTGCACTTTCATTTAACTCAATCTTCTTGTATACCCTATCTTCTACCATCGATAAAGTTATATCATTCAATGATGACTTAATCATTAAACTATACATGCGATCTCCATTTACTATATTCACTAGTTTTACTACATTCACTAGTTTTACTAGTTTTACTCGTTTTACTACATTCACTAGTTTTACTAGTTTTAGTCTTTTTACTATACTTCACAATTATACTAGTTGTATCGAGTTAACTTATCGCAAAACCCAGATTTCAATTCCACTTACTCCAGTTTATTACGATTTTACCACATTGATTTTCAGTGCTTAGTCATAATAAACCTATAAAACATTGTTAAAATTTGTTGAATCGAGCGATTACAATGAAATCGATTAAAATCTCAGTTCAACGTTGATTTTAAATTGGATTTTTCAAGATCAATGGAGGTTGACAGATCAGACAACATCAAACTATGGGATAATTATCAAAGATGATTCAGACTTTTACAAAATTCTGACAGATATATTTGAAGTCGAGTACCATGAATTGGTTAACTTGAAATGCACAATATTCAAATGCGAGTGGTATGTTCCTATTTATGGCAGAGGCATTCATTCAAAAAAAAATATGGTGTAATGGATGTTAATACATGACGAAGATACCAAAAGTTTGAGCCTTTCGGACTGGGTTCCCAAGCAGAAGAAATTTCCTTCATTCCTTACATGTGTATTAGGTAACAGGTACTAAGAGTGGCCTTCACGGGATATTGTGGTTGGCAAAGTTGATGAAGTGAAATAATCTCCACAGATCTAACGTAGGACGACATTCCCCTTATTCATAATGAAAATTTTGTTGATATTTATTTGATGGCAGTGAATAAGATGATGACGATAAAGGACTGATGCAGGTTCTGATGACTATGAATATGAAAACAAACAAGATGTGTTAAATGTGTATTATGTTATCAAAATTATGTAAAACATCATTTTCCCAAAATAAAATGTAAGCTATATAATATAAGCATAAATTTGTTGTTATGATAGATGCAAATTTTTTTAAAATATCTTGTCACCAAATCAAGCACTCTCTATGTTTGAAAATGCAGCCACCTCACTCATTTTCGGCTGGATTACGATGATCAGAAGTTCACTATGGCTAATTATTGATATGAACAAATTAAATTTCATTGTTACTACAAAACCGAAGTTAGTTTTTGTGATTATAGTACTAAAGGAAGAAGTCAATCTACTTTGGAAGATTATACACGCTAATAATGTATAAAATTAGCCTAATTCAAGTGCAATAAGAAATCAAACAAACAAAAGAAACAAAGCAAGATGCAAAAGAAATGATAGAAAATACTAAAATTAGAGCAATTGCAATTAAAGAAGAAATTTGGATCAATTTATAAAAAGCTATGTTCTTGGGTATAGGTTAATGACTTTGGGTGATTAAACAGTCAATCTAGGATGCCAATACAATCATGCAGTGCTGATCCCTTAGCCTAGAAACACAAATTCTAGCTAATCCACTTCTGTGGTACTAACCCCATTAATCATGTAATTACGGGCAATTTTCACTGGTAATCACAAGATAACATGCATAAGATACAAGTTCTAATAGTCACTAACATCCTAAACATCAATTTCCATTGGTTATGTGTGAAAAGCACTCATGAGATTTAAACAAACATTTCATCCAACCGCTAAGTGCATGAGAATGCCTAAGTTCTTAGTCAAGATTAGCAAGGTCAAATTTAGCATTAAATTCATCAAATGAGTAAGGATCTTTATAAATTTAACCCTAACATCCTAAAATCAACATTCTTTCACCCTAATATACCTAACCCAAAAGTTTATAAGTGACTACTCACTAACCATCTTGAAATCATAAGAACTCATAATGATTATATGCAAAATCAATAAATATTAAATAAGATTTACGAGAAAGAAAAAAAAGGTAAATCGAAACTAATTGCATAAAAACATAAGAGATATTCAAGAGATTTTAGTTTTACACAAAAGATAATAATTCTTCATAAAATTAGGTTTAAGGTCTTATATAAATGCCTAAAAGCACAGTGGGTGGACCCAAAAATCATGGGCCAACCTAGTTAAAACTGGGTAAGAAACAAAAATCTAGATAATTATTAAGGCCATAGCGGATTGACCATTCCACTGGGGTACTTTTGTAACCACATCGGGTTGATCATCATGTTGTTATGCTGCTAGGTAAATATTGTTCTCGCTCATGTTTGTTTGCGGGTTGACCATCTCGTTGGACCCATGCCATTGGGACACTTCTTCATCATCCATTTTGGTTACTCTGGAGAGTCACAGCGAGTTTTATGCCACTGTGAGACTTAGTTCTTTGATCTTGTTTTTTGCCTCATCATCTCCAAAGATCCAATATTCTTTTTTGATAGTTCCAGTCCACTCCAAATGCTCCAAAACATCATAAATAGCCACTCCAACACCTGCTATGGACTAATGCACATACACACATCCTAAACATGCCTAAATGCAAGTAGAAATTGCTATAATGAATTTAAAATCATGATAAAAACTATTAAAAACAAAAGATATCAACTCCCCACCCTATTTTTTGCTTGTCCACAAGCAAACATCTAAGAAAAGCAAGAAAAAAAGGTTTGAAAGTGGGAACTCAAATCCAAGAATAATCAACAAATGAATTAATGTCCTATATAGTAGTTAAGAGATGAATCAACAACTTTTACTTTAAAAGATTCAGCCATGCCCATCACATCATAAGTTTTTCTAGAGGAAAATCTTTAAAACATCTACAAGTAACCAATACAACTTATCTATTTAACATTCATTTAAGTGTATGGTGAACTCTAAACTTGGAACTTAAATCCCAGATTGGTGAGCTAGGTGTCAAAGAGTCTCATTTTAATTTTCAGGTGAGGTTTAAAAGCATTTAATGGGTTTATCTCAGGAAAAAGGAACACAAAACTTTATGCAAAAGTAAAAAGAAAGAGAACAATTCATGCATACAAGTACTTACTTTGATGTTCTACCCACCTCTTAGCTTTAATCCTATGATCTAATGCAGAAACCTAATTATATTCCCAATCTCTTGATCATTAATTCCACCATTATTGTTGAATATGAGATCGACGATATGATCGTATTGACTAAGCCGTATTGGTTAGAATGGGATCATAAGTTCCAGGTAAAGGGAGCTACGTAGGCGACTCTCGGCCATGGCTTGACCCACTGTTAGGAATCTTATGTCACCACTCCACCGTATTGGCCGTCGTGTTTATCACCGACGATTCATATTCAAGAACAATTGTACAGAAATCACCGATCTCTGATAGATAGAAAGAAACCAAGGCTTATGATGATGTTAAGAAGTCTGGAAAATATAGAGGATTCAGAAACTCATAGAGAGAGAAACTTGGAGAGAGGTTTTTATAAAAATTATGAGATCCCCTTTCACAAGGGGGTACACACACATATATAGGTGGAGGATTATTGCGCTGACATAAGCGCTTACCTCAGCAAACTAAATTATTGGTGTGATGACATCATCGCTGATATCAGGATGACATCATCATTGTCGTTATTTTATTTTATGCGATTTATCATATCGCTTTACACATATAATTATACAAGATAAGTACACACATAATTATACAGGATAAGTTGTAGGCTTATTTCTTAATGATCCATGGTGATGTGATTTTTGCAGTAGTCTCCAGGGAGGTTTTCATCGGGTTCTTCGGAGTTGTCTTTGATATCGATGTTGAACCTTCTGCCGATTTCTTCTATGTCCATCGAATCATCATCCGGGAACTGCGAGTCTTGGAGTTATTCTGGATGATAATTTGGTGGGGTTGGCTCCTTCTTTATTTCCTTTGTCGGGTTTGAGTTTTGCTTTTTTGCCTCTCGTTCCAATTTAGTCATGTAGAATTGGACGTCTTCGTCGAGGTTCATTTGATAGTCGATCGAATAGTGAGTCCATATAGGGTTGAATGGAATGGGGAATGTCTGTCTGGCGTTATTGAGGCGGAATGCATGAGTCTGGAAATCTTCATATACCTTGTTGTCATAGACATTAAAGTCTGGGCGAATACCCTTTTGATAGTCTTTGTGATGGATGAGAGTAGGAAGTGCATGAATCTTGTTGGTCTTGTTATTGACCTGAACAGGGCGGTGGAAGAAGTAGACTGTGTGCGGATTGAAGAAGGGATTGAGTCCTCCTTGACTCTTTAGCTTCTTGAATGGCATGTTTGTTACTTTAGCAGATTTTCTTAATTTTCCGCTCCAATTGCTAAGTGGTGCAAACCATGTGAGGAATGTTGACAGGCATTCTACGTTGCTTTGTTGAGCGTTGACATATTGATATAACCATTTTATATCAAAAGATATTCCAATGGTGTAAACTGAGCAGAGGTACCAGAGGAAACAGAGTACTTCTTCTGGCATTCCTGTTGCTTCGATCCTGTAGAGGTGAGCAAACGGATGATCTGGATGAATCCCCATTGGTGCAATGTAATGACAGTATGGACCGTGATTGGATAGGACTATGGATTGATAGTGGAATATCTTGTTTCGCAGATTCTCGTGCAGTTTTCCTCTCTTGATGAGGTCGTCCACATCCAGGGGCTTGTCTGCTTCAAAATCATAGTAGCTTTTTCCTATATTCGAGGAGCTTGCCATCAGCTGAATTTCTTTGGGTGGATTTCTGCTTTGCATATCTGCTAGAGTGTTTTTCGAACCCTTTAAATAGGACGATTCGAAATCGTACTTTGAAAACCATTCACTCCAGCGTAGCAACTGTTGATGAGGGACCATCTTCTGCTTGAATTGTAACATCTTTGGGAAAGAAGACATATCCATTTCGATTCGAAATTTATGTCCAATCAGATGGAACTCGAACTTCTCAATGGCCTTCTTGACCGCTAAGATTTCTTTGAACGTGGAGTGATAATGCATCTCAGAATCTTTAAAGCGTCCGCTTTTGTATCCGCAGATTTGACGTTTCCCATTTAATTCTTCGAACAATATTGCTCCCCAATATTTGTCGCTAGCGTCAGTCTGAAGTACACGTATTCCATTTAAAGGCGGCAATTTCTGCACTTCTAGCTTTAACCTTTTGACTGCTTCTGTTTGTCTTGTTTTCCACTGTGGTGGATTCTTTGTTAGCATCTTCTGGAGTGGTCTTGTCAGATGCGATAATTGCGGGATGAAGTCACTCACATAATTGATTACTCCAAGAAATTGTTGAACTTGTCTCTTTGTGAGGTTTTCATCAGGGAAGTCAAGCAGTGTTGCGGCTAAATGGGCTTGCGGTGCAAATTGTCCATTTGCAATTCGCATTCCAAGGAATTCGATGTTGGGCTGGGCTATGATCATTTTCCGGGCTGAGAGCATAATGCCATACTCCTTTACTATATGCTGAAAAAGTTGCAGGGACTTGACATGTTCTTCTTTGTCTGATGAGAACAGCAGGATGTCGTCGATGTATATCAAGGCTGTGTGCAACAGTGGCTTGAATATACGTAGCATCGCTTGTTGAAATAGGGATGGTGCAGTTTTGAGATCGAATGGCAGAACGTTCCATTGCAGGTGGCGATTTGACAAGCAAAATGCTGTCTTGTATCTTTCATCTGGCTGAACTCCCAGCTGCCAGAATCCTGATTTAAGATCAAACTTGGAAAATATTGTCGCCTTTTGCAAATGCTGTAGAAGCGCTCTTTTATTTGGGAGTGGAAACTTGATATCTTCTAGATATTGATTTAAAGGCTTGTAATCAATAACCAGTCGAAGTTTTCCTCTTGCTTGTTCTGCTCTGTTGTTAACATAGAACGCTTTGCATGCCCATGGTGAATTAGTTGGAGAGACAATTCCTTGTTGTGCAAGTTGATCACATTCTTCATTGGCTTGCTGTAGCAGAGCTGGAGGCATACCTGCATGACTCGCCTTGGTCGGGGTGGATATTAGATTTTCTTTGAAAGGTAGGGATACAAAGAACTCTGAATTTAGCCATAAAGGGTTGTCGCATTTCTTGAGAAAATCTGTGTGAGATTCTGCACACGAGATCAATGTGATATCTTCCTTTATTTTGTCGAAACTTGTAGTTGATAGATTGTCAATCGTGAACAGTCGAGGTATTGTTGTGTATTCTTTGTAGAGAGCTTTCCACTTTACTCCTCGTGGTTCGATAGAAATGTCGTAGTTCTTCTTCAAAGATGTATAAGTATCCCATCCTAAAACCAAATCTTTTCCTGGTGATGCCGATCCAAGTACTTCAGTAGTAATGCGACATCCGAGGAATACTTCGATAATGATTGGCTTTGAAATTAGCTTCACTGTTAAAGAATCCGAATTTGCGACTCGAAATTCTTGATAATACGGTTTCCACATTGATGAAGGCAGCAGCTTTGGGTTCATGATTGTTGAATGTGCTCCCGTGTCGATGAAGGCAATTGCATGAATTGGATCTTCCATCTGTTGTGGATCGAAAATCGTGACTGGTAAATGTGGCGATTGTATCTCTTCTCGTTTTGGCACTTGAGTCATCTTAAAACAGCATTCTTCTTCTTCTTCATATGAAGATTCAGAGGAAGTGTCCGAATCAAAATAGCCACAGATTGCCTCGTTTTCATCACTATCGTAGGATAGTACTGATTCAAGATCGTGATTGTTGATATCGATGTCGGGTGCCACTTTGGAGATTGAGCTGATAAGATATTTCTTCTTCTTCTTTGATTTGTTTGGACAATTCTTTGCGTAGTGTCCTTCCCGTTGACAAAGAAAACATTTTGTCGTTTTTCTGAAGCTTCGCTTTTTTCTGAAGAATCTTCTTTTTCGGAAACCAGAATGTTTCTGAAATGATCTTTTAAACCGTTGAAGCCGATTTCTTTTGTCACACGAGCAGTCTTTCTTTGATTTTGAGCACTTGATTGAAAGATCTGGTCTCGCACATATCTTGGAAAGATGTTTTGACTTGTCCATGAATTCTGTCCAGAATTCTTTTTGCTTGCAAAGCTTGTCTAGCGTTCGGAATACGTACTGCTGAATCTGGCCAATGGATATTTCTTCGATCGTTTGGCCTTGGTCTCTAATATAGAGCTTCGTTTGTTGACTCAGGTAGTCATCAATGGAAGAGAGATATACTTGCTTCAAACTTGGATTATTGAGACCGTTCAGCGCATAATATCTTCTTGTTTGCCTTTCGAAGTGTCTTGCCAAATCTCTTTTCTTTAGAGAACAACACTTTGCTGTGAAGAACTCTTCTTGTAACTTTTCTTTGAGATGGGTAGGCGTACCGATAAATTCTCGATGAATTTCTCCCAAGAGCAACGATATTGTCGTTTGATAGACTTGCTGTTTTCTATATTCTCCAAGTGAAGTCCACCATTCTTTTAAAGCTCCAGATAGTCGTGCAGTGAACTGTTGAATTACTTGCTCTGTTGGCGAAGTAATTTCTTCCGATACCATCCATGCGTGGAATTCATCAAGTCGATCATTCCATTTTTCGAAAGGAATGTCATCGAATGTGAAGATTAAGACTTTTGAAGAGAATTGTTTTGTTGGTGTTTCTTGTCGTCTAAGGGGAGTGTAACTCATTTCTTCATCGCTTGAATTTATTACATTGATATCTGGTTCCTCCTTCGCCTTTGACGTTTCTCCTATAGCAAACTGTCTTGGTAAAGATCTGTCATCAGAATCAGTTCTATAATTGCTTGAGCTTGACTCGGAGAAGTGCTTGATCATAGGGATTGGCGAATTTGATTCTTTAGCCACCGGTTCTTGCATTGTACTGGAAGATATTTTTCCCAGATTGTCTAGCAGGCTAGACATGGAAAATTCAATTATCCCAATATCCTTTCCTTTTCCTTTTGTGTCTTCATGAGAGTCATGGCTTGACGAGGATGTTAGAGCTGGTTTCTTGTTTGGATTGTCAAGAAAACTTGACTCCTTTTGTCTTCTTTCTCGTGAAGATCTTTGTGGCTTCGTCTTAGTTGCACCATATCGAGATGTGAATGCTTCATCTGAGGATAAAAATCCAGGAAAGGATTTGGTTTTCGGTTTTGGACTTTGATATTCAGAGAGAAATCCAGAGGAGTAAGCTCCTGGATACATTGGTAATGATGACGGCATACCACTTAGATATGCTGCGTATGGATCGGATTGATTTTTACTATGTACCAGGCTCTCTAGACTTCTTTGGAGATCCTTTAGCTGAATCTTGAGGTTCTGCATCTCGGCTTCTTTGGATCGAAAATGTGTTGTGTTGACCATCATGTTTTGAGCCATTGTCATCATCTCTTGATGAAGATTATCGAGCCGATTGTTGATCTCAATTATCGAACTTTGCAGACTTTTGAATCTTCTATTGTGGTTCTCTGTTAGATGATCGACTTTTAGACTTATTGTTGTTAAAAGACGATTTTGGGCAAGAGCATTCTCTGTTTGCCAGTTGAGAACCTTTTCTCCTTGACTTAGCTGGTCTGGTCCGGCAGAGTTGATTGGGTTTGCTAGGATCTTTGGACTGTGGATGATATTATCTTTTGTGAAGTCTTCTGGAGGTGGGAAGTCTTCATTTCTTGATTGCATCATCATGAATTGTTTTGGCTCTTCCTTTTTGTTTGAGTATTGAACGATGAACTCGTATCTTCCGGTGCCCTCTCCCAGTGGTCCAACGGTTGGATCGCCCTCAAGATACCTTTTGTATAATGGGTCCTTTTTCTTTCTTCTTCTTTGTCTAATTTCTTCATCAGATTCATACATATCTTCTGTGCATGCTGTGCACGAGCATACATCAAAGTATTGATGACCATTTTCATCTTTGAATGGATATACGAAAGATCCATCTTGGTTGAAGTAGATTGGTTGAAGGGTTTGTCTTTCGTTTTCGTGGACTTCAATGGCAAGTTGTGTGAACACTTGTCTTCTGAATGATGATGTTCGAGGCTTTTCGAATTTGATCTCTGTTGTACCATCACTCCGAGACTGGAAACTTACTTCTGACATTTGGACTGCTGTCTGCTCTGCGAGGTGTAATTTTTCATAACTTGTGACCCATGAGTCAGGTAGTTGGCTTAGCAATTCTTCACGAGAGACTTGTCGCGGTATCTGAACAGAATTAGGTGCTTGTGAGGCGGAGTTGACTTCCAAATATAGTGCTTCATCTGAAGCTGGTAGTACTAGGTCAAGTGCATGGTCTTGTATGCGATAGACGATTTGATGGTGTAATGTTGCGACAACACTTTTTTCTTGCATCGGTGCTCCAATGATTTGAAGTTGAACTTTGAGCGTCCGTAGGAGGTTGGGATCTTGTAGAGAGACATTAAAATTTGGGAAAAGTGTTATAAACACTGTTCCTGCATTTAATGTTGTTTGAACCGTTCTGATGCATGCCTGCTTGTATGACTTTAGTCTTGAATCTAGCAGGGCTATTCGTGATACAACTGCTAACCCTTTTCGAGCATGTAGGTTAAGGCCAATTCGTACAACTCCGAAGTGTAGATGAGTGTATCCTTGTTGTTGCCACAATCTTGGAAGATTTTTGGGGATGTTGAGCGAGATAAACTGTTCTTCTTCTGTTGCTGGGACTTGGCATGATGAAAACTTGCTGGACTGGACATACTCCATAACCTTTCTGCTTGAGGAAGGTCGTATTAGTTCTCGAACACCTCTTGCTGAAAAGGTACTTGGTTTCTTCGAGAAATATTTCATATGGATTGATGAGAGGAAGAGTTGTTTCAGGAAGTTGATCTCCTGGAACATATTCGATTTCGTAGAGAGAATTAATGGTGGATGAAGATGAACGGCTTTTTTGTTTTGATAGAGTAGATATTGCAAAATGGGAATCGATAGCTGTAGATTTTGTATTTGACATCATGAAAGTGTATTTTCCAGAACATTCAACACAATCAATCATAAACAATGATTCATTCTATCATATCAAGAGATCGCATGGCTCTGATACCATTATTGTTGAATATGAGATCGACGATATGATCGTATTGACTAAGCCGTATTGGTTAGAATGGGATCATAAGTTCCAGGTAAAGGGAGCTACGTAGGCGACTCTTTCTATTTAGAAAGTTTTTTTCTTTACACTTGGCTTTTTTTTTCTTTTCATCCTCTTTTCCATTTATTGTTTTCTTTTCTTTCTAGATGACTCTTTCTTTATGAACTTAGAGCTTTCACTTACCAGTTCCTACTTCCTAAGTTTCTTTCTTCTTTAAACTTATAAGCTTTTGACCATTCTGTTGACCTTTTCTTGCTCGCATTTCACTGTTTTCTTTTCTTTATCACCATTCAAGACATACCACACTCAAAAACCCCATATAAATTAAACACAAAACCATTTTAAGTCCTAACCTAGTTGCTAGCCAATCAATTCAATTGGCATATAGAAGTGTAGTCCTTATCATTCTCCTATCTTCCAAAGTTTTCACAAGTAGGCATTCAACAATAGGCCTCACTGAACGAACAACATGGAGAGAATCAAATGGGCTAATTTTCATGGTATGAAACCATTGAAATGTTACAAATGGCCATTCAAACTTTTAAAGTTTGTCAAAAATGGATAAGAAAACTTGAATGTTGTAGATTTACCAAGGATGAGGAACACTATTTCCATGAGAAAGTAATGAAGTCCAAAACTAAGTCCAAGTTTTGACTTTCAAGCTATGAGATCAAAGCATGGTGCATCTTTAACTTCAAGATGATTCAAATGCATCAAACAACTTCTAAAAAGGGCATTCAATCAAGCTCTTAAGATGACATTCAACAAGGAATTTTTATCATTGTTCTCTATGCTTATGCATGCAATCCTAATATGCATCTAGAATCAATCCTAAAAGTAGAAACAAACATGAAACTATATGAATTTCTTCTTTTTTAAAAAAAAAAAATTTAATTTTTTTTTGGTTTTTACAAAAACATAACTATTAACAATGTAAAACTCAAGGAAGAAAACAAAATAGAACACTAGGTCTTCCCCAAACTTACTTCATACAGTCTCTTGTGTGAGAGTAAACTTGAAAGAGAAAACCTGAACACACAAAAAAAACTAATGCAAATAAAGTTTTGACAATTAGCTGGAGTTGGTAGAGCTTGGATAGGTAAAGTGAGAGAAATATAAAATCTTGTCAAGTCCTATTATCTAGGATCTTAAAATCACACATAAACAAGATAAAATATAGAAATATAGAGATATACACAAATGATACCAGGGGACTTTTTCCCAAGTGAGACGTTCAAAGTCTATAACTTGACTTTCCTTTTAATTACTATTGAGGATTATGATTTGGCCTGCCTTCAAGAGAGATGGTCAGGAATTGAGAGAGAAGCTCTTAAAGATTGATTGAGTTTCCTTGGAACTGAGGACTGATGATGGCTTTGACACTTGAGAATGGTTTAGACTTTCCATTGCACTTGAAACTGTACTCAATGTATCCATCCTTGATCCTTAATGGGAGTAAGTTTAGAGTGTTAGGAAATGGATCAAGGGAAGGAGGATGGGGTTCTTTCATATTCTTCTTGTCTTCAATAGTGGCCTTTGTGGCTATAACTAACCTCTCCTATTGAGCACTTCCCATGTGCTCATCAAAAAATCATTGTAGACATTCACCATCTAATACTTCTTCTTCATACTCTTTAAATTTTGGAGGCTTAGCTTTCATCACATCCATAACCTCAAACTTTTCATCTCTATCTTCCTTAATTCTTAGGTCTCCAATGTTGACTTTACCACAATAAGCAGTAGTAAAGTTTGAATGGGGTAGGAGATCTTGTTATTGACCTTTTGAAGAGTTGAAGAGTTACCTTCTTGTTTATGAAGTAAATGGAGGCTCCAAGAGTTGTGAGGAAAGATCTAACAAAGATCAAGTGGAACTCCAATTCTAAACCATGTCCAAAAAAGTGAGATCTATTGGAATTATACAATCCTCAAAATTTATTGGATAGTCCTCAATGAAACCAAGTGATGACTTGGAAGAAGCATCCCCAAAAATAACAGAAGAAGTGTGAGCCTTCATGTCCTTGATTTCTAGACTCTTCACCATCTCAAGAGATATAACATTCACAATTGCACCAGCATCATCAAGCTTTAAAGCACCAAGAGATCAAGGTATGGTGAACTTCCCTTGATCTTCAAGCTTGGGAAGTGATCTTTGAGGTTGGACTTAGGGCTCATTAAGTGATATAGAGATTTTCATAAGCTCTTTTCCCTTCTCTTTATTGGCTAGAATTTCCATAATGAGAATCATTTGGAAATGAGCTTCTTGCATATTCACCATATTAGACAGCTTAATACCAAACTAGAAAATGGAAGCTTGGGTTCATAATGAGGAAGTTCATCCTCAGGGATCTCTTCCTTTTCAATGCTTTTTGACATGTCTTTCTTCTCTTTAGACCTCTTTTCCACTTTCACAACCCTTGCAACCTCATCACCATCATTAGAAAAGATGGCATTACAAAACCCATTGGGACTTTGATTTCTCTAGTAGTTTACCCATTGGTCTCTTGGAGTTGGATGTGATTTGAACAACTTGGTTGTCCAAAGCTTTAAAATGTGCTTGCAAACTCTCAACCATTGCATTAAAATCATTATTCATTGTACTCATCTCAATGGCTGACCTTCTGATGCGAACCAGGGATGCCGGGCCGACCAGGAGAATACACGGACGAGTAAAAATGCATCCGGACAAGGAGTTGGACGGGCTATCGACCGTGGCCGCGACCTAGGCGTGAACCGGGGTGAGGTTCAACATGATCATGCATCCGGACCTAACCAAGACCAAGCAACCGTCCCACCTCTCGACCAGATGACCGGACCAGCACCTCTTCAGCAACAACCTCAACATGGCCTTGACCGCACCTAAACTTGGCCGTGGATTTACTCGACCGGGTCCATCGACCCATGGGTCATTCCAGAAGGTCCCTTGACCCGTGCTAGGACCAAAGCGCTTCAAGACAAGATTGGGGCGTTCCTCAGCACATCCAGGCCGCCTGAACAACACATAGGTATGGTGCTAAGGCTTTGTGCGAATTGAATTATGCTAATGGGAAGAGGATTCATTTGTGTGCTCTTTTTCCTTCTTTTTGGTTTTTCCCATTGGGTTTTTCCAAAAGGGGTTTTTGATGAGGCCCAAATGTCTTCTCACATGTCCATTTGCATAAGGCCTTTTGCTAATAAGTCTTAAAGCCATTTGTACACGGCCCATTCTTTGTCCAGTCTAGTTTTCGAAATGTTGTTCAAACTTAGCCTTTATTGTCATGTAATCCGTGTATTGCATGGGATTTGTGCCTCCCATGCATGCCTTGACCGTTTGGACTTAGACTATTTCTAGTTTGTTTGTATTCGCGGATCATCATCGAGTTTTTTATGAAAAAGTTTCTTTGAAAGCTAAAGAATTCGATCACTTGCTCAGATCATCATCTGATTATCTCTTAGGTTCCTTCTGGTGTGTTATATCCTCAAGGCGCCTTTGAAACCCCTTGCCCTGCTCACTGGTGCGTCACATCCTTTGAGTAGACAAGGCCGGCTTCACAAGATCTTCCACCATCTTGCCTGATCACGCCGGAATCAACCCATCCTTCATTGCATCTCTTCCTCCTCCACTCCAATCCGTGATCATCGTCCGCTGCAGATCCATTGTCCATTTCTTGTCCAGCTTGGTGCCGTGACTGGGGTTATGATCCTGCCTTCCCAGGATCATATCAAGTGGTATCAGAGCACACATCAGGCTGAGCACTACTCTATCTCTCGTTCTATTTTGTTTTCTTAAGTGACCATTCATCTGCTATCCAACCGTGTTAGATCTACTAATTCTGTGTGTGTCTCTTGAACATTTGACTTGTTCTTAGTGTTTTAATGGCAGGTGAGGATTCAGAAACCGATGGGGAGTCCACTCACACACGTCTGATTGAGGAGCTCACCTTAAGAATGAACAATATGATGGAGGAGCGGTTCATCTCCATGCAGGCAGGGTTGAGAGATGGCCTGCGTGAGGATATCAGGCACATTTTCCCAGAGCCGAGACCAGACAGACGGTGTGCCTTGTTCCAGGAGCCGGATCTTCCACGACCTGATCCGCCTCCCAGGGTATCCACTCAACTTGCCGGTTCACAAGGGCAACGCACCAGGACGCCTGGACTAAGGGAAGAGGTGTCTTCCATTAGAAATCCGGCTGATCAGAGTTTCTTTGGTGATGAAGCGGATGCACATCTCTATCCCGGTGACTACTCAGATCACAGCCAAAGGAGACCTAGGCGTGCGCATAGACAACCACCACCACAAGACAGTATTCACAACTTGAAGTTGAAGATTCCAGCCTTCCACGGCAAAAATGATCCCACTACTTTTCTTGAATGGGAGCAAAAGATGGAATTAGTCTTTAACTGTCAATATTTTTCAGATTATAATAAGGTTAATGTGGCAGTGACTGAATTTTATGATTATGCTCTCAGTTGGTGGGACCAGATGGTGATTTCTAGAAGGCGCAATGGGGAGCCTCCAATTGAGACATGGCAGGAGTTGAAGCTGTCATGAGAAAGCGCTTTGTGCCTTCTCACTTCCACCGTGACTTGCACTTGAGACTAAGGCAATTGACCCAGGGCAGTCGTGGTGTGGAAGACTATTTCCAAGAGATGGAAACCTTGTTGATAAGAGCAGGAGTGACTGAGGACCGTGAGGCTACCATGTCACGGTTCCTAGGCGGTCTCAACAAGGACATACAGGACCGCTTGGAGCTTCAGCACTATGTGGAGCTTTAGGAGCTACTCCACAAGGCCATCTTGATAGAACAACAGCTTAAAAGAAGAAGCACTAACCGTGCTCCTTTTGGCGCAGGTACTTATGGAAGCAAACCTGGCTTTGGTCGAGACATCAAAACCACACGACCCGCGGAACCAAAGGCGGTGACAACTAGACCTGAACCCCAACCATCCGTCAACAAATGGGACAAGGGCAAGGCGCATGAGAAGCCCATACGGTCTAGGGATGTTAAGTGTTTCAAGTGTCAAGGCATGGGCCACTATGCCAATGAGTGCGTGAACAAAAAGGTGATAGTGCTCTTGGAAAATGGAGATGTTCTATCCGATGATGAGGCAGAGGACCAGGAGCCAACCTATGACCAGTATGAAAATGAGGTGGAGGAACCTCCAGTTCAGGGCCATTTGCTGGTCACTCGGCGTGCACTCAGTGTACAAACCAAAGCCAAAGACCCGGACCAGAGAGAGAACCTATTCCATACGCGGTGCTTTGTCAAAGGGAAGGTGTGCAGTCTCATTGTTGATAGAGGAAGCTGCACCAATGTAGCCAGTGAAAGTATGATCAAGAAGCTTGACTTGGAAGTCTCTAAGCATCCGCGTCCATACCCCTTGCAATGGCTCACTGAGGCTGGGGAACTCCGCGTAACGCAGCAGGTCAAGGTGCCCTTATAGATTGGTAGCTACAAGGATGAGGTGTTATGTGATGTGCTTCCCATGGAAGCTGGTCACATCCTGCTGGGGAGACCTTGGCAGTCTGACCGTAAGGTACTTCATGACGGTTACACAAACAAGCACCATTTCACTTATCAAAACCGTAAGGTAACACTCATTCCTATGACCCCTCAAGAGGTATACAAGGACCAACTCTATCTCAAACAGCAGAAGAAGCAAGATAACACTACGATCGAGCCTAAGTGTAAAACCAATTTCTTTATCAAAGCTAGTGGAGCTTATAAGAATTTAGATCATCATAGGCCTGTGTTTTTACTATATTATAAGGAGGCTTGCCTCCATGCTACTAACCCCAAGCCGGCTTTGCCGAGCAAGTTGTCTGAGTTTCTACAGGATTTTCAAGATGTGTTCCCTGAGGAGTGTCCTCCAGGTCTTCCTCCCATCCGTGGCATTGAGCACCAAATAGACCTTGTGCCTGGAGCGGCTCTTCCAAACCGTCCTGCCTATAGGACTAATCCGGTTGAAACCAAGGAAATCCAAGCTCAAATGGAAGAGCTCATGAGAAAGGGACACATCCGGGAGAGCCTAAGCCCATGTGCCGTCCCGGTCCTATTAGTTCCTAAAAAGGATGGTAAGTACCGTATGTGTGTTGATTGTAGAGCAATCAACAACATAACGGTCAGGTATCGTCACCTTATTCCTAGACTGGATGATATGCTTGATGAATTGCATGGGTCTAGGATGTTTTCTAAGATTGATCTTAGGAGTGGTTACCATCAGATTAGGATGAAGGAGGGTGATGAATGGAAAACAGCCTTTAAAACTAAGCAAGGATTGTATGAATGGCTTGTAATGCCATTTGGGCTTACGAATGCTCCTAGCACTTTTATGAGATTGATGAATCATATACTTAGGCAATTCTTAGGACATTTTGTTGTTGTTTATTTTGATGATATCTTAATCTATTGTAAGAGTCTAAACGATCATGTTGAACATGTTCAGGCTGTCCTAGAAGTGCTTAGGAAGGAACGGTTATTGCTAACATGGACAAGTGCATTTTTGGCTCGGATACTGTGGTCTTTCTTGGTTTTGTGGTTAGTGCAGATGGAGTTAGTGTGGATCAGGAGAAGGTCAAAGCCATTCAGGAATGGCCTACACCAAAGAGCGTCAGTGAAGTCAGGAGCTTCCATGGCTTGTCTGGATTTTACAGGCGGTTTGTTAAGGATTTTAGTACCCTTGCCGCCCCATTAACTGAAATCATCAAGAAGGAAGTGGGGTTCAAGTGGGAACAACCTCAGGAACAGGCCTTCCAGACACTCAAGGATAAGCTTACTCACGCCCCATTACTTGCTTTACCTGATTTTACTAACACCTTTGAAATAGAATGTGATGCATCAGGCTTAGGTATTGGAGCGGTGCTTATGCAAGAACATCGACCCATTGCTTATTTTAGTGAAAAACTGGGTGGTGTCACTTTAAACTACCCTACTTATGATAGAGAGCTGTATGCTCTGGTGAGGGCGCTTCAGACTTGGCAGCACTACTTGTGGCCCAAAGAATTTGTTATCCATACCGACTATGAATCCTTGAAGCACCTCAAAGGGCAACAGAAGCTCAACACGCGCCATGCTAAGTGGGTAGAATTCATAGAAACCTTTCCCTATGTTATTAAATACAAGCAGGGAAAAGAAAACATTGTGGCTAATGCATTGTCCAGGAGGTACACTCTACTCTCTACTCTTGAAGTTAAAATGTTGGGATTTGAGCATATTAAGTCTCTTTATGAAGCTGACCCTGACTATGGAGAGATCTATAAGTCGTGTGCTAAGAGTGCCACAGGAAGTTACTTTCGACAAGATGGATTCCTCTTCTATGAGAATAGGCTATGTGTGCCCAGATGTTCCCTCAGGGAATTGTTCATACGTGAAGCTCATGCTGGTGGGCTTATGGGGCATTTTGGGATAGCTAAGACCCTGGCCACTCTGAGGCAACATTTCTTTTGGCCACACATGAAAAAGGAGGTTGAGCGGATTTGTAACCGGTGTGCCACTTGTAAGATGGCCAAGGCCACATCCCAACCTCACGGTTTGTATCAACCTCTCCCTATCCCTACGCATCCGTGGACTGACTTGTCTATGGACTTTATTTTAGGATTGCCTAGGACTAGACATGGGAAGGATTCTATCTTTGTCATTGTTGATAGGTTTTCTAAGATGTCTCACTTTGTGGCTTGTAGTAAAACAGATGATGCTAATCATATAGCTAGCCTTTTCTTTAAGGAAGTAGTGAGATTGCATGGAATGCCTAGGTCCATTGTGTCTGATAGGGACACCAAGTTTTTAAGCCACTTTTGGAGAACTTTGTGGGCAAAACTAGGAACTAAGCTTTGTTTCTCCACTTCATGTCATCCAGAGAGTGATGGGCAGACTGAGGTAGTGAATAGGACCTTAGGATCCTTGCTGAGAACTTTGGTTAGAAAGAATATTAGAACATGGGAAGATGCATTACCACATGTAGAATTTGCATATAACCATGCTGTTCATTCTGCTTCTAAATTTTTACCTTTCCAAGTTGTTTATGGTTTTAATCCTTTATCACCAATGGACTTACTACCTTTGCCTTTGAGTGAAAGAAAAAGTTTGGATGGTGAACAAAAGGCCCAGATGGTACACAAGATACATGCGGATGCCCGGGCTAATATAGAAGCTAAGACCAGGAAGTATGAAGAGGTAGCCAACAAAGGCCGCAAGAAGGTGGTTTTTCAACCAGGAGACCAAGTGTGGATACACTTAAGGAAGGAACGCTTCCCTGTTAAACGGCGCTCCAAACTCCTTCCTAGGGTTGATGGCCCCTTCACCATCATCAAACGCTTGAATGACAATGCCTATGTCTTGGACCTACAAGGTAAGTATGCATCCAGTTCAAGCTTTAATGTTGCTGACCTCATTCCTTTTTGTGCAGATAATCCGGATTTGAGGACAAATCCTTTTCAAGATGGGGGGAATGACGCGAACCAGGGATGCCGGGCCGACCAGGAGAATACACGGACGAGTAAAAGTGCATCCGGACGAGGAGTTGGACGGGCTATCGACCGTGGCCGCGACCTAGGCGTGAACCGGGGTGAGGTTCAACATGATCATGCATCCGTACCTAACCAAGACCAAGCAACCGTCCCACCTCTCGACCAGATGACCGGACCAGCACCTCTTCAGAAACAACCTCAACATGGCCTTGACCGCACCTACACTTGGCCGTGGACTGACTCGACCGGGTCCATCGACCCATGGGTCATTCCAGAAGGTCCCTTGACCCGTGCTAGGACCAAAGCGCTTCAAGACAAGATTGGGGCGTTCCTCAGCACATCCAGGCCGCCTGAACAACACATAGGTATGGTGTTAAGGCTTTGTGCGAATTGAATTATGCTAATGGGAAGAGGATTCATTTGTGTGCTCTTTTTCCCTCTTTTGGGTTTTTCCCATTGGGTTTTTCCAAAAGGGGTTTTTGATGAGGCCCAAATGTCTTCTCACATGTCCATTTGCATAAGGCCTTTTGCTAATAAGTCTTAAAGCCATTTGTACACGGCCCATTCTTTGTCCAGTCTAGTTTTCGAAATGTTGTTCAAACTTAGCCTTTATTGTCATGTAATTCGTGTATTGCATGGGATTTGTGCCTCCCATGCATGCCTTGACCGTTTGGACTTAGACTATTTCTAGTCTGTTTGTATTCGCGGATCATCATCGAGTTTTTTATGAAAAAGTTTCTTTGAAAGCTAAAGAATTCGATCACTTGCTCAGATCATCATCTGATTATCTCTTAGGTTCCTTCTGGTGTGTTATATCCTCAAGGCGCCTTTGAAACCCCTTGCCCTGCTCACTGGTGCGTCACATCCTTTGAGTAGACAAGGCCGGCTTCACAAGATCTTCCACCATCTTGCCTGATCACGCTGGAATCAACCCATCCTTCATTGCATCTCTTCCTCCTCCACTCCAATCCGTGATCATCGTCCGCTGCAGATCCTTGTCCATCTCTTGTTCAGCTTGGTGCCGTGACTGGTGTTATGATCCTGCCTTCCCAGGATCATATAGAGTGGTATCAGAGCACACATCAGGCTGAGCACTACTCTATCTCTCGTTCTATTTTGTTTTCTTAAGTGACCATTCATCTGCTATCCAACCGTGTTAGATCTACTAATTCTGTGTGTGGCTCTTGAACATTTGACTTGTTCTTAGTGTTATTAGTGTTTTGCATCATATTTCCTTCATTTAAATCGCATATTAGTGTGTCTAGGTTTGTGATATCTTAGGATTTAACTAGTATTTAGGTTAGGGTTTTAGCTATTTAGGATGCATTTTAGGGTGTTTTAGGTCTGCATTTGTGTACATATTGTATTAAACAGGTGTTCATGTAAAACAAAACCGGAAATGAAGCAAAACCAAAGAGCTTTGTAGATGTTTGGTGGTTAATGAAAGGATTTCTGTCACGAAAGTGGATTAACCTGTACATGAGTGATTCTACTCTTCTATGGGTTAATTTAAGATACTTACGAACATGATGATGCATTATCAGATGATGGCATGATAGTATCGGAAATTAGAGCAAAAATAGATTAAAAACCAAAGTTTTGCTCAAAATATTTGGAGAAGATCGGAGAGATAGAAAGAAACAGTTTGGAGTGTTCAAAGGGTTGCTAACCCATTTTGAAGAGATGATCTGAAATTTTAATAATTTTGACAAGTCAACGCCAGCAGTCCTTGGGTTGATCTCGTCCCCATTTCTTGTTTATATATAATAATATTTTACCTAGTTAGAGGCAGCATTTTATTTTGCAGCCTTTAATTTTCTTCTAATTGTCTTTTACTCTAAGTTTTTCATAGTTATTTTCTTCTTGCAAGCTTTTGAATTTATTTTTGTAAGACTCATTTTAAGGATTAGTTCAGCAGTTTTATTTCGATAATCTGTTTTATAAATCACTAAGCTGTTCACGATTGTCAGTTTTTTATTTATCTTGCAATCAAATGTTTAGTGTATCATCAAAAAATATGATTTCTCTATTCGTGGAGAAGAGTGAGTAGTTTCCTATAGTTTTGTGTTAGATAGGTAGGATGTTTTAAGAAAAAATGATGATTAAAGCTTCAAAACTTTTCTCCCACCGTCCCTAGAGGCACTTAATGACATGTTCATTTTGACCACTTATGTTTGGTTCATAAGCACAAACATGCCCTGATCGGATGTTTGTTACGCTTGAACACTCTTAGCACGGGCTTAGCTAAACATGCTCAACGGGAGTTGACCTCGGGTGCTTAGCTATTTAGAAAGAACACAGTCTTAATGCTCATTACCCATCAAATCTCAAAACAGAAGTTTGGTACTCGATTGGGTGGCTTATGAAGTGGTTTTTACCATGGAAGTGGATAAAATGTACATTAGGGTTCTTTCTCCAGTGGGCTGAACTTATTGAGCCTATAAAATGAGTTAATATAATCTTTATAAAACATCCAACCAATAACCTAAGCCTAAATGACTTATTTATTCTTGAAAACTAAAAAAACGATTTCATATTTTAAATTATTTCCCTGATCCTTTATTCTATTAAATTTTGCTATTTATTATCTATTTATTATTTAATTCGTATTTAGTTAGTTTCTGAAAATTAGGTCAAACTCGAAAATCGGTTACGAATCCATTATCAACTTGATTTCACACATATTAAATGAAAACTTGTATTTCTAGTGTATGAATAAACTCCTAGAAGGGATTGATATCAACTCGCGTTGTTGCTGTTTTGGAATTATTTTTTATTATTAAGATTTAGTTTTTATTTGAGATTAGGGACTGTTATAGTCATATAGTGGTTCTCACATCTTTATTTGGCTTGTCTTTGATTTCAAGTGTATACACCTTCGCAGTAGAGGCTCAACGAACTTTCGTCCCCAAATTGCAGACCTCCACCACCTTAAAATACACACACAAGGGCATGTAGAGCACGTGAACACGAGGCACACATCGAACGTTTGGGAGACCAACAAGAACCTCTTCCGGTCGATAACATAGAGTACGATGAACTAAAACAACTTTTGGCGAGCATAACCAACCACCGGTTCACAACCTTCACCAAGCAAGAGTAATTGGGGCCTATTATGAACCCAATATTCATGGCACCCGAACAGAGATTAGATCTCCTCCAATTGAGAACAACAATTTTGAGATTAAGGTGAGTTATATAAGCATGGTACAAAGAAACAAATTCCACAGTGAAGATCAACGACATCTAGTGTGAACCATGATAGCCTCAACCTGTATAAGGACAGTTTGATCGAAGAAGAATCAAGCATGGAAGGAGAGAGCACGAAAGAAGATGAAGAGAACCAGGACCTAGACCATGGTTCGTCTGGCACGACCCAGAACTACGACGTTGCTAAGATCCCAGTACCACGAACAAGGCACAACCGAGCGCCGCTAGCAAGGAGTGCTAGTAGCCTCCTCTGTTGTCACATCCACCTCCTTCAAGTCGATCCTTGGTTTTAAATCAACCAAGGCCGCACCAAGTGGTATCAGAGCCTCTTGAAGGTTAGGGTTTGTTGAAATCACATTGATTTCAAAACCATATCACCCCATCATCGATTTATTTTCAATTTTTTTAATTTCATAAACAAATTCTTCTCTTTTTATCTTTTGTAAGTCAGCTGAGCCTCTCCTGAATTACAAAATAAACCAATGAAAAGGATCTAATAAAAAAAATCTAAAATAAAAAAAAACAAATAGAACAGAAACCTTGCTAGCAGAAAGTTAATCAGCTGACGAAAAAAATCTTGCAATCTTTCTATCTTAAGTTACAGTAGGTTACAACTCTATATCTAGGTGATTGAGCTTTGATCTATTCTGAACTTTTGGAATAGCAAGAGGATTGACTACTGAGAGACTACAAAAAAAAATTGAGAGAGAGAGTTTTTAACTAACAATTTGTTAAGTTGTTTCAGGAAAAATGGAGAACCCAAATGAAGTGACGCTTAAAGGAGAGGGATCCACACGACCTCATAGGTTTGATCAATTGCAGATGGAGGTCATGATGGAAGAGATTACCAAGTTAATGAGTTTTTCTATGGAGTTGATCCCCTTGTAGGTCGACCAGCTCGTGGAGGGAGGCCAACCAGAGGAGGAGGGCACTTTGGAAGAGGCGCCAGACTGAGAGCTAGGCAAGGCGTCAGGCTCGGAGGAGAAGAAGAAGGACCACAAGACTATTCAGATTATAGTAGTGTGGGCTCTCAAGCTGGAGGAGGCCAATGCCAATACACCCAGGAGACCAGATAACATCCTTGGAGGACTAAAACTTTGAAATATATCATTCTCAGGAAAGAATGATCATGATGTTTACCTAGAATGGGAGAAGACGATTGAGATAGTTTTCAGCTGTCAAAACTATTCTGAGGAGAAGAAGGTGAAGATAGCAGCAACCGAATTCGATGGTTATGCCATCAATTGGTGGGAACAGATTGCTACTACAAGGAGACGCAATGGTGAACCCCAAATCACTTCTTGGTTTGAAATGAAAACAATGATGAGGAAAAGATTTGTTCCAGTTCACTATGGGAGGTATCTACATCAAAAACTAAGAAGACTAACACAAGGTTCTAAGAGTTTGGAGAACTATCATCAGTAGATCGAAAGTCTAATGATCAAGACTAAGATTGATAAGATAATGGAAGCTACCATGGCCAGATTTCAAGGAGGGCTTAATAAAGAAATCCAAGTTCGATTGAAACTACAAGAATACGAGCATATGGATGAGTTGCTACACAAGGCAATTCTCATTGAACAACAAAACAAAAGGAGAAGTAACTCAAGAATGCCGTTCTCATCATCCTCTAAGCCGCCATACGCTAGAGAAGATAGGTGGTATGACCTGGAATGAGCAAGACTTTCAGGAAACATCAGAAGAGAGTGAAGAAGAGAGGGAGGATTGGAACAGCCTCGACCTGGCCCCGACTCAGCCCCCGACCGCAAAGAACCCGATGCAGAACTAGGCGTAGCACCCGACTTTGACCTGGAACGTGACCTGGCCCCGACCTCGATCCCGATCCACGCGAAGAACCCAGCTCGTCCGTGATCCATGGTCCTTGACCCAGCGCAAAACACGGCGGAGAACGCGGACGACCCAACACGGACCACAACCCGTCTGCGACCCATGACCCTCGACCCGACCTGAACCACGACCCGTCCATGTACCAAGGCCCTCGACCTGACTTAGACCACGACCCGGACCATGACCCATGACCCAGTCTCGACCAAGGCCCGAGCAAGCGACATCCACGACCCAAGGACCTGCAAAACAAAGGAGGAAGAGAAGAAGAAGATATGGCCTAAGACCAGGCCCAAGAAGAATTGTGGCTTGGCCCATTAACAAGATCAAGGAGGATAGGCCAAAGTATATGTTGTCATAAAATTAGGATCAATTAGTTAGGATATTCTTGTTGGCATAAAATTAGGATCAATTAGTTAAGATATTCTTTTTGTAGGCATAATCTTGTTAGAGTTTCTGCCTTTAAATGGCGACCACCACCCCCTTGTAAAGTCACCATCAAATTGAATATTAACATTTATAATACTTTTGCTTCTTGCTTTCTCTGTTCAACCTAAGAACATTGACCCTTGATTACTAAAGAGTATAGTAATCTGCTGTGACATTTCATAGCTCTGAGTAGGGTGATCATGTGTTATTGGAAATCGACAAACACCTTCCATCACGCCTAATTGGAGAGCTAGTAGCCTCCATTCATTCATCCATACAAAACGCTGCCCACAAGGAGTGCTAGTAGCCTCCTCTTTGCCAAATCATCCTCCTTCAAGTCGATCTTTTGGTTTTATAACAACCAGGACCGCACCAAGTGGTATCAGAACCTCTTGAAAGTTAGGGTTGTTGAAATCACTTGATTTCAAAACCATTTCACCCCCATCATCGATTTCTTTTTATTTTCTTAAGTTTCATAAACAAAATTCTTATCTTTTTATCTTTTGTAAGTCAGGTGAGCCTTTCCTGAATTACAAAAGGATCTAAAGAAATGATCTATCTTTCAAATAAATAATAAAAAAAATCAAAAAATTTTTTTAAAAAAAAAAGAAGAAGAGAAAACTTGCTAGGAAAAAGGTTAATCAGCTGATGAAAAAAAATCTTGCAATCTTTCTATCTTAAAGTTGTAGTAGGTTTTAGCTATAGATTTTAGGTGATTGGGCTTTGACCTATTCTGAACTTTTGGGAGTAGCAAGAGGAATAACTATTAAGAGATCAAAAAAAAAAGTGAGAGAGAGTTTAAATTAAAATTTTGCTAAGTTGTTTCAGGAAGAACGGAAAATTCAAATGAAGAAACCCTAGAGGAGAAGGAACCTCACGACCCCATAGATTTGATCAATTGCAAATGGAGGTCATGATGGATGAGATTACCAGAAGGCTTCAGGCTACATTTGAAAACAGAGCTAACCAAGCTAATGAATTTTTCTATGGAGTTGATCCCCTTGTAGATAGACCAGCTCGTGGAGGAAGACCAATCCGAGGAGGAGATTGCTTTGGGAGAGGCGCCAGGGTGAGAGCTAGACAAGGAACCAGGCTAGAAATAGATGACGAGGAGCCCCAGAACTACTCAGATGAAAGCGGAGACCAACACCACCAGGATCCGAGACCAGAACACAACTTAGGAGGACTCAAGCTTAGAATTCCCCCCTTTTTCATGAAAGAATTCATGATGCTTATCTAGAATGGGAAACAAAGATTGAAATAGTTTTCAGCTGTCAAAACTATTTTGTGGAGAAGAAGGTGAAGATAGCAGCAACATAATTCAATGGATATGCTATCAACTGGTGGGAACATATTGCCACCACTAAGCGACGCAATGGTGAGCCCAAAATCACATCTTGGTATGAAAAGAAAACCATGATGAGGAAGAGGTTTGTTCCTATTCACTATGGGAGAGACTTACACCAGAAACTAAAGAGACTAACCCAAGGAACCAAGAGTGTAGAGGTGATGAGGACATCGTACCAAAGACTGTACCACGAGTTCCACCAGGACCATTGACACGTTCCAAGGCTCGAGCTTTAGGAGACAAGTTCAACCAGCTAATGGAGCAAGCAGGCATCCAGGAACTCACGGATGACGAGCCACCAGACGGTTCAGAAGATCAGCAGGACCCGTTCGTTTCAGCTAAGGAGCATTGGAGGTTCCTGCTCGAAGACTCTTCCACCTTCGGTGTCTTTACCATCACCATTCGGTAAAGACACCCAAAGACGTTCTAGGAAATTGTACTCTTTTTCCTATCTTCAGTTTTGTCCCACTGGGTTTTCTGGAGAAGGTTTTAATGAGGCAACACTCTTAGTGCGCATGACGACGAAGACTTGTTCACACAATCCGACACCTTCACAAGTCTTAGTCAATTCGGCCTTAGTTCATCTACAAGGCTTATCTATCCCATTTCTTTATTATTTAGAATAAGTATAAGTTTAGGGCCTTAAGCCCATATTTTATGTTTAAGTCATTAGGCCTTAAGCCCATTGTTTTTCTATAGCAAAAAGAACTACATGCTGTTTTTATTTACACTACTTGTTGTTTGGGGTAAACATCATGTTGTTTACCCTAAGTTGTAACCACAAGGCCTATATAAGCCTCATTACTTACAATGAATCAAACAACTCGAATTTTAAAGAAACAAAACCCTAGACTCTTGTCAACTGACGGCTGCATCCTCCTTTGGAGAGTTGCCCACGAATTCTTCTTGTTCCAAGAAGAATAACCTGGTGTATCAAAAGTCTTCCGTAGCTTGTGTGGTCCTTTCAATCCACCCATTCCATTCGCCTTGCTCCTGAAGGTCTCGAGTTTCTCGATCAGCAGTTGCACCACCACCTTAGCTCATATCAAGAGGACTATCATCAAGAGATGGAAAGTCCCATGATAAAAGCTGAAATTGATGAGACCATGGAGACTAGTATGGCTCGGTTCCAAGGAGGACTTAACAGAGATAGCCAGGATCGATTGGAGTTGCAAGAGTATGAGGACATGGATGAATTACTCCACAAGGCTATTCTTATTGAGCAACAAAACAAAAGAAGGAGCAACACAAAAAACCCATATGTTTCAACCTCTAAACCGCCTTACAACAGAGATGACAGGATGGGTGGATCATCTTTCAAAACGCCGGTGAAGGCCAGGGAAGGTCCTACTGTTCCTCCTCCACGTGATGACAAAGGCAAAGGGATTTCAACCCAAACGCCTACACCAACAAGAACCAGGAACATCAAGTGCTTCAGGTGCCAAGGATTTGGACATTATGCAAATGAATGTTCCAATAAAAGGGTTATGCTCATCTTAGAGAATGGATAGCTGACATCAGAAGATGACCAATCAGACACAGAAAGTGAAGCTTACCCTGTCCAAGGACAACTATTGGTAACTAGGAGAACCTTAAGTGCACAACCTAAGGTACAAGAACAAAGGGAGAATCTATTACATACTCGATGCCTCATTCAGGAGAAGGTATGCAGCTTGATCATCGACGGTGGAAGCTGTACTAATGTAGCCAGTCAAACTCTTGCGGGCCGGCTCAACTTAACTACTCACAAGCATCCTAGACCATATCAGTTGAAATGGCTCAACGAGGAAGGAGAAATGAAAGTGACAGAACAAGTGGAAATACCTTTAAGCATTGGCAAGTATCAAGACAATATTATATGTGATGTGTTGCCTATGGAAGCTAGCCAAATCCTATTGGGAAGATCCTGGCAATACGATAGGCGAGCCATGCATGACGGCTTTACCAATAGACATTCCTTTATTCATTGAGGCAAACAACTTACACTAGTACCAATCACATCCAAGAGGTGCACCATGACCAAATGCAGATGAAGCAGAGGAGAGAAGAGGCAAAGGCACTACATAAGGAAACTCACGCCAAGGACCATGCTAAGGTAAGTCACTACAGCCTTTTTGCTACTCCTAGTGATGTCAAGCATGATTTAAATGATCAACAATTCATGATGTTGCTAGGTTGCAAGGAATTTCTAACTATAGTACTAACCTGACTCTGAAACTACCGAGAGAGATTGAGATTCTATTGCAAGAGTACATGAACGTTTTCCCAGAAGACCAACCAGTGGGACTACCTCTTTTTAGAGGTATATAACATCAGATTGACTTTGTACATGGTGCCATTCTTCCAAATAGACCGGCTTACAGGACCAATCCTGTTGAGACAAAGGAACTTCAAAGACAAGTCAATGAGCTCTTGGAGAAAGGGCACATCCGCGAGAGCTTAAGTCCTTGTGCAGTACCAGTCTTGCTTATACCCAAGAAAGATGGTAGCTGGCGCATGTGTGTAGATTGCAGAGCAACTAACAACATCACAGTTAAGTATAGACACCCTATCCCTTGCTTGGATGATATGCTTGATTAGTTATATGAAATTTGCATCTTTTCTAAAATTGATTTGAAAAGTGTTTACCACCAGATTAGAATGAAAGAAGGAGATGAATGGAAAACTGCTTTTAAGAAAAAATTAGGATTGTATGAGTGGCTTATTATGCCTTTTGGATTTACTAATGCACCTAGCACTTTCATGAAATTAATGAACCATGTCTTAAGAGCATATATAGGACGATTTGTGGTGGTATTTTTTGATGATATTTTGATTTACAGTAAGAACATGACAGAACACCTTGATCACCTTAGACATGTCTTAGATGTTTTAAGAAAAGAAAACTTGTATGCAAACAGAAAGAAATGCTCTTTTGGAACAGATAACTTAGTATTTTTAGGCTTTGTTGTTACTTCTCAAGGTATCCAGGTAGATGAAGAGAAAGTGAAGGCTATCAGGGAGTGGCCCACAACTAAAAACATAAGAGAGGTGAGGAACTTTCATGGACTTGTTGGATTCTATCGAATATTTGTGAAGGACTTCAGTACTATTGCAGCACCACTTACAGAAGTGGTTAAGAAAACCGTTGGGTTCACTTGGGGACCAGCCCAAGCAGAAGCATTTGAGATATTGAAAGGGAAGTTGACCAATTCTCCTTTACTTGTATTACCAGATTTTTCGAAAACTTTTGAAATTGAATATGATGCATCTGGAGTTGGAATTGGTGCTGTGTTAATGCAAAAAAGGAGACATATAGCCTTTTTTAGTGAGAAGTTAGGAGGAGCAACTCTTAATTATCCTACTTATGACAAAGAGCTTTATGCTCTAGTGAAAGCCCTGCAGATGTGGCAACATTATCTATGGCCTAAGGAGTTTGTAATTCATACAAATCATGAATCTCTCAAACATCTCAAGGGATAACATAAGCTGGATAAAAGGCATGCACGATGGATGGAATTCATTGAGACTTTTCCATATGTCATTCATTACAAACAAGGTAAGAAAAATATTGTGGCAGATGCTCTCTCAAGGAAATATGCTCTCTTATCCTCTATGGAAACAAAACTGCTGGGATTTGAGCATTTAAAAAACTTGTTACACTAATGACCCTGATTTTGGAGAATTGTACAAGGACTATAACACCCATGCCCGGGACGATTTTATCAATTCAAGGGATTTTTGTTTCGTGATAATCGACTTTGTGCACCATGTGGGACGATCAGAGAGTTATATGTTAGGGAAGCTCATGGAGGCGGGTTAATGGGACACTTTGGTGTTGCCAAGACTTTGGCCACTTTTCAAGAGCACTTATACTGGCCCAACTTGAAAAAGGACGTGGAGAAGGTGTGCTCCAAATGTGTCGAGTGCAAACAAGCTAAATCCAAGGTACAGCCCAAAGGTTTGTATACTCCATTACCTATACCTGATCAACCTTGGGTAGATATCTCCATGGACTTTGTTTTAGGACTACCTCAAACTAGGAAAGGAAAGGACAGTATCTTTGTGGTGGTTGATAGGTTTTCTAAAATGGTCCATTTTATACCTTGTCATAAGACAGATGATGCAGTTTTAGTGGCTGACTTGTTCTTTAAGCAAGTTGTTAGATTGCATGGAATGTCTAGGAAAATTGTATCAGACAGGGATTCTAAGTTTCTTAGTCACTTTTGGAGGACCCTTTGGGGAAACCTAGGTATTATATTACTATTTTCCACAACTTGTCATCCACAAACTGATGGTTAACAGAATCGGTAAACAAAACCCTATCCACCATTTTGAGAGCCATTATAAAACAGAACATTAAGACTTGGGATGATTGTTTACATCATGTCGAATATGCTTACAATAGATCAGTACACTCAGCAACAAAAATGACCCCTTTTCAAATTGTGTACGGTTTAAATCCGTTGTCTCCTTTAGATTTACTTGCTTTTCCTTTAAAAGAACAGACTAACCTTGATGGTCAAAATAAGGCCGATTTTGTTAAGTCCTTGCATGAACAGGTTAAGAAAAATATTGACGAAATGACTAAGATATATACCAGGAATAAGAACAAAGGTCGAAAAGAATTGGTACTGGAACCTGGAGACCTCGTCTGGATTCACTTAAGGAAGGACAAATTAGAAAATCAAAATTGATGCCAAGAGTGGATGGACCATTTTCAGTCCTGCGAAGAATCAACAACAATGCTTACCAGATAGATCTCCAAGGTAAGTATGCTATAAGTTCTACCTTTAATGTCTCTGATTTAATTCCTTTTGTGGCAGATGAATTGGATTTTAGGTCAAATCCTTTTAAAGGAGGAGGGGATGGTATGACCTGGAATGAGCAAGACCTTCATGAAACATCATAAGAGAGTGAAGAAGAGAGGGAGGATTGGAACGGCCTCGACCTGGCCCCCAACCCGGCCCCCGACCGCAAAGAACCCGACACAAAACCAGGCGTAGCACCCGGCTTTAACCTGGAACGTGACCTGGCCCCCGACCTCGATCCTGATCCACGCAAAGAACCCAGCCCGTCTGCGATCCATGGTCCTCGACCCGGCGCAAAACACGGTGGAGAACTTGGATGACCCAACACGGACCACAGCCCGTCTGCAACCCATGACCCTCGATCCGACCTGGACCACGACCCGTCCATGTACCAAGGCCCTCGACCCGACCCGGACCACAAACCATGACCCAGTCTCGACCTAAGCCCGACCAAGCGACATTCACGACCCAAGGACCTGCAAAACAAAGGAGGAAGAGAAGAAGAACATATGGCCCAAGCCCAGGCCCAAGAAGAATTGTGGTTTGGCCCATTAACAAGATCAAGGAGCAAAGTCCAAAGAAAGGCCCTTCATGCCTTAGTTAAAATCGACAGTTTAGGGGAAGGGAAGTCTAAAATTAAATCAACCAATTAGTTTAATTTATTGGTTTGTAAATAGTCATTTAATTTAAACCAGAAAATTAGATAGGATAGGATAGGCCAAAGTATATGTTGGCATAAAATTAGGATCAATTAGTTAGGATATTCTTTTTGTAGGCATAATATTGTTAGAGTTCCTGTCTTTAAATGGCGACCACACCCCCCTTTGTAAATCCACCATCGAATTTAATATTAACATTTATAGCACTTTTGCTTCTTGCTTTCTATGTTCAGCCTAAGAACATTGACCCTTGATCATTAAAGAGTAGAGTAATATGTTGTGATATTTCATAGCTTTGAGCAGGGTGATCCTGTGCTATTGGAAATCGACAAACACCTTCCATCACACCTAATTGGAGAGCTAGTAGCCTCCATTCATTCATCCATACAAGTCGTTGCCCACAAGGAGTGCTAGTAGCCTCCTCTTCGCCAAATCATCCTCCTTCAAGTCGATCCTTTGGTTTTAAAACAACCAGGACCACACCAATAAGGGAGGAGGATTAATGTTTAAAACACCTCCCAAAGCCATGGAACACACGCCATCAAGCTCCACCACACTTGAGGACAAGGGCAAAGGACTACCAACCACAACACCTTCAGCAACAAGAACCAGAAACATCAAATGCTTCAGGTGCCAAGGATTTGGACATTATGCTAAAGAATGCTCCAACAAAAGGGTTATGCTCATTTTAAAAAATGGAGAGATGACATCAGAAGATGATTAATCAGACTCAGAAAGTGAAGCCTACCCTGTCCAAGGACAACTATTGGTGACTAGGAGAACCTTGAGTGCACAACCTAAGGTGCAGAAACAAAGGCACTACACAAGGAGACCCACGCCGAGAGCCATTCTAAGGTAAGCCATTACAGCCTTTTTGCTAGTCCTAGTGATGTCAAGTATGCCTTAAATGATCAACAATTCATGATGTTATTAGTTTGTAAGGAATTGCTAATTAGTAGTACTAACTTGACTCCGGGAATGCCGAGAGAGATTAAGATTCTTTTTCGAGAATACAAGGATGTTTTTCCATAAGATCAACCAGTGGGATTACCTCCTTTCAGAGGTATAGAACATCAAATTGACTTTGTACCAGGCACCACTCTTCCAAATAGGCCGGCATACAGGACCAATCTTGTGGAGACAAAGGAACTTCAGAAACAAGTCAATGAGCTCTTGGAGAAGGGACATATAAATGAGAGCTTGAGTCCATGTGCAGTACTAGTGTTGCTTGTACCTAAGAAAGATGGGAGCTGACGCATGTGTGTGGATTGCAGGGCGATAAACAACATCACAGTTAAGTATAGACACTCTATCCCTCGCTTGGATGATATGCTTGATGAGTTATATGGATCTTGCATCTTTTCTAAAATTTATTTGAAAAGTGGATACCACCAGATTATAATGAAAGAAGGTGATGAATGAAAATTTGATTTTAAGACTAAATTAGGATTGTATGAATGGTTAGTTATTCCATTTGGACTTACCAATGCACCTAGCACTTTCATGAGATTAATGAACCATGTCTTCAGAGCTTACATAGGACGATTTGTGGTATTATACTTTGGTGATATCTTAATTTACAGTAAAAACATGACAGAACACCTTGATCACCTTAGACATGTCTTGGATGTTTTGAGAAAGGAAAACTTGTATGCAAACAGAAAGAAATGCTCTTTTGGAACAGATAACCTAGTCTTTTTAGGCTTTGTTGTTACTTCTCAATGTATTCAGGTAGACAAGGAGAAAGTGAAGGCAATTAGGGTGTGGCCCATGCCTAAAAACATTGGAGAGGAGAGAAGTTTCCATGGACTTGGTGTATTTTATCAAACATTTGTGAAGGACTTTAGTGCTATTGCAACACCACTTACATAAGTGGTTAAGAAATCCGTTGGATACACTTGGGGACCGGCCCAAGCAAAAGCATTTGAGCTGCTTAAAGGGAAGTTGACAAATGCTCATTTACTTGTACTACCAGACTTTTTTAAAACTTTTGAAGTTGAATGTGATGCATCTGGAGTTGGAATTGGTGCTATGTTAATGCACGAAAGGAGACCTACAGCCTTTTTTAGTGAGAAGTTAGGAGGAGTACCTCTTAATTACCCTACTTATGACAAAGAGCTTTATGCTCTGGTGAGAGCCCTACAGATGTGGCAACACTATTTATGGCCTAAGGAGTTTGTAATTCATACCGACCATGAATCTCTCAAACATCTCAAGGGACAACAGAAGCTGAATAAAAGGCATGCACAACGGATGTATTTCATTGAGACCTTTGCCTATCGCATTCATTACAAACAAGGTAAGGAGAACATTGTGGCAGATGCTCTTTCAAGGAGGTATGCTCTCTTATCATCTATGGAAACAAAACTACTAGGTTTTGAGCATCTTAATTCTTGTTACACTTATGATCCTGACTTTGGAGAATTATATAAGGACACTAGCAACCATGCACAGGGACGTTTTTATAAATTCAAAGAATTTTTGTTTTGTGATAGTCGTCTTTGTGTACCATGTGGGACAATCAGAGAGTTGTATGTTAGGGAAGCTCATGGGAGCGGCTTGATGGGGCACTTCGGTGTTGCCAAAACTATATCCACCCTGCAAGAGCACTTTCACTGGCCCATCATGAAGAAGGATGTGGAGAAGGTATGTTCCAAGTGTGTCGAGTACAAACAAGCTAAGTCCAAGGTACAACTCACACATTTGTATACTCCATTACCTATACCTGATCAACATTGGGTAAATATTTCTATGGACTTCGTATTGGGATTACCTAGACTAGGAATGGGAGAGACATTATTTTTGTGGTAGTTGATAGGTTTTCTAAAATGACACACTTCATACCTTGTCATAAAATTGATGATGCAGTTTTAGTAGCTGACTTGTTCTTTAGGGAAATTGTTAGATTACATGGGATGCCTAGAACAATTGTATCATACAGGGATTTTAAGTTTTTTAGTCACTTTTAGAGGACCTTATAGGGAAAGCTAGGTACTAGGTTGTTATTCTCTACAACTTATCATCCTCAAACTGATGGACAAACCGAATCAGTAAATAGAACCCTATCTGCCTTTTTGAGAGCCGTAATCAAGAAGCACATTATGACTTAGGAAGATTGTTTACCTCATGTAGAGTTGCCTACAATAGGTCAATACATTCAGCTACAAAACTAACCTCTTTTCAGATTGTATACGATTTTAATCCATTGTCTCCTTTAAACTTACTTCCTTTGCCTCTGAAATAACAGACTAACCTTGATGGCCAAAAGAAAGCCGAGTTTGTTAAGTCATTGCATGAACACGTTAAGAAAAATATTGAAGAAAGGACTGAGATGTATACAAGAAAGAAGAACAAAGGTCGAAAAGAACTGGTACTAGAACCTGGAGACCTCGTGTGGCTACATCTGAGGAAGGATCGATTTCCAAATGAAAGAAAATCAAAATTGTTGCCTAGAGTAGATGGTCCCTTTACAGTGCTAAAAAGAGTCAACAACAATGCCTATAAAATAGATCTCCAAGGTAAGTACACTCTAAGTTATACCTTCAATGTGTCTGACTTAATTCCTTATATGGCAAATGAATTAGATTTGAGGTCAAATTCTTTTAAAGGAGGAGGGGATGGTGTGAACCAGGATAGCCTCAACCTGTCTAAAGACAGTTTGATCGAAGAAGAATCAAGCATGGAAGGAGAGAGCACGAAGGGAGATGAACAGAACCAGGACCTCGAACATGGTTCGTCCGGCACGACCCAGAACTACGACGTTGCTACACTCGACACGTCCCAGTACCACGAACCAGGCACGACCCAGCACCTCGAACCAGGCACGACCGATACAAACCAGCACATCGACCCAAGCACGACCGACACGACCCAGCACCACGACCTAAGCACGATCGGCACGCCCTCGTTCTGTGACCCTAATACTTACCAGATTCGTGAGTTTGAAAGCTCGAACGAGCGTGACGAACCCGACCAGGAACCTGAAGAACTGGCACCAACCCGTGAAGAAGGAGGACCAAAAATGACGACCAAGATTGACCGACGGCCCAATCTGATTATGGCCTGAATCGAAGAGAAGGAGAGATCAAGTTATGGCAAGGCCCAATGACTAGTTCCAGGACCAAGGCCCAATAAGAGATCATTTTGCAATTGGTCCAAGGAGTGGCCTAAGAGGAAGAACTAAAAGATAAAGAGCCAGTCTGTTGGTTTAATTATTTTGTAATTTTGTAATTATTAATTTAGGCCCAAAATTAAACTTACTTAAATTAAACCAGTAGGATTAGAATTAGAAATAAACCTGGTTCATTAAAATTAAACTAGGAAATTAGTTAGGCTAACATTAGATAGGATATATATTTCTGGTTTATTCTTTTAGGATTAGATAGAATATTCTATAATCCTGTTAGGATTTTATGCCTTTAAAAGGCATCCACCCCCCCCCCCCCATTTGTAAGTAGACAATTTTAATAAAAAAACTCAGAGAACTTTTACTTGTTCTTCCTCTTTGCTTTCTCTGTTCAGCCTAAGAACATTGAATTCTAAATCACTAAAGGATAGAATAACCTACTATGATCTTCCATAGATCTAAAGCAGGGTGAACTTGTGCTATTGGAATCCATAAACCCCTTCACCTGCGCCGGATTGGAGAGCTAGTAGCCTCCAGTTCTTCATCCCAAAAAAATGCCACTAACTCTAATACAAACTGCCGCCAGCAAGGAGTGCTAGTAGCCTCCTTTGTTGTCACATCCACCTCTTTCAAGTCG
Source organism: Streptanthus diversifolius (assembly GCA_039880935.1). Lineage (NCBI taxonomy): Eukaryota > Viridiplantae > Streptophyta > Magnoliopsida > Brassicales > Brassicaceae > Streptanthus > Streptanthus diversifolius. The sequence goes on along the minus strand of JAXGFM010000012.1, from coordinate 12,877,252 downwards.
ATCATTGGGTTTAAATCAACCAGGACCGCACCAACATCTCTGAAAATGCAGTCAACATTTTCTTGTTTCCATTCTCCTTAGGCGAGAAAGCACACATATGACAGAATTATCTCCCTCAGAAACCATTACGCAAGCGAATGTTTTTTAGCTGATGATTCCCAATAACTCGAAAAGCACAGCTGCACAATTATATATCTTGATTTGCACAGCGATCTATCGAGATTTTCAGCGAAGCTTAGAAACGTTTCTGAAGATACACCTCTCAATGGCCCCATCACGGGTGTTCCATGAATCACTTTTGAGCACGCTTTACAGAGGCATTCTGCTTAAGATCAGAATGCTCTTTGATACCGCTTTGTACGAAAATTTCCTGGACAAGTTGCACAGAGTTTTGCAATTGGTTGAGAACTTAGCTACAAATAATGAAAACTGTGGAAAAATCTACAATCGCACTTCACACAATGCAGCGATGGGGGCAACACAACGTCCAGTCAGCTATGTTAGTGAACCAAACTACACCCACGAGGGTATAACCGACATGTACTCCAACGGAACATAAGAACTCAACTATACTGGTGGACAAGGCTTCCACAAAGGATACAATCCTAACTACAAGCACCCAAATATATCTTACCGCATTACCAGTGTCGAAAAGCAACAAGACCAATATTACCCAACCCTAATACAAGCCACCCACCAATCCGGCCTAAGTATATCCTCCCAAACACCAAAACACATTTGCAACGGGTTACCAACCCATTGCGCAACCCAAAATATCTTTCTGCCTGGTTACCATCCCAACACCAACTACCCAACCAAACATTACTTCCCAAACACTAACCAACCTTATTTCTCTAACCCACCTCCAAAAACAAGTGCCTCCTCCGACAAGGAATGATGAGATAACTAAAAATACAAATAAGTTCTCGATGGTCAAAGCAAAAGCGCTACCGATCTCAATATTAAAATCAAAGAGATCCATAAAAAAATGGACAACATGTACGGGATCTAAACTCTAAAATTGAGCACTTTGCAGCACAAGTATAATTATCGATAGCCTCTTCTTCTAAATGGCCAATGGGCACACTTACGGGAAAACCAGAGGTCCGAAAGAGTATGTGAATACTATCACATTGAGAAGTGGGAAAACTTTACCATCTACCATCATAAAATAGGACACTTCAGGTCCAAGTGAGGGTATGGTGATAAATCTTGAAGTTGATAAAAAGCTACCAACCCAAAGCACCATCAAAGCACCTTTTGTTCTACCTCCTTGTTAGCTAAAACTCCCTTTTCCAGAGAGGTTCAAGATATTATTTCTGGATAAGTACAAGGCTTTATTCGACAACCAAATTTCATAAATAAATACCAAGTTACCATTGATTGAAGCATTCTGGATGGTTCCTAAGTGGACCAAGTATCTAAAAGATGCTGTTAGGGAAAATTAAAAAATAGTTAAGGGGTATTATAATTCTTACCCATGAATGCATCTCAATAATCAAGAGATATATTATAAAAAAGAAGATAGATTATCCAGGCAGTTTCATATTGCCGACCACTCTCCTTCTCGAGATGCTTATGTGATCTAGGAGCAAGTGTCAACTTAATGCAAATGTCCATCACCAAGAAGTTAGGGTTCCAAAGATTAAAAAAATGCTAAATTTCTCTTGTTTTTGCCGACCACTCAGTAAGGCGTCCCGTGGGCTTACTAGAAGATCTACCTATTGTGGTAGGAAACTAAAAAATTGCTACAGATTTTGTGGTACATGTTTCGTAGTATTGGAGATGTATAAAGAACCTAAGGATCCCCTCATTTTTGGCCCTCTGATCTTAGCCACCGCAGGAGCCCTTATAGATGTCGAGAAGGGAAATATAGACCTACAACTTGGCAACGAGGTCCTCAAATTCGTCATCAATAAGATCACGAGGTCCTCAAATTCCACTCTCTTTCATTGAATAAATGTTAAAACGGTTATCAAACCATTCTTACTACTATTTCTTAGATCAAGAAAATACTACTTTTACATGCTCCTATGAAACCTTTGCATATATGCGCATGCCATTTGGTCTTTGTAATGCACATGCTAAATTTCAAAGATGCATGCTTTCCATTTTTTCGGACTTGATTGAAAATTTCATAGAAGTTTTTATGGATGACTTCTCTGTCTATGGAGATTCCTTTGCTTCTTGTTTGTCTAACATGTGCAGGATACTCCAAAGATATGAGGAAACAAACCTGCTCTTCAACTAGGAAAAATGCCACTTCATGGGAAAATAAGAAATTGTTCTTAGACACAAGATATCAAAAAGGGCATTGATGTTGAAAAGGCTAATGTTGAGGTCATCATGGGTCTGAAACCGTCAATAACAGTTAAAGGTGCGTGAAGCTTTCTTGGTCATGCCAACTTCAACAGTCGGTTCATCCAAGAATTCTCCAAAGTTATAAGACCGTTGACGCAGCTTTTCTGCAAGGAGACACACTTTAAATTCAGTTAAAACTGTTTGAACGCTTTCAAGACAATAAAAAAGGAGCTGGTGAAAGCTCCTATTGTGCAAGCACCGGATTAGAATCTCCCTTTTGAGATAATGTGTGATGTAATTCACTTTGCAGTAGGTGCAGTTTTGGGACAGATGAAAGATAAGAAGCTTCATGTTATATATTATGCAAGACGCACATTAGCGGAAGCTCAAGTGAAGTATGCAACAACTGATAAGGAGCTCCTAGGAATTTTCTTTGCTTTTGAGAAGTTCCGATCATATTTAGTTGGCTTAAGGTGGTTGTGCACACTGAAAATGCTAAATTAAGGCACCTTCTAGCTAAAAGGATGCTAAGCCAAGAATTTTGAGATGGATTATGTTATCTCAAGATTTTGACTAGGAGATCAAGGATAAAAAAGGAATCGAGAATTCAGTGGCAGATTACCTATCTAGGCTGCACATTTATGATTAAGTAACCTTGGATGCTTCTCTTCTGGAAGAGTGTTTGATTGCACTATAAAGCTACGCACCTTGCGATCAAATAGGCAGAGAGATGGAGGTGTTGAAGGCCAAGAGAAAATTCTTTAGTATGTTGATTTCGTGAATTATTTGGCATGTGGAACGGAACTTCCAAACTTGGACACATATCAAAAGAATAAATTTTTCAGAGACATCAACAACTACTAATGGGATGATCCTTGTCTCTACACACTGTGAAAGGATAAGATCAATAGAAGATGTATACCCGAGGAAGACTTTCATGAGATATTAATCCATTGTAATGGTGGAATTTATGGTGATCACTTGGTAACTTTCAAAATAGTTACAAAAGTACTTCAAGCAGGCCTCTGGTGGCCGGTAATTTATAAAGATACCCACAAGTTCATCAGCATGTGTGGCGCATGTTAAAGGAAAGGGAACCATCAGTCGAAGAGATGAGATAACAGAAAACCCAATTTTCTGAGTATAAATCTTTAACTTTGGGGCATAGAACTCATGGGACCATTCCCTTCCTTTTATCCTAATTAGTACATTCTTGTTGTTGTGGACAATGTCTCCAAGTGGGTAGAAGCTATCGCAAATCCCACCAATGATTCCAAGGTGGTCATGAAGCTTTTCAAGACAATAGTTTTTCCAAGATTTGGCATACCAAGAGCTGTCATCAGTGACGGAGGAAGCTACTTCATCAAAAAGGTTGTTGAGATTCTTCTTAAAAAGCATGGAGTCAAACACAAGGTGGCTAAACCTTATCACCCTCAGACAAGCAGACATATTTGGCTATCCAACAGAGATATCAAACAAAATGTAGAGATAACCGTTGGGACAACGAGGAAAGATTGGACAGTTAAACTTCACAATGTACTTTAGGCGTATAGAACAGCTTTTAACACACCAATTGGGATGACACCCTTCACGCTCCTTTACGAGAAAGCCTGCCTTCTGCTGGTTGAACTTTAGTACAAGGCTATGTGGACAATAAAGTTGCTGAACTTTGACATCAAAACTGCCCAGGAGAGGAGGTTGATTTACCTGAGTGATCTTGATGAGATCTGATTAGAAGCATATGAGAGTTCAAAAATCTATAAGGAGAAGATTAAAGCTTTCCATGACAAGCAGATTCTTCCGCGAGAATTCGAACCAGAAGATCTGGTCCTACTCTTCAATTCACCCCTGAAACTCTTCCCTAGTAAGCTGAGGAGCCGCTGGTCTGGACCTTTTAAAATCAAGAAATTGAAATCCTATGGAGAAATCTCGCTCTAGAACCAAGATGGTGGAGAATTTGCTCTCAATGGTCAAAGGCTGAAACCATATCTAGCACAAGACCTCATTAGAGAAGAAATAAAAGTCTCTCTCCACGATCCACCCAACTCCTAAAAAGACAGAAGCAACATTGAGCTTGAGGCGTTAAACAAACGTTCTTGGGAAGCATTCTCATGTTATCTTTCTTTATATATTTGCTAAAAAAATTGGTTTTACTTTGTTTTGTTTCGTTTTAGGTTTACAACGGGTCAATAAACAAGTTGATCAAAAAGGTGGGGTGAACATATCTTATGAAAAAAGGAGAAAGGACTGGAAAACCTATACAATATGTGTTGAAATGAAGAAGAAAAGAAGTAGATACTCTAAGACGAAGAGAAAGTATGAAGTGTTAAAAAGAAGAAGATAGTAAATACTCTAAACAAAGGAGAGTATGAAGGAGCTTCTAAACCTGTAGCCAAACAACTTAAGTGGCGCCTATGAGGAGTGTTTGGACACAAAGATTGTAAACTCTCTATATAAACACTATGTACTCCTCATTTGTAAGCAAGAAGAATTATTCTTCATTATCAATAATTAATCATTTCTCTCATTCTCTTTTCTCTAAAACTCTTTCTATTCACCAATGGTGAATCTAAATCTCTCATTCTAACATGGTATCAGAGCAACAATCATCCTAAAATCTGCAGAACTTCATGTTTTTCTTCAACCTTTGCACATAAGCCTCCAAGAAAGAACCACTGAGAAGATCAATGTGGTTCATCATCAATTCCGGAGAGATCACGATGTTTTCCTTCATATTCCATCAAAATTATCATCAGAAAAGAGATTCTGATCATCCCTGCACTGGTGTCATCTCATTTGGTGATCAGAATCAAAAGTTATCCTCAAAGGAGTCGCGATCGGCGTCATCTGGGTTCTCCACCATTGCAACGAGCGTACTCGGTCAAAAATTCATCAAATCAAGAAATTACAAATCCTAACATCAAGAAGAATGATTCTAGATGATGTTTCAAGAGGTCTGCACTTACCGTAATCAAGTATTGAAGCTTTCTTGATCGTTTTCCCTCGACGTGTCCAGTTTCGACCCCTATGGGGTATTGGTGATAAAAATCTTATCCCTTCTCAATCTTTTTCGAATCTTGTACGTTAAGAAGTTAGATAAGGTTATTATAGAGGGTTTCAAGAAGTTTTGTTGCATTTCAAATAGTTTTAGGCTTCAAGATTCATTTTCTTGTGAAGTCATATTCTGAAAATATTGAATTCTAGTATAAGGAGGTTAGACTTGTTGTTCAGCTGTTATAACCGATTATTAACTACCTAAAACGGTTTTGTTAGTAACTAAGAGGTTGTTAATCAGTTTATAATCTGTTAGAAGACAGTTACAAGGCGGTTACAATCTGGTCAAGAAGCGGTTATAGACAGTTATGTTTGTTAGAAGAAATTGGAGTTAAAAACTGTTAGTGGTGGTTAAAGAAAGCTGTTGGGGAAGTTTTTAGGCTAGTTTTGAAGGTTAATAGGTGGTTAAGCAGTTAAAGGAGTTATCAGAAGCTGTTAAGCTTTAAATACCAGTTCAACCTAACCTAGTACCTTGTCTAAAATTGATGGATTAAAGATGGAGAAGCCTAGTTTAGAAGCTGTTGAAACGAATTGGTTAGGCTATTATACCAGCTAACACTGATTGAAAACAAGTTGTTTAGGAGGTTAAGAAGTTTTTATGCAGTTTAAAAGTGGTTAGGAGACCCTAGTCTGCAACAAGAAAAAGTGCAAAGGCTAGGACAAAAGAGGAAGAGTTAGAGACAACTATACTAAGGTTGAAAAAGGATGGGAAATGCACCAGAACCAGTTCTTAAAATCAAATGCAAAGACCTAGTATCAAAGTTTTATGCATTCAGGCTATTTCTAAACTCTTATTCAACTATATTTTGTTGACTACATTGATGGTTGTGTGAGTTAGAACCATAGGAAATCTGGTATCTAGGTGGTTAGTAAGTCATGAATTCTATTGAGTTGTGTTCATGTATTTAGAAATTGTTAAGATGAGACATTTTGAACCTAGTTTAGCTAGCTGAATCATTTGTTCATGAACTGCATTGATCCTAAGGGAAGAGAACCTTGTCTTTTACTTAGAACAATAAGTTTAAAAAGGCATGTTGAATCCAAAAGTCTTTAGGCAGTCTTTGAAATTAAGATTGGTTACGCTTAACTCTTATTCCATCTTTTACTCATTATATTTTGTTTAGAATCTGCCAATACTCAACCGTTTCCAAGGCTTAAGATGGGAGTTGATGTTTAGCTTGATTTTCTAACAAAGGCAAAAGAAAGCAAGTGAAAAAGTCACAACATATGGAGAAGGAGTTAGAACCAATTACCACCAAGAACAGCCACCACAAGGAGTGAAGAGGAAATACTGATGGAATGTGATGAATCAGCTCTCCCATGGAGTCAGGTGTGCTTTGGTGTGTTCTTGAATTGAAAATCAACAGAGCACACATGCTGCAAGTTCAGATCATAATCAATCACAAAGAAGGAATACTCACAAAGACTTAGTATCAAAGTCTTTGCAAAGGTTATCTCTAAACTTTTTACCTATTTCATGATTGATTAAATTCCTCATTTAGAAATATTCATAGGATGAAAGAGAACCTAGGAAGACTATGCCTTGCATTTAGAACCTAATTGAATTCAAAGGGAATCCAAAACATAAGGGAAGAGAACCATGTGATCATGATGCGTCTAGAGAGAACCATGTGATCATGAAGAATCCAAAGACCTTATTGTGAAGTTCTTAGAGAACCAGACTGATCTAGATCATATCATCCAAATCCCCATCCACTCTAATAAAAGGGAAGTTAAAATCATTCTTACATTATAATGCATTGGTTTATCTTGTGAAAATTGATACATGCATGTATATGTGTATGTGAAACAAGTTTAAATTGAAAGCTTTAAGGAAAGATGGATCAAAATCACCTCTCAATGACAAGAAGTCAAAAGAAAGTGGGAGAAATGGACCATACTTAGAATAAGCTTCAAAACTGTCATTCACAAGGGATAATCAACAAGGCCTTGATCAAGGGTCTATGGAGCTACTATGGTGGATTTAAAGCTCATAGATTCAATGGTCAATCCCTAAGCTAAGAAGACTTCATTTTTTTCTCTTAATATTGGTTTTGTCCCAAAGAGTTTTTCATACTAAGGTTTTTAATGAGGAAGTTCTTTAAGGTTCCAAGCTTGGTTTCCATGATCAAAGATCAAGCTTGAGAGGGAGTAAAGAGGAAGAAGGAGGAAAGTCTCTTCATCTTTGCAAGTTCAACCATTCACCCATGCTTAAACTTGAGGGGGAGTGTTGAAATGAAAAAAGAAAAGAAGTAGATACTCTAAGACAAAGAGAGAGTATGAAGTGTTAGAAAGAAGAAGAGAGTAAATACTCTAAACCAAAAGGAGAGTATGAAGGAGCTTCTAAACCTGTAGCCAAACAGCTTAACTGGCGCCAAGGAGTAGTGTTTGAACACAAGGATTGTAAACTCTCTATATAAACACTATGTACTCCTCATTTATAAGCAAGAAGATTTATTCTTTCATTATCAATAATTAATCATTTCTCTCATTCTCTTTTCTCTAAAACTCTCTCTATACTCCAATGGTGAATCTAAATCTCTCATTCTAACAATATGTTGCCAACCCAATGTCGAGTCCAGTGAGCCTTTTCCAAGAAAACCAGCCCACAAACAGAAGGTTCTGGAATCTCCAACATCCAGCACCGTCCATACCTCTGTCCTTTGATGAGTCCATTGACTTGGAGTCTTTCTGAGTGTCACAAATCACCTTGTACATCTTATATTTTTTCTTTTTCTTTGTTTTTTTGGTCTTTTCACTCTTTTAATCACACACAGACGGTGTAAACTAAGTCTGCGGAGGGACTTAGTCGCTTAGGTCGTGTTTTTTTATTTGTTTCTTTTGAGTCATGCATCGTTAACATCCATTTTCATTAAAAATGCATCTAGTTTGTAAGGATCATTCTTTTGCATATGCGTTTAGAATAACTTAGCTAATTGTATGAAATTTCAATTTAGGATTAAGTGCATTACAATCTAATCGGTTATTAATCACTTTTAAGTTCATTTTAAAATAGAAACACCATAGCTGAAAAGTCTCGCTTCTGGAAAGATCAATATGATTTTGGAACTTGCATTGTCACTTTTGAAGTAACTCCATAGATATTGAACTTAACTGAATCATTAATCTTCTCGATTAGAGGCACAAAATGCATAACTCGTGGGTTTTTTTCCATTTAGTTTTCTCATCTTTTTACATGGTACAGTTCTGGATAGGTTTAGATACTCTGGATCACTTGAAGGAATGGAGGCGGTGTGAGTTTGATGCTACTAGCTCTCTAAAAATGTGGTTGGACTTCTCCTTGAGGTTGTGGGTTACCCAAAGGATGTGTAGCTACTCTTAAACACAAGATTACCCTGCTTAATGTTTAAGATGATCACCGTAGATCACTTTATCCTGGTGATGGTCACTATTGTTTTGCTAAACATAGAAAACAGTGAGAAAGACACAAATTGCTGTAAAAGTTGTGACTGAAAAATTCCATGATCTCTGTTACAGCAGCTGAAGAAGTATGCTAGAAATCTTTACTTTCCTAAACCAGAAAGTTTTAGTAATTCTATTTAATCTTGGCCAATTCAAGTTCTTTGATTTACATCCTAATCTTTATTAAAAGTGATTCAATTTAAATGACTGATTAGATACCATAAAATAATTGAACCAGCACACTGGTTCCCTCTTGGTTTTGTTCTCCTCTTCCATAATTTTGGTGATGATCTGGATGGAATTGATTTGAGCTTTAGCTTGTGATCGAGTCATTGAGCCCTTGAATGCCTTAGTTGGGTGTTGTGTCAAATCCACTCCCACGTCCATGAGTTGCATCTGGTCCAGCTCCATTTCAGATCCCTTGTCCTTTGGTTCATCTTCTGGTGTCTTCATCACCTGACCACATGGTCTTGCTGGACTTGTTTGGTTCAGTATCGGTCACCTCCTTACAGCTGAGTTGGTTATCTGTGTATTTCCCATTCATGGTCACACCATCCTCTCCCTCTTTAAAAGGATTTGACCTTAAATCTATTTCATCTGCAACAAAAAGGGATCATGTCCAAAACATTAAAGGTTGAGCTAACATTGTACTTAGAGATCAGTCTGATATGCTTTCTTGTTAATTCTCCTTAACACTTTAAATGGAACATGTATTCGGGGCAGAAGCTTGGATTTCCTCTCATTTGGGAACCTCTCTTTCTTCGGGTGAATCCAGACAAGATCACCTGGTTGCAGCACTAACTCCTTTTTTCCTTTGTTCTTCTATATAGCATACACCTTTATACGCTTTCCAATGTTCCTTTTAATTTGTTCATGCAAAGATTTAACAAACTCGGTCTTCTACTTACCATCAAAGTTAACATGTTCTTTCAATGTTAAAGCAAAAAGGAGACAAATGATTAAAACCATAAACTATCTGAAATGGAGTAAGCTTTGTGGTAGAAGGTACAAATATACTATAATCAAACTCTACATGAGATAAACAATCCTCCTAATCTTAATGTTCTTTTTATTATAGCACGCAAGATTGAGTTGAGGGTCCTATTGACTGTCTCGGTTTGACCATCAGTTTGTGAGGGACATGTTGAAAACAACAATCTAGTTCCAAACTTTCTCCACAAAATCTTCCAAAAATGACTATGGAAATTAGAATATCTGTCGGACAAAATGGTCCTAGACATCTCATGCAATCAAACAATCTCTCTAAACAATAGATCAACAACTAAAATTGTATCATCTGTCTTATGGAAAGGAATAAAGTATGTCATCTTAGAGAACCTATCAACCACCACAAAAATACTATCTCTACATTTTCTAATTCTAGGTAGTCCTAAAAAAAAGTCCATATAGATGTCTACCTACGAATGATCAGGTAAAGGAAGTGTAGTGTACAAACCTGTAGGCTGCACCTTAGATCTGCTGTTCAACACCCCTTATAGGACCCACATGTTGATCTTTTGGAAATACATCCTTGTATTCTTGCAATAGACACTCACTTTCTCACGGAATATCCGACTCAAAGTTAGAAGATCTGGTTAGTAACTCCCTGCATACTAGTGATATCAGTGCTTATTGATCAAGCAAGGCATGTTTCAAATCAGTAGAAGTAGTAAACAGGCAGTGGCTACTTACCTATGGTGTTTCCTCCACAGGTTGGACCTTGGCTGGCGCCTTGGCTTCCTGTTTCCTTCGTTTGAGTTACATCTGATCTTGATGCACCTCCTGCGGAGTTAAGGGTAACAACATCATTTTGATTTTCCTTGTGAGCAAAGGGATGTCTGTTGGTAAAGACATCGTGCAATGTCCTCTTGTCATATTATCATGGGTGTCCCAACAAGATGTTACTGGCCTCCATGGTAACACATCACATAAGATCTCGTCGTGGTACCTTCTACTGGTCAATAGTAACTTCACATGCTCATTCACACTCATCTAACCCTCCTCATTAAGCCATTGCAGCAGATATGGTCTTCGGTGCTTGTGAGTAATGAGATTGAGTTTGTCCACCAGAGTTTGACTCGCCATATTTGTACATTTTCCTCCATCAGTGATTAGGGTGCACACTTTGTTGTGAGCTAGACACCTTGTATGGAACAAGTTCTCTCTTTGCTCATGTACCTTGAGCTGGGCGTTTAAGGTCCTTCTGGTAACCAACATCTCCCCTTGAGTAGGGTACTCCACGCTTTGATCAACTGACCCATCCTCTGGTTTATCATCTTCAGAGACAACCTCTCCATTGTCTAACATGATCATGAGCTTCTTGTTAGTGCATTCATTGGCATAATGCCCAAATCATTGGCATCTGAAGCACTTGACGTTTTTGGAACTAGTCAGTGTTGATGGTCCCATGCCCTTATCATCTCTGTTTGGTGGTGAAATTTGAGTCCCTTCTTTGGGCTTGATCAATAACTTGTCCTCTCTGGCATAGGGCAGTCTGGAAGCTGTTCCAAAAGGTGTCAGAGTGCTGCTTCTCCTTTTGTTTTGTTGCTCAATGAGAATGGCTATGTGCAGCAGTTCATCCATATCCTCATAATCTTAAAGTTCCAGCCAGTCCTAAATGTCTCTATGAGACCCCCTTGAAACCTAGCCATCGTGAATTCAATGGTTTTAGCTATCTCAGCCATGATCAGAAGTGTTTCCATCTCCTCGTAATAGTCCTCTACACTTTGTTCCTTGAGATAACCTTCTCAGCTTTTGGTGTCGGTCCTTGGCACAGTGAGTTGGCACAAAATGTTTCCTCATCATGGTTTTTATCTCAAACCATGATGCCATCTGATGCTCTCCACTGCGTCTCCTGGTAGTGGCAATATGTTCCCACCAATTTATGGCATACCTACTAAACTCAGTAGTTACAAGATTAACTTTCTTCTTCTCTAAATAGTGTTTTCTGTTGAACACCAACTTTTTCTTCTTCTCTCATTCTAGGTAAGCATCATGATCATTCTTTCCAGAGAATGGTAGGATCCTGAGTTTGAGACTTCCTAGGTTGTTTTCAGCCCTGGGTGGCATGTTGTTGAAGCGGTTAGCCCCTCCTGCTTGTGAGCCTGCTCCGCTATCATCTGAGGTATCAGATGGCTCCTGTTCAGCTTCCTGTCTAACACTTCTCCAAGCTCTCATCCGAGTTCTCCCAGCTATCATATATGCAGGAGGAACAACACCAGGAATAAAATCATTAGCTTGATTGGTTCTATTGAAATTTGCATGCAGCCTCCTAGTGATCTCAGCCATCATTGCCTCAAACTGAAGCTGGTTAAGATTGATGGTTTGGGTGGCTGGTTCCTCTCTAAGCTCATCATCATCTTTGTTTACCATGATTTCCTAAAACAACTTAACAAACAATTTAAAAAACCTTTTCTCTCTCACTCAGTTTTTCAGTGTTCAATAATCTTTGTTGTTCCTCAATTTCAATGAAAATCAAAGCAATGAGCTAAAGCCTACATGTGATCTAAGATAGGGAGATTGCAAGATTTTTTTCGCCAACTGATTAACCACACTTAACCTGATTTCTCTTAGGCTTTGTTCTTTATTTTCTTTTTTGTATTAATTTTTTCTTTGTTTTGTTTGTAAATCAAGAGTGGCTCAGTAAACTTAATAAATAGAAAGAGAAAAACGTGTTCGGTAAAAGTGAAAAACGAGTAGACTACACGAACCCTTAATCTTCAAGTGGCTCTAATACCACTTGGTGTAGTCTTGGATAAGCTTAGATACTCGGGATCACTTAAAGGAAGTGAGGCAGTATGAGTCAGAGACTACTAGCTCTCTGTAAACGTGGGTGGACTTCCCCTTGAGGCTGTGAGTTGCCCAAAGGATGTATAGGTAATCTTAAACACACGATAACCCTGATTAATGTTTAAGATAATCACGGTAGATCACTCTATCCTGGTGATGGTCATTGTTCTTTTGCTGAACAGAGAAAGTAGTGAGGAAGACACAAATTGTTGTAAAAGCTTTGATTGGAAAATTTGATTACCTCTGTTACAGCAGCTGAATTTTGCCTAAGTAGGCTAGAAAGCCCTAATTTGGTTTAGTAAACCTAGTAAACCAGAATGATTTAGTAATCCTAGTCCTAACTAAAGTTGGTCTAATTAAAGTTCATTGGCTTACTTCCTAATTCTGATTAAAAGTGGTTCAATAAAAATGACTAATTACAAACTATAAAATAAATGAAGCAACACTCTGGTTCACTCTTGGTTTTGTTCTCCTCTTCCATGATTTTGGTGATGGAATTGATTTGAGCTTTAGCCTGTGATCGAGACATTGGGCCCATGAATGCCTTAGTTGGGTGTTGTGTCTGATCCATTCCCACATCCATGAGTTGCATCTGGTCCAGCTCCATTTCTTGTCCCTTGTCCTCTGGTGTGTCTTCATCACCTGACCAGATGGTCTCGCTAGCCTTGTTTGGTTCAGTACCAGTCACCTCCTTACAGCTGAGCTGATCATCTGTGGCATGCCCATTCATGGCTACATCATTACCATTCTCTTTTAACTGAATAAATTCCACTCTTTGAATCTCAAACCAATATTTTGAAACCCCAAATATATTTGAGTGAGGTCTTTTTCTAAAATATGATTCATGTGTGAAATGGTCGAAGCCAAAAAACGACAATGGATTCATTTCTATTGGTTAGCTAGCAACAGTATTAGCTAGCAAGTTAAGAAGAAATTTTGGACAAATAGTCAAAAAGCGAACAAGGCGAGTATTTTTAAGAGTAAGAGATAAAAGTTGGTTACCAACCTATTGTGAGGGAATGGAAAAACAAAAAGAGAATTATAATATGGTGAACTATAGGCTAAGTATTAAAATAAGTGTTGTTGGAGATAATCTTTTTTAGTCAATTTTAAGTATTTCAAATTGAATCATAAAAAAGAAAAAAAAATCATACTTGGCCTAATTGAAGCATTTTGGTAGTTTTGAGTGGGGGTAGAGTATAGAGATGAGCCCTTTGTATGCATGAATTGTTCTTTGCATGAGCTGTTTTACATAATCTCAAACATATTAGTTTTGAGTGATAATTACCTAAGAAATTTTAAGCCAAAAGAAATACTTTTTTCACTCTGCTCAGACCGTTTCTTCATCCTTAGACCGATCGAGATTTTTTTGATTTCCCCTTAGTGAGACTTCACCTAAATACTTGCTAATGATAATAAGGTGATCCTTTGAATTTGATTTTGTTAGCTCCATAGATTGTTGAAATTGAGTAGTTATGGTAAAGTACAAGGAGTATTTGTTTAATTACATGATGGTAACCGTTTTCAGTACTTGCATTTCTTTATTGGTTTGACACTTCACGTTTGTAAATTTTTCTTTCCAGGTTCTGTTCCTTCGGTATTTTCTTGAGGACAAGCAAATGACATATCCAGAGGAGTTGACATCTCATGATTTACTAGGATTTAGGCTAGGTTTTGCATCATATTCCCTCATTTAAATTTCATATTAGTGTGTTTAGGTTTGCAATTTGCATACATGCTGCATTATCAGGTGTGGCATGGTAGTACTATAAATTGGAGGAAAAATGGACTAAAACCCGAAGTTGTGCTCAAAGGAGTCAGAGAAGACCAGAGAGATAGAAAGAAGCCGTCTGGAGCGTTAAACGGGTTGCTAACCCATTACCAAGAGATGACCTAGCATTTTAATGATTTAGAAGGATCAGCGCCAGATGCCTTAGGGTTGACCTCGTTTCCCTTCCTTATTTACCTATAAAAACCATAATATTTTACCTAGTTAGAGATAACTTTTAATTTTGCAGCCTTTAATTATCTTATAGTCGTCTTTTATTCTAATTTTTCATATTACTTTTGTAAGACTCTTCTAAAGAATTTATTCAGCAATTTTATTTTGATAATTTGTTCTTGTTATTCACTAAGTTGTATACGATTTTCAATTCTTAATTTTTCTTGTAATCTAAAGTTTAGTGAATTATCAACATAAAATTATAGCTTTTGGGTTAGGTAGGTATGATGTTTTTTGAAAAATGATGATTGTTTAGAGCTCCAAATCCTTGCTTCCATCGAGCCTAGAGACGCTTAATGACAGATTCATTTTGGCCACTTCATTCTGGTTCATAAGCCCAAATATACCTTAACAGGATGTTTGTTACAGTTGAACACTATAAGTATGGGCTTTGCTAAACCTGCTCAACCGGAGTTTGCCTCAAGTTGCTTAGTTATTTAGAAAAAAACACTGTCTTAATGCTCATTACCCATCAAATTTCAAAACGGAAATTTGGTGCTTTATTGGTGGCTAATGAAGTGGTTTTTACCATGGAAATAGACTAACTATATTAGAGTTCTTTCACCAGTGGGCTGAACTTAATGAGCCTATAAACATGAGTTAATATAATCTTTTAAAACATCTAACCAATTAGCTAAGCTTAAATGCTTATTTATTCTTGAAAAATCAAAAAACCGATTTCATACTTTTAGTTTACTTCCTGTTCATTTTATTCTACTAAGTTATGCTACTCATCATCTATTTATTTTTTAATTCGTATTTAGTTAGTTTCTGCAAATTAGGTCAAACTTGACAACCAGTTACCAATCTATTATCAACTTGATTTCGCCTAGATTAAATGGAAACTTGTATTCCTAGTGTTTGAATAAACCCCAGAGTGGATTGATATCTTAGTACTACAATGTCACTTAAATATTGATATAAAAACAAACTTATCACATATCTTATTTTATTTTATTTTTTGTTTCCTTACGGCTGTTATGTTAGCCTACCACTGTCGTCACTTCTTTTAGGAATTTTTTTCTTTGCTAAATGCTCAGGGCCATGTGGGAATAGACTGTGCTACTCTTGATTTTTGATCCGTGTCCAGACTCTGTAGGGATTTCACATTCCCCATGTTTCCTGACAAGTGTTCCTCCGATATAACCGCTAATCTCCATATGACATGATGTAAGATTGGAATCACTCCAGTCCTAAGATCACTTAATGATCAGATGATTCCAAGTTTGTGCTTGCGGAAGATGGAAGATGGGAGGGATGAGGGTGGAAGATCGATTGACTCTCTCAATCAATAGGCTGATTGAATCTCTCAATCCTTGGAGAACTAGACTTGCTTGAATCACACAAACAAACCAAACTCTATAATCTAAATAATCAAATGAATCACTCAAATGAAAACAAAGACACATGAATTTAAAGACACACTTTGAAAAAGAAAAAAATTATCTTTTGTTTATAAACTTAGTTGATTGAAAGGTGATTTGTACAATGGATGAAATGAGCTTTATATAGAGCTCTTACATGGATACAAGGATGTCATAGAAGGTGTAAAACAAGAAAGAAATCAAAGAATTGAATACAATAGCTGTTTTGGACAATATTGAGCAAACTGGTCATTAATATGAAAAGTGAAGCTTCTCTTGTATATGGACAGCTTAAGGGGATATGTGAGCTTCTCTGGAATATTCTGGTCATCATAGAAGTTTCACAAAAAGCAGAAGTAAAGAATATCTAACCGTTGAAAAGTTATGGCAGCACCAAGTGTGAACGCGACCATATAAGGAAAGTGTGAGCACAAAGAGATCCGCCTGATCTTGTGTATGCTGGTGCATGGTAAGATGATAAATGGACCTTCTGGATGGTTTTATTTGTCTATTGAAGGCTTAGATATCTCTCATGGTCGCCAAGTATGAGTTTGAAGCTTCTTAAATCTGTGATCTTCCAAATAAGGCAAGTCGGGTATCTCCTGGTTTAGAAGTTGAATAACTTTTAAACCATAATTAATTTTGGCATGAATCTAATTATACGTGCACCTATGGTGGGTTAGGTTTCCATAACAAGTTGGTTTAAAACTTGGTTCATCGTGGTTTGATTGGAATCCTTCAATTAGTATCCACTAGTCTCTCTCGGTTTCCTTGAAAAACCTCTGAATTAAGACTTGAATATCATTTTCATGTAGTACTCTTTTGAACCTATTCTTATTCTCAGTTATTCCTTTATGAGCTATAACAGGTTGATTCGCAGCTTAACTCCTCTTTGTTGGGTTTATATGCTCCAAGAAACGCCCAGATTGGTTCTCTCCAATGATCTTGGTTCTCTGTTTCTCTTGTGACCTTGTGGGCTTGTGGATAATGAGAGATTTTGAGCAAGCCTTATTCGTCATGCACATTAGAGGTATTGCATCCTTAAAACTTCTTTCGAAAAACCCATTGGGACAAAACCGAGAGTAAGAAAAAAAGTACAATTCTCTAACATGTCTTTTATGAATCTTAGTCAACCTTTTGGTGGAATCTTTATGCTCCTTGGTTGATCTTGACTTTATTTCCTCATCATACTCTCTCTCTTGAAAAGGTTTTGACCTCGAAACTTTATAATCTGCAGCGAGAGAAAGCCAGTTAACTTTTATTCTCCTTTGAGAGTTTAGAGTCTTACCTTGGTATTGTTGTGGCTTGGTAGCATATGGTGCATCAGGGGGCTCTCCTTTCATCAGATAAGATAGGATCACGCCTCTTCTTTGGTATGGTATAACTTATTTGCGTTTTACCTCCTTAATACCTGGAATGATCTCAACACTTTGGACAAGAAACAAGTGTATCATGGGTTCTTTACAAAAGCATAAACTTGTAAAATCTAATTCCTTAGCACTAGTTATAGCAAAATTTACTTTGAATTGTGGTTTTAAACAAATTGTTTTCTCATGGTCTTTTATGTTTAATAAACTCTTCAATATAGATGTAGCATCATGAGAAACAAATGGGATCAAAGAGAGACTTACATGTCTAACACTTTTAGTGTCGTTAGCATGGTCTAGTGGTTCCTGTTTGAGGCTTTCTTTTTCTCTAGTACTTTGATCAGCCTCGTGTTTGAGTGTTATAGCTGATAGTGGTGCTACTCCAATATGGCAAGGGTGTGTAGCCTCTCTTCCTTGTCTTCTCTTTGGTCCATTTCTTCATTGATCTTCATAATAATTGGCTCTGGTCTTTGATCATTTGGGATGGCAATAGCTTGTAACTTTTCCTCTTTATCCATCTCTTCTAGCCCTGTATCAAATCTTTTTGACAAAGACAAGTGCATTATACTAGCATTGGGAATTGGAAGCTCAGAATAAAATAGACTATCACCTTCTTTAGATTTCTCTGTTTTCTCTTCTGTTGAAGTTTTTTTCAATAATTTCTTAAGGGGACAATTTGCAGCAAAGTGTCCTCTCTTGTGGCACTTATAACATGTTGGCTCTTTAGAATTCCAAAGATTAGAAAACTTACCTTGGGTAGGTGTGCCTTGTGACTTTGGTAAGACATTAGAACTGGATGTGGCTCTTGGGATGCAACTTTGGATTCTTCTGCTCTCACATGCTTAACTTTAAGACTTGGCTTTTGCTTTATTGTTTCCTCCTTCAGTTGCAAAGTCTTTTTAATATGTAGCCACGTCTCATGTTGTTCTGGTGTAAGTATGAAGACAGGTGATGTAGACGTCACTCTTGTGGGTGTGTCTTGGTGCTTTTCTACAAATTATTTATGCATTTGTGCCTTGAGGTCTTTCCAATCTAGCACTGGCTTCTTGTAGATGGTTGGATCACTTTCCTTTAGCCACCATTCATAAGCTTTTTCTGTGAATGCTAGCTTCTTTTCCTTTGGGATTTTGTTAATTTATAACCACTCCTCCATATTTTCTTCCAATTGCAAGTACACTTCAGGGTCTTTACGAGTTCCTGAAAAGACTACGGACCTACTTCTTTTCTTGACTTGCTTCTTTGGACTGATTGGCTTTGAGTAAGCTTGTACTTTATATGAAACAACTCCATAGCTGCTGAACTTCTCTGCCTTTTTGGGAGGTTGATAATCTTCGTAATAATTCTCCTCTGAATCTTCTTTGTACCATGGTGTATTTGAGAAGCTTCTATGGTAACCTGGCGGTTCTGGTTCATCTCTTCATGGTGCGGCTCTTCTTTGTACGTTTTATATCCCAGCCGTGAGTCTTCTTCACATCCTTCCTTTGCTTCTTCTCTAGTCCATTCCACGGAGCATGTATCATCTTGATACTAGTCTGGTGGTTTTGGCTCTGGATCTCCATCGTTTGGATCATCCTCATATTATTCTTCATCGTATAAGAAGTTGTCTTCTGCCCATTAATCATCTTCATACTCTTCTTCCTCGAGCAATGCTTGTACCTCATGTTCCCAATTATCTTCTCCTTCTTCTTCCATTTATTTTCGTTTTTTTTCCTTGCACAAGTAAGAGAGAAAAGTATATCAATTATAAATGACAATAGAAGTCAATTGTATTAATTGGATTATAATGTATCAAACTCTCAAAGGATAAGAAAATATGCCTTTTTACACGATTTTATTGACACATTCGAATATAGAACTAAAATAGTTGGCAATCAACTTTTTTCCTTTTTCTATAAATGTGCAAATAAGTGCAGCAGGTTTTCTGTATCTAATGAATAATTATAGTTAGGCAATTTCCGTTTCCAAAGACAAGTATTAATATGGAAGTTAACTTATATGCAGCAAACTTATGGGAAATTTCGATTTTTAAGAATAAAATGGCAATATAACTCTTATTTTTTATATATGAATGAACAAGCAATAAAACCAACTAAAAAACAACCTAAACAAGATGCAAAGACAAACTTACTAGCAAAGAAACAAAAACAATTTTTTATGAATTTTTTTTTTTGGTTTTATGGAATGAAACAAAAATAAATTAAACTAACAAGTAAACATGAATGATTATTATGTTTTTTTTTTCAATTTATAGAATGAAACAAACAAGAACAAACAAAAATTAAATCAAAAAAATATTTTTGTGGTTTTTTTAATTTATAGAATGAAATTTTTATAGTTTTTCTTTCTGAATTCAAAGTAAATAATTCTAACAACTTAACACTTTATTTATTTAAAAGAACATTTTTTATGGATTTAGGTTTTAAGGAAAACAATTAAAATGACAATAAAATATAATGAATTCAAGCAAATATATATGGATTTTTTGTTTATAATCAAGAACAAAACAAAAACAATAAATAGAAACAATTTTTATGGGTTTTCAATTTTATAGAAACATAAACATGAGAGAAATTAGAAGATAAAGGTTGGATAGACACAACCTTGGAGATAAGAGCTTTAAGCTCTGATACCATATGATGTAAGATTGGAATCACTCCAGTCCTAAGATCACGTGATGATCAGATGATTCCAAGCTTGTGCTTGCGGAAGATGGAAGATGGTAGGGATGAGGTTGGAAAGGCGATTGACTATCTCAATCGGTGGACTGATTGATTCTCTCAATCCTTGGAGAACTAGACTTGCTTGAATCACACAAACAAACCTAACTTTATAATCTAAATAATCAAATGAATCACTCAAATGAAACTAAATACACACTTTGAAGAAGAAAAGAATTATCTTTTGTTTATAAACTTAGTTGATTGAAAGGTGATTTGTACAATGGATGAAATGAGCTTTATATAGAGCTCTTACATGGATACAAGGACGTCCTAGAAGGTGTAAAACAAGAAAGAAATCAATTATTAATACAATAGCTGTTTTGGATAATATTGAGCAAATTGGTCATTAATATGAAAAGTGAAGCTTCTCTTGTATCTGGACGGCTTAAGGGGATATGTGAGCTTCTCTGGAATATTCTGGTCTTCATAGAAGTTGCCCAAAAAGCAGAAGTAAATAATATCTAACCTTAGGAAAGTTATGGCAGCACCAAGTGTGAACGCGGCCATATAAGAAAAGTGTGAGCATAAAGAGATCCGCCTGATCTTGTGTATGCTGGTGCATTGTAAGATGATAAATGGCTCATCTGGATGGTTTGATGTGTCTCTTGAAGGCTTATATATCTCTCCTGGTCGCCAAGTATGAGTTTGAAGCTTCTTAAATCTGTGAGGTTCCACCTTGTTTAGAAGTTGAATAACTTTTAAACCATAATTGATTTTGGCATAAATCCAATTCGCTGTGCACCTATGGTGGATTAGGTTTCCATAAAAAGTTGGTTTAAAACTTTCTTCATCCTGGTTTGATTGAAATCCTTCAATTAGTATCCACTGGTCTCTTTCGGTTTCCTTGAGAAACCTCCGAATTAAGACTTGAATATCTTTTTCATGCAGTACTCTTTCGAACCAATTCTTATTCTCAGTTATTTCTTGATGAGCTAAGTTTCTATAACAGGTTGATTCGTAGCTTAAATCCTCTTGTTTGGGTTTATATGCTCCAAGAAAGACACATATGTCTTTGATACGCCCATATTGGTTCTCTCCAATGATCTTGGTTCTTTGTTTCTCTTGTGGCCTTGTGGGCTTGTGGATAATGAGAGATTTTTGAACAAGCCTAATTCGCCATGCACATTAGAGGTGTTGCCTCGTTAAAACCTATTTCAGAAAACCCATTTGGACAAACCGAGAGTAGGAAAAAAGTACAATTCCCTAACATGTCTTTTATGAATCTTAGTCAACCTTTTGGTGGAATCTTCATGCTCCTTGGTTGGTCTTGACTTGATGTCCTCATCATGTGAGCCACGTCTTTTTATCTCCTTTTACCTCGAGACCTGCTACGCTTCATCTTTTAGAAGAGTCTCACTTGACTCCGCTTGTTTTCTCAGAAGAGTCATTTATGATGCGTCATAATGTCACATCTTTTTGGTGTGTGTCTTGAGATAAAATATTTGCAACAAAATTTTGGAATTAAAATCTACCCCATCAAGATTAGCGGCTAAAAATACCTAAGTATCAAGAGTTTCTATACTTAAGATATTCCATACTTGGATGAAGGTTCAATGGAAAGTTCGTATGGATGAAATCCAAGGAAGAGAAAGGCTCGGTTTAATTGAGGTTTCTCACGGCTCGGGTGTTATCTCCATTTTTTCCCTGAGAGAAATGCTTCTTTGCATTCCCAAGCAGCACGATGTTATCCTGTCTCGAGCCAATCCCTCCACATATTTCCCCCGAGCCAATCCACCTTACCATATGTCCCCTAGTTTATTCCATGCTCACAAACCAGTAAGACACCATGGTTCCTGAGTCGACTATGTGGAGAGAATTTTTTCAATCGGAAACGTCCTGCATGACCTGAGCCATTGCTGACCTCCTGTCCCAAAGACGATGAGAAAAGGAGGACATCGAAGCGACTGCTTGCCTTCTGGACCCAAGCCGATGAACGGAAAGACATCCCAAATCTGTTTTTTGCATCCTGTCCCGAGCCAGTTTTTTCAGCATTTCCCCTAGCCATTATGTTGCCAGTCCATCATGAGCCGATGAGCATATCCCATGACTGATTGTCTTGCCTTGTCAACGAGCCAATGCAAACCCCTCCAGGATGGACCCAAGCCGATTGAATCTTTTATGTTGCCTCCAAATTTCATTTGAGACATTGTATTATTTAGATAAATGAAAGAATATGAGATTAAGAGATTTCTAGAATTTTAGAATGAGAGAATGAGAGATTAGAGAAGAATGAAAATAATAGTTTTTTAAGTTACAAATGAGGAGAGATATAGTTATTTATACTAATCTAGTCTAGGCTTGTTTGGATACAAAGATTGCCTTATATATGAATGGCTACAAGGATATCATAATACTAAAACACAAACAAGCCTTAGACACTCTCCTTAGACTTCGACACACACGCCTTTACACTGGTATTAAAGGCTTTCTTCCTTCATCATTTCTTCTTTATTCCAACACTCCCCCTCAAGCTTAAGACATGAAGAATGCCTAAGCTTACAACCATGAAACATTACCTCATTAAAAACCTAAAAAAGGAAAAACCAATTGGGACAAAACCTTTTTTAGGAAAAAATAGTATAACACTCCATGTTGGGATCATTGTTGTGGAATGGTCATAAGGCCAAGCCTTGGATAGATGGAGGCGTCATTCTTCAGAGTGGTTGTCTTGGTGAACACATCAGCTAGTTGATCCTCACTTCTTGTATAGCAAGGCAAGATGATTCCTTTCCCAATAGCTTCTCTTACTTTGTGGCAGTCTACTTCTATATGCTTGGTCCTTTCATGAAACACAGAGTTGGATGCAATGTGTATAGCAGCCTGATTGTCACAATGGATGGTGATAGGTTCATCACACCTCACGGCTCGATCCTCAAGAATTTGCTTCAGCCAACTGCATTCAGTTGTAAGCTTCCTCATGGCTCTATATTCTGATTCTGCACTAGAGCATGACACCACCTTTTGCTTCTTAGTTTTCCAAGTCACAAGGTTCCTTCCTATGAAAGTACAATAATCTGTGTTACTTCTCCTATCCTCCCTATCTCCTGCCCAATCTGCATCACAATAACCAACCACATTTGTGTATCTATTGCAATCCATCCATATACCTTGTTCATGAGTGCCTTTTAGATATCTCAAAATTCGGTTTGTCATCTCCCAATGTCTCATTTTTGGACCTTGCATGTGTTAAGATACCTGGTTCACAGAAAAACATAAATCTGGTCTAGTGATGGTTAGATAAATAAGCTTACCAACCACTTTCCTATAGAGCTTAAGATCATGAAAATCAATTTCCTCCTCTAGCTCCCCCTTAGTTCCGATTTTATAATCTTCTTCTAAGGGTGTTTTGGCTGGTTTAGCTTCCATCATACCTTTAGAGGTTAGTAAATCTACAACATATTTCCTTTGAGATAAAAAGAGACCTTCCTTGAACCTACACACTTCAATTCTTAAGAAGTATTTAAGTTCTCCTAGGTCCTTGATATCAAAGATACTCTTTAAGTATTCTTTTGTATATGCAATACCAACACTATCACTACCAGATATGATTATATCATCAACATAAATAAGAATTACAACAATACCTTCCTTACTCTTTAGTGTAAAAAGAGTATGTTCAACTTCAGATCTTTTAAAGCCTTTATCCATCAAGGTTACACTTAGCTTGTGGTACCAAGCTCTTGGAGATTGTTTAAGGTCACAGATGGCCTTCCTCAGCCTGAGTATGTTGTCGGCTCCTACCTCTTCCTCTAGACATGGTGGAGGTGACATGTATACCACTTCTTCTAGTTCACCTTGTAAGAAAGCATTCTTAACATCCATTTGCCATAACTCCCAATCAAGGTTAGAAGCAAGTGAAAAAACAACATTAACAGAATGAAGCTTAGTTACAGGTGTATCCCTATAATCTTCACCATATGTCTGAGTAAAACCTCTAGCCACCAACCTAACTTTATATCTATCAATTTCACCATTGCTTTTGTATTTAATGGTAAACATTCACTTAGAACTTACAGCCCTTTTTCCTTTAGGTAAGGTGGCTGGAGTCTTGTTGGACATGAGTAGATGCTTCTCCCCCCCCCATGTTCAAGAGGAGAAAGGCCAGGAGATCTAAAAGGCAGGTCATGCCGTGGCCTGGATGGTCCAGCTGGAGTGGAAGGCCGCGGTTCAACCGGATGTGCCATTACTGGGCTGGGGTCGGGTGCTGCATGTGCAGGTGGCTGGGATGAGGTGGCCGTGGGCTGAGGATGAGGAGAGACTATGCCAATCCTCCCCAAGAGTCTCCTCAAGTTCTCAGCTTGGTCTAATCTTGTTGTGGAGATGTCTTTGAATTGATCCCAAGTTCCTTCTTCATTTTGATTCTTGGAATTTGACATCTCTGGATACTAAGATTCTTCTAATCTTTGGATCATAGCATTTGTATCCTTTCTGGGTACAGGAATACCCAATGAACATAGCTTTGGTACTCATTGGTTCCAACTTGTTCCTTAGCTCTCTTAAACTAATACAAAACAAACACAACCAAAAACTCTTAAGAGGTCAATGTTAGGTCTAGTTTTGTTTAGTACCTCAAATGAAGACAAGTCATCTAGAACTTTTGTAGTAGTCCTATTATCAAGTAGCATGCAACTACAAGAGCATCCCCCCCCCCAAAATCTTTTGGGCACTTTCATGTGGAACACCATTGTTCTCATAACTTCCATCAAATGCCTATTCTTCCTTTCAGCCACTCCATTTTGTTGTGGAGTGTAAGGGCAGCTGGTTTGATGTTCAATTTCATGCTTGCCCAAGTGTTTTTGAAGTCTGGTGCTAGTGTATTCTCCTCCATTATTTGTTCTAAAGCATTTAATACTTGCATTGTATAGGTTAGTAACATATGCTTGAAAGTTTAAAAATGCATCAAATACTCTATCTTTAGAACTAAGCAAAGTGACCCAAGTATATTTAGACTTCTCATCAATAAATATCACAAAATACTTATGGTTTTCTCTAGATGGGAATGAAGATGTCCAAACATCATAATGCACCAACTCAAAACAATTATCATTAGTATGCAAAGATTTCTCAAAAACAGTTTTGCAATGCTTTCCAAGTATACAAGAATCACACATATCCTTTGGCATTTTTAAACCAGGAACAATCAGTTCAAGTGCTCTAGGATGAGGATGTCCTAATCTAGCATACCAAAGATCAGAATCATCACTAAAAGAAATGGTACTAGCAGCCGCTTCTAACCCACTAGCATTAGTCATATCTTCAAGCACATACAAATCATTTCTTGTAGTT
Source organism: Streptanthus diversifolius (assembly GCA_039880935.1). NCBI lineage: Eukaryota > Viridiplantae > Streptophyta > Magnoliopsida > Brassicales > Brassicaceae > Streptanthus > Streptanthus diversifolius. Next base: position 12,851,946 of record JAXGFM010000012.1, on the reverse strand, counting down.
CCTTGTCCAAATCTCCTACTAGTCTCAATATCCTGAAAGTATAAATCATTAAGACCAAAGATAGCTTGATAATTTAAATCAGTAGTGAATCTTTTAACTGAAAGCAAATTAGAAGTAAAATAATGCATGTAAAAGACTTTAGATTCTTTATCAAACAACTTAAGTTTTCCTATGTCTTTAATTGGTACTTTAATTCTATTAGCAATGACAACATTACCTAAGGCAGGTTCTATATTATCTAGCAATCCTAGATCACTAATCATATGGTGAGAAGCACCAGAATCAACAACCAATGATTTAGAGGCATTAGGAGTAAAAGAAGTTTGAAAAGAAGCATGAAAAATTTTACCCAACACATTACCATTCGTAATTGCTTTGATAAGAGCTTCTATATCTGATTTTGTCACAAATTCAAATGTTGAAGACACGGAACTAGTTGGGGTTGAGTGAAGAAAGGAGCTGGTACACGCCTTTGAAAGAGGCTGGTACACGCCATGGCCGGGAGCTTGTAGTTGCGTGTAGCCGGCTGTGGGCTGTTGTGGCCGAGGAGCTCAGGTTGGATTCAGCTCAGGATGGAGTACCCAACACTCCTTCTTTGTATGGCCACTCCTTTTGCAATTGTCACAAGTTTGTCTCCTCTTCCTAGATTCATTTGTTGTTGTTGATTTGAAGAAGCTCTTGTGTGCAGCCACCAATTCAGCCTTGTTGCCAAATAGTCCATGGGATCCTTGCTCTTTTTGGATTTGAACACAAACATCTTCCAAGCTAGGAAGCTTATCAGACCTGAGAATATGCTTAATAAGATCTGAGTAAGCAGTTTTAAGAGTTAAAAGTAACTCAAACACCTTCTCTTGTTCTTTCTTTTCAAGGAGAACAATTGGGTCAATGGTGGTTGGCCTTATGATAAACCCACATTTTAGTAGTTTTAATAGATCATTTTGTACATAACTTTCATGAATCGACAATTAGATTTCACATTTTAGGATACATTTAGGTTCATATGCATTAGAACTCTAGGATGTTTTCCACTTTTTGTTTTTCAGAGGATACAAAGCAAGTTAGGAATGTTTTCGGAGTCTATGAAGTCACAGGTGGCTGATACAACGATGCGAGAATGATCAGAACGTGTCAATAGGATGAATGCACCCAAATGATGATCGAACCTATACACCTCTTTATGTGAAGAAATCGATCGATCTCAGTTTGAAACGATCGATCGAACGTTTATGTGATCGTGATTGCGTGAATCTCCAAGACCGACCAGAAGGAGAGAAGAACGACCGAGCAAGTTTAGATCGATCGATATCCGTCAAGATCGATCTATCTACCAGCCCAAAATGTCTACGACGGATTTAAGGATCGATCGATCCCTTTGTCCGATCGATCGATCCCGTAAATAACTCATTTTTTATGTCGTTTTAGTTTAATAAATCAGGTTTTGAGAACCTATAAATAGGTTGCTTTAAGGAAAACCTAGGGCACGTTTTATTCAGCCTCCAAGAGAGAAAAAAGTGAGCAAGAACCCTAAGTCTTTCTTCAACAATCTATGGTGTTTAGTAAGACAATTTTAGATTTATTTCATTAAGGATTTTGTATTTTCTTCTATCTCTGCAATCAAAATATGTTTTCCACATCTTTTATTGTTTTCTCTGCAATTTTTGTCATGTCTGAGTAGATTCTTAGATTCAGCGATGGATAGGATATATGATTAGGGGAATTGAGATCATGAGATGATATTTAGGTCTAGGATTGTGTAATTCATCACTATTAGATGTGTTTAATGCTAGGTTGATCTTGGAAGAGTCAATTTAAGGTTTATTGAATTCATCCCTTGGAAAAAGGATAGTGAATTCATAGGATAATTCGATTGGTGAATCTTATGATTATAGCCTGCGGAAGTAGTTGTCTAGAGAATTTGATGAAAATTGAGATGAATCTTAATGTTTATTTAGTTTTAGGGTTTGCAATGGGAATTGATCAAATTTAGTTCTAAGCATAGGGGTTTTTACATGGGAATGTATTAACCTGTTCATATTCTCATTGTTTGGAAATGCAAATTACACATTCACGAATTGAATTCAAATCTCGATCTCACCCCTATTCATTCTAATGCCTAATCCATGGTTGAATTGTCTTCTCCATTAATACATTCTTAGTTTAATTCATTCGCTATCTTATTTACTTTGTCTTAAATTAGTTTAAATTTATATCGTTCCATTCGCAATCAAATCTTAAATCTCTTAGTTTAGATAAAAATTTCTATAATCTATTGCGTTACAAATCTTCCATGAGGATCGATCCCGTTTATACTACAAGAGACATAACTTTGCACTTGCAGTCACTAACTCGGGTTAACTCTTAAGATTACTTCTTAGTACTCTCAAGTGAAACTCGTGGAGATTAATAAATCTCTATCAAGTTTTTGGTGCCGTTGCCGGGGAAACAATTTAGCCAATAGAATAAAGAAGTTTTCTAAGACTAAGATTGTTACGTTTACTACATTCCTCTTGTCGCTGACTTAGACTCGAGAATATTTATGTTTTGCAGGTTTATGAATTTGAGAAGTAAATGACAAAAAAACTTGCAACCACTGATTCACGAGATAGGACACTTTGAGAGAGGAAACCGTTTGAGAACTCTAAGAGAAAGACTGGAACAATCTCCCAATCCGAACATGGATGATCACAGAGGAGAAGCTCCACATTTCCAACCAGAAGAATACCAAGGACATAGGTTAGGCGCAATGCCTATTCCACAAGTGGACGCGAAGGCTCCTCGCAAGAGCACTGGAGCTTTCGATGAGCCTGGTGAAAGGACCATCAGTCTTGGCATTCCAACACCAACTATTGCCAACAACAACTATGAACTCAAAACGAGGATCAAAATGGTGCAAGGCTTGAAGTTCTATGGCCTGCCTAGTGAGAACCCACTTCATCACCTGGATGATTTTGAGAGGCTCTGCAGGACAGTCAAGATAAATGGATTTCCTCATGATGCAATTAAGATGATGCTATTCACATTCTCATTGGGAGACAGAGCTGCTCAATTGGAACACAATGTGCCTTCAGAATTGGTTTCTACATGGGCTTTGTGCAAGAACGAATTCACAAATAAATTATTTCCCAAGCAGAAGACGGCTAAGATCAAGAATGACATCACTACCTTCTGACAGGGACCAAATGAGTCATTCTATGAAGCCTGGAATCGTCTGAAGGGATACACCAGAGCATGTCCTCATCATGGCGTGGAGAAAGATGCACTGCTGGGAATTTTTCATGGAAGAGTTCATGAGAAGTTCATAATAGCTCTAGACACAGCGAGCTATGGGAGTTTTGCTAACTTGGATGTTGATCAAGGAGAGCAGTTGATTTAGAACTTAGCTCAAAGTAACCAATGCTACAGTGAGGACTATGATAGGTCATCAAGGAGTGTGAAGCTGGAGGATCAGAAGCTTAAGGAGATCAACGAAAAGCTTGATAGACTGGACAAGGTTCTGCACTTGAACCAGAGACAAGTCCACTTTGTGGATCAACAAGATGCCTACCAACCAGACTATTAAGACCCTACAATGGAGGACTTGGAGGGAACCCCTGAAGAAGTTAGTTATGTAGGAAATCAGGGAGGTTATCAGTATAAGCCTTACAACAACAACATGTCCTACAGGAGCCAGAATGTGGAGAACCCACAAGTCCAGGTCTACCCACCGATCCTGAAGCAGCAAGGACAGGGATATCAGAATCAAGGTCAGAGCTATTAGTCCAAGCAACCGAACCAGCAAGGACAATGCAACATCCAACCTAGACCTTTCAACCAACAAGGTCAAGGGAACTTCCAGAGGAACAACTACAGCAACCAAGGAAGCTATCAAGGGCAAATGAATAATCAATCCAAAGGTTTCTCAAACTTTGGCAACCAAGCTTCTTCAAACAACAATTATGTTCCAAGACCACAACTCAGCCACTTCCAACATAGGGGAGGTAATTCGAATCAACCTCCTCAGGATGATGAAGTGAAGAACATGCTGAAGCAACTGCTGGAAGGACAAGGGGGAACAAAGAAGGAGATAGTCCAGATGAAAGCTTGTTACAATGATCTGAACTCTAAGTTTGAAGGACTTGCGACTCATGTGAAAGGGCTGGAAAATCAGATTGCTCAGGTGGCTTCATCCTCAAGAAGCAATGGAAAAGGGGTTCTACCTGAACATTCTGAACCTAATCCTAAGGAGTACTGCAAGGCCATAACATTGAAAAGTGGAAAGGAATTGCCAAGTGGAAGAGCAACAGGGAAGAAATCGGAGTTGGATGACACACCTACTGAGACAGCATCAGAGGAGATAGCTGGTGAAGAGGTTGAAGAAGATTCTCCTGCTAAAAAGAGCATCGCTGTGAATGCTAAAGCTGACAGAAGCAAAGCTACAGGGGAGACAACTAATTTTGTGCTCCCACCTTATGAGTCAAAACTTTCATTCCCTGGAAGATTCAAGAAACAAATCCTAGACAAGCAGTTTGAGAAGTTCAAGAAGTTGCTGGGAACAGTTCAAGTCACAATGCCACTTATGGATCTTGTTCTAGACTGTCCGATTTATAACAAGCTTCTTAAAGACATTGTGACCAAGAAGAAAACACTGGAGGAAGCTATGGTACAAATTAATCATGAGTGCAGCGCAATAATTCAGAACAACCTGCCTAGAAAGCTCAAGGACCCTGAAAGCTTTACATTGCCTTGCTCTATTGGACCTCTAAGCTTTGAGAAATGTCAGGTTGATTTGGGAGCAAGTGTTAGTCTAATGCCACTGTGGTGCGCCCCTGGTTGATTAAAACCTAAGGATCGACTTGAAGGATGAAGGGAAGGAGGTTACTAACTCTCCTTTAGAGGCGGCTTTGAAGGGGAAGGTTAAGAAGGCTACTAGCACTTCTCAGCGGATTGTTGGGTGGATGGATGGAGGCTACTAGCTCTCCTAGGTTAGCGTGAATGAAGGGATTGTTTTTGATTCCACTAGCACAGGATCACCCTGCAAAGAGCTATGGAATATCACAGTAGATTACTCTACTCTTTAGTGATTAAGGGTCAATGTTCTTAGGCTGAACAGAGAAAGCAAGAAGCAAAAGTGCTCTAAGTATTGATATTAATTTCGTTGGTTATTTACAAGAGGGGGGGTGAAGCCTTTTTATAGGCAGAAAAACCCTATCTAAATTGTGTCTACAAAATAAAATCCTAACTAATTTCCCTGATTTAGTCTAACAAGAATATCTATTATTTATGATTTAATTTAATGCCAAAGATATCTATCCAAACCCTATCTAAATTGTGTCTACAAAATAAAATCCTAACTAATTTCCCTGATTTAGTCTAACAATAATATCTACTATTTTTAATTTAATGCCAAAAGATATATCCTAATCTTTTGGTTTAAATTAAGTGACTATTGATAAACCAATAAATTAAACTAAACCATCCTAATTGGTTTACTGTCTTTGGGCTTTCTCTTCCTTCTTAGACAGGCCAAAATCACTTGCATAATGGTTTTTCTTTGGGTATTAACTCTGGGCCTGATTATTGGACTAAACCACAATTCCATGTATTCTTGGACCTGGACTTGGGCTGTATCTTCTTCTCCTCTATTTTGCAGATCCTTGGGCCGTTGGAATGGATGGGTCGGGTCTGGGTCGCGACTGGGTTGGGTCGTGGTCCGGGTCATGGTACGGGTCATGGTACGGGTCAGGTCGGGGACCTGGTCGGGGACCAGTTCGAGGTCGTTCCAGTCCTCCTTCTCTTCTTCACTCTCTTCTGATGTTTCCTGAGGGTCTTGCTCGTTCCAGGTCGCACCATCCCCTCCTCCTTTGAAAGGATTTGACCTCAAATCCAGTTTTTCTGCAACAAAAGAAATCAAGTTAAAATCATTGGATGTGTGATCAAGAATGTCCTTACCTTTGAATGTTGAAGGCGGTTGCCAAGTAGGAGCAAACAAGTGTTCATTTGGTCTATAATCAACTTGTTTGTCCAGACCCTGAATCCTCCTTGTTCTTGGAATAAACTCCATAACCTGTCTATCCTGCTTCTTTTCAAACACTAGAAAACTTACATCAAATGTGCAACAGAAATAGACAATTGAATCCCATGGGTTTAAGATCTTATAAACAAGACTCAAGTTCCTAAAATCACCATCTAAGACAAGATCATACATCATTCTAGCATTAAAACACTCACTGGAACAAAACTTTTCTTTCGAACACAAACCAAACAAATAAATATCATTGCTAGCAAACAGATTGGATTGTGCTAACTTAGAAACTCTCTCAACATATTCAAATTCAGAACTTCTCTTAGCTCTAAGTAGATCATGCATGTTCTTAGACCACCATTCTAGCAATGCAAACTCATGATCTAACTTGTACAAACTCCCAAAAACGTTTTCTATCAAGGCTGAGTTCATATCACAAGGTTTAAAAACCCAAAATATTTCACAGCACAAAGTTTCACAGCCTTTTCTAACTGATTTCAAGTTATGCAGCACTTTATTAGAGAAACATTCATCAATCACAAGGTCTGCATCAATCCTCACCGATTTCTGTCCTAATGTTCTCCTAATCAACTTATGACTCAATGCAAACTCAGAACTCTCAGTTTCAACAATCAAAGAACATTCTGATCTAGAAAACATTTCATGCCTAGGTGCTTCAAAGTATTGAATCATCTTATCAAAAATAAACCTAGAAACACAAAGTTCTTTCACATTCTCTAAACCAAATTGTTTCTCTTCTTCAGGTGTAACAATCACAAACAAGATAGGTAAAGAATTTGGCACACCAATATCCTTACAAAGTTTGAGGTTACTTTCATCAATGAAAGAAGGAGTGAAAGACTTGAACTCCCATCTAGCTGTAGGCGCCAAGTTGCTGTCGAATGACAATCGCTTTGTTGTCTTCTCTGGTAGCTTATCATCATGATCCTGCAAAGAAAACTCTCTGATACTCGGATGCACCGGTTTGAGATTAGTAAAACCTAGATAAGTCTCATCTAATACTGTAGCTGATGGAACAGAGATAATATATTTGTCAAACTCATAGAGATTTTCTTTTACCAACAGTCCACCTTCAGCTAGTGATGTCTCATTCTTAGGCGAATTTGGCAATGGATCAGACATCTCCCTTCTTCCTCTAACTTCACTGGCATCCTTAGCAACTTCTAGCTTCTCCATACCTCCGGCTGGTGGTGCTTTCTTGGGTAATTCTCCTGGTATCTCCTCCTCAATGTCCTGTGAAGAGAAAACAAGACTACTCGGACTCACCGGTTCCCAGATGGTTAATTCTCTACAAATCTCTTTTCCCTCAAGATTAGAATCAATTTGAGAAGATGGTATAAAACACTTAGCTGGGATTGAGTCATTTAAGAGCTCTTCAGTCTCAAACAACTGCCTAGAAACCGTGGTTTTTTTTTATGAGAAGGTAAAGTTTCTGAAACTTCCTTCCTTTCCTCATTGTTATTTTCAGCACTCTCCACAAACAACCTTCTAGAAATATGTTTCCTGTAGTTGCACATAAAAGATTCATTAGAGAAATCTTTTAAATTTGAATTTGTTTTCTTACCTTTGCAGATTGGACTAAAATGATTGGTTTCTAGTTGTTGGAATTTTGGTTTCTCCTGAGAACATATATGCTCCTGGCGTGTCAACTTGGCTAATGATAGGCGTGTGGTTAGTCTCTCATTTGACCTCCTTAGGTGTCTGTTCTGCACATAACTAAATTTATTATAATCTGGAGCAAACTTCTTTTTCATAACAAATTTCATCTCAAACCAAGAAGAAATTTGAGGTTCTCCATTGTGTCTCCTTTGGGATGCAGTCTGATCCCACCAATGGATGACATAACCACTGAATCCAGATGATGCAAGTTTGACCTTCTTTGCCTCAGTGTAGTGATGATATTTGAACACCCATTCCATCTCTTCTTCCCATTCCATGTAAGCTTCAGGATCAATCTTCCCATGGAATGATGGAATCCCAAGCTTGGATTGACTACAATACTCTACTGTTCTAGGACGATTATGGTGATAAGAATTAACTCCTCTTCCTTTTCTGCCTGCAGAGATTGAAAAGTCATGAAACTCATTAGCATGGTTAGTCCTATTAAAATCTTGTTGCAGCTTCCTAGTGATCTCAGCCATCATAGCTTCACATTGAAACTGATCAAGATGAACAATCTGATCCATTGAATATTTCCTTGCCATGAAGTTCCTGAAACAAACTTAGCAAACAGATTAGAAAATCCTCTCTTTCTCTCTCTTTTGGTTCTCTCAGTGTCCAATCCTCTTGCTATTCCCACAAGTTCAGAATAGATCAAAGCCCAATCACCTAAGATCTAGAGCTATAACCTACTGTGGTTAAGATAGAAAGATTGCAAGATTTTTTTTCGTCAGCTGATTAACCTTCTTCTAGCAGGATTACTCTTCTGCTTTTCACTTTCTTTTTTTTTTTTTTAAATTTTTTTTTTTTTTTTCGATTTTTTTTTTTATAAAATATGGATCCTTTTCTTAGGCCCTTTGTAATTCAGAAGAGGCTCAGCTGACTTACAAATAGATAGAAAGAAAAGAATTGTTTTATGAAAAGAAATTGAAGATGGAATGATATGGTTTTGAAATCAAGGTGATTTCAACAAACCCTAACCTTCAAGAGACTCTGATACAACTTGGTGCGTCCCTGGTTGATTAAAACCTAAGGATCGACTTGAAGGATGAAGGGAAGGAGGTTACTAACTCTCCTTTAGAGGCGGCTTTGAAGGGGAAGGTTAAGAAGGCTACTAGCACTTCTCAGCGGATTGTTGGGTGGATGGATGGAGGCTACTAGCTCTCCTAGGTTAGCGTGAATGAAGGGATTGTTTTTGATTCCACTAGCACAGGATCACCCTGCAAAGAGCTATGGAATATCACAGTAGATTACTCTACTCTTTAGTGATTAAGGGTCAATGTTCTTAGGCTGAACAGAGAAAGCAAGAAGCAAAAGTGCTCTAAGTATTGATATTAATTTCGTTGGTTATTTACAAGAGGGGGGGTGAAGCCTTTTTATAGGCAGAAAAACCCTATCTAAATTGTGTCTACAAAATAAAATCCTAACTAATTTCCCTGATTTAGTCTAACAAGAATATCTATTATTTATGATTTAATTTAATGCCAAAGATATCTATCCAAACCCTATCTAAATTGTGTCTACAAAATAAAATCCTAACTAATTTCCCTGATTTAGTCTAACAATAATATCTACTATTTTTAATTTAATGCCAAAAGATATATCCTAATCTTTTGGTTTAAATTAAGTGACTATTGATAAACCAATAAATTAAACTAAACCATCCTAATTGGTTTACTGTCTTTGGGCTTTCTCTTCCTTCTTAGACAGGCCCAAATCACTTGCATAATGGTTTTTCTTTGGGTATTAACTCTGGGCCTGATTATTGGACTAAACCACAATTCCATGTATTCTTGGACCTGGACTTGGGCTGTATCTTCTTCTCCTCTATTTTGCAGATCCTTGGGCCGTTGGAATGGATGGGTCGGGTCTGGGTCGCGACTGGGTTGGGTCGTGGTCCGGGTCATGGTACGGGTCATGGTACGGGTCAGGTCGGGGACCTGGTCGGGGACCAGTTCGAGGTCGTTCCAGTCCTCCTTCTCTTCTTCACTCTCTTCTGATGTTTCCTGAGGGTCTTGCTCGTTCCAGGTCGCACCACACTGACTGTGTCGAAGAAATTAGGGTTGACAGACTTCAAGAAGACCAGGATCTCACTGGTGCTGGCAGGCAGGTCTATCTGGTATCCCATTGGTATTCTAGAAGACTTACCTCTGAAGGTAGGAGACTGTATAATTCCCACTGATTTTGTGGTATTAGAAATGGATGACGAACTTACAGACCCAATCATCCTTGGGTGTCCATTCCTAGCAATAGCTGGAGCTATCATAGATGTGAAGAAATGGATTATCAACCTGAACTTGGGATCCTCAGTATTAAAGTTTGACATACTAGAGGTGATGAAGAAGCCCACGATAGAGAAGAAAGTCTTTTACATTGAGATGCTGGAGGATATGGTTGAAGAATATCTAGATGAGTTAGCTGTTGAAGACTCTCTTCATACCAAGGAGTCTGCGAAATCGATAAACATCAACGAGGAAGCTGAGCAGTACGAGCGAATTATGGACTCTCATAAGCCACTGAAAGGAGAGAGTAAATCAGATTTGGAAGTTCTAGAAGCTAGCAATGGTAAGACTAGAAGTAAAGACGATTGGAGTGAGGAGAACGCACCTAAGCTGGAACTCAAACCACTACCACCAAGGCTAAGGTATGCCTTTCTTGGAAGAAACTTTACTTACCCGGTGATTGTTAGTGCTTCTCTGTTTGATGATGAAACGTCTATGCTATTACATGAGCTGAAAAAGTATAGAAAAACCTTAGGTTACTCTTTCGGAGACATCAAAAGAATTTCCCCATCATTATGCATGCATAGAATATATTTAGAAGATGATTCTAAGTCATCAATAGAACATCAGAGGAGACTAAACCCAAACTTACAAGAGGTAGTAAAAAAGGAAATTTTGAAATTACTAGGTGCAAGAATCATTTATCCCATTTCAGATAGTAATTGGGTCTCGACTGTGCATGTAGTTCCGAAAAAAGGAGGTATCACTATGATTAGGAATGAGAAAGATGACGTCATGACCAGACTCACACCTCCAAAATCTGTCAAGGAAATTAGGAGTTTTCTTGGGCATGCTGGTTTCTACATAAGGTTTATTAAAGACTTCTCTAGCATTGTCAAACCACTCACAAGACTTCTGTGCAAGGATACAGAGTTTATGTTTGATGAGGAGTGCAGCCACAAGACTGGGATCTCCCCTTTAAGTTGATGTGTGATGCAAGCGATTATGCTGTGGGAGCAGCCTTGGGACAAAAGAAAGATAAAAAGTTGAATGTGATCTATTATGCCAGTAGAACACTAGCTGATGCACAGACAAAATATGATACAACCGAAAAGGAGCTACTAGCGATTGTGTACGCATTTGAGAAGTTTCGAACATATCTGGTTGGCTCTAAAGTGATAGAACACACAGATCATGCAGCACTGAGACACCTACTAGCTAAAAAGGATGCAAAACCGAGACTGTTGAGATGGATATTACTTCTGCAGGAGTTCGACTTGGAAATCAAGGACAATAAAGGGATAGAAAATGGAGTTGATGATCATCTGTCTAGAATGAGGATTCCGGAAATTCTGCCTATCAATGACTCGTTACCTGAAGAACAGATTCATACAATTCAAATGCTTCAGATTGTAGACAGCGAGTTAAACAATCTCTTAGAGACTAATGCCGTTGAGCTGAGTCTTCTTTGGTATGCTGACTTTGTGAACTACCTGTCATGCGGAATCCCACCTCCAGAATTCCAAGGCTACAACAAGAAAAAAATTCTTCCGAGATGTTCAACAATACTACTGGGATGAGCCATACCTCTATAAGCAGTGCAAGGACCATCTATTTCGAAGATGTATCCCTAAGGAAGAAGTAGCAGGAATATTGACACAATGTCATGGTTCTAAATATGGTGGACATTTTGCTACTTTCAAGACTGTCCAGAAGATACTGCATGCTGGGTTCTGGTGGCCTACGATGTTTAAAGATGCACATGACCATATTACTAGGTGTGATGCATGTCAACGAAAAGGCAACATGAGTAGGAGAAATGAGATGCCACAGAATCCCATTCTTGAGGTTGAGATATTTGATGTGTGGGTGATTGACTTCATGGGACCATTCCCATCCTCCTATAATAATAAATACATCTTAGTGGCAGTTGATTATGTCTCTAAATGGGTAGAAGCTGTTGTCAGTCCTATTAATGATGCGAAGGTAGTTATCAAGCTGTTCAAGAGCGTAATTTTTCCTCGATTTGGAGTCCCAAGAGTTGTGATCAGTGATGGAGGAAGCCACTTCATCAACAAAGTCTTTGAAAATTTGCTGAAGAAACATGGAGTCAAGCATAAAGTGGCTACACCTTATCACCCTCAGACATCTGGACAAGTGGAAGTATCGAATAGGCAAATTAAAGAAATCCTTGAGAAGACAGTCGGAAAATCGAGAAAGGATTGGGCAATTAAGCTTGATGATGCTCTATGACCATATATGACTGCCTACAAGACCCCAATTTGTACCACTCCATTCAACCTGCTATATGGAAAGAGTTGTCACCTCCCGGTAGAATTAGAGTATAAGGCATTATGAGCTACCAAGCTGCTTAACTTTGACATCAAGACAGCTTCGGAAAAACGCCTGATTGACCTGAAAAAACTTGAGGGAACAAGGCAAGCAGCATACCAGAGTTCAAAGATCTACAAAGAGAACACAAAAGCCTTCCATGACAAAAAGATCCTGAGACGAGATTTCAAGGAAGGAGATCAAGTACTACTCTTCAACTCTAGACTGAAACTTTTTCTGGGAAAGCTAAAATCAAGATAGTCTGGACCATTCACTATCAAAGAAGTCAGATCTTATGGAGCAGTAGTCCTTTGGAATAAGTCTGGGGGAAAGTTCACAGTCAATGTGCAGAGATGCAAACCTTACTTGACACCTGAAGACAAGAGCGAGAACCTACAAGTTTCTCTCTCAGAACCTTTCACTGCATAAGTTCAAACATCAGGTCGTCAAGCTTAGTGACGTTAAACAAGCACTTTTGGGAGGCAACCCACGTTTCTAACTGTACATATTTCTAACGTTAAACAAGCGCTTTTGTAGGCTTCACCGAATCAAAAGAGGATCGATCGATCTCAATTCATAGATCGATCGATCGTTTCCAGATTGAGATTTGCGGCAATGTCTCAGATCGATCTCAAGAATATGGATTGATCGATCAAATGAAATGAAAACTTGTACGAGAAAACAGATCGATCGATCCTGGCTTGACCGATCGATCGCACAAACCAATAAAATGCCGTGAAAAGCTTGGATCGATCAACTAAAATGTGATCGATCGAACGATTAGTCGATCGAAATGGGGCCGTAAACAATTAGGATCGATCGATCTAACGATGGATCGATCGATCCCCACTCCAGGTAAGTTCGGTTAATTTTCACTTGAATTAAACCGAAAAACACCTTTTTATAACCAAATCTCGATCACAAAGGATCAAAACATAAAAATCTCATCACTCTCACTTTCTCTCTTGCGAAAACATACAACCCAAACACTATCCCCTTTCTCATTCTAATTTCATCATCTTTTAACTGTTTTAAGCGATTTTTGGGCCTAACTCGATCGGATTTTCGAGCTCTGTCTGATTATATAACCATCTCACTCGATCTGCAAAGGTACGACCCTCAATCTCCACTTTTCCAATTCGGTTCAAATGAGAAAAATTCGCCAAAATCTGGAAATTTAGAGTGTTTTAGGGGAAATGAAAGTTGAATAGAAGTTTGTTAGGTTGTTTGGAACACAACCCGTGCATGATTAGGAAATTTAGCAAGATTTAGCAAAATCCGGTATTTGTGTTCATCATCGGGTTCACGATCGATTGATCGATAGTAAGGATCGATAGATCAAAGGTTAAAGGTTAAATGTGTTTATACACGTAACAAATTAGGATCGACCGATTACAATTAGGATCGATCGGTCGGCTTCATTTGCGTATCATCGTAACAACTACGGATCGATCGATCCTTTTTGAGATCGATCGATCGCTAGTAGGATCGCTCGATCCGTCTAAGCCCCGATCGATCGCCTATTTGTTTTCAATCAAAACCATTGTTTATTTACGTTATTTACCTTCTAATTGTGCAGATATGGCTAGAGGTGACCAGACACGGAAGAGACGGGGAAGGGCTACCGCATCTAGCTCAGTCCAAAGACCCGATACAAACACTCCGGCAACCACATCTTATCTGTGGCCTCGCCCGGATAACACACCCTTCTATCCGGACGATGAACAGGACTGGAGGACGGAGCTGATCCCGCACACCACTATGCGGGAGATGTATAGAGACTTGCGGTATCAGAACTACCGCTACAGGGAGGCATGGACGCATCACCACTGCACGTTCTACAACGGGCTGCTTCGCATAAAGATGGCGCCAACCTGCTTCGTCTGTGAGAGGACTCTTGAGCGGATGGGTATCAGAGAGGAGGTCTGAGTCATGCTGCATAGGCTTGGACTAGACACTATAGCGTACCAGACCTACCCGCTCTTTCCGGAGTTGGTGCGCCAGTTCCTAGCATCTGTTGAGCTCCGCTATCATGATGAAGCCATCTCTGCTGCCAGCGAGGGGACTCTCTCATATTTCTTCAGTGGGGTACTGTACGAGATTTCCTTTAGGGAGCTCTGCGACTTCAGATTCCCATCATCTGCCCATGCCATCTAGACCAGCCCGTCCCCGACCACGCTACGCACCAACCTGGGTGCGACCTTTGCGGAGAACCTTGTCTCCAAGAAAGCTCGCGGCCTCAACACGGTGAACAAGAAGGTCGAGCGGATTGGAAGCCTCCTGACTCCCCTATTCATGCACCACGGGATTGATCTTGGCTCCACACCCAGTGAGCACAAGATCACACTATTCGACGAGCAGTACTTCCAGAACAGTGGCATACTTAAGTCGGAGTACATCTATCAGTTCCAAGATCGTGCAGGAGCTACCCAATTCTGCAAGCTTCCTCTCCGCGACTTTACTGGCCTGAGCTCTATGGTAAATCTGGAACTCACCATTCCATCAGAGCGACTGCATCAGCCTAGCACTGGGTCGCGACGACGAGGCAGCTCATCCAGGGCGTATGCATCCCAGCCCCACCAAGAGGACGACAGAGTCCCTGATTACTATCCGCCTCAGACCCAGGAGGCTATCGAGGATGCGTATGCTCTTCCTATTCTGGAGAGTATGACCTTCCATCATACTCCTCCGGTGCTACAGAGGCTGAGTTTAGAGATTGGGTGGTGGAGTCCCACAGGAGGTCCCACTCGATGATGCGACGGATGTGGGAAGCGATAGCTCAGACCAGATGCCCACAGCCACCTTCCTGCTTTAAAGGATCACGGACCAGAGAGACAGGCGAGCCTTCCGGAGCTGCAGACATTCCTGATGTTGCTGGACACAGGACAGGAGCTGATACAGATGACACAGAGTCAGATTCCGAGGCTCGACTACCCAGGCGCAGATGCAGACCAGGACAGAGTCGCAGCGTGAGCCCCGACGACCATTGATTTAGTTTCATTAATTTTACTTTATTTTGTATCTTTCTTTAGTTTTATTTTTACACCGGGACAGTGTAAAATAAGTCTGGGGAGGATATTTATGTTTGCATTCACTTTTATTTTCATGACTTATTCTTCATCATTCATTTAGTTTAGCATTGCATTTGCATAAGGAACCATGATGAAACTGCCTTAATATAGTCTATTGCTCATTTTATTAGTTTCAATTGACGAGTTATTGGTTATTTGATGCATAAATTGCTTGTTGAAACATAAAATTGATCCATGCATGGAATTTTTGGATTTAGACTACCCTTAGTTGAAACATGTTTGATTTGATGCCATCTCTTATTTATTGGGACATAATATGGATTCAGAATTATCATGTTAGATAACCAGATTTGAACTCATGGATTTTACATATACATGCTTGGATTTCTTTTACCTTTTTACTACTTTTTGAGATCTGAGTAGACTAACCTACCTTGAGCCTAACGTTTGTTCAAACCACATTATCTTTTAGTGAGTGCTTTAGGCCTTTTCCGGAATGAACTTGGTAGAACGTGTTAGGTAAGAACCGACAAGATTAGCTTCTCATTTAGTTCTGGTTTACCCTTTTTGAGCCAACTAGGATTATGTTGATACTTGAAAGGAAGAAAGGAATGGGTAACCAATGGGTTTTAAAATAGAAAAGCTAATTAAGGTAAACACTTCAGGAGAGAAAGGGATACAAGAAAAATAAAGAGACAAAAGTCTAGTAAAGGGTATCAGAAATGGTGATAAAATTTCTGGAATAGAAAAAGGTTCTTGCAAAAGAAGTAAAAAAAAAAGAAAAGAACCAGCTAAAAGAGAACCCAAACCCACTAGACAGATTAAAATTAACCCCTCTCCTAGAAAGAAAAGTTAAATGAAGATTTTATGACTGATCTTAAGGACAGTATTAAAGTTAGTGATGCCTTTCTAAGGGTAGAATTAGGATCATTATGGGGAATAATATTTGCTTGGGTATAGGTTTTCAGTGAGTAGTATACTTCGGGTAGATGAGATCCCTACATTTAGCTTTCAAAAACCTATGAAAGAAGAGATCATTTTTATCTCTTGACCTTACCCTTAGCCAAATGAGTTCATTGAAAATGTCTAGCATGATTCACGAGTTTCAAGTTTAATGAATGTTAAAAGAGTTGGTTGATCTGAATGCATTGTGTAGATTGAGTTTAATCTGAGATGATTTGTGATGGGCATGGCTAAATTTTTTAAGTAAACTTGCACACTTTGCATTCAAGAACTATTAGCTTTGATGTTGAGCATGATATTTGACCAATGTGGCTTGGCTCTGAGTTCCAGTAGGTTTGTTATCTTTCTTATTCTAGTCATTTGCTTGAGGACAAGTAAAAATACAAGTCTGAGGGAGTTGATAAACCCACATTTTAGTAGTTTTAATATATCATTTTGTACATAACTTTCATGAATCGACCATTAGATTTCACATTTTAGGATACATTTAGGTTCATATGCATAGAACTCTAGGATGTTTTCCACTTTTTGTTTTTCAGAGGATACAAAGCAAGTTAGGAACGTTTTCGGAGTCTATGAAGTCACAGGTGGCTGATACAATGATGCGAGAATGATCAGAACATGTCAATAGGATGAATGGACCCAAATGATGATCGAACCTATACAATTCTTTATGTGAAGAGATCGATCGATCTCAGTTTAAAACGATCGATCGATCTAGAAACTTCTTCTAAGTTGGTGGAAATTCAAGTAAAGAGATCTCACATCGGTTGATTTTTTAGAGATTTAAGTTGTCGTGTATATATGATATCCATTTATAGTTTTTTAAGATATTCACTTCTTTCCGCACTTAGCAGTTTAAGCATTAGCATTACTTTTGTTTTTCGGATAAGTTTTGGATCTTAAAGTTTATATATTTCTGAAATTTATTATTTGAGTTTATTTATTTTCTAAACTTGATCGGGGATGAGTTTCGACTCTCACAATTTAGCTCTAGAAGGAGGAGATGCATTTTCTTACTTTGAGAAAAGAGAGATTATGAGATTGAAAGGAAAGAGAACCATAGACTTTGTTCTCGAAACGACACTTAGAATAGATAAAAGTCTCAAAAAGTATGATGCCAAAAGAATGAAAAAAAGTTGAAATTTTTACAAATAGTTGGAGCAACTCTAGGGAAAGGATCAGGTTAGGATATCCAAAATATCGAAAACTAAAAGATTCAATTTAACAAAATTTGGTTAAATTTTGTAACTATAACTAATTATTTCAAAAATTTTAGTTTTAAATAATTTAATTATTTTTATTTTAAAATAACTGATAATTTTAAATTTATAATTATAGTTTTAAATATTTTAAGTTATTTTGAGTCTAAATATAATTAATAATTCTAAATTTATAATTATAGTTTTAAATATTTTAAGTTATTTTGAGTCTAAATATAATTAATACTTTTAAAAATATAATTATATTTGATATCTATTCAATTTTTAGTTTGGTTCAATTTGAATTTCATTTTTCAGATATAGGAGAGTAAGACCTATATAGGGGTATTTTATCGGTTTTTGTTCGATCCGGTACCATTTTTCTTATTTTGAGGATGTTAGATAATTGTGGTCCGGTTACCCGATCCATAATGTTTCAGGTAAACCCGTTTAATCCTACGGGTAAAAATAAACCCGCCTCTACGAAGTCTAATCGCTACATCAAAAACTAATGAATCAACCAGCTCGTTTAGCCTAAAGGCATTTAAGGGTTTGGGGCTTCTTCTTCTCACCTCTCCTTCTTCTTTCCAATTTCTCAGTCAACTTGGGGACAAGATGCTTGGTGACAGCTAACTCAGTAAAAAAAAACTTGTGAAGTAAAACAGAGTTTGAAGAGTGATATCGTCATAACTAGTGTCATCCTTAAAGCCAATAAACGTCAAATCTGATCTTCGGTCGGATCTTTCCCTCCTCTCTCAAATCTCATCGCCGATCGAAAATAAAAAACTGAATCCTCCGCCATGGGAGTACCTGCGTTTTACAGATGGCTCGCCGACCGATACCCTAAGTCCATTAACGACGTCGTTGAGGAAGAACCAACCGATTCGGATCGTGTTGGATTAATTCCGGTAGATATCACAAAACCTAACCCTAATGGTTTCGAATTTGATAATTTGTACCTCGACATGAACGGTATCATCCATCCTTGTTTCCATCCTGAAGGAAAGGTACAGTCTTGACTCTTCTTTTATCTGTTTTTAGGGTTTTGAGAACTATCGTATTAGACACATGGATTTGTTGTATGAGTAATTAAATCACTGAATTGATAGTATTTTCCATGGAGAAGATGATGATTCACACTTAAAATGTAAGCCATGTTACTAGATTTTGGAGGGAAGACTAATTTGCTTTTTAGAACTGAATTGGACTTATTAATTTTGGAAATTGGATGCTAATGGTAGTATTGATTCTAGTTAGATTCTAGTGATGCTGTTGGTTTTTTAATCATTTAAAACTAAGGAGATATTATAATGGATGGGAGTGAGTTTGTGTAGTATGTGTGTTTTGCTTTTACAAAGGATGGGAGTGAGTTTGTATACCAATGTGTGTGACTCTTTTACAATGGATGAGAGTGAGTTTATGTAGCAATGTGTGTTATGCTTTTACTTTAGATGAGAATGATTTTGTGTAGCAATATGAGTTAACGCTTTTACTTTATTTCCATGGAAATTCTTTTTACTAGCTAATCGTATTTTTTTTAATTCATTACATGATATAAATGCAGCCTGCACCTGCAACATACGATGATGTATTCAAATCAATGTTTGAGTACATTGACCATCTATTTACTTTAGTGCGTCCGAGGAAGGTTCTTTATTTAGCTATAGGTGATTTTTCATTCCTTCTTCTATTCTGTCTGTTTCACCCTGTGAGATTGGGATTTAATTTTTAGTATGATTTTGCAGATGGAGTTGCACCCAGAGCAAAGATGAATCAGCAGCGTTCTCGACGATTCAGAGCTGCAAAAGACGCTGCAGAGGCTGTATGTTCTCTTTCTCTTTTACCTTTACTCTTGGCTTTTCGTGGGTCACTGTTGTTTATACTATATCTGCTTGAAAAGGAAGCTGAGGAAGAGAGGTTGAGACAAGATTTTGAGATGGGGGGGCAAAACTTATCTGCTAAAGAGAAAGCAGAAACCTCAGATTCAAACGTCATTACTCCTGGGACTCCGTTTATGGCTGTACTGTCAGTAGCTCTGCAGTATTACGTACAATCTAGGTTAAATCATAACCCTGGTTGGAGATTTGTTAAGGTTGGATACCGTTCATCTAACATAGCCGTTATATCCATCACAGTTCTGTTTCTAGTTGCATTGTCCCTTTACGTATGGTTTTCAAGTTAACTTGTGTCTCTAAGTTTTCATGGGATTATTATTTGTAGGTAATTCTTTCTGATTCAAACGTTCCGGGAGAAGGAGAACACAAGATAATGTCATACATTCGTCTCCAACGTAATCTTCCTGGTTTTGATCCAAATACACGGCATTGTCTATACGGTTTGGTTAGTGTCAACCTACAATGTAGTTGTTTTACTTCCTTTTTGTTTGATGAGATATTGGTTCTTCTTCCAACAAATCGTTCGTTGTTTATTGCCTATGCAGGATGCAGATTTGATAATGCTTTCTCTAGCCACACATGAAGTTCACTTTTCCATATTAAGAGAGGTAGTTGTTCTCCATCCCCATCCTCTGTATTTGTTTTGATACTGACTCAATCAAATGACTGATCATTTTTGTCATTACAGGTTATCACATACCCTGGCCAACAAGAAAAATGTTTTGTGTGTGGACAAACTGGTCATTTTGCTGCAGATTGCCCTGGAAAATCAGGTAGCGCAAATGCAGCATCTGATATTCCAATCCACAAGAAAAAATATCAGGTTTAATTAGTTTGCTTTGTTATGCCCAAGAGATCTTGCTGCAGTTGAACAACATGACATTTTAATTTTAACTTTTGGAGCTTTCTCATATCTTTTTCTGATGTGATGTGTTTTATAGTTCCTGAACATCTGGGTGCTGCGAGAATATCTGCAATATGAATTGGCCATTCCTGATCCTCCTTTCACCATCAACTTTGAGAGAATTATAGACGACTTTGTATTCCTTTGCTTCTTTGTTGGCAATGACTTCCTACCTCATATGCCTACATTGGAAATTCGAGAGGTATGCACCTTGTGGAATCTTTTCATTGCTTCAATTATGGGCTGTTATACATCATATGACTGTAAAATATAGTCCTTTGGAAAATTAGTATCCTGTTTAACACACTATAGTGCTATTGGGGCATTTTGACAACATAGTTTTAAGCTTGAAATTTTTCTGTAATCTGAATTTATACTCTATTTCTTTGTTACTTCAGGGGGCTATAAACTTGCTGATGCATGTTTACAGAAAGGAATTCACAGCTATGGGAGGCTATCTAACAGATTCTGGTGAGGTAAGTTATTGGTTCTTTTTCTTTCTCCTTCTCCCACATTTCATTCTCGCCTCTCATTGCTCAATACCCTATTTTGTATGAACTGTAGAAAATGGTCAGTTATCTAAATGTAACTATTCGCTTGAATTGATTCACTTCTATTTCTGTCTACATAGATGATCACTTATGAAAACCTGAAATGCATTAATTCTATAGACTCTTTGTTCTTTAGAATCCATTATTGATAATCTTCTCTTTTATAGGTTTTACTAGACAGGGTAGAGCACTTCATTCAAGCTGTCGCTGTAAATGAAGATAAAATATTTCAGAAGAGGACGCGGATAAAACAGGTATTCTTAAGCTATCCATATTTACTCTTATGCAACCTTTTGGAAGCTTGAGAAGCCAAGTTTCATCATTATACGTTGTTGCACTGTTGCTGTGTGGTAACCTGTGGAACCAGTTGATAGTATTCTTATAATAGGGCTAATCCAATCCTTTTAAGGGTAATAGGTAGAACTCACCCTTATAAGCGAGCTTTTGAGTGAAATTAGGCAATAACTAGCTCCACTTCTAATCAATGCGTTTGTACCATATTCTTCCGTTATGTTCAAACTGCATAAGTTATGGCTAATGGTGTGCTATTGCTGGTATCAGTCAATGGACAACAATGAAGAAATGAAACAAAGATCAAGAAGAGACCCATCTGAGGTACCACCAGAACCGGTTGACGATAAGGTAAAATAGATTACTGCAATTCTCTCGAGCCTGTGAGCGGGAGAGATTCTTATATCTTTATTGACAGGGGAAATTATTTAGGAGGTACAACTAAGATTCTTTTTCATTTTGATTTAGATTAAGCTAGGAGAGCCAGGCTACAAGGACAGGTATTATGCTGAGAAATTTAGTACGACCAATCCAGAGGATACTGAGCAAATCAAGCAAGACTTGGTAAGTTTTACGTCAATCAACATCTCTAGCACCCTTCTGAAAATTTGTTATAATACGTCTAACGTGGAATGAAGGTTTCGTTAGGACATGTGTTTTAGATGAACACTAAATTGTCATCAAGTCTGATGACCTATTTTCCCTTGTAGGTTCTAAAATATGTTGAAGGTTTGTGCTGGGTTTGCCGGTACTACTATCAAGGTGTATGCTCTTGGCAATGGTCAGTCTAAATTTACAATAAGTGTAGATTGAGATTGTCATGTGTTTTCCCATGAGAGCCATGCATTCTAACAAATACTGGAACATATTATTTATAGTAGTCTGATGGGTCTCTTCTCGAGAAAGACGTTGATATTAATACAAAGTTGCAAATGTAAATGCAAGCCTGACCATTTCTTGTAATTGCTTCAGGTTTTACCCATACCACTATGCTCCATTTGCTTCAGATCTTAAGAATCTATCTGATTTGGAAATCACATTTTTCATTGGAGAGCCCTTTAAACCTTTTGATCAATTAATGGGAACCCTGCCTGCTGCAAGGTTTTTTTCTTTTCTGTGGAACCTTAATTATTATAATTTTGGGGCCTGCGGTGATGTAAATCTTGTTTCTTGGTTTTTGTAGCTCAAATGCTCTGCCTGGAGAATACCGGAAGTTGATGACTGATCCCTCATCTCCGATCCTAAAATTTTACCCTTCTGGTAATCATTAATGCTGAATCTATTTCCATGGTTGTCTTGCTATATATTCATCCTCAATAATGGATACTCATAAGCGATCATTTTATTTACAGATTTTGAGATTGATATGAATGGAAAGCGCTTCGCTTGGCAGGTTCATGGTTGTCTATATTCATCACGATGAGACTGTGTATTCTGTTCTTCAGATTTTGATGTTGTGTGTTTCTCACTTGTTGTGATCCAGGGTATTGCGAAACTTCCTTTCATTGAGGAGAAGTTATTGTTAACTGCTACAAGGAAGCTTGAAGAAACATTAACGGTTTGAACTGAATCTTCACTTAAAATACATATCGTATGGTCAAAACTACATACTCTCCAGATAAACTATAATTCTTGATGAAAGATAATTTTTTGGACCTTTAGGATGTTTTCTTGTTAGCTTTACTGCATAGATTGCTCTAGCCATCAGATCAGTGTCAGTGTCTTGTGGTAACTAGAATTGAAAATGATATATTATTTTGTTAAGTATTCAATATGGAATTAATCTCGCAGGTAGAAGAACGGCAACGCAACAGCGTGATGCTTGATCTGTTATACGTACACCCTACTCATCCACTGGGCCAGAGGGTTATGCAGTACTACCAGTTCTACCACCAGTTGCCACCAAATGAATGTCTTCCATGGATGATTGACCCGAATGCTAGGTTAGCTATGATTGGCTAATTTAATAATAAACAAGCTTTGTGTAATCTGGGTATTGAGCTTGATCTTATCCTCGATTTTCTTGTGTTTATTGCAGCCAAGGGATGAACGGTTTTCTCTGGTTTAGTGAAAGGAATGGTTTCCAAACTAAAGTGGTTTCGCCTGTCAATGGTTTCCCATGCATTGAGCAGAACCGAGCCTTGTACGTTTCTTGTCCTTGCCAAGATACGGTTTTTAATAAAATTACGATTTTACTCACTTAGTTTTTTCCTATGCATCTTTCAGAAATGTTACATACTTGAATCCTGCCAGACACTCTCATATCCCAGAACCACCAAGAGGAGCTATCATTCCGGACAAGGTATGTTGTACCAAAGGTGTCCGTCATGAATGATTTGGTTTTGTATCAGTGCTTAGGAGAATCTATTTTGACTTGTATCTCAAATGTCAATGTATCTGTTGAATATTCATTGCAAAACAAGTGGATCGATATTCATTAGAGAAGTTTCAATTTGCAGATATTGACATCGGCAGATATAAAGCCATTTCCTGCTTTGTGGCACGAAGACAATAGCAACCGACGCCGACAAGCCCGAGATAGGTAAGGGTGTATTACTGACTGATATTTTGAACATCATATTGTGAGTTATGTTAAAAAGGAAAACCATATAATATATGTACGGTGCAGACCACAAGTGGCTGGTGCTATAGCCGGACCTACACTGGGAGAAGCAGCTCATCGTTTGATCAAAAACACCTTGAACATGAAATCCTCGAGTGGTTCAGCTTCAGGATTAATTGACCCAAACTCATACAACCGAAACATACCGGTTGGTAATTATTATTACGGTGGAGTCAATAGACCAAGAGCAGCAGGTTCCTCTTCTTACAAGAAAGCATATGACGATGACTCGAGCTATTACTATTACGGAAAGTATAACAACAGCTCTCAAGGAACGTACAGCAACGGTCCAAGATATCCTGGTCCATCTTATGAATCACAAGACTATAACCGGAACTACAACTCCAAGATAGTAGTAGAGCAACAGAACCGTGGTGGAATCAGAGCTGGAATGTCGGGTTTAGCGATAGCAGATAATAACGTCAGAAGCAAACAATTGTATTCAAGTTATACAGAAGCTGCTAATGCAAATCTTAACCCATTGCCATCACCTCCCAACCAATGGATTGGTACACCGCAAGGTGGAAATTTCGGTGGAGTTGTGTATGGTGAGACGAATGGGAAACCGGGAAAGAAAGTGATTTATCAGCCTAAGACGCAACAAAGTCATCGAGGTGCAAATGAATGAGACTTTACTTGAGGGAGGTTTCTTCTGTATAGGAGGTAGGTCTGTTGAACACAGAGTTCCCTTTCATTTGCTGCAATGCTGTTTTGTATTCTGGTAAGTTCTTCTGCCATATTTGCACTGTCTTTAAATTCTCTAAAATTTCTAGTTGAAGGCAAATGTATAATGTACGTTTGACAATTTCTTTTTTTAGTTTTTGGGTTTAAATATAAGTGTTGTCTTGACATTTCGCACGCGAATTAAAGAAAAATAGTTCACAGTTCTATTACGTAATTGATTCACTATTGTTGTTATTCTTTTGTTCGTTCTGCAGTATTTCTCTTTTGACTCTTTTCCTTTTCCAGTACTCTTCTAGCAACATTGATGCTAAGATATGATGAAGTGTTTCACATTTCCGTGAATTCTGAAATCCAATCGCGTATTGATTACTTACTATCAAAAGCTATAGTGATTTTAGACCAGGAAAATTAATATTTTAAATTTTGGAATTTGATGTTACTTAGTTTTACTTGATTTATAAAATGACCGTTTATATACATAACTACAATTTAGATAAAAGGATCATGTCACACAATCTTAACTAATTTTCCTCACTGATCATTCTTCAACATGAATTAACTTTGTAATTCAACAATGGTCTTTTGCTTTATTTATTTTTGATTCATAATATTTTGAGTAAATGAAGGACTAATCCAATTACATTTTCCAAATTCACAAAAATCTCCTCACCGGCATTAACCTCCATAACAATGATGATAACAATGGTATATTGAAACATTATAAAAAACTGTAATAACATCATTAACATAATTATCAAACATCAAATCATTGAATGAAATAGCCACTCAGGAAAAGCATGAAGAAGAGGAGAAGACTCCCAAAGATCAAACCAGTCTTCTGACCAGAAGTAAGTGCATTACCACCAAGTCCATACTGTTGATTCTGAGCAAAACCAGCAATCTCAACCATTTTACTCTCGAAGAAGCTCTGAGCTGCACCACAAGTTGGACATCTCCAATCTTCAGGCAATTTATCAAACTGAAACCCAGGTGAGATCGGGTACGATGGATCACCAGCTGATTCATCGTACTTGTACCCACATGATCTACACTCGTAGATTCCAGTGTTCAAAACCGCAAACTTCTCCTCTTCTCTTCTTCTTTTCTCGACCGAATCTTCGAGTTCAATGGTCTCTGTCTCTTCGACAGGCGTGTCGTCTTTAGAAACGGCCAAGTAGCGAGAAGGGGTAGATTGGTAATTTGGGTAAGAGATGGTAATGAAGATATGGTGGTGAAGGTGAAGCTGTTGTTGTTTCTTGCCATATCTAATAAACGGTGTCGATTTGAGGGAAGAAGAATAAAAAGAAGAATGGGACGGAGGGAGAGGAGAGAAGGAGAACGTAGCAGTCACCATGTTTTTCTTTCTTTTAGTTCTTATAAATTTTTGGTTTGTTCATTGTTCGAGAGAAGAAGAAAGGGAATCCATTGGAGAAGAGAGGAGAAGTACGAAGGCTTGGATAAGATTTTTGAAAAGCATCGTGACGACCACGTGGCCTTCTGTTAATGGTTCTTATTTCTCTACTAACCCCTAAATATCCCTCCATTCCTTCCAAGTTTTTTCTGACCTTTTTCGTTATATCTCATTCGAGCATTTTCAATAAATGAGAATCTATTTTTTCTTTTCTCTAAACTCTATTTTTATTATCTTTAATAATATTCTGTATCTCACTCTAAAAATAGAAAACTCTAAAAATTCTCTAAATTTGAAATAAATTATAAACTTCTCTAATTTTTAGAGTAAAATTTTTTTATATACAAAATAATTCTTTAATCTGATGTATTTTTATTTTGTACTCTAAAAAAATTTATATGTTTAAATTTATACTTCAATTTTTTATATTAAACATTTAAAATGAAAAATGACATATTAAACTTCAAAAATATGATGAAAAATAATTAATTCAATGGTAAAATAATTTCATGTTTTTTAATTATTGCTAACATCACAAAATAAATAGATAAACTGTGTATAGTTTTAAAATAGAAGGTCCTATTAAAAATAACAATTGATTAAAAGTATAATATATTTGGAATATGATTTGTTTCAAAGCAAAAACTAGAGGTGACCATTGGAGAAAATTTCCTCTTTAACTTTAGAGAATTCTAATTTTAGATTACAAAATAAAGTACTTATTGGAGACCGTTTGCAAAAAATCAGATTAAAATTCCAAATATTTTTTATATTAACAATACTTTTTGGAACACAATCAACTAGGATTAAATTCGCATTTGCATGGGTAATTTTTTTAGTTTTTTTTTCTCTAAAATTCTAATGAGTGACTACATGATCAGTGTTAATAAGAGACTACATGATCGGACTAAAGCAGGGGCATTGGCTTTGCTAACACATGTTATGTAGTGTTTCCGACAAACAAAATACATCACCACAGAACTCACTAGTACGGATGGTTAATTAGATGGTTAACACATTGTTTACTGTACCACTGGCTTTAATATGGTTAACTGAATTAGTTGACTCGGGATCTTCCATTTTAATATAGTTGTTGTATACTAGTTACTTGTTCAGAGGTTCTGTCAAGTTCTACAAAATACAGTTAAACTACGATAAATGAAAATTCGATAAATAAATAACCTCGACAAATTAATATATTTTTTCCGATCCCGGCTGGATTAAATGAATAATTTTTCTAAATGCATTAATGAATATTTTTTTTGAAATCCTTAAAAGCCCTATGTAAATATAAATGAATAATCACCACATTTCATTAGATATATATACATATATATATATATATATTTTAAAAATATTTTTTTTGATCAACTAACAATGTTCGTACAATAAGTCATTCTTTTACAAAAAATAAATCTATAGTTTTTTGTTTCTTTTCTACCAAAATTCATCTCATCCAAATTTTATTATATTACAAACAAAACTTTGTGAGTATCTTACTCGTGTTGTAAAAAGTAGTTTCATAAGGCGATAACTATTTGGTATACTTCTTTTGATGACACATTTGGTATGACACTACTATCATCTGATTTTGGATCATTCTCATAATTTAGTAAAGACTCGATAACTTTATCGTCACAATTCCATAACGAAAATTTTTCGTTACTTCCTTCTTAGGTAATATAATTCATTACCAATACTTACATTTATATATATTACATTGAATTTTAAGAACTACATGATTTTTTTTTCATAATTCTACATCAATCTAGAAAACTTCATTTTCATAGTTTTAGAAAACTTCATTTTTCTAATTTAAAAAAGTTTTGCTTTTTAATTTGTATTTTTTCAAATTTTTATGTGTAAAATACTATTTAAATAAATAAAAATTCATTTATCGAATAATATATTCATTTATCGATAAATAAATAATCTCGGTAAACAAACAAATATTTTTTACTGGTCCCAAGAATATTTATTTATAGAGATTTAACTGTACATTTAAAATCCAAGGAACACAAGCAATGCAATGCTACCGGTTCGGCTCAAGCAAAGAGCATCCACTGCAACCTTACTAGTAAGGTTACACATCTTTTAAACGTGTCAGCCATGAAACCTAAACCAAAACCTAAACCAACTCTACAAAAGCGCAATCGAAAACCTTCAAGACAAAATGAAGCCTATACTATGTAACTCAGTCAGAGGAGACTCACATGCAGTATCTCTCTAGAATCATTTAGATCTGCAGTTTTTGTCTTGTCACGATTCTCCTTCAAGCTCTTTGCGATCCATATCGCTGTTTCTCTGGGAGAAACCTTTCCTGGACCAAAAGGCTTAAGCAACACGTTGAGTTCATCGTATCTCCCTTCTTGTAACAATCTGGCACTAAACTCAAGCAACCCCTCCAAAGCATCAGCCCGTTGCCGGTACGATGATTGGTCAAACCGACATCTTCTTGTATTAGAGGATACGGTTAGGCTTGATACATCAGTAGTTGCATTCTGATCAGATGATGATGCTCCGTCGCTTCTGTTGTCTAAATTGTTGAGTTGGATACCCTGCCACGTCGTGATATAATCAGATGTAGGCTTACACGTTTGAACCGTGCATTTGCCTTTTGATATAGAGCGGTCATCAACAATGTTGTCCTGGGCCGAGACAGAGGGGCCTTTGGACGATGATTTTTTTTGCATGTGAGTGAAAAGGATGTCTTGTTCGTATGAAGCTAGAGAAAAAATGGCGATCTTATCAACTCGTGGCTCGTTAATGGAAACTTCTGGAGACTTCACATTCTGCAAGATCCCAACTGTTGGGTTGTAAAGTGCAGCTTCTAGGGTTGTACCCCTTTTCGTTAGGGGTAGAGAAGTCCGGCGAGCTGAAGGAGTTATCTTTCTGGTACAACCTGAAACCGGACGCTGAACACCAAGCAAAAGGCAGCCATGGTCATTAGTGTCAAATGTACAATGCATACAAAGGACAGAGATCAGTACCAAATAAAGCTTTTTGGCATGTAGAAACCTGAGATGTGTAGAGAAATAAGACATAACATGTTTGTCTGTGAAATTATAATGATAATCTTGTCGGTGATGATTTTTTCCAGTGGAAATTGTAGTATTTTGGGGATTGATTTACTAAGTTACCAAATGGTCGATTTTTCTTCCAGTTTCCATGGATCTTCTGTGAGTATTACCAAGATTATGCTTCAAGCTCCTAGGTACACTTGAAGCAACTTCTTCACATATCACTATTCCTTTACTGCTGCTCCCAATTGATAAATCTGAAATTCTGCGACTTGTACATTTGATAGACGAAGCAATGTCTTCTTCAGCCTCTGGATTCAAAGCTCTATCATTCCAGAGAGAACTATGTCGTCTTTCCCCAAAGGCCGGACAAGTCACAGCGGGTTCAGCAAAATGGGCTTTCTTCACAGTCCTCTTAGAGTATGGCCACTGAGGCGGTAATGTTTTGCGTCTCAGGTTATTGAGCTTGAGCTTGACATCCATAACATAAGGTTGAAGATGTGGATGTCTAAGTAAATCTGAGGCCTGTGATGTACTCATACTTCTCAAAGTTAATAAACATTGACAATTCAGTTTATGTATATAACTTTTGGGTAAGGTTATACATACTGATGGCCTAACTTCTGGATTTTTACACAGCATGATTTTGACAAGACCTCGGCTGAAAATAAGGTTCAGAAAATAGAAATGTATACATGAAACACAAGATATATAAATTATAAAGGGACAAAGGCAAACAATATAAGAAGACTTACAATGAACCAGAATATTTTGCAGGCAGTGGAGCCACAATCGTCTTGTTTATCTTGTTGATCAGTGCTTGCATGTCCTAACCAAAATATTATAAAGAGTCATAAACAAAAATTCTTTAAAGATTCGGTATGTTTCTATTACACAGCAACTTACAAATGCTTTAAATGCCGGCTTAAGGTAAGCCATTTCATATATACAGCATCCTGCAGTAAGAAATTCAGGTATTCGGTACGTAAATCAACCGTCTAGTAAGTAAATTATCCTAAGGATACATATTTGCAAATAGCAACACATTTCTTATTGTTGCCAATACATTATGCAATATGTGTTAAGATAAAACTGATAGGTCTGAGAATGGTTTCCTTTTCTCACATCAGAAAATGAACCAAAGAACAAAATAGATATTAATACGAAACATTTCCTTACTCTCCCAAGCAACCATAATCCCAAATCAGTCCTAAATCACTCCAGACCCTTCACCATTCTCACTGCATTTCGTATTTATGAAGAGATTTTCCAACTAATTGACATATAGTTAACCACTTCGGTATGATCCAAGGCTCTCACACTAGACTACTTAGAATGATCCAGCAACAAAAACACTATTCTCACACAAGACTGCTTAGAATGATCCAGCAACAAAAACACTACACATAGACTTGATCAGAACTCCCTTCAGTCTCCTTATGAAGACAACCTCATGAAAACAATCTGCAGTAATCATTTTCAGGCTATTGCTTATAAAATGATTACTGCATCTTTATGTAACAAATAAGTAAACTTAACAATTCACTCCGAGATGCATAACCACACACCTAATGACCAAACGTCAGATTTAGAACCATAAGGTATATCAGCCAGAAGCTCAGGGCACATATAGCTGGGAGTCCCGACTACCTGACGTTCATAGGACAAAGAATCTTAGAAGTGACACAAAGGAAACACCGTGGCTGTTAAGCACATTATAGAGTAACTATAGTACTCACGGAGGAAGTGAGGTTGTCGGATGTTAGAATCTTGGCTAGCCCAAAATCACCTGTAACAGCAATAAACAGGATTGATATTCTATTTCTTCTGGAGATGAATTTACAATTAAATGCAGAGGGAAGCTCACCAAGGCGTATATCTTGCTCCTTGGTTAAGAATATGTTAGAACACTGACAAATTAAAAGAATATTAGCATATAGAAATCTCAGCTCCCAGCTTCAGAATATGAATAGTAACATGCGAGTAATACCTTGACATCACGATGAAGAATATGATTTGTGTGTAAGTACTCGAGGGCCATCAGAAGCTGAACAAGCCATTTGCACAGTTTCTGAAAAGAAAGCACAGAACAGGATAATATTAATATCGAATAAAAACGTTCCAGAGAACCACTGACAAAACAAGATATGCGCACCTCTTCCTGGAAATGCACGCCATTTGCTTTCTTGATAGTTTCTGCCCTGTAAGATAATAAGAATGTGACACTGCCTCACTACCTCTCTATAGTAA
The DNA here is from genome assembly GCA_039880935.1 of Streptanthus diversifolius. Classification (NCBI taxonomy): domain Eukaryota; kingdom Viridiplantae; phylum Streptophyta; class Magnoliopsida; order Brassicales; family Brassicaceae; genus Streptanthus; species Streptanthus diversifolius. The sequence goes on along the minus strand of JAXGFM010000012.1, from coordinate 12,820,886 downwards.
AGGCTAAAATAGGAGATGTTAAAGACAAAGTACTCACATGTCCCCTCCTTCACAATAACCTATGACGATGCACTCATAGCAAGCCTAAGAGCAAGAATACGAAAGCTAATTAGCTCAAAAGGTGTGTAATGAAATAGAGACGCGCTTTCCGGCAGAAGGTCTGTCTTACCTTTTCCACCCAAGAGTCTTTGTATTCCACAATAAATGGATGACGCATTTTCGAGAGGAGCTCCATCTACCCAAAGTAGGGAAACTAAGATCAAATCATATGAAATTTTTTATCATACAGAGCATTACAAGGTTCACAACTGATAAAACAGGAATATCAACCTCTTGATGTGCAGATCGTCTGGTCCTTTCAGTTTGCCGGGCAAGACGGATCTTTTTCAATACATATCTAATGAAATCAATACATGATATCAGAAATTTCGTAACTTTTTGTAGGTAAAATTTGAGGCAACGAAGAAAAGATAGTGTTCCTCACATTTTCTTCTCATGCTTATGTCTCACTAGAAGAGCCGACCCGAAAGATCCTTTTCCTATTTTCTCAAGAATCTCATACTGTTCCATTTCTAACTTTGTTATCTTTTACCTGAAACCTAGAGAAATAAATATAAATACATGTGTGATGCTTCATGATCACACTGAAAACATAAAGAAAGGATGTTGAAAAGTACACTCAAAAGCCCAAGAATGCAAACTCGAAGTCAAGAATCAGATATGATTTTTAATTACATCAAAACAAAAATTAACTAACTCAAGCCAAAAAAATCAAACACCATTCAAAAAAACAATGTCCCAGATTCTGAAGGAAACAATGCACAGAAGGATCCTGCATTACTTAGATGATCTTCGTGCTTGTACATAAGCATGTTAATGATAAGAACATAAGCGGAAGATGAATCAGTATTCAAGTGTGTGTCATATACTGATGTTGGAGCTAGCTCTAGATTCTAAAGGTCAATACTTTGCTTCCTGATTTGTCTAGGAAGTGTTACTTATGCTGAAAAACAAGTCCAAAGGTAGCAAATTTAGAAAATACAGAAGAATTGAAATCATATTCTTGATGTTGTAAACAATAATGGCCATGTGTACAACCCATTAACTTAGAAGCAAGCAAGGAAACAAGCATTGTGTTGTAGCAATGTAATTGAGAGCAGAACCCAGGAATTACAAAGATAGAAACAAACAAACCCTAATCACAAAGCAAAGGAAAAGACCCACAATGTAGAAATATAAACCTATCACAAAAGGAGAAAGATACTGACACAGGAAATCGAAGTACCAAACAGAGTTAGAGCGTGAGGGGAGAGAGAAGGGGGAAAAAAAAGAAAAGAAGAAGAAAGCTTCGGTTTTTGCGCGAGTGATTGGTGGGGAAGAAAACGACAAATTTGTGAAGAGAGTGGGAAGTTGGATCCATTAATTTTTTCTATTTATGTTTTTTATGTGCAAACAGTTTTATTAATTCTAATTTAATTTTTTGGACATCAAGGGGAGAGTTAAATGCTTACAACCTGTTAAAAAAATGCTTACATCCATCAATGATGGCTTTTGTGTGACATCATAATTAAGTTTATAAATAGTGATTAAAACAATATGGAGGGTCTACATGTTAACGTTAAATTCAATTGAATCTGACTAAAAACCTTAAATTCAGTTGAATCTCACTGAATTGCAGAATTAAACATATATTTTGGTGATTTTTGGCATAATTTGGTGGAAGAATTTGGAATTCAAAAAGTAATTGATGAATTTGGTAGAATTTTTGAAAATAGAATAAAATAATTAAAAAGGGTTAACTGGCTGAAAAATAAAAAAAACTAATGTATAATTAGGAAATGACAAAAAAAATATAAAAGAATAAATTAATTTAGCAAGTTTGATGTATAAAAGTAGATTCAACCCTCAACAATATATACGATACATTGTACCACCATTTTTTATAATTTTTTATCTTTATATATATTATAAGACATCATAATATGTATGTAAATCATAAAAAAAAATTCTCTTTTTCTACTTTCTAAAAGTTCTTTTTCATCTCCGGCAATTGTGTTAGATTTTCTGGTGGTAGCGGACCCTTGGAGTCAACATTGGAGAAGGTTTTTATGTTCTTTTTGGTTTCATTTGCAGTTAGGTTATATTTCATTCCAATCCCACCATTATTCCCTCTTTTACATGCTCTCTTCTAAACCTGTAATTTTTTATTTTGCAGGTTTTGGTTCTACTCAGATCTGATATTCTCAAATCCTGTTTTGCTGGTTTTGGTTAATAATTGTACTACCGGCTAATATCAAAATTAGAAAGAGAAGATGCAAGAGTTTGTCGATCAAATCGGGTGGAACATTCAAAAATGCGATGAGGATGAGGTGTACGATTTATATTGGAGGCAAAGGTATAGAGTTACCAGCAAATGGTGAGTAATCGATAAATTGTTTGTTTGTAACACATGAATATTTTTTAATGTTACCTATTAACATTATAAATTTATGTCTAATACTATAGTTGACCAATATGAGCATATAAAGAGACTGTTCCGTTAATAATTTCATCACCGATTAATATTGTAAATGTATGTCTGATACTATAATTGGCAAATGCAAGCTTATATGGAATTTAAACTGTTAACAGGTTAATAAAAGTATTATTGAAAAATATGTCTAATGTTATAATTGGCAAATATGGACGTGTAAGAGTAGGCTGGTAACTATTTAACCTTTTTTTTTGTCAAACTTTTTAACCTTTTGATTATGTGAAAATATTGATGTAGTATATCTCTATCAGTTTTATCATTCGGAAAATTTTGTGGTGATGTTGTTGTGGTGATAAAGAGGACAAATATTTGGTGATGTGAGACTCTAGTTACTAAAAAAGTGGTGATCAACAGTTTCTTGTCGTTTTGAAAATAGATTTATCTCTAGCAATGATCAGAAGCCCGTACAATGTTTCTCGGCATTGCACATGTTGCTTAACATCATAAATATATGTTTATTATTATAATTGATAAGTAAAAACTTATAAAGAGGTTAATTGTTAACCAATTAGTTATTTTATTATCTAAAATATATGTCTAAAATTATTTTTGACAAATGTGAGTATATAAGAGGAGGTTGGCAATTGGTTAATAATTTTATTATATGAAATAATGGTGTTGTATGTCTTTATTGGTTTTATCATTCTGAAAATTGTGAGGTGATGTTGTTGTGGTGATAAGAATGACATATGTTTAGAGATGTAAGATTGGAGAGAGAATATAAACCAATTAATTATACATATATTTTGATGTATTATATATTGTAATATAAATTATTTATATCTATTACATAGGGGTACGATGGGATTTAAGAAAAATAAATAGTACATGGGATTTAAGAAAAATAAACAGTACATGAATAGTTGTTTCTACCAATTACTTAAATATGTTATTATTTTTCTATATGTAATGTGAATTCTCTTAAAGTTTTTTATAAATTATTAATTAATATTGTTTTAAACAAAATTAGTTAAGTATTAATAAATTATTGCAAGAACTTTTTAAAATACCACCTTTAAAGATTATTTTTTAAAAATATACTATAAGAGATTCTTCTCAATTATACTATTTTAAAAAATGATAATAACTAAAAAATTTCTTATTAACATAATTATGATATCTGATCGGCGGAATTATACTCTTCGACGATATCTCATCGGCGGAATTATGATGCTAGAATCTCTTTAGAATCTCATCGGTATCAACAGAATGTCGATGCTGGAGTCACCTTGGAATTTTGTCAAGATTTATTTAGATAATTTTGGTAATGAAAGCTTGGATTCCTATGATTTTAGATTTTAGTTGGATTGAACATCTTTTAGGCGTTTAGAAGCTAATTTACAGATCTCGGGTTATAAGTGTTCATTACCCAAAGTTTATAAACTCTTATACACAAATTTATAAATTCTTATTAAACCTTGCCAAAATTTTGTAAACCAAATACATAAACAAATTATTTACAAAGTTTAAATTAATTACATAAATTTATAGATAATTTATAAGGGTTTGTACCTTAAAAAATTATAAGAGAACATAAAGAATATGAGATCCACACTTTATATGATTTTATAATGAATCTTTCAAATCGTATAAATTAATAAAGTTTTATAAATAACAACCTAATATGAGAATCATAGTAATTATGAATTTGTAAGGTATACTCTAAAATTGTACAAAATTTATATCCTTATCAAATAATAAGGTATAACAAAAGAAATCTCAAATTTATATTTATACGATTTATAAAATGCCTTTAAAATTTATAATGGTTTATAAAACCATTTATATGAAGGTTATAACCATTTTATAAAAAGTACATTTATAAAAGTTTATAAACCATATAAAATTATATTATATATAACTTAATAACCTATACTTAATTTGAATTTTATTAAGATTTAAAAATAATTATATAAATATTTATAATATATTTTACAAATAATGTGAAATATATGCGACTCGCCAAGACGCTTGGGTATGAGATTGATGAAAACAAACAAAGATTAGGTCAACAAAGATTGATGAGATTGTTGATTTTTGGATTTATTTAAAGTGTTTTATAAAGTTTTTTTTAAAATATTTATAAGGTGTACAAAACCATTTATAAAAAAAATATTGTAAGAGTATATAAATTAGTTATATATCATTTATAAGGTTTTATAAAATCGTATTACATATTTTTACCAACAAAAATACAAAATAAAATTAAATCCAGACGACTCTTTCCATATGCAAAATTTCTCTAATGTGCTGAGAAAGCAAGCCATTCAGTGGGATTAGATATAACCTAAACAATTTCTTTTAACCATGTATGGATGCAGATTTGGTTCAATTGAAGAAATTCACATATTGTGAATTTTTGGGAATTGATCGACTGTTTTGACTTAAAAACATTTATGGATGAGGAGTTGTTTCTCTTTTGGTCTTTTTGCATCAAACTTGATAATTTGACTTCTTTAGACTGAAAGATCTTCAATACAATAAAAACATAAAAACAATAAAAACACTTAAATAGTATATCAAAACTGTATAAAAATTATATAAAATAATAATGTATCAACTCTCCCGACTTTAGATATTGTTTGTCGTAAAAAAACAATGAATCAAAGTATAGAAAAAAAGTATTGAAAACGTAGAGACTTATAAATTCTTTAGAATGTCCAATTGATCCTCAACTTTGTAAGCCACATTAAACCAAATCAAAATTATATAATATGTCAGAGTACTTATTTTAATCTTTTGCAATCATCCCAATCCAGTACAAAATCCCTTAGATTTATCCAAATTCACCATTTTTTACCCTTTTAGTTTCTTAGATGTGAGTATTGTTAGACCAATATATTAATAAGCATATAGACTTATAGTATATAGTTAAAATGTGAATGAAAATTTAATTAGATGAAACTTTTTCTACTATTATATAGTATGTAGTAAAGTCACTAAGAAATAAATGGTATAAAGAGATTATGAGATAACCAGGAAATTAAACTTGGATCAAACCAATCGGTTTAATTATGATCAATTTCATTGGTATGCATTTGAAATTATGGGTTAAAGATTTTTGTAATTGATGAATCTTGATATTAAAAACCAAATAAATTCATCCATTAAATTTACTTGACCACCAAATCATTCATCCCCTATAAGTATCAAGCTACCTAGAAGAAAAATTTCACCCCATCATCCAAAAGCAAAGAAAACACAGTTAGACACAATTTATATATATTTTAGAAGTTTTTAATTGTTGAAACTCTCTTGAAATATCTTCTTGGTTGTTGGTGCTAGTTGCTAGTAGCTTAAGAATTCACAAGAATTAACAAGTTTCTACTTTCTCCCTCTCATACTTCTCTCATTCAGAAGTAGATTTATGTTCTTGAGTATATAGTAGAAATTAGCTCGTAGATTCAAATATGAATGAAGCATGTTTGTCTTAATATTTGGTTGTATCCTGGGATTCAAAGAGTGCATAAACCCGTCTCATTGCGGGCATTTTATTGAGTTAAGGAAAGGAATCATTCCGCTTCCAAATATATTTTTTTTGTTCTTATGATTCTAGAAATAAATTTTGTTCATGTTTTTATAGTTTATATTTGTTATTAAGTCATGTTAATCTTATTCATTATTTAATTGTTAATATTAAAAATATTTGTCATGGAATTATGCATTGTTAATATTGAATCTAATAATCATGTTTATAAGATTAATATATATATATATATATGTGAAATATGAAACTATAATTATTGGTCATATAATAAATTAAAAATTGTTAGCTTTTATGTTCTTGCTAATAATTATGATGGTCAATTTTAAAATTGGTAATCTGAGTAATTATATTGTCAATATTGAATTTATTATTCATGGTCAAAATTTTATATTTAATTATATAATTTAATATTGTTGAATTATGTATATGCTATAATTATTTTGCTGAAATAAAATATGCCCACATAAATGCCAATATTAATATTTGTATATATATATCTATATTAATATATATATATATATATATGTGTGTGTGTGTTTAATAGTTTAATTCAATTTCAAGAAATAAATTGTAATGCAAATTGTTATTTCTAAAACCCGGTTTTTATAAGGTTCTACAATCTTAACTCAATAAAAATTCGCTTTTTAAACGGATTTGTATTGTGAAAAATCAAATTTGCAAAGTCAGTGTGATTGTTTTGGATTGTTGAAGAATAAATAAATCGGTTTAGGGATTTCATGACCGGATCGATCGATCGGTCTATCAGATCGATCGATCCTTATAGGTTGGTTCAAAAGAAATAAAAAAACTTGAAAACCGAAACCGATACCGCGGGTCAAGCGACCGATTGATCGCAAGTCGATCGATCGATCTCCTAAGATCAATGTTGTTAACCGGATCGTAAGACAATACAATGATCTAGATCGATCGATCCACGTGAGATCGATTGATTGCAGAATACAACTCCGATCGATCCTCGCCTCAAAGCGACCGATCAATCTTTGCGATACAAAGCGATCGATCGATCCCCTTCAAGATGGATCGGGAATATAAATGGATGAGAAAAGGAAAAAAAAATCTGATATTGCGATGTGTCTACATGTGTTAAAAATGCATCTAAAAACATGTTCAAAATGAGATTCTAACTCAAATTTAACAGTGTAACAGATGACAAACACAATTAACAATGTTGAGGTTGCACCAATGGTGGAAACTCAAACCACCCTTGTGCCAGTCAACACAAATAGGTTACTTCCCGAGAAGTTTGACGGGAATGACTTCAAGAACTGGCAATAGAAGATGTACTTCTACTTGACATCTATGAACCTGAACAAGTTTCTCAAGGAGGACAAGCCTGAAACTCCCGAAGAAGGAGAGATAGATATGCGCACGTTAGCCACATTAGAGGCTTGGAAACACTCAAACTTTCTGTGCAGGGGTTGTATCATAAGCCGACTGGTGGACAACTTCTACTTTCTCTACAACAATGACAAAGAGTACCCCACTGCCAAGCATCTTTGGATAGCTTTGAAAATGCTAGTTTTCAAAGATATGCTGTGGCGAAGCATCTCGACTTCAAAATGGTGGATTCAAGGTCTATAATGAATCAAGTTGAGCAATTGCAGTTGGTCAACAACGAAATCACAGCTGAAGAAATGATCCTTCCTGAAGCTTTCATCATTGACTGCACCATTGAGAAATTACTGCCAAGCTGGATGGATTTTAAGAATTACTTGAAACACAAGTGAAAGCAAATATCGATTGAATCGATGATCTCAAAACTTCACAATGAAGCAATGATTCGCCTCTCCAAGCATGAAGAGAAAGGGTATCTTACCTTGCTGAATAGCTTAAGGCAAATGGTAAAAGAAAAATGGGAGAAAAGAACTACAAGTTCAAGAATTCCAGAGCAACTAGCTCCACGAGCTTCAAGAAGCATACTTATGGTACAAAGAAGTTTAGTGGAAAGTGTCACAAATGTGGGAAGTTGGGTCAGAAGGCATACATGTGTCGCAAGCCCATAGAAAAGCGACCACACAATGCAAACCTCACTGAAGTAGATCTTTGTTGTGTGGTGACTGATGAAGTCAATTCAGTGGAGGGAAACCCATTGGAGTGGTGGTATGATGCCGGTGCAACAACCCACATCTGCAAAGATAAAACAATGTTCAACACCTATCAACAGTGCCACACAGATGAGAAAATCATGATGGGCGACATACATTCATCCAAGGTCGCTGGACATGAAAATGTGATATTGAAGCTGACCTCAGGACATGAGATCACCCTCACAAATGTGAGACATGAGCCCAACATAAGGAAGAACCTAATTTCTGGTACTTTCCTGAGCAAGGCTAGATTTAGCATCAACTTTCACGCCGATAAGTTGGTACTTAAGAAAAACGGGGTGTATCTAGACAAGAGGTTTGTTAAAAATGGACTGATAAAAATGAAGGTAATGACAGTCACTCCCAAAGCTGTAACCAACTATGAATTTAATAAGAATAACCCAGTTGTCTATTTGGTTCAGTCTTCTACAATTTGACATGAAAGATTTAGAACATGTGAACTATAAATCATTAACTCAGTTAATGGATTTAAACCTAATTCAGAAATGCAAATTAAGTAATGATAAATGTGAAGTATGCATACAAGCAAAACTCACAAAATGGTCATCTCCAAAAGTTGAGAGAAAAACCGAACCTTTGGGTTTAATCCACACTGATTTGTGTGATTTAAAATATTTACCCACTAGGGGAGGTAAAAAATATTTTGTGACTTTTATTGATGATAATACAAAATATTATTATATTTACTTTTACAAAGCAAAAATGAGACTTTGAATAAATTCAAGGAATATAAGCTTGAAGTTGAAAATCAATTGAAAAAACTATAAAAATAGTTTGGAGTGATAGAGGTAGAGAAAATGAAGGACAATTTGATGCATTTTATAGAGAAAATAAAATCATTCATCAAACAACTGCTCCTTACTCACCAGAATCAAATGGAATTGCAGAACGCAAAAATCAAACTCTGAAAGAAATGATGAATGCAATTATACAAGAATCTGGCGTAACCTAGAACATGTGGGGCGGGGAAGCTTTAATGACTTCAAATTATATTCTAAATAAAATCTCACACAAAGTAACGGGAAAAACGATATATGAATTGTGGAAATGTATAGTTCCTTCATACAAATAGATAAAAATGTGGAGGTACCTAGCAAAGTGGCAGTATTTGTTCCGAAAAAGGTCAAAATTGGACCAAAAATAGTTGATTGTATTTTTATTGGATATGCGCACCACAGTAGTGCTTACCGATTTCTGGTTCACAAATCAGATATTCCTGATATCCATGTAAATACAATTATAGAATCGCAAAATGCATATTTCTTTGAAGATATTTTTTCGTGTAAGGATAAAATACACCCTAAACGGACTAGGGAAGAAAGAGATGTAGGTGAAGCAAGCACTTCTGCCATTGATCTAGATAATGGATAAAACGCTGAAATTGAACTCAGACGTAGCAACAGTGCTCGAAAGGAGAAACATTTTGGTGATACTTTTCTGATGATTTTACTCACAGAAAATGAACCAAATACCTTTACGGAAGCGATTATACACCTAATGCTCTTTATTGGAAGGAAGCAGTCAACAGTGAATTCGATTCAATTATGCACACTCATACGTTTTACATAACGGATTTACCAGAAGTGTTTAAAGCTCTTGGTTGTAAATGGATCTTTAAGACCAAACTAAAAACGGATGGGACTATTGAAAAGTATAAAGTCAGACTTGTGGTCCAAGGATTTTATCAGAAAGAAGGTCTAGACTTCTTTGACACGTATTCTCTAGTGACGAGAATAACTTCTATAAGAACTATCATATGCATCGCAGCATTAGGGAATCTGGAAATTCACCAGATGGATGTAAAAACTGATTTTCTTAATGGAGATATTGAAAAAGAAATATACATGAAACAACCTGAAGGATTTGTTATTCCTGAATAAGAAGACAAGATTTATAGACTTGTAAAATCGTTGTACGGACTTAATCAAGCTCCAAAACAGTGGCATGAGAAATTTGACAAAGTTATGATGTCAAATGGGTTCCGCATAAATGAATGCGATAAATGTCTGTACTTTAAAACTACAAAATATGCATATGTTATGTTATGCTTATACGTAGATGATATGCTTATCATTGGAAATGACAAAGACATTATAAATTAGACTAAAACCATGTTACATGCACAGTTTGAAATGAAAGATATAAGACTAGCTGATGTAATTCTCGGAATTAAATCACTAGACATCCTGGAGGATATATATTATCCCAGCAGCATTACGCTGAAAAGATATTTGATAGATTCAAGAACTATTCAACTGGAACCTCCACAACACATGTGGATACCACACTTCACCAGACGAAAAATTCAGGTGCAACGGTATCACAAAATGAGTATGCTCGAGTAATCGAAAGTCTTACTTAGTAATTGTATTATACCAGATTTAGCTCACTTGGTAAATGTACTAAGTATGTACAAGAGCAATCCAGGGCACATTCATTGGAAAGTGATAATTAGAGTATTAAATTACTTACACTTTACCAAAAATTATGGACTGCATTACGGTTCAGAATTTGCCGTGTTGGAAGGATATACCGATGCTAATTGGATATCAGATTCTAAAAAACTCGAAGTCCACAAGTGGATATATGTTTACATTTAGGGGTGGTGCAGTATCCTGAAAATCTTCAAAACAAACAGTGCTGGCTAGGTCAACAATGAAATCTGAGTTCATTGCGTTGGACAAAGCAGCAGAAGAAGCAAAACATCTTCAAAATTTTCTGGAAGATATTATGATGTGGAAAAAACCAATGTCATCGATTCGGATACACTGCGATAACTAGTCGGCTATAGCTCGTGCTAACAATAGCTTGTACAATGGCAAGTCACGTCACATACGTAGACGACATAAGACCATTAGACAATTGATCTCAAGTGGTGTAATTTTGCTAGATTACATCAAATCAGCTGATAATATAGCATATCCTTTTACGAAAGGTCTGACCCGAGATCAAGTATTGAAATCATCAATAGGAATGGGTTTAAAGCCTATGATTTAACGATGAAATTTGGCGGTAATCCCACCTATACTTTCTAGGTTCAAAGGGACAAATAAATTAAATTAAGTCTAAGAACATACTGTGAAACTTATGTTTCTATCCAGTTCCTAATAATGATAAACAGTGTTGTCTACATAATAGAGGGTAAGCGTAAGCTTTTAATGATTTCATCATATTTATTTCAAGGAAGTAAAGCATATTACTTCAAAATTAAATATGAGAAACACATGTTGAGTGTGAAATGGGGTCATTTCTAGGAGAATAAGAGAAGACTATATTCTCCAAATTCTCTCAAGAAATACCAGGCATGTTCAAGGCCAAAATAAACATAACGAGAGACCGAAAATTCTACTGGAAAATATAATTGTGTTATATCTATTGTCTCAGTTTACACTAGAAATACGGATGGTTCAAGAAATAGTGTTCACCAACTAGGCTTGTAAAGTCGATAGATTATAACAGTGATTGGTTCAACGCTGAAAAATGCAACATTTTCATATACAATTATTTTCGCATATAATCAAAAAAGTCTTCTTTCAGCTTACATCAATCCTAAAAAGGTTTTTTCAAAAACATCCTCAGTGTTATAGAGTCAACTCTATTCATGTGGGAGATTGTTAGACCAATATATTTATAAGCATGTGAACTTATAATATATTGTTAAAATGTGAATGAAAATTTGTTTAGAATGAACTTTTCTACTATTATATAGAATGTAATAAAACCACTAAGAAATAAATGGTATAAATGGATTATGAGATAACCAGGAAATTAAACTCGGATCAAACCGATCGGTTTAGTTGTGATCAATTTCATTGGTATGCATTTGAAATTCTAGGTTAAAGATTTTCAAAACTGATGAATCTTGATATTAAAAACTAAATTAATTTATCCATTAAATCTACTTGACCACCAAACCATTCTTCCCCTATAAATACCAAGCTACCTAGAAGGAAAAAATCATCCCTTCATCTAAAAGCAAAGAAAACATCATTAAACACTGTTTAGACATTCTTTAAGAAGTTTCTAATTGTTGAAACTCTTTTCAAATATCTTCTTGGTTGTTGGTGCTAGTTGCTGGTATTCTTTAAGAAGTTTTTAATTCATCCATTAAATCTACTTGACAACCAAGCCATTCTTCCCCTATAAATACCAAACTACCTAGAAGGAAAAAAACATCCCTTCATCTAAAAGCAAAGAAAACACCATTAAACACGGTTTAAATATTCTTTAAGAAGTTTCTAATTGTTGAAGCTCTCTTGAAATATCTTCTTGGTTATTCGTGCTAATTGCTGGTATCTTCAGAATTCACAAGAATTAATAAGTTCATACTTTCCCCCTCTCATACTTAAATCTTTCAGAAGTAAATTTATGTTTTGGAGTATATAGTAGAAATTAGCTTGTAGATTCAAATATGAATGAATCATGTTTGTTTTAATATTTGGTTGTATCTTTGGATTCAAAGAATGCATGAAAACCGTATAATTGTGGGCATTTTATTGAGTTAAGAAAATATATTATCTCGCCTCCAAATTTTTTTTTGTTCTTATGATTCTAAAAACAAAATTTTGTTCATGTTTTTATAGTTTATATTTGTTATTAAGTCATTTTAATCTTATTTATTATTTAATTGTTAATATTAAAAATGATTATCATAGAATTATGCATTGTTAATATTAAATCTAATAATCATGTTTATAAGATTAATATATATATATATATATATAAAATATGAAACTATAATTTTTGGTCATATAATAAATTAAATATTTTAGCTTTTGTATTCTTGCTAATAATTATGATGGTCAATATTAAAATTGATAATCTGAGTAATTACATTGTTAATATTAAATTTATTATTCATGGTCAAAATGTTATATTTAATTGTATAATTAAATATTGTTAAATTATGTATATGCTATAGTTATTTTGCTGAAATAAACTATGCCCACATAAATATCAATATTAATATTTATATATATATAAATATATATATATATATATATATATATATGTGTGTTTAATAGTTTATTGTAATATCAAAAAAGAAATTGTAATGCAAATTAATATTTTTAAAATCCAATTTTTTAAATATTCTATAAGTATCATTGATGAAATATTGATCAAAGAACATATATATTCATTAGTCTTTCAAGTTCCGTATCACAGATACAGCCTTGCTTCTTGTCTCATTCCTCCCTTTTCTTACTTCTTTGTCGATTTTTTCCGTAATTTTCTAGGGTTTTTTTTTTTCAATTGACTACTATTCCTTTATATTTTTTGGGAAGCTCTTTTCCTTCTTTTGTTGAGGATTCAATTTTCATATTTTCTCTCTCAATCCTCATTAATTCTTTTTATTTTATTTTTCTTTAAGTATATCGAAGGGAGAGAGAATAATCATATTCACATAGACTTGTCATGTCAGACTCGATTAAGGAGTCATTTTTCATGTATACCAAGCCCAAAAATAAGAAGATTAAGTTCATTTGATGCAAGAGTAAACGCTGAATCCTTCGAATGCTCTGGAGGTATGGACGTTCTTTCGTACGTTGATACACTTTTGGGTTTCACTTTGTAAAACCAATAGACAATTTCTGTTAGAATGGTCATCTGAAATTTAGTTCATGTTTAGTTCCAAGAAAAACTAATACTCCCTCTGTTTTTTTATATATGTCGTTTTACATCCTTTTTTATTTTTCAAATTATTTGTCGTTCACTTTTTCCAATACAATTATTGTAAAAGTTTTCCAAAAATAGCCTTATTTAATTACACTATTTTTAGAAAATAATAAATCACAAGAATAAGGTAGTTAATGTAAATTTATTATTATGTTGAGGTTAAGAAAGTAAAATTACTATACTCCTTAATTTAAAAGATTTTTTCTAAAACGACAGATAAAAAAGAACAGAGGGAGTAGTTTTCAATTTATAGTTTTGACTCAATGAAATTACTTAAAAGGTAAAAACTCGAAATTAAACATGAATAAACTTGTTAGTAAATGACAAAATCCCTCTTAAGTTACTTTGCACTGCACGGTCCCAGTGTTAAAACAAATTAAATTTGGTGATGAACTAAACGAAATAAATAAAAAAACAGAAAAATTTGAATGATGTCACCTTGTTGTAGATAATGTCTTCAGATATCTTCTTCTTCTGGTCAGACCATTGGTGATGTAGGCCGATCAAAGTGTTGCTAAACGTTGTGTGCTCGGCCTGACCCTTAATATGCCCTGATGGTTCGTCTTTTGTTGCATTGAGAGTATCTATATCATAGGTTTATAAAAAGTTTTTTAAAAGAGTTTTTAACATTAAAATAAATATATAAATAAAAATTTTAAAGGTTTGTTTCTTAACTAAAAACTTTAAAAAACAGTTTTTAAAAATGTTTTTAAAATTTATTTATAAAATATTGATAATAACCCCTTAAAAGGTTTTATCATTCAAGATGGTTTCATGTCTTTGTATGTCTTTGTGGCTTCTGTTTCAAACTATATTTAAGTTAAATGACCTCTAATCACTTTTTAGACGGTTTTGGTTGTGCACCCACAATAAAAATAACGGCATCAAAAATATTCACCTCAGATTGATGGTGATTTTAATAGAAGTACAACTTCAATTTTGTGATGTTTTGAACTTGTCATTTATGAATACCTTAAAATTCAAATTCTTGAAAAATAATTATTAGTTTGAGATATCATTAGTTACCCGTAGAAATTTTCTCAATACAATAAATATATGAATAATAGCATCATGATACAAGCAAAAGAAATTCAATTTGCAAGACTAATATAGCAAGGCAAAATTCTACTTCTCCAATTATATGTTAATTTTCAGATTTTACTATTCATGTAGAAAATCATCTCAAACAAATTTTATTCTATGATAAAATCATGCCAAAAATCTATCAAATCAAAAATATCCATCAATAAACAAATTTTGTTTTCAAAGTAAATCCTGTAAAGTTTAGCAAACAAAAAATAATTTTTTATGGAAATTAGATGCATTCAGAATATAGAGAATATACATTGAGTTTAACTTTTTAGGAGAGAAAATCAAATTTTACTTTAATATTTAATTAAATCAAGCTAAACTAACCATAACTCGTGGAAAACATGTTGCATAATAATGGTTATTTATGAAATTCATCAAATCTATTTTGGGTTTGAACCCAACACTCTGTGATATTAAATGAAATATTAAAATCAATAGACTAATTTGACAAAAAAAACTATAACTCTAAAGTTTATAAATTCATGGGTTTGAAATAAAAAACTAGGTAAAAAAATAAAGGGAAATATGGCTAAAAGGATGAGATTAGACATAAAATTATCCCACTATACTCTTTAAAATTAAATTGGGGAACTATGATTTAGATTAATGAAAATCTAAATTTACTCTTAAAAATTCAAAAATATAAAATTTTATTTAATTTTTAATATCTTTATTTAAATTTTGTGTTTTTTATTTGTTTCGAAATGGTGTATATAACACCCAACCATTCATTGTCCATATTCTCTTCCTCTTATTCTCTATTTCACTCACGCTGGCTCTATCCTCCACAACTTCACACTTTACCCCATCAAGAGAATTTTGGGAGGCAAAACTTTCACTAATTACTTACATAATTAGGCAAAGCTTTCACTAATTATTGGTCTCTTATCGTTATATAAATCAATGTCATGGATCAAACTTTCTTAATGGATAACGCTAAAGAAAAGCTTTGCTTCGTCATACTTGAATTCTTCTTGATGGTGTCACACATACCAAAGGTTATGTCAAAGAACCTGAAGCTGACAATAGGTATCTTAGTTTAGGGATTGTTGCGTCGGATGAAGGAACTAAGAATGTCATTGATAAAGTTCTCCATACACCACATGAAATATATATATGCATATTTTTAAGAGTGAAACAAAAAAATGAAGATAAGAGAAAAAAACCGCTTAGGAACGGAAAAGAGGCATAAGAGAAACTGATAAGTGACAGGGGAATGAGACGAGAAAAAAAGAACAAAAAATTAGAAGAATATGCAATTTCTAGAGCAGATATTTTCTCAGATTTTTATAACTAAATTTAGCTGATTACAAATTCGAAAGAGAGTAGAACTACGATAAATATTTGGAATATAAATCATAGACAACATTAGAACATAGAAGAACATATAGAATCTAAATTCAATATTTTGTTAGAACATAGAGTAATGGTTAAGATAGACCAAAACATATTCTAGCAAAGTTAGAAAGTAAAATACGTAGTCTAACAAAGTTAGAACATAGAATATGTATTGTTACCAAGAATAAAACATATAACAAATTCTAGGATAAACCAAAACCCCTTGTTCTAAAACTCGTCTGTGTAGCCGATTAATCGATCGAGTATTCGCTAGACGGTGAAGAACCGTGGCGAATAAAGGTGATACGGTCGACTTATACAATGACCGTATTATTATCGTATAATAACGAAATACGGTCACCTAGGCGATTAATCGGTCGCATAATTTATTTATTTATTTAATTATTTGGTCTATTAATTAAAAGGTCAGAAAAATGATCCATTAACAAAAAAAATTTCTCTTTTAATTAGAATCTTTTTGTCTTTTATTTTTGGATATAAATTAGAAAAAATATTAATTAATATTTTTTTTCTTCTGTTTGTCTTATTAAATTTTATATTAATTTATATATAAATGTATTTAAAAATATTTAATTATATAAAAAACTCTCCAAATATTCTCCTATTTTTTTTTCGATTTTATGTTAACTCGCTAATCCTATGTCGTCTGCACGTGTAACGCCTAGCAAAATTTCGAACAAAGCCAAAACCTATTCTAATAAAGTCAGAACATAGAGAAAAGTTTAGAATACATATTTTAGTAAAAGGTTGAACATAGAACAAATATTAAGAAAGAAACAAACATATTTACGTAAAAGAATGTTAGAATATGTATTCTAGATTAGGTAGGACTATGAGCAAAACAAAAAACACAAATTCTAACCAAAATAATAGATATAATGCATATTTTTTAAATCATTTTTTTTTTTCAAAATGAGATGAAAATATATTTTCATGTCTTTGTCTTTACTTTTCTATATTTTTCCAAATTTATTAACAATTAAAATATTTATATTACATTTAGCTATTTAAATAATGGTAAGATAGTCAAAAACTGACAAAAACACCAGAGGTGTATAGGACAATTTTATTTTTTTATCTCACCTATTTAGCCAAATTTCCCAATAATAAATTATAATACAGTTTAGACATTTTGATTCATAATTTAAAATTCATCGAAATCAATTATGGTTCAGTGGTTTGGCTAAAACCAAGTTTAAATCGGTTTGGTTTTCGAAAACCAAAGAATGGAATCACTTACCTTGGAACCTCATGTCGTGATATACGGTCATAATATGCACTCGATGTGTTTATCCGAAATAAATACTACCACCTCCGTTGTGCACTTACAGCCACATAATTATTACTTGATAAACTTGATACACATCATCAGGTAAGAATTTCTCTTTGTAAATCTCCCTTCTCCCAGAACGAGTCTCATCTATCTTTTTATTTTGGTTTTTGTTGGCTGCAACTATTAGTTGAGTTTTCACCCAACTAGATATAACAGTGAAAAGCAAACATATAGTGCATGTTATATCGTTTTCTCAGAGAATTATTGGTTTTACTGAAAACTATGAAATTTCTATTTAGTTAGAGCTGCCACAAATGTAGTTATTTTAGTGAAAGTAATATGAAAAACAATAAAAGCAAAAAAACAAAAAAAATAAGCAAAAAAGCAAAAAAAAATATGTAAAAAACTCAGGTTTTTGTAAACAATAAAAAAAATATTAGGTCTTCAAAATAATCGCATGAACCATGCATACAATATTGATATGATATGATATGATAAAGATTTATGACTATAGAACACAAGTCACAAATATATAATCTTTCACTTTTGTAACTCAAACCACTATATCTAAGAAAACAATAGATTCAAACATTTGTTGGTTATTTTACAATGTAGTATGCAAAAATGATCAAGTTCTGCTGTTGTTCACTAAAATCCGCAAGCCATTTTTATTTTCTTACGACACATAGCCCATCAAACTGATATGATCCTGACCGGCTTTCCTCATGGACCAGATACACTAGCCGAGGCAGTCAAAGAAAAAGCAGTTAGATTAGGGACAAACCAGTTTTTTTCCAGTCAACCAATGAGATTTCCACCAACAAAGGAAGCATGGAGATCAGTCTAAGCAAGCTAAAGACCATGTGTGAAAATCTGGAGGTGGAGTTGGTCGAAACATCATTATTCTCGACCAAGACGACCTTTTACATCACCCTGGGAAGCCAAAAATGAGGCCAAGCATGGAATCAGTTGGACCTGACCTCAGTTTAACCAAAAGAGAACATTTTGGCCCACCAATAACCTATGGGGAACACTTTGGTCGAGCCCAAACACACCTGACCCCAAGCTAATTTGAGAGATGGTCGAAAGAGTCACCTTCTCAGCCATATTGGGCCAATAAAACCACTATATTGCCTAATGAAATTTAAACTTATTTTTGGTGATCCACTGCATTATTCTGTAAAGAAAAATCCTAGAGATCAAGCCTATACGTCCAAGAAAGGAATTGGTTTCAAGTTGGATAAAATGACCAAGGTTTAAGAGAGTTGGACCGTGAGGAAGAAGAGATGTATCAAACCATTTTTTGGGTTTTAATACAAGTTTGGACAAGGCCTAAGGATCATTGATTTGGCCCATTTCAAGGCCTAATTAAACACTTCTACAAGCCAAATTCATGCATGAAGATTATGAAGCAAAAGTAGTTCAAGAGTCATTCAACAATAGCCTTTAATTTTTGTTCAAGTCTGTTTTTCTAATTTTTTCACATTTCTCTCTAATTTTTAGCATCTTGTCATTATATATAAAGTAAGCCATGATTAGATTAATAAGCAACTCTTTTTTTCTTAAAATTTGTTTTGTTTTGAGAGTGATTCTCTTGTTCCTTTGTTAACATTTCGATTTTTCAGTGTGTAATATCTAAGATTTCAAACCTGGTTTATCAAGAGGTAATCTGTACCTTTTGTGTGATCAATCTATCACCAAATAGTTTTGGATTGTATTGAAATAATTCCGATAGTGAGTTCAAAATATTCACTATTGGTTCTAAAAAATTCTCCATTTGAAGGTTCCACCGCCTATCTTTTTTGTTGGATCGTTTGATAGCATCAGACATTAGGTTTAATATACCTTTAGTTCGGTATACAAGAGCCTTATAATTTTAGGATATCTAATTACCACCTTGGAGTGAGAGGTCTTGGGTTGATTCTGCTAAGTCATCATAAGCTTGGCTAGGATCACATCAAGTGGTATCAGAGGAAATACTTCCAAGTTTGGTAGTCTAACTATTCATCTTTTCACCTCTTAATCTTCTTCTTTTCAAAACACATTATTTTCTGTCTATCTGTTTACAAGTTGAGCCAGCCTAAATCCTATATCAAAAGAAAGAAAAAAAACCGATCAAAGAAAACATAAGTTTAAAAGGAGGGTTTGGTTAATCAACTTGCCACAAAAATATTTCAATCTACCTATCTTCTCTTCTTCCTTCTCTTGATTTGCCAAATGATTTCTTTGAAGAAAAATACATTGAGATTAATGGTTAGTTCCCTTGGAACTTTGAGAATTCACTGGAGGAGCATTTGTTTGAGAGACAAACACTTAGAGAGAAACACCTTGTAAGAACTTCTATTTTTAAAATGTTTGTTAAGTAATTACAGGAACAAGATGTCTGGACTAAAAAGAAGAATTAGCTAAGAGAAGGAAAAGGCGCAACCATGAAGACCACCTAAGAGACCTAATTGGATAAGCACGCCACACAGAGATGAAGCAGATGGTGACTACCACAACCATGAAGAGCAGGGGAGTTCTAAGCAAGCTAGCCAGCTTCAAAACGTGTTGGATACACAAAATATTTGTGATCACTTTGAGAAGCAGATGCTGAAAGCATTTGAGGCTGTGATGAATAGCCAACAAAAGAGCACCACATGTCTATTTTCAGGAGCTGTTGCCACAAACCAGGAGCCTAGATGTTTAAAAGAGAAATCGGTTGTCCAAATGACAGAAACATACCAGTCTCTACTAATTTGCAAATGTATGAATGAATATTCTAATTCAAACATATGTGCTAATGAAATCTTCATGTTTCATGGCAGGGAAAAAGATGCAAATGGAAAGTTCATGGTGCTAGAAGAAAGTGTTAAGAATAAAACCAAAGAGAAAGAGAAAGATTCTGATTCTTGCCATTTTCTAAAGGAGAGTTGATGGTTACTATGAGAATTCCATGTGAACAAAACCAAGCTGAGGAGATTGACCAGAAAGGGTGTTTGTTCTATTCATGATGCCTAGTGCAGAACATAATTTGCAGCCTAATAATTGATGGAGGCAGTTGTACCAACGTAGCAAGTTTAATGATGTAAGCGTGTTGGCAGGGCTACTATCAGTCGAGAATCTCGAGACCTCCAGAAGCGATGGAAGATTATTGGATCGAGAGGACCACACAAGTTGCGGAAGGCATGTGATACACCAATGGGACTTCAATCTAAAAGGGAGAAGTCACAGCTAGCTCACCAAAGGAGAGGGGCGCCGAAATTAGACATAGTCTTAGGGTTTTCTTTGTGTAAAATCGTGTTTTTCCATTACTTGCAAATAATGAGGCTTATATAAACCTTGATTACAACTTTGGGTAAACAACATGATGTTTTAACCCAAACTACAAGTAGTGTAAATAAAAACAACATGAAGTTTAAATTGCTGGAAATAAAATAGGTTTAGGCCAAGACTTGGGCTTAAGGCCTTAATTTCATACTTAGTCTAAATAAAAGAAATAAAGAACAAGATGGATAAGCCGCTATAAGGAGGGGGCCAAAACCGACTTAGGCTCGTGAAGGATGGTTGGTTTGTGAACAAGTATTGGTTGGCATGCGCACTAAGAGTATTGCCTTGTTAAAACCTTCTTCAGAAAATCCAGTGGGAAAAAACCGAAGATAGGAAAAAGAGTACAATGTCTTAGCACGGCTTTTGGCATCTTCAGCTAAGGGTAATGGTGAAGACACCAGAGGTAGAAGAGTCTTCGAGCAATAACCTCCATGGTGCCTTGTCCGGCATGAAAAAGCCTTGGTGGGCCGGTGCGTCGTCGGGTGGGCTTTCTGACTCGGAATCCTTTCTCTTGCTCGTCCTGCCAGCTGGTTAAACTTGTTCTCGAGAGCTCGGGCCTTAGCACGCGTTAATGGTCCTGATGAAACTTACGGGGCGGTAGCTGGTCCGATGTCCTCATCATTAAATAATGGTGAAAAAGCTTTCTTTGGAGACTAAGAAGCATCCACACGCATACAAGCTTCAATGGTTGACAGACAATGGGGAAATGAAAGTGAGCAGGCAGGTATTGTTTGATTTGTCCATTGGGAGCTATGAAGAAAACGTTCTTTGTGATTTTTTTCCTATTGGAGTCAGCCACATTCTTTTAAGGTGACCATGGCAATATGATCGCCAAGTTACTTATAAAAGACTCACCAACCAATACTCCTTTATGTTCAAGGGTAAGAAGATCAACCTAGCTCATTTATCCCCATTTGAAATTGATCAAGATAAACAACACTTGAGAAAGGAGAAAGAACAAGCTAAGAATAAAAATGTGATGCATCTTTCCTTTCTCAAAAGGTCCTTGAAAGCTAAGTGTTCCATTCCTTCTTCTCAATCTGATTTTTTGCTTGACAGTGAAAAGACTTGTGATGAACTTACATGTTGAGAACTGTTGCAACATAGTAGTAGTGATTCTCTTTCACAGGTCCAAGAAGAAAAATCACCAGAAGAAGCACAAAGGAGAATGCCACTGATTACAGTCTTGGAACAGCCAACTAGCCATGAACCAGAACCAATTCTTAGGTCATTGTCTTATGAATTTCAAAAGCAATGTAAGGAACTTGATCTGGTTAGTATAAAGCCAAATTTTTGTGTTGGTTTTTTCTCAAGAGGAAAAACGTTTTGGATTAGAAAAGGTTAAGGAGTTTTGTGTTTCTAGAATTGTTTTTGACAAAATGATTCTAACCTTTGAAATATTTAAACTTGAATCTTATTTAGCAGATTCTTTGAGCATCAAAACATCTGAGTTATTTTGAACTAAAACAAAGTTTGCTTTTGTTAGAAATTTTTCTAACATGAAACAATTGCTTGAAAATGTTTTGTGTGTTTCAAATCTATTTAATGAACTTTGCAAAACAGATTTGAATTTTCATGTTTTTGATAACAGATTTTCTAACTTTGTGAAGATTATTTTATTTTCTAAATAAAAATTGTTTTTTTGAGAATAGTTGAGATTTCGTGTAGCATTTGGTGTTCTAATTCAATTATGATATTTAAAAAAGTCCTTAATGATTGTCTTAAGAGCCTGAATCACGGTTATGAATTCTTAAGGAAAGCAAAATTGTTTGAGGTTTTTCTAGTCTTTGTGATAGTACATGTTTAAGAATCTGTTTCTAGAACAAAAATGATTCAAGATATGGATAAGCAAGTGGATTATGGACAAAAAGGACAAAGAGTGCTACAAAAGAGAGCAAGTATAGGATGTCCACAACAGTCATATCAGTTTGGAAATTGAATTTGGAAGCACATTCGGAAGTCGCCTTATATATACCAAGGAAGTTCCATTCTACAACTTAACTTTGTCAAAGCCTACAACTTTGTTTGTTTGGTTTAAATTTAAAAGTCTAATATGTGTCCTTTTGATGTAGGAAAGATGGATTTGAGGAAAAATCATTTTCAAGTGGAATGAGATGATACGATCCTGACCAGCTCTCTTCATGGACTAGATACACTAGCCGGAAAGCCAAAGAAGCAGCTGAACCAGGGATAAACCAGCTTCTTTCCAGTCAACCAATGAGATTCCCACCAACCAAGGGAGCATGCAGATTAGTCTTGGCAATACAAAGACCATGTGGGACAAGCTAGAGGTGGATTTGGTCGAAGCATCATCATTTTCGACCAAGCCGGCCTTCTACATCACCTGGGGAAGCCAAAAAGGAGGCTAAACATGGAATCAGTTGGACTCAGCCTCAATTTAACCAAAGTAAGACATTTTGGGGGACCAATCACCTATGTGGAATACTTGGTCGAGCCTAAACATACCTGACCCCGAGCTATTTTGAGAGTTGGTCGAAGGAGTCACCTTCTCAGCCATATCGGGCCAATAAAGCTACCCGATTGCCTAATGAAGTCTACACTTTTTTTGGTGATCAAATTAATTATTCTATCAACACAAAGCCCAGAGATCAAGCCGATATGTCCAAGGAAGGAATCAGTCTCAAGTTGGATCAAATGATTCAAGTGCAAGAGAGTTAGGCCGTGAGGAAAAAGAAATGTATCAAATAATTTCTTTGGGTTTAGTTACAAGTTTGGACATTGCCTAAGGATCTTTTCCTTAACCCATTTCAAGGCATAGTTCTACACTTATACAAGCCAACTTCATGCATGAACATGACTAGGCAAAAGTAGTTCAAGAGTCATTGAATAACAATCTTAATTTTTGGTCAATTCTTCCTAATTTTCAGTTTTATAGTTTTCACATTTCTGTCTAATTTTTAGAATCTTGTCATTCTATATAATGTAAGCCACAACCAGAGGAATAAGATAACCTTTTTTGCTTATTTTTTTGGTTTAACAATGATTCTCTTGTTCTTTTGTTGATTTTTTAGTGTGTCATATCTAATATTTAAACCTGGTTTATCGAAAGGTATTTCATATATAACCTTTTTGTGTGGCTATTCTATTACCAAAGATTGTTAGCTTGTGTTGAAATAGATCAGGTGGTGAGTTTAACATATTCACTATTGGTTCTACACAATTCTCCATTTGAAGGTTCCACCGCCTATCTTTCTTGTTGGATTGTTTGCTTGCATCAGACATTAGGTTTAATATACTTTTTGTTGGGTCTGCACAAGCCTTAAAAGTTTTAGATATCTAATTATCACGTTGGAGTAAAAGGTTTTGGGTTGATTCTTTATAAATCATCATAAATTTGGCTAGAATCACATCACAAATGTTGGTTGAGACTATTAGATTCAGCACTTTTGTTTCTCTAGGCTCCAATGGTCACTAAATGCACAATAAATAAATTATACAATAGAGACAAATCTAGATGGATGGGCATGTGATTAAACATAGTAAACTATCATATCGAAAAAGTTATTATGCAACGACTGATTTCCTTCTAACTTAACAATGAGATCTACTCAGATATGATGTAGAAATTATATCAAATATGAATATAAATCATTATTTAGAAGCAGAAGTAAAGAGTTAAGGAGATAAGAATACTTCTTTGTTTTGGTACAAATGGAAAATCTCCTCTTTGAAAGCTTTTTAGATCTAAAGCAATAAGAAAACCTAATTTACTAGTATAAATCGTAACTTGGTGTGTTTTTGGGGTGTGTATGGTACAAAAGGCTAAATACAAGTATATAAAGCTGTTGAAGTCGATTAGGGTTTTTTATGGGCCAAAAGAGATTAAGTGGCAATCTTATATGGAGATGTGGCTCGTCCGAGCTTGGCTTGGTCTGAGCTTGGCACTTAAATTTGAAAATGAGCAAGTATCCAACATAGCAGGCTTATGTGTGCCCTATCTTTGAGTTAGTAAAAGCTTGCCATCTTTCTCAACTTGTTTCTCTTGGTCACCAGATGAACATATCTTTACTAAATCTTAAATATCACTCTAACGAAAACTCTAAATGACTTGATTCTACTTGCATATGAAATCTAACTCAAAGATCTTCATCTCTTTGAAAATCACTTAAAAGCCAGTCCTGTAAAGTCTTCAAACCACAAAAAATCACTTAAAGACATAAAATCACTATAACATACTGATAAAACATATTAAAAACTTTTTTAAAAACATGTAAAAGCTGTTTTGATCATCTTCCCAGTATAATCCGATGGAGGATGAATAAAAAACTCCCCTCAAAAAATCTCCCAGCTTCAGCTTTGATCTCATTCTGAATAATATCTATCTCACCTTGACACATTCTACTTCCTTTATTGTATTTCTGACCTCTCGGATTCTTACTGCGTTATGAAAAGTCTTATTATTCTGATCATCAATTTGTAGTCAGTGCATTTTCGACTTTTGTTTGTTGACCTGTTCCTCTACACCAGCCACAAAAATTCATTGTTTGTAGGCCTTTGCCTCTTGTTTCATTGCATTTGAGGTCGGGTTATCGAGAGTAGTTTGTTGCTTATCACTTAGATGAGAATAAGAATCTTTAGCCTTTTTCAGTAAGAGTGTAAGCTTCTCTTTATTGAGTGTACGAATTGGCTTTTTCTAAGGCCTATAACTTCTTCGAGAATCTGAACATAACCGACATCGAGTGAAAAAGTTTTTTCAGTTCCTTCCCATTCCCAAGCTGACTCCACCAGACTTTTAGGGTATTTATTTTGTAAGCTTTTATGGTGATCCAAAACCAACAATATATATTGTAATTTTGTAAAATTTGTTACTTTTATTTAGCTAGCCAAGTTTTTTTGTTTATCATATACAGTAAAAGCTCCATAAATTAATATTATATAAAATATTAATCACTATAAAAAATAATTTTCTCCAGTACTAAGTCGGATCAATATAAAAATTCACAAAATTTAGTAAAATAATAAAATAATTTTTAATTTGATATCTATATATAAAGATATGATCTCAATATTAAGATTAGTTAATAATTAATAATATTAGGCTTATATACCTAAAATAATTTAGTAAAATATGACATTAGTATTGTTTATTTTTTACTAAAATTTGAAATTTTGTTGAAGCTCTAATTATTTTTATTTTGCATCAACATTTTCGGGTGTTATTTCTCAATCTGCATCCAAAATTGTAAAAAGTTCCAAAAGTCACAATTTTTTTTAATGTGTATTTTGTGTAATATATTTTTCTTCAAAGCATATTATGGAAATAAAAGATAAACAAAATCATAGATTTGACTAATATTAGTTAATATTTCTCCAAAAATGAGTCATTTGGTACAAATATCTTTTCTCAATTACCATCAACAACATGTTAAAAATATTACAAATTTTTGATCATTTTTTTATACCTGTCTTGTTATTGATAATAACATTGTTATTATGTATTTAATACGAATATATCAAAAATAAATAGAAGTGGCAGATCAAAATACATTGTAAAATACTTTAGTCAAATTAATATGAATTTATACATTTTTGATGGAATATAAATACATTGAAATGTTCTAAAACTGGTAAAAAATTGAAATTCAAATATAATATATATAAATTGAAGTTCAAATTACTCTTACGCAAGTCAAAATATTAAGTATTGGTAAGTTATTCCACTATAAATACATACATGAAACTTTCGTTGTGCAGCATTAATAAAATATTTGTAAAAATGGTAAAAAATAAAAGTTGTCAGAAATTTAAAAATGGTTAAAATGAAAAATGAAAATAGTTTTAGAATCATAGATGTATTGTGAGAATCATTTGGCATAATGATGATCATTTCTAAAATTCATCATACCTATCTAGATTCAAACTTAACATTCCACAATGTTAGGATATTAAAGCCAATATGTCAAATTAACAAAAAATGACAAAAAATCCATAGATGTGTTAAAAAAAACTTTAAAACATTTACTTATACAAATTTAATTTCCATTCAAAAGAAAATTTATTAAAGATTGATCCTGGCATTCGAGCGATGTCTGTATGCCGTATGGGTCTAGATCCAGAAATTTAAGGAATTATTTATTAAAAATAAAATAAGAATTTGGTTTTGGAAAAATTAGTTAACCAACAAAAGTTTGTCTTTCTCAGTTCCTCATAAATATGTACAAAAATAAAATTGCAAAAATAACTAGATACTTTTTAGGTTCATTTCACATTGAAACTTTAACAATTGGTCATAGGTTTTGACGTTCATTACCCTAACTAAGTAATATCCCACCAATGTGTTTCTATGCAGTCTTCCAAAAGAAGTTTTATGTTTTACTTCAGACAATCAAACAAATGTGTCAACTTCATGTTTTCTGAGTTCTATGATCTGGTTTAAAAAAAAAAACCAAAGACAGTATTGTATATTTGAACAAAAAGAAATATATTATATATACAAGATCATGATCTCAACAATCCCCTGAAAACTAATAAAGCCTTTTTCTAGTCTGTGTATAATGCATATTTCTTTATAAATCTCTGCTATAAATTTTTCTTATCTATCTCATAATTTATAACACAAGATTGAACAAATAATGGCAACACCAATCAAAAGTCTCTCTTCTCTCTTTTTTCTATCTCTCTCATATTTCTTTTCTTCTCTACAAGCCGAGCATATCCCAAGCTGACCACATCCACATGAGCACCTTCTGCACCCTATTCTCCGACAACTTCACGCGAACCAGCACATACGCAGCAAACTGCGAAAGGGTGCTCTCCTCTCTTCGCCTCCGTTCCTCTCTCGGAACCTATTCAAATGCCACGAGCGGTCTTAGCCCCGACACAGTCCGTGGCATGTGTTTCTGCAGAGGAGATATCATGAGAACATCTTGTTCGACTGTGTTAAAATGGCGACCCTATAAAATCGCTAAAAGCTGCACTTACCAAAAAGATGCTCTAATACTCTATGAAGAGTGTATGGTTCACTACTCAGATTATTCTTTCTTCACCCTCGAAAAGGACAGACCGTACGTCTATAGACACACTTTAATATCTGCTCCTAATTCGGATCGGTTTGGACCAGCACTGTCCGATGAAATGGACGACCTTATCATCAACGCGTCTTCTTCTTCATCATATTTCGTGGAGATCAAGAACGTGTGATACAACTAGAGGCTTCGTATGATTTAGATTCAATTTCTCAGTGTTGGTTTAAGATTGAGACACAAGCTATGCTAAGTAGATAAGATTACGAGATATACTTAGTAATTATCTAAGTTATCTAATCCTAATGAGATTAAAAATGTGTCTAGAAGTCTTTATATCAGGAAATACCAAGGTGTGGCATAACTTGTGAGTTTTGGAAAGACTGTTGAGAGACAAAGCTTTAGTTTTGAGTTGGTTTCTAAAACTAATAAAGAGAGTTATTCTTTATCAATCTTAGATCTATTAATTTCTATAATTGGTATCAAAGCTTTGTGAAATAGTGAGGGAGATATGGGTGATCTTGCTGTAAAAATAGGAAGATAAAAAAAGGAAGAGGACCTTCTTCAATTCAATGTCCTATACTTAACTCAACAAATTATACGGTATGAGCTATGAGAATGAAGATCACACTTAAAATATATAAAGCTTGGGAAGTTATAGAGAGAGATTCCATTGACAGTGAGAAAAATGACATAGTGATAGTCCATTTATTTTAATTCATACCGAGACTCATATGTTGAAAGTTGGAGAGCTAAATACATCAAAGAAGGTATTGGAAGCGATTAAAGCAAGACATGTAGGAGCAAGGAGGGTTAAAAAAGCCAGATTACAAACATTAATGACTGAAGTTGATCGCCTTATGAAAGACTCCGAGACAATTGACGATTTTGGAGGAATACTATCCAAAATATTGTCAAAGGCTGCTCTTTTAAGAGTAAATATAAAAAATCAAGATTTGTTAAATAATTTCTTAAAAACCTTCGTCTGAAGTAATACATTCACATTGTTGGTTCTCTCATAAAAGTGTTAGATCTTAAAACTACAAGTTTTGAAGATATCATAGGACGACTACAAGCATACAAATAACGCATCTTTGAGGAAGACGAATCTCAAGAAGATCAAAGAAAAACTGTTGTATGCAAACATGAAAACTCAAACAGGACAATATATGAACATAGAAGATCAATCATGACAATCAAATCGTGACTTCAACGACGGACTCAGAGGCAGAGGTCGTGGAGGATGTTTCTATCCCAAGGGAAGAAGTCACAGATGTTTTAGTGGAGGAAGATACATATCAATTGTAATATGTTACCAATGTGACAAAACAGGTCATTTTGCTTCCAACTGCCCGGATCGTTTGCTTAAGCTGCAATAAGCTTAAGAGAATAACAACAATGACACATAAGACGTGGATGAACTTATGATGTATGAGGTAGTCTACCTAAACGAGAAAAAACTGCATACCAGTAAGTATGAAACAAACACCAGCTAGGAGAAAATTTGGTATCTTGAGAATGAGGCTAGAACCCACATGACAGGAGACCGAAGATACTTTTCCAAAATTGATGATTCAGTGACTGGAAAGGTGAGATTCGAAGATGACTCCTGCATATACATCAAAGGGAAAGGGTCAATATCTTCCATCGACAAGAATGGCGAACCTAGAATGATGACCGATATCTATTTCATTCTGCACTTGAAAAATAACATCATAAGCCTTGGTCAAGCTACAAAATCAGGTTGTGACATAAGAATCAGAGAAGATTGCCTAACAATGCATGATCATAGTGGAAAACTGCTTGTGTCTGCAAATAGATCTATAAACAACAAAGTCCGCATGGAAATAATACACAACATGTCAACTTCTAACAAAGTTAAGTGAATCAGGTAGATGACATGCAAGGTTGGGACACATAAATCTCAAAAAAATAGAAACAATGATACAAAGAGAGCTCATTCAAGGAATCTCGAGTGTTAACATTGAAAAAGAAGTCTACAGATCATGCCTACTCGAGAAACAAACTAGACAAGTGTTCCTTCAAGCTACCTCATACTGAGCATCTAAGATACTTCAGCTAATACACAGAGATCTATACGTTTTTATAACACCAAGTACACTAGCTGACAGTAAATATAATTTTGTTTTCATTGATAATTTTTCTAGATATGTGGACAACCATGTTAAAAGAATAGAGTGATACGTTCAAAAATTTTAAAGAAATTCAAAAATTTGGTGGAGAAAGAGGCAGTGAGAAGCATACAAGTCTTCAGAACATATATGGGAGGAGAATTTGTGTCACAAGAATTTAACTCATTATTGGACATCTTTGGTATAAAATGACATCTCACTGCTCCATTCACTCTTCAACAAATGGAATGGTCAGGAGACGTAACAGAACATTAATAAAGATGGCGAGAAGCATATCCATATGTCAAACTATGGGGTAGAGCAATACGACATCCAACATATCTCTTAAACCAAATAACCACGAGAGCGCTCATGGACAAAACTATGTATGAAGGACTCCACATTAAGAAACCAAAAATCACAGCTAAAGAAACTAGATGATAGATTACACATGCTTGTTCATCTAGGCACATAACGGGGATCAAATGCATATCGCTTATTTAACCCGCCAACTCATAAGAGAGTAGTGATTCAAGATGTTATGTTTGACGAAATAAAAAGTTGGAACTGGAATAAACAAAACATAGAACAAGAACATGTTAGAGGATTTATGATGAGATCCAATGAAGGATCAACCAAAAATCAGAACACAAGGAAATTTTGGAAAGGGATAAGCTTTGCACAACGAGCGTGAGCTCAAGTTGCCAAAGGATGTGAATCGATAGATCGCACAAAGGTTGCAGAAAACCTTTGATATTCCTACTTAAGAGGCTTTGAATAATACACACCAAAGAGAATAAGGGTTTTGTTGTATATTACTCACCAACAAGATGATATATTCTTTAGGAGAAAGACAAATTCCATTAAAAACATCTCAACCACCAACTAACAACAACTTTTTGTGACTGAAAAGAGAAGGGTCGGGCCTGGAAAAATGAAAATTGGGCTGTTGGAAGTGGACCAATGGTCTCATTAAAAACCTACTTTGGTAAACCCAGTGAGACAAACCCAAAGTAGGGAAAAAACAAACATTGGACCACTTATCCAATTATCGATCTCCAAGGGCTTGTATGAGGATGTTTGTGACTGTTTATGGTCTGCTCGAGTCGCGGCCAGAGTGGTCTTCAGGTAACCTCCAAGGAATTACAAAAGTATTTTGGTTTGGGTTTGGGTCATGGGACCAACTGGTTCCGTCCAAACATCCACGCCTTGGTCGTCCGGGTCATCTTGGTTCAGCTGCCGATCGTTCGTCTGGTCATCCATTGAGTTGTTCGTGCCACACTTGTTCAAGACATCCGTGTTACGTGTATGTGGGACGTCCGTACGATTGTCTGTTCATCGGTCCTGTCCGTCTGTTTGGGCCAAAATCATATCACCCCCTCCCTATTGAAAATGATTTTCCCTCAAATCCGCATTATCTGCATAAAAACGGAGAAGATCAGAAACATTAAAACTAGAACTGATATTATACTTACTTTGAAGGTCAAGTTCATAGGCATTGTTTTTGATTCACTTGATGATCTTGAAGGGGCCGTACATCCTGGACATTAGCTTGAATTTTCTATCTTCGGGAAACAGCTCCTTCCTAAGGTGAACCCATACTTGATCACCGGCTTCAAGATCACTTCTTTCCTGTTCTTATTGGCGGCCGTAGCATACAGCTTGGTCTTCTCTTCTATGTTCCGCTTAGCGTCCTTATGGATTTTCTGTACCAACTTTACCTTCTGATTTCCATCATTGCTACTTCTTTCACTCAAAGGCAAATGAATTTAATCCAAATGAGAAATGGGATTGAACCCATGAACAATTTAGAAAGACGAGTACTTAGAAGCAGAATGCACAACATGATTATAAACAAACTCTATATTCGACAAATAATCCTCCCAAGTCTTTAAATTCTTTCTAACAAAAACATGCAAGAGAATGCGTAAGGTCTGATTAACTACTTCAACCTGATCGTCAGTTTCAGAATGACAAGTAGTAGAAAACAAGAGCTTAGTGCATAATTTAGACCATAATGTCTTCCAAAAGTAGCTAAGAAACTTAGTGTCTTTATCAGACATGATAGACTTAGGTATTCCATGCAAACACAAAACTTCCTTAAAGAACAGATTGGCTATATGCAATGCATCATCAGTCTTGTTGCTTGCAATAAAATGGGACATCTTGGAAAATCTATCGGCAACCAAAAAGATCAAATCTTCACCATTCCTAGTCCTAGGCAAGCCAAGTACGAAATCCATTGAAATATCAGTCCAAGGGTGTATACAAATGGGTAAAGGAGTATACAAACCATGGGGTTGGACCGTAAACTTAGCCATTTTGCAAGGGGTGCAGCGGCCACAGATTCTCTCTACATCACGCCTTATGTGTTGCCAGAAGAAGTGGTCTCTCATTAAAGCCATGGTCTTGGCAATTCGAAAGTGGTCCATCAACCCACCACCATGTGCTTCCCTAATAAACAAGTCTTGGAGAGAACAATTTGGAAAACACAACCGATTTTCGTAGAAAAAGAATCCATCCTGTCTAAAGTAATGTCTTGCAGCCACTTTTCACAAGACTTATAGATTTC
Organism: Streptanthus diversifolius; assembly: GCA_039880935.1. Lineage (NCBI taxonomy): Eukaryota > Viridiplantae > Streptophyta > Magnoliopsida > Brassicales > Brassicaceae > Streptanthus > Streptanthus diversifolius. Next base: position 12,788,341 of record JAXGFM010000012.1, on the reverse strand, counting down.
TTGAAAATCAAGGTCAGTGGCATACATATCTTTGATCTGATCAAAACCCAAAAGTTTTGCATTAAGGGTTGAAAGCAATGTGTACCTCTGAGACAATGCGTCATCGACCACATTGTCTTTACCTTGTTTATACTTGATGATATAAGGGAATATATCTATAAATTCAATCCACCTAGTGTGCCTTTTTTTGAGTATCTTCTGGCCTTTGAGATGCTTAAGAGACTCATGATCGGTGCATGGCTCAGACCAAAGCATAGAGTTCCATGTTATATGTCGAGTAATTTAGAGTGGCTCCTCCAAATAATTTTTTCACTGAAATAGGTGATTAGCTTTCTTTCTTGCATAAGAAAAGTTCCTATACCTATCCCTGAAGCATCAAATTCAATCCCAAAAGTAGTAGAAAAATTAGGTATAAAAAGAAGGGCGTTGGTGAGTTTGTCTTTGAGCGTCTATAAAGCTTGTTCTTGGGCTTTCCCATTTGAACCCAACATCCTTTTTGATTACTTCCATTAGTGGTGAGGCTAGTGTACTAAAATCCTTCATCAACCGTTGAAAAATCCTGCCAAGCCATGAAAGCTTCTTACTTCTCCTATGAGTTTGGGACTTGGCCTATCACGGATGGCTTTAACTTTTTCCTTATCGACCTGAACGCCATCTGCACTCACAACAAATCCTAAAAAGACAAGGTGATTTGTACAATAAGTACATTTCTTCAAATTGTTTAGGGAGGTCCACATCACCATTTTTCACGTCTTGAAGCTTTCTTGATTAATCTTTCTCGACACGTCCAATTTTGGCATCTTTTGGACATTGGTGATAAAAATCTTATCTCTTCTCAATCTTTTTCGAATCTTGGACGTTAAGAAGTTAGATGAGAACCTTGTGGAGGGTTTCAAGAAGTTTGGTTGCAATGCCGAGAGTTTTAGTCTTCAAGAAATGTTTTCTTGAAAGGTGTTAAAACTTTGTTTTTTGTATTTGGCGAGAAAATTGGTTTTGAATTGGTTGCAAGGTTTCAACGACTTTTAATTACTGGATTATCATTATCTGAGAAGTAGAATACTGTTAGAGTTGTTATCTGGTTGTTGTTAGCCGGTTGTTAGGCAGTTTCACCTACTTAAAGTTTGTTAGGCGGTTATTAGCTGGTAGTTAGCTGGTTGTGTAGCGCGTGTTGTGCTTTCTTGGACTCTTCTTCTTTGCAGGCTACAAAACGAGTCTAATGGAGTTCCAAGAACACGTGAAGGCCCCTTTCATACTTCCGGGAGAAAATTATCTCCTCTGGTCAAGGACCATGAGGACAACTTTGTGCAGGCAAGGTTTGTGGAGCCATGTAACCAAAGCGGAGGCACCAGCTATTGAAGGGGGTGCTTCAGACGATCAGGATGATCAGATCCAGTGGTTTCAGGAAGACCAGATGATACTTTCTATAATCCAAAACTCTCTGGCTGGTTATATTTTAGAAGTATATTCATATTGTGAAAATGCTAAAGATCTTTGGGAGACTTTAAAAACAGTGTATGGAACCCTTGATTGTTGATTCTTGAGCTTCTCATCACATGATAAGTGATATAGGTTTAATAGAAAACTTAGAACCTGCCCTTAGGAAGCTTGGTAATAGCTAATGGAATCAATGTGTCAATTAAAGGAATTAGAAATCTTAAATTGTTTGGTAAAGAATTTAAAGCCTTTTATATGCCATCACTCACATCTAACTTTTTATCTGTTAAAAGATCTACAACTGATCTCAATTGTCAAGCTATCTTTGATCCTAATGATTTATACTATCAGGATATTGAAACAAGTAGGAAATTTGGACAATGAACAACAAAGAATGACTTGTATGTGCTTGAAGACTTGTCCATGCATTTGGCCTCTGAACCGTGTGCTAATAATGTATATATCAATGTCAAAGCTGATCTTTGGCATGCTAGACTTGGTCATCCTCACCCAAGAGCTTTAGTGTTAACAATCCCTGGAATAAAATTGTAAAATGAAATATGTGAAGCGTGTATTCTATGAAAATATTGTAAAACTGTGTTTGAGAAATCTAAACACATATATGAGCATTGTTTGGATTTGATGCATTCTGATGTTTGGACCTCTCTTTTTCTATTCTAGAGGAAACCACAAGTACTTTGTTACTTTCATTGATGAAAAGTCTATATACTTGGGTCACATTGCTTAGTTCAAAGGATATAGTGATGTGACTAACCAATACAATGCTTAGATTAACTGTTTTAGATCAGATAATGGAGGGGAGTACACTGATGAGGACATCGTACCAGCTACTGCACCATGAGTACCACTAGGGCCTTTGACGCGTTACAAGGCTCGAGCATTGGGAGACAATTTCAACCAGATAATGGAGAGAGCTGACGTCCAGGTTGTCAAGGAGGCCGGCCCATCCAGCCCATTAGTTGATCCAGAGGCCCAGCAAGACCCATTAGTGTCAGCTAAGGAACATTGGAGGTTCCTACTCAAAGATTCGTCTACCTCCGGTGTCTTTACCATCACTATTCGGTAAAGACACCAAAAGACGTGCTAAGAAATTGTACTTTTTTTCCATCTTTGGTTTTGTTCCACTGGGTTTTCCGAAGAGGGTTTTAGCGAGGCAACACTCTTAGTGCGCAAGAAGACTGAGACTTGTTCACAAATCCGCCATCCTTCACAAGTCTAAGTCAAATCGGCCTTTTCATTATTAAAGCTTATATATCTCATTTCTTTCTTATTTAGACTAAGTATAAATTTAAAGCCTTATGCCCATTTTTTATTATGTCTAAGTTATTTGGCCTTAAGCCCATTTCTATTTTTCAAGCAAAGAGAACTACATGTTGTTTTTATTTACACTACTTTTCGTTTGGGTTAAACATCATGTTGTTTACCCTAAGTTGTAACTAAAGGCCTATATAAGCCTCATCACTTCCAAGGAATAAGACAATACGATTTTTAAGCAAATAAACCCTAGACTGCTTTGTCATTGACGGCAGCCATTTCCTGCATTGGAGAGTTTGTCTCGTTCTTCTTCACCAAGAAGAACAATTCGGTGTATCACACGTCTTCCGCAGCTTGTGTGGTCCTTATGATCCATTCTGTTCATCCAATCCGCTTCTGGAGGTCTCGAGCTTCTCGACCAATAGTTGCACCACCACTACGCTTGCATCATCTGGTATCGTAGCTTAAAAGCTCCTGCTCATCAGGTTGAATCTATCCCTGTTAGTTTTCGATTTTTCCCTTGAGGTTCTCGGTAAGAAGGAGGAGGAATCAAGTCACCTACCACAAACACAAAAAAAATACAAAAAAATCAGATTCTATCATTCCTTGTCATATTTTTTTTTTTAAAAAAGAGAGTAGAAAAAATTGTTTGTTTTACTTGCTTGTTGCTGTTTAAATTTTTGTAGACAAAAAAAAATTGTTTAGGTTGTTCAAAATTCAAACTAGGGTTCTTAGAAACTCACCTTCATCACAAACTTGAAATCCATAAGGATCTTGTGTGTTGCTTAAGTTCTTTTGGGGTTAGGGTTCTAGTTAGCTTCTAGTTGCTTGTGTGTCACTAGCTAGTTAGGTGTCGAGCTAGGCCTCTTAGCCTTGTGCGTGTGTTGTGCTTGTGTCCATCGTGCCCTAGCACCTTGCAGTCCACACCAGCATAGCACCTTAGGACCGAGCCGTGTGTAGGTTCCTTCCTTGTGTACCGCGAGTAGTTCCCGTCCCAAGCAACCATAGATAGCCCATCGTCCCATCGTCCCACCCCTAGCCGTTTTGCGTGTGCCCTTTCCTGTGTGTGTTGCGTGTTTAGGTTCTTCCTTTGTGTACCCCGGGTAGTCCCACCGTTCGCTAGTCCTAGTTTGCCCATGTCCCGCGTCTAGCTTAAGGTCATCCCGTCGTCCTGCATGTGTTACCGTACCGCGCTAGCCGTCCCCTCTAGCCTTCCATCGAACCGCGACTAGTTTTCCCTAGTTGCACTAGGTGACTAGGTCTAGGTTTGCATAGTTCCCCTTAGTGTTTAGATTCTTAGCTCTTAGTTTTAGGAAAAGATTAATTAGTTTCCATAGTTTTCTAGTATAGAAAACAGTTTAGAAAGTTTTCTAGATTTCCCTTAGGTAGTTTTCCTAATTTTTACTAGGACATTAGTAATTTTTCTTTTAGTTTTAGGTAGTTTCTATTTAGGAATTAAGCAATAATTAGAATTTTCTCCTTGCCTAATATAGTTTTCCTTTTATGTCTAGGCAATAAATTTTAGGACATATTCATTATTTATTAGTTTCCTTTTTGCTTTTAGGCAATATTCTTCCTTTAGGATAGTTTCTTTTTGTTAAAATTTTTTTTTTCTTTTTGCAATAGGCAGTTTCCACTTCTGCCAGTTTCTTTTTCGGAAAACTTTCCATTTTCTCGAAAAAAGAAATATGTCAGGAAGTGACGAGTCGACGTCTGGACAGAACAGTCAAGCCATGATGCAGCTGCTACAATAATTGACTACCCAGATGTCGACCATAGCGACACGTCTCGAGCCATTAGAGCAGCCCACGCCTGCACCAGCACCTGCCGCACCTGTATCTCAGTACCGAAATGATAGACCAGAGGCATCCCACCGTGGAATGGGATGAGAGCAGTACTACGATGAACCAATGCTGCCATTCAGACAACAAGTTGTTCATCCAGACGTCGAATTGAACCCACCGTCCTTTTCGGGAAAGCTAGACCCCGAAGAATACTATTTGAATATTATAACTACGACGATCCCCATAGAGTTGCGTTGGCAACGGCGCAGTTCACTGACCATGCACTTGCATGGTGGGATCGCAAGATAGCTGCTCGCAGAAGAGCAAGAATGGGAGCTTTAACTTCATGGGTCGAGCTAACCCAATTAATGAGGCGACGCTACATACCTCCTCATTTTCACCGGGAACTCCAGAGACAATTCAGAAGCCTTACCCAAGGCAGCAAAACGGTGTCAGAGTACTGCGATGACTTCGAGCATCTTCGAAACAGACTCGAGATGGATGAATCAGAAGAAAACCTTATGGCTCAGTTTATCGACGGTTTGCATGAATTGATCGCACGAAAGATCAAACTACAGCCTTATCACGATCTTGGCGAGTTATTTCATCTAGCAGTCCAAATAGAGAAGAGCAACAAAAGAAAGTCCTCTGCGTCGTCCAGACCAAAGAGCACTTGGAGTGGCGGCTCCAAGCCATTTGACAGAACTGTCCCTACTATTGATCCACGGCTCAAGAGCAAAGCAGTGGACAATAACTCGACACCTAAGGCCCCGACAACTGCACCAAGACCCAGCACATCGACTTCTACTTCGAACCAGCCACAAAAAAGCAGTGCCATTACATCCTTCAAATGTAAAGGAAGAGGGCATATGTATCGTGAATGCCCTAACCAGAGGACTATGGTTTTGACTGCTTCCGAAGATTATAAATCAGAATACGAGCAAGAGGAGGCCACACCCACGCCTAATAAAATGTCTGACAAAGAAGTAGAATACACTGATTCCGGAGAAATGTTAATGATCAGGCGAGTTCTCAGCTCAAGATTGGAGCAAGAGGAGATTGAGTAGCGAGAAAACATCTTCCATTCAAAATGCACTATATTTAGAAAGGTGTGTTCCCTCATTATAAATGGTGGCTCCTGCACCAATGCTGCTAGCAAGTATATGGTAGAGAAATTTGGGCTGCCAGTGACCAAACATCCGAAACCCTACAGACTAAGATGGCTTAACAGCAAGACAGAGCTGTACATCTCCGATCAAGTCCGAGTCTCATTCAGTATAGGGCAATATCAGGATCAAGTTTTGTGTGACGTCGTCCCAATGTCAGCTAGACATCTTCTGTTAGGACGACCTTGACAGTTTGATAAAGAGACTACGCATAATGGACGAACTAACTTCTATTTGTTCATTCATGATAAGTGTAGATACAATCTGACACCTATGTCGCCACAACAAGTGCACGGAATGCAATCAAAGATGGCAAAGGACCAGCATGCCCGGAAAGAAAAATTCCTCGTCAACGTTGCAGATAGGAGGAAGGCGGTTAGCAACAAGGGGACTCAGATTGTTCTTATTCTTTACAGAGAGGTGTTAAACGCATCTGGCGCCGGCAGCAGCAGTCTATCCGCGGAGGTTCAGTCCTTGTTAGAGAGATACTCTGATGTATTCCGAGACGAGATCCCCCAGGATTGCCACTCATCAGAGGCATTGAACATCATATCGACCTTATTCCCGGAGCACAATTGCCGAACAAACCTGCCTACAAAGTTACTCCGGAGGAAACCAAAGAACTAGAACGACAGGTTCAAGAACTCATGGCTCAAGGCTACGTCAGGGAAAGCCTTAGCCCTTGTGCAGTTCCAGTCCTACTAGTGCTGAAAAAGGATGAAAGCTGGCGGATGTGCGTCGACTATCGAGCCATGAACAACATAACTATTAAGTATCGGCATCCTATTCCGCAACTAGACGACATGTTAGACAAACTAAGCGGAGCTTCTGTACTCTCCAAAATCGATTTAAAGAGTGGTTATCATCAAGTCAGAATGCGAGAAGGAGATGAGTGGAAGACAACGCTCAAGACTAAGCAGGATCTTTACGAGTGATTGGTAATGCCATTCGGCCTGTCCAATGCGCCAAGTACCTTCATGCGCCTCATGAACCAAGTTCTACGGCCTTTCATTGGGAAGTTCGTAGTGGTCTACTTCGACGACATCCTTGTCTACAGTGCGACTTACTCAGATCATTCGGAGCACCTGGAAACTGTAATCGTGACACTTCAGAAAGAACAGTTGTATGCGAATCTTAAAAAGTGTACTTTCTGCACAGATCAGGTCATCTTCCTTGGATTCGTCGTGAGCTCGCAGGGACTTCGAGTCGATGACAAAAAGGTTAAAGCTATTCAGGAATGGCCTACACCTACTAATGCCAGCCAAGTTCGGAGTTTTCATTGGTTGGGTAGCTTCTACTGTCGATTTGTGAGAGACTTCAGTACGATAGCCAGTCCGTTGACATCGACCATCAAGAAGAACCAGGAGTTCAAGTGGGGACCAGATCAAGAAAAGTAATTTCAACTGTTGAAAGAGCGTCTCACACGTGCGCCTATTCTTACATTGCCGAATCTTGATAAGACCTTCGAAGTCGAGTGTGACACATCAGGCGTAGGCATTGGAGCCGTTCTAACACAGAGAGTAAAACCAATCGCCTATTTCAGTGAAAAAATAAGTGGAGCGGCATTAAATTATCCTACCTACGATAAAGAGCTCTACACATTAGTCCGAGCTTTACAGACTTAGCAACACTATCTGCTCTCAAGAGAGTGTGTCATACATACTGACCACCAAACACTTCAGCACCTTAAGGGTCAGACGACGCTGAAGAAGAGACATGCCCGATGGTTGGAGTTTACTTAAACGTTTCCTTACGTTATCAAGTATAAGAAGGGTGCAAATAATGTTGTAGCTGACGCCTTGTCCCACAAATACAGTTATTTCGGTCATGTAGTCAAAGGTTATGGGATTTGAAATGCTCAAGGAACTTTATGCTGAAGATCACAACTTTAAAGAAGCTTTCAAAGAACATGGTCAAGGAAAATACAGTCGATTATACTTGTTTGATGGATTTATCTTCAAGGACAAGCACCTCTGCATTCTCGGAGGATCAGTTCGTGAACTTCTGCTGAGGGAGGCCCACAGCGGGGGCTTGATGGGATATTTTGATGTCGACAAAACACTGAGTATGCTTAAGGATCACATCTATTGGCCACGTCAACGTTGAGATGTGGAAGCCCGTTGTGAGAAATGTCTAGTCTGCAGGAGGGCTAAGTCTAAGATGCATCCCCAAGGTCCATACATGCCACTACCGGTTCCATCATCGCCGTGGACAGACATTTCAATGGATTTTGTGCTAGGTCTTCTGCAGGTTAATCACAAGGACTCCATCCTAGTTGTGGTTGATCGATTTTCTAAGATGGCACACTTCGTACTATGCAACAAGATGAACAATGCGATTCAAACTGCAAACTTGTTCTTTAGGGAGATAGTCTGCCTGCACGGCATTCCGAAGATAATTGTATCAGAGAGGGATACCAAATTCCTAAGTCATTTTTGGTGGTCCTATGGAAGAAACTAGGCACCAATTTACTGTTATCTACGGCGTATCACCCACAGACTGATGGTCAGACAGAGGTCGTCAACAGGACCCTATCATAGATGCTCCGAGCAATAATTGGTCGTAACTTGAAGAATTGGTTAGTATGTCTTCCTTATGTCGAGTTTGTCTACAATGGAGCAACACATTTTGGGACAAAGGAGACACCCTTCAAGATAGTCTATGGATCAACCCCACTACCCTTATTGAGTTCGCACCTATATCAGTGGGTGATGTTGTCAGCTTGGAGGGAGAAGCAAAGGCAGAATATGTGAAGCGAGTACACCAGGAAGTCAAGGAGAATCTAGAACGGAAGAACTCTGAGACAGCCAAACACGCCAACAAGGGCAGAAGACACGTGGTTTTTAAGGAAGGAGATTGGGTTTGGCTTCATCTGCGATCAGAACGGTTTCCCCAACGAAGAAAAAACAAGCTAGCACCGCGAGGAGATAGCCCCTTCTGAGTTCTGCGCCGAATCAACGACATTGCCTATCAGCTAGAACTTCCAGGTGAGTATAACGTGTCCACTACATTTAATTTTGCTTGCTTAGAATTTTTTGATGCAGGGGAGGAGTTCACTTTGGAGACCAAAGCACTTGAAGAGGGAGGGAATAATGAGGACATCGTACCAGCTACTGCACCACGAGTACCACCAGGGCCTTTTACGCGTTCCAAGGCTCGAGCATTGGGAGACAAGTTCAACCAGCTAATGGAGAGAGCTGACGTCCAGGAGGTCAAGGAGGCCGGCCCATCCGGCCCATTAGTTGATCCAGAGGCCCATCAAGACCCGTTTGTGTCAGCTATGGAATATTGGAGGTTCCTACTCGAAGATTCTTCTACCTCATGTGTCTTTACCATCACTATTCAGTAAAGACACCAAAAGACATGCTAAGAAATTTTACTCTTTTCCCATCTTCGTTTTTGTCCCACTAGGTTTTCCGAAGAGGGTTTTAACGAGACAACACTCTTAGTGTGGAAGAACACATAGACTTGTTCACAAATCTGCCATCCTTCACAAGTCTAAGTCAAATTGGCCTTTTCATCATTAAGGCTTATCTATCTCATTTTTTTCTTATTTAGACTAAGTATAAGTTAAAGGACTTAAGCCCATTTTATTATGTCTAAGTTATTTGGCCTTAAGTCCATTCCTATTTTTCCAGAAAAGAGAACTACATGTTGTTTTATTTACACTACTTGTCGTTTGGGTTAAACATCATGTTGTTTACCCTATGTTGTAACTAAAGGCCTATATAAGCCTCATCACTTGCAAGGAATAAGACAACACAATTTTTAAGCAAATAAACCCTAGACTCTTTTGTCATTGACGACAGCCATCTCCTCCATTGGAGATTTTATCTCGTTCTTCTTCACCAAGAAGAAAAACTCGGTGTATCACAAGTCTTCTGCAGCTTGTGTGGTCCTTTCGATCCATTCTGTCCATCCAATCCTCTTCTGGAGGTCTCGAGCTTCTCGACCAATAGTTGCACCACCACTACATTTGAATCATACACTAGCACTAAGTTCCAACAACACTTACACAAGCATGGTATCACACATCAAACAAGCTGCCCATACACTCAACAACAAAATGGAGTGGCTGAAAAGAAGAACATACATTTGATGGAAGAGGTGAGGTCCATGATGTTTCACAAGAAAGTTCTCATACGTTTTTGGGGAGATGCTTTAGTAGCAGCATGCTACTTAATCAATAGAATTCCAACCAAAATTCTAGATGATTTGTCTCCATTTGAGGTATTAAACAAAACAAAGCCTAGTATTGAACATCTAAGAGTGTTTGGGTGTGTTTGCTTTATTTTAGTACCAGGTGCACAAAGGAACAAGTTGGAACCAAAGAGTACCAAGGCTATGTTCATTGTATACTCTCCTATACAAAAAGGGATACAAATGGTATAATCTAGAGACTAGAAGAGTCTTGGTATCAAGGGATGTCAAATTTCAAGAGTCAAAAGGTTTCTATGAAGAAGGGACTTGGAAACAATACAAAGACATCTCAACAAGCACAATTGACCAAGCTAAAGACCTTGCCTTGTCCACCCTGGCATAGTTCTTCCTAAGGCGCCAGTTCCTCCTCAACAAAAGACCTTGCCTTGTCCACCCTGGCACGAACCGCGCCACCCTCCTTGGCACGACCCAAGCTCTCCACGGCACGAACAAAGAATTTCAAGGCATGAACTGCTCTAAGCGATTCTGATTCACTTGGTCTTCATCCTCTTTATCATGGGGGGGGGGGTGAAACATCTACACATGATAAAGATGATTCACAAGAAGAAATACTAGTTTCAGCTTCAAAGAGACAATGGGATATTCAACCGAATCTTGTAAAAGCTTTGGAAGAAGAGGACAATACAACTCAAGGGTAACTGGCTGTTGTACTTAGAAGAAGCACAAGACAGAGATCTCCACCAAAATTATACTAACAACAATGTTGTAGTTCACCATGATCAAAGAGTATGTAATTTAGTTCATATACTTGATTCTCATGTTGCATTTACTCTAACTCTTGATTAAGAGCTGATTCCAAAGAGCTATGAGGAAGCAATGAAAAAGTTGTTCAAGCTGAGTGCCAAGCTATGGAAAAGAACCAAACCTATGCGCCAGCCATACTAAAAAAAGGGAAAAAGGCTGGAAGTTCTAAATGGATATTCACCATTAAGTATAAAAGCAATGGTGATATAGATAGATACAAACCTAGGTTAGTAGCTAGAGGATTTATGCAGACTTATGGTGAAGACTATAGAGATACAATTCCTCCTATAGCTAAGTTGCACTCTGTTAATGTTGTTTTAATACTTGCTACTAATCTGGATTGAGAATTATGACAAATGGATGTTAAGAATGCATTCTTGCAAGGTGAATTAGAAGAATAGGTGTACATGACCGCCAGGTTTAGAAGATCAAGTTGGAACAGGCAACACACAAAGGCTAAAGAAATATATATATGGTTTAAAACAATCTCCTAGAGCTTGGTATCATAAGCTGAATGTGACATTAAGGGACAAAGACTTTAAAAGGTCAGAAGTAGAACACACTCTCTTTACACTTCAGAGTAAGGATGGGATCATTGTTATTCTCATTTATGTTGATGATATAATCATCTATGGAAGTGATAAAGTAGATATAACATCAACAAAGGAGTATTTAAAAGTTGTGTTTGATATTAAAGATCTAGGTGAACTAAAGTAATTCTTAGGAATTGAAGTATATAGGTTTTAAAAAAAGTATATTTTTATCACAAAGAAAGTATGTGCTGGATTTACTAACCTCAACAGAAATGCTAGAAGCTAAATCAGCCAAAACTCCACTAGAAAAAAGGCTAAAAAGTAGAACCTCAGGAGAGCTAGAAGATGGTGATTTCAAGGATGCAAAGCTGTATAGAAAGGTGGTTGGTAAGCTAATATATATAACTATCACTAGGCCTGACTTGTGTTTTGCTGTGAATCAGGTATCTCAACATATGCAAGCGCCAAAGACAAAGCATTGGGAGCTTATTGAAAGGATTTTGAGATACTTAAAAAGCACACATGATAAAGGTATATGGATGGATAATAATGAAAACACAAATGTAGTTGGTTATTGTGATGCAGATTCGACAGGTGATAGAAAGGACAAGAGGTCCACAACCGGCTATTGTACTCTTATAGGTGGGAACTTAGTTACTTGGAAGACTAAGAAGCAGAAGGTTGTTTCATGCTCAAGTGTTAAAGCTGAGTATAAGGCAATGAGGAAACTTACCACTGAATGCATCTGGTTGAAGCAACTACTACAAGACCTTGGAGTGACAATAGAGGCGTCTATCACAGTTCATTATGACAATCAAGAAGCAATACATATAGCCTCTAAATCTGTGTTTCATGAAAAGACCAAGCATATAGAAGTAGATTTTCATAAGGTGAGAGAAGCAATTGAGAATGGAATCATACTACCGTGCTACACAAGGAGCTCAGACCAACTAGCTGATGTGTTCACTAAGACTACAACCTTCAAAGTTGGCGAATCCATCTATCCTAGACTTGGCCTCACACTCATTCCTCAACATTATTCTGATCATGGGATATTATACTCTTTTTCTCTAGAAAAGGTTTTGTCTCAATTGAGTTTTCTTTATTTAGGTTTATAATGAGGTAATGCTTCATGGTTGCAAGCTTAGGCATTCTCCATGACTTAAACTTGATGGAGAGTTTTGGAATGAAGAAGAATGATGAAGAAAAGAGAAGAATCAAGTGAAGAAAGTTGTGCCTAAGCCTTAAGGACTGTGTGTGTGGCGCCTAAGTACTTCTAGGAAAGGAGAGTGTTTGTCTAAAGAGTTAGACTATCCTTGTATCCAAACATGTATTAGCTTATCCTTGTAACCAAACAAATCTAGACTAGACTAAATATAAATAGGATTATCTCTCCTCACTTGTAAGCAAGAAAGAATAATCTCATTTTCTATTAAAATTCTTTTTCTTTCTAATCTCTCTTTAATTTCACTCTCAATCTCTCAAATCTCTTAATGTTTCAAGATCTTCACTCCTAAATGTGTATTGAAGCATGAAGCTGCAGCTTTGTGATCGCTGCCTCCATAGTCTCCGCCACCTCCACCACCTTCTCCTCCATTTGTACTCCTGTCTTTGCCGGTTTTCCGCGGCCGCAAAATGTGCCGAGTTTTAGCGGGTCATTTCCTGTTAACGTTATGAAAGTTTTATATATCATTTAATATGTATTTATAGCCATTTTGTATACAAATCTAATTATCAACAGTAAATTATTAATTAGTTTAACTTTTTGTCTTGTAGGAAACGAAATATTTAGGAGATTTTTTATTGCGGTCATGACAGCCATGTGTGTTAGCAGTTTTGGGTGAGAAAATGTGAATGTTTGATTTATACTTGTGTGAATTATGATATGTTTGGTTCTTGTCTAACAAGAATGAAACCCCAAAATTTATTCTATGAATTTTCCTTTTTTTGCGTAAAAATGTTATAAATCTTTTTATGTTTCAATATGTTTTTTTTGTTTCATTATGTTTTATTTTGTTCCTGATACTTATTGTGAATTGTTGAAACATATAAATTTATCTCTATTAAAATTCTGTAAGTGCATAGTAATTTCTAGTAGTATAGAAATGTTTGAATTCCAATAGGACTAAACATTACACTACAAGACTGGAAGAACATAATAAAGCTAAGACAATACTATGACTTGTTCTTTTTATAAAAGTAATATCTAAAATAGCAAAGATAACAATGTAAAGATCAAATAAACGAAACATAAGGTTAAGGGAAACTTCGTAAGAAATTCAGAACCACAAATCAAAGAATCAACATATAAATCATTAAGAGGGTTCTAAAACTCATATCACCAATTTATAATTAATCTATCGTCATAGTATCAATTAGAATGTCTAAAACCCTAAGATTCTAACTTGTCATTTTAATGTGATGCTGACCGGCTTTATTCATGGACCAGATGTACTTTCCGGACAGCCAAAGAAGAAACAGCTGAAACAGAGAGAAACCGGTTTCTTTCCAGTCAACCAAGGAAGTTTCCACCAACTGATGCAAGATTCGGACCGAGAATCTCATGAGGGTGGGAAAAAGAGAAACATGGAGAGCGAGAGATGGGTGATACTCACAGCGGGTCAAGATACTGCAGATGAGCGATGCAGAATGTGATAACGAGCAAAATGGATTGGTAACCCAAAGCTAATTCTAGCCTGCTGGTTGTTCAACACTCTTAGAACTCAAACGAACAAAGAGTAAATAAAAAGGTGGATCCAAGCCTACTGGTTGTTCGACATTTTTAGGACTTGAATAAGAAACGAAAGTGATGATGGATCGAATGATGACACAAACTCTCAAAGAGGAATTTGATAAGACGATAGGTGCTCTTGAACTTTCTTCTCACAATACTTAAAAGACTTTAAAAAGGATGTTTTTCAATGGCAAAAATTTGGTTTCTTTTATTTCATCAAAGTTGTTAAAAATACAAGGCTGTTAGCGGATTTTATATAGGAGTCCAAACAGCTATGTCATTCTAGGGGACTTGAAGCAAATTACATGAAAAAAATATGCATCAATTCCTAATTAAATGGCCAAAAAATGTTATTGCTAACTAATTGATTCGACTACCAAACTAAAAAAAATAACTTGGACAAGAAACGAAAAGGTTGGTTAGGATATATCAAATAAATTAAATAATAACTTACTTAATTTTGCGCTCCAATGGCTAACTCTTGGCGATGTATTGCGTTTTGGTGAGGCTCCTTTTAATCTTTGGATTGCATCGTTTCACTTAAAGTATAGATGCTTAGTATGGTAAGTTGCTTATGTCTTGCTAATAACAGAATCTCGTCTTGTGGGTCTTCTTATGGGCATGTGTCGCATGTCGAGACTTGTCTGTGATTTTTGTGGTGTTGTTGTTCCGTGCTGTCTTCTAGCTCCATTTTTTGAGTAGTGCCTTCACGCTTTGGTTGAAGCTCTCTCTTATATTTCTTGATCCTGATCTTGTCATTGGTGCTTGTCTCACAGTTCGGATGGTCGTGGATGTGTCGATCGTAGTTCTCATGATTACATCATCCACTTGATAAATCCACATTTTAGCAGTTTTAATAAATCATTCTGTACATAATTTGCATGAATCAACCATTAGATCTTACATTTTAGGATACATTTTGGTTCATATCCATTAGAATTCTAGGATGTTTTCCATTTTTTTTTTCAGAGGATACAAAGCAAGTTATGAATGTTTTCGGAGTCTATGAAGTCACGGGTGGCCGACGCAACTATGTGAATGATCAGAACATGTCAATAAGATGAACGGACTCAAACGATGATTGAACCTATACACCCCTCTGTGTGAAGAGATCGATCGATCTCGACCTGAAAAGATCGATCGATCAGTTCTTATGATCGTGATTGCGTGAATTTCCAAGACCGACCAGAAGGAGAGAGGAACTATCGAGCAAGTTTAGATCGATCAATATCTGTCAAGATCGATCGATCTACCAGCCCAAAATGTCTATGACAGATTCAAGGATCGATCGATCCCTTCGTCCGATCGATCTATCCCGTAAATAACTCATTTTTTATTGTTATTTTAGTCTAATAAATTAGGTTTTTGGGAACCTATAAATAGGTTGTTTTAAAAAGAATAAATGGATCATGTTTTATTCAACTTCCAGAGAGAAAAAGTGACAGAGAACCCTAGTTATTTCTTCTGCAATCTATGGTGTTTAGTAAGATAATTACAATTTTAATTTCTTAAGAATTCTTGTATTATTCAATTTCTGCAATTCAATTATGTTTACTTCCCCTTCTATTGTTTTTCCTGCAATTTATGTTATGTCTGAGTAGAATCTTAGATTCAACCTTGGATAGGATAGATGATTAGGGGAATTGAGATCATGAGATGATATTTAGGTTTAGAATTGTGTACTCCATCACAATTAGATATGTTTAATGTTAGGTTGATCTTGGAAGAGTCAATCTAGGATTTAACGAATTCACACTTTGGGAAAGGGATAGTGAATTCATAGGATAATCTGATTAGTGAATCTTAGAGCACCTCCATCCGAGCCTAATGGAGGTGCCCTTATAATTCTAGCCTGCAGAAGTAGTTGTCTAGAGAATTTGATGAAAATTGAAATGAATCTTAAAGCATGTTTAGTTTTAGGGTTTGCAATGGGAATTGATCAAATCTAGTTCTAAGCATAGGGATTTCTACATGGGAATGTATTAATCTATTCATAATCTCTTTCTCTGGAAATACAAATTACACATCCATGATTTGAATTGATATCTCGATCTCATCCTTATTCATTCTAATGCCTAATCCATGGTTGGATTGTTTCCCCAATTAATACTTTCTTAATTCAATTCATTCGTCGTCTTAATTATTTTGTTCAAATTTAGTTAAAATTTATACCATTTCAATCACCATCTAACTTTGAATCTCTTAGCTTAGAAAAGAATTCCTATAATCTATTGTGTTATAAACCTTCCCTGAAGATCGATCCCGTTTATACTACAAGAGGTATAATTGTGCACTTGCAGTCACTAATCCGGGTAAACTCTTGAGGATACTTCTTAGTAATCTCAAGTGAAGCTCGTAGAGATAAATAAATCTCTATCAAGTTTTTGGGGCCGTTGCCGGGGAAGCAATTTAGCTAATAGATTTAAGAAGTCATATAAGACTAAGTTTGTTACATTTGCTACATTTGCAGGTTCATGAATTTGAGGAGCAAAAGACAACAAAACTTGCAACCACTTATTCACGAGATAGAACACTTTGAGAGAGGAAACCGTTTGAGAACTCTAAGAGAAAGATTGGAACAATCTCCAAATCCAAACATGGAAGATCACAGAGGAGAAACTCAACACTTCCAACAAGAAGAACACCAAGGGCGTGGTATTGGTGCATTACCTATTCCACAAGTTGACGCAAGGGCTCCTCGCAAGCGCATTGGAGCATTCGACGAACCCGGTGAAAGGACCATCAGCCTTAACATCCGTACACCAACTGTTGCTAAAAACAATTATGAACTCAAGACGAATTTAATCAACATGGTGCAATGCTCCAAGTTCTATGGTCTACCCAGTGAGAACCCACTTCATCATCTAGATGATTTTGAGAGGCTTTGCAGGACAGTCAAGATCAATGGTGTCCCTCAAGATGCAATCAAGATGATGCTATTCCCATTCTCTTTGGGAGACAGAGCTGCTCAGTGGGAACACAATGTGCCTTCAGAGCTGGTCTCCACATGGGATTTGTGCATGAAAGAATTTACTAACAAATTCTTTCCCAAGCAGAAGACAGCCAAAATCAGGAATGATATCACTACCTTCAGACAAGGACCAAATGAGTCATTCTATGAAGCTTGGGATAGACAGAAAGGGCACACCAGAGCATGCCCTCATCATGGAGTGGAGAAAGATGCACTGCTGGGAATTTTTCATGGAGGGGTTCATGAGATGATTAGAATAGCTCTTTGACCCAGCGAGCTATGGAAGTTTCGCTAATCTGGATGTTGATCAAGGAGAGCAGTTGATTGAAAACCTGGCCCTAAGCAACCAATGCTACAGTGAAGACTATGATAGGTCATCAAGAGAAGTGAAGCTGGAGGACCAGAAACTTAAAGAGATCAACGAAAAGCTTAATAGATTGGATAAGGTGCTGAACTTGAACCAGAGACAAGTCCACTTTGTGGATCAACAAGATGCCTACCAACCAGACTATCAAGACTCCACATTAGAAGCATTGGAAGGGAATCCTGAAGAAGTTAGCTATGTAGGAAACCAGGGAGGCTACAGACCTTACATAACAACCTATCCTACAGAAGCCATAATGTAGAGAATCCGCAAGATCAGGTCTATCCACCGATACTTAAGCAGCAAGGACAGGGATACCAGAGTCAAAGTCAGGGATATCAGTCTAAACAAACGAGCCAGAAAGGTCAAAGTAGCTTCCAGCCTAGATTTCAACCAACAAGGTCAAGGAAAATTCCAGAGGAACAACTACAACAACCAAGGGAGTTATCAAGGTCAGGCAAGCAACCAACCCAGATGATACTAAAACTTTCGCAATCAAATCCCTTCAAACAGCAGCTATGTGCCCAGACCACAATTTGGCAATTTCCAGCAGAGGGGAAACAACTCGAATCAACTTCCTCAGGATGATGAAGTGAAGAACATGCTGAAGCAACTGCTGGAAGGACAAGAAGGAACAAAAAAGGAGATAACTGAGATGAAAGCCTGTTACAATGATCTAAACTCCAAGTTTGAAGGACTCGCGACGCATGTGAAAGGATTAGAGAATCAAATTGCTCAAGTAGCTTTGTCCTCGAGAAGCAATGAAAAAGGAGTTCTACCTGGACATCCTGAACCTAATCCTAAGGAGTACTGCAAGGCTATAACATTGAGAAGTGGAAAGGAATTGCCAAGTGGAGGAGCAACAGGGAAGATATCTGGATTGGATAACATACATACTGAGACAGCAGCAGAGGAGATAGCTGGTGAAGAGGTTGAAGAAGATTCTTCTGCAGAAAAGAACATCGATGTGAATGCTAAAGTTGACACAGGCAGAGCTACAGGACACACAGTTGACTTTGTACTTCCATCTTATGAGCCTAAGCTTCCATTTCCTGGAAGATTCAAGAAGCAAATACTAGATAAGCAGTTCGAGAAGTTCAAGAAGCTGCTGGGAACAGTTCAAGTCACAATGTCACTCATGGACCTTGTTCTATACTGTCCAACAACAACCTCCTTAAAGACATAGTGACTAAGAAGAAGGCACTGGAAGAAGCTATGGTACAAATCAATCATGAGTGTATTGGAATAATCCAGAACAATCTACCTAGGAAGCTCAAGGATCATGAAAGTTTTACACTGCCTTGCTCTATTGGACCTCTAAGCTTTGAGAAATGTTTGGTTGACCTAGGAGCATGTGTCAGTCTGATGCCACTGACTGTGTCAAAGAAACTAGGTTTGACAGACTTCAAGAAGACCAGAATCTCGTTGGTGCTTGCAGACAGGTCTATCCGATATCCAATTGGTATCCTAGAAGACTTGCCTCTAAAAGTAGAAGACTGCATAATTCCCACTGATTTTGTGGTATTAGAAATGGAAGACGAACCTACAGACCCAATCATCCTAGGGCGTCCATTCCTAGCCACAACTGGAGCTATCATTGATGTGAAAAAAGGGATTATCGACCTGAACTTGGGATCCTCAGTATTAAAGTTCAATATACTGGAGGTCATGAAGAAACCTACAATAGAGAAAAAAGGTCTTTTACATTGAGAAGCTGGAGGGTATGGTTGAAGAATATCTGGAGGAGTTAGCTGTTGAAGACTCTCTTCAATTAGCTCTTACCAAGGAGTGTGCGAATTCAATAAAGATCAACGAGGAAATGGAGCAGTATGAACGGATCCTAGACTCTCACAAGCCACTGAAAGGAGAGAGTAAATCAGAATTGGAGATTCCAGAAGCTAGCAATAGTAAGACTAGCAGCAAAGACGATTGGAGAGAGGAGAATGCACCGAAGCTGGAACTCAAACCACTACCACCAGGGCTAAGGTATGCTTTTCTTGGAACAAACTCTACTTACCCGGTGATTGTTAGTGCCTCTCTGTCTGATGATGAAACGTCTATGTTATTGCATGAGCTGAAAAAGTATAGGAAAGCCTTAGGTTACTCTTTAGGAGACATCAAAGGAATTTCCCCATCATTATGCATGCATAGAATATATTTAGAAGATGACTCTAAGTCATCAATAGAACATCAGAGAAGACTTAATCCAAACTTACATGAGATATTAAAAAAGGAAATTTTGAAATTACTAGGTGCAGGAATCATTTATCCTATTTCAGACAGTAATTGGGTCTCACATGTGCATGTAGTTCCGAAAAAAGGAGGTATCACTGTGATTAGGAATGAGAAAGATGAATTGATATCCACAAGAACTGTCACTGGTCATAGAATGTGCATAGACTATTGAAAACTGAATGCATCGACTGGGAAGGATCATTTTCCATTGTCATTCATTGATCAGATGTTAGAAAGATTAGCTAATCATTCATACTACTGTTTCCTAGATGGGTATTCTGGATTCTTTCAAATACCCATTCATCCTCTGGATCAGGAAAAGACAACATTTACTTGCCATTATGGTACTTTTTCCTACAGGCGAATGCCATTTGGACTATGTAACACTCCTGCGACTTTTCAAAGATGCGTAATGTCTATTTTCTCTGAAATGATAGAGGAGATAATGGAAGTATTCATGGATGATTTCTCTGTGTATGGTTCTTCTTTTTCTGCTTGTCTTTCGAATTTATGCAGTGTACTTAAAATATGCGAGGAGACAAATTTAGTTCTGAATTGGGAGAAATGTCACTTCATGGTAAAAGAGGGAATTGTTCTTGGACACAAGATTTCAGAAGCTGGGATAGAAGTGGACAAAGCTAAGATTGACCTCATGACCAGGCTCACGCCTCAGAAATCTGTCAAATAAATTAGGAGTTTTCTCGGACATGCTGGTTTCTACAGAAGGTTTATTAAAGATTTCTCTAGCATAACCAGACCACTCACAAGACTTCTGTGCAAGGATACAAAATTTATGTTCGATGAGGAGTGCATGATAGCTTTCTTGAAGCTGAAAGAAGCCTTGAAAAGTGCCCCAATAGTACAGCCCCCAGACTGGAATCTCCTCTTTGAGGTGAAGTGTGATGCAAGCGACTATGCTGTGGGAGCAGTCTTGGGGCAAAAGAAAGATAAAAAGCTGAATGTGATCTATTACGCCAGCAGGACATTAGACGATGCACAAACGAAGTATGCTACAACTGAGAAGAAGCTATTAGCGATTGTGTACGTATTTTAGAAGTTTCGAACATATCTGGTTGGTTCTAAAGTGATAGTACACACAGATCATGCAGCACTGAGACACCTACTAGCTAAAAAGGATGCAAAACCGAGACTGTTGAGATGGATATTACTTCTGCAGGAGTTCGACATGGAAATCAAGGACAAGAAAGGGATAGAAAATGGAGTTGTTGATCATCTGTCTAGAATGAGGATTCTGGAAATTTCGCCTATCAATGACGCATTACCTGAAGAACAGATTCACACAATTCAGATGCTTCAGATTGTAGACAATGAGCTGAAAAATCTCCTAGAGACAAATGCAGTAGAACTGAGTCTTCCATGGTATGCAGACTTTGTAAACTACTTGTCATGCGGAATCCCACCTCCTGAACTCCAGGGGTACAACAAGAGGAAATTTTTTCGAGATGTCCAACAATACTACTGGGATGAGCCATTTCTCTATAAGCAGTGTAAAGATAATCTTTTTCGAAGATGTATCCCCGAGGAGGAAGTAGCAGGAATACTGACACAATGTCATGGTTCTGAGTATGGTGGACACTTTGCTACTTTCAAGACTGTCTAAAAGATACTACATGCAGGGTTCTGGTGGCCTACAATGTTCAAAGACGCTCATGAACATATCACTAAGTGTGATGCATGTCAGCGAAAAAGCAACATGAGCAGAAGAAATGAAATGCTACAAAATCCCATTCTAGAGGTTGAGATATTTGATGTGTGGGGGATTGACTTCATGGGACCATTCACATCTTCATACAACAACAAATACATCTTAGTGGCAGTGGATTATGTCTCCAAGTGGATAGAAGCTGTTGCAAGTCCTACCAATGATGCAAAGGTGGTTATCAAGTTATTCAAGAGCATAATTTTTCCTCGATTTGGAGTCCCAAGAGTTGTGATCAGTGATGGACGCAGCCACTTTATCAACAAGATTTTTGAGAATCTGCTGAAGAAACATGGAGTCAAGCATAAAGTGGCTACACCCTATCACCCTTAGACATCTGGGCAAGTGGAAGTTTCGAACAGGAAAATCAAAGAAATCCTTGAGAAAACTGTCGGCAAATCAAGGAAGGATTGGGCAAGTAAGCTTGATGATGCTCTATGGGCATATAGAACTGCCTACAAAACCCTCATTGGCACCATTCCATTCAACCTGCTGTATGGAAAGAGTTGTCACCTCCCGGTAGAATTAGAGTACAAGGCATTATGGGCTATCAAGCTGCTTAACTTCGACATCACGACAGCTTCGGAAAAACGCCTAGTTGACTTGGAAGAACTTGAGGAAACAAGGCAAGCAGCATATCAGAGCTCAAAAATCTACAAAGAGAAGACCAAAACCTTCCATGATAAAAGGATCTTAAGACGAGACTTCAAGGAAGGGGACCAAGTTCTGCTTTTCAACTCCAGACTGAGACTATTTCCGGGAAAGCTAAAGTCAAAATGGTCTGGACCATTTAACATCAAAGAAGTCAGACCCTATGGAGCAGTAGTTCTTTGGAATAAGTCTGGGGAAGAGTTCACAGTCTTGGCAGAGATGCAAACTTTACCTAGCAACCGAAGACAAGAGCGAGAACCTGCAAGTTTCTCTCTCTGAACATCTCACTGCATAAATTCAAATGTCAGGTCGTCAAGCTTAGTGACGTTAAACAAGCGCTCTTGGAAGGAAACTCATGTTTCTTAATGTACATACTTCTATTTTAGTTATTTAGGATTTAGCTCTACTTACTTAGTTCTAAATTTTGCAGGCACCGTCACGAAAACAGGATCAATCGATCTTCATCAATCGATAGATCGATCCCAAGAAGGCTGAATTTTACAGCAATATCCTGGATCGATCATATCAGTTTGGCCAGATCGATCAATAAGAAGAAAAATTTTGTCCGAGAAAACAGATCAATCGATCACTTATGCGATCGATCAATCGCTTAAAACATAGGAAATCCTGTAACCAGCCAAAGCCGTAACGATTTGCGATCGATCGATCTTTATAAGGATCGATCGATCCCTAGTCCAGGTAAGTAAACCGAGTTTCGATTACACTTAAATTAAACCGAAAAACACTTTTATAAACCCAAAATATGATCAAAACAGTTCAAAACACGAAAACTTCATCTCTCTCGCGAAAAGTCACCCTCAAACCCTAAAAATTTTAATCCCTTCATAACTCCTTCGATTCACCATCGATTTGAGTAGTTTTCGGGTCTAATCCGATCGGATTTTCGAGCTATATCTGATTCTGTAAACATTTTAATCGATCTGCAAAGGTACAACTCTAAATCTCTACTTTTTCAATTCGGTAAAAATTAGAAAAATTCGGAAAATTGGGAAATTTAGAGTGTTTAGGAGAAATAGGAGTTGACTAGAGGTTTGTTAGGTTGTTTAGAACATAACATGTACATTATTTAGGAGATTTGATAAGATTTAGCAAAATTAGGGATCTGAGTTCGACATCGGGTTCGCGATCGATCGATCATTCTCTATAAAGCATACATGTTAAAAACCCGTAACAGATTGGGATCGACCGATCAAATTTTGGATCGATCGATCGAGATACTTTGCATTTTACCGTAACATATACGGATCGATCGATCCTTTTTGAGATCGATCGATCGATGTTAGGATCGGTCGATCTTTTTCAATTATAATCGATCGCTTGTATTTTTCAATCAGCTCATTTGCATATTAACATGATTTGGTTTCTAATTATGCAGATATGGCTAGAGGTGATCAGACGCGGAAGAGACGAGGCAGGGTCACCGCATCCAGTTCTTCGCAAAGACCGGACTCAGACATCCCGATGACTACATCGTATCCGTGGCCTCGGCCGGATAACACCCCATTTTATCCGGGCGACGAGCAGGACTGGAGGACAGAGCTTATCCCACACACTACTGTGCAAGAGATGTAGCAGGACTTGCGGTATCAGAACTACCGCTATGGAGAGGCTTGGACGCACCACCACTGCACATTCTACAACGGGCTGCTGCGTTTCGAGATTGCGCCCACACATTTCGTCTGTGAGAGGACCCTAGAGCGGATGGGGATTCGAGAGGAGGTCCGAGCTATGCTGTATAGGCTCGGACTTAACACCATTGCATACCAGACTGATCCCCTCTTTCCGGAGTTGGTGCGCCAGTTCCTCGCGTCTGCCGAGCTCCGCTATCAGGATGGAGCCATCCCCGCCGCCAGCGAGGGGACCCTCTCTTACTTCTCCAGCGGGGTTCTTTACGAGATTTCCCTTCGGGAACTCTGTGACGTCTATGGGTTCGACAGAACTCAGGAGTTGTGCAGTTGGCCCTCGGATTTCCGACAGGCCGTTGAGCTGTGGAATCTGATTGGCCCAGGAGCTTATGAGTCCAGGTCAGCTAAGCTGACTCACATCCGGAAACCCGTAGTTCGGGTGGTGGCGAAGATCCTTGGCAACATCTTGTTTGCCAAGGAAGAGTCTGGAGCGGTGAGGAAAGATGAGCTGATGCTACTTCACTTCGGACTCCCATCGTCAGCACATGCCATTTACACCAGCCCTCCACCGACCACGCTGCGAACCAACCTGGGTGCTATCTTTGCCGAGAACCTCGTCTCCAAGAAAGTTTGCAGCCTCAACACAGTGAACAAGAAGGTCGAGCGGATTGGGAGCCTCCTGACTCTTCTATTTATGCACCATGGCATCGATCTTGGCTCCACACCCAGCGAGCACAAGATCGCACTCTTCGACGAGCAGTACTTCCGGAACAGTGGGATACTTAAGCTGGGGTACATATATCAGTTTCAGGATCGAGCAGGACCTACCCAGTTCTGCAAGCTCCCCTCCGCAACTTCACATCCTTGAGCTCTAGGGCGAATCTGTAGTTCACCATTCCACCTGAGCGACAGCATCAGCCTAGCACTTGGTCGCGAAGACGAGGTAGCTCATCCAGAGCATATGCTTCACAGCCCCATCAGGAAGACGACAGAGTCCCCAACTACTATTCGCCCCAGACCCAGGAGGCCTCTGAGGAGACATATGCACTCCCTCCCTATTCCGGAGAGTATGACCTCCCACCATACTCCTCCGGTGCTATAGAGGCTGAGTTTTGAGATTGGGTAGTGGAGTCTCACAAGAGGTCCCATTCGATGATGCAGCGGATGTGGGAGGCTATAGCCAGGATCAGATGCCCACAGCTACCTTCCTGCTACAGAGGACCACAAACTAGGAAGACAGGCGAGTCTTCCGGAGCTGCAGACATTCGTGATGTTGCTGGACACAGGACGGGAGCTGACACAGAGGACACGGAGTCAGACGACGAGGCTAGACTACCCAGGCGCAGACGCAGACCGGGACAGAGTCGCAGCGTGAGCCCAGAGGATCATTGATTTCGTAATTTTTCTTTCTTTTGCTTTTCATTTGTACTTTTCTTTATTTTTATTTTTCTTTCACTTTGTATCTTCCTTTAGTTTTATTTTTACACCAGGACAGTGTAAAATAAGCCTTGGGGAGGATATTTATGTTCGCACTAACTTTCATTCTCATTACATATCTTTCATCATTCATTTAGTTATGCATTTACATTTGCATAAGGAACCATGATGAAATTGCCTTAATATAGTCTATTGCTCATTTTATTAGTTTAAATTGATGAGTTATTGATAATCTGACGCATAAATTGCTTGGTGAAACATAAGATTGATCAATGCCTGGAATTTTTGACTTTAGATTACTCTTAGTTGAAGCATGTTTCATTTGATACCATCTCTTATCTATTAGAATATAATATAGACTTAGAATTATCATGTTAGATTTCTGGATTTGGACTCATGGATTTTACCTAGATATACTTGGATTCCTTTTACCTTTTTACCACTCTTTGTTATCCAAGTAGACTATCCTACCTTAAACCTAACGTCTGCTCAAACCGCATAGTATATTAGTGAGTGTTTTAGGCCTTTTCCGGAATGAACTTGGTAGAACGTGTTAGGTAGGAACCGATAAGATTAGTTTCTCATGTAGTTTTGGTTCATATTTTTGAAACCAATTAGAACTAGATAGGTACTCAAAAGAAAAGGATAAATGGTTTATCAATGGGTTTTTAGACAGAAAAGCCAATGAAATAAAAAGTCCGGGAGAGAAAAGGGACAAAAAGAAAGTAAAAAAAAAACAAAGGTCTAGTAAAGGGTAGTAGAATAGCAATAAATGTATGGATTAGAAAAAGTTCTTGAGAAAGAAGCAAAAAAAAAAAAAAAAAAAGAGAGTGAAGAGAAAAGAACCAACTAAAAGAAAATTTAAACCCGCTAGATAGATTAGAATTAACACCTCTCCTAGAAATCAAGTTTAATGAAAGCTTTTATGTCTGACCTTAAAGATAAATATATGGGTAGAATTAACAGTATTTTGGGGAATAATATTTGCTTGGGCATGTGTTTTCAGTGAATAGTATGCTTCGGATAGATGGGAATCTAGTCTTGTATGCATCTATTGGAGCTTACCTTTAGCATTCTTCTAAAGTTCATTCCATTTTTGAGAGATCTCCACATATGGCTTTCACAACCTATAGAAGAAGAGATCATTATTATCTCTTAACCTTACCCTTGGCCAAATGAGTTCACTGGAGGTGTTTAACATGATTCAAGAGTTTCTAGTTTAATCAATGTTAAAAGAGTTGGTTGATCTGAATGCATTGTGTAGATTAAGTTTGATCTAAGACGATTTGTGATAGGCATGGCTAAAATTTTAAGTAAACTTGCACACTTTGCATTGGATAATTATTAGCTTTGACACTGAACATGATATTTGACCGGTATGGCTTGGTTCTGAGTTCCAGTAGGTTTATTACCTTTTCTATTCTAGTCATTTGCTTGAGGACAAGCAAAAAGACAAGTTTGGGGGAGTTTATAAACCCACATTTTAGCAGTTTTAATAAATCATTCTGTACATAATTTGCATGAATCAACCATTAGATCTTACATTTTAGGATACATTTAGGTTCATATCCATTAGAATTCTAGGATGTTTTACATTTTCTATTTTTTCAGAGGATACGAAGCAAGTTAGGAACGTTTTCGGAGTTTATGAAGTCACGGGTGGCCGATGCAACTATGTGAGAATGATCAGAACATGTCAATAAGATGAACGGACTCGAACGATGATTGAACCTATACACCCCTCTGTGTGAAGAGATCGATCGATCACGACCTGAAAAGATCCATCGATTGGTTCTTATGATCGTGATTACATGAATTTCCAAGACCGACCAGAAGGAGAGAGGAACGATCGAGCAAGTTTAGATCGATCGGTATCTGTCAAGATCGATCGATCTACCAGCCCAAAATGTCTACGACAGATTCAAGGATCGATCGATCCCTTCGTCCGATCGATCGATCTTGTAAATAACTCATTTATTATTGTCGTTTTTGTCTAATAAATTAGGTTTTTTGGAACCTATAAATAGGTTGTTTTAAAAAGAAAAAGGGATCACGTTTTATTCAACTTCCAGAGAGAAAAAGTGACAGAGAACCCTAGTTATTTCTTCAGCAATCTATGGTGTTTAGTAAGATAATTACAGTTTTATTTTCTTAAGAATTCTTGTATTATTCAATCTCTGCAATTCAATTATGTTTACTTCCCCTTCTATTGTTTTTCCTGCAATTTATGTTATGTCTGAGTAGAATCTTAGATTCCACCATGAATATGATAGATGATTAGGGGAATTGAGATCATGAGATGATATTTAGGTTTAGAATTGTGTATTCCATCACAATTAGATATGTTTAATATTAGGTTGATCTTGGAAAAGTCAATCTAGGATTTATCGAATTCACACCTTGGGAAAGGGATAGTGAATACATAGGATAATCTGATTAGTGAATCTTATAATTCTAGCCTGCGGAAGTAGTTGTCTAGAGAATTTGATGAAAATTGAGATGAATCTTAAAGCATGTTTAGTTTTAGGGTTTGCAATGGGAATTGATCAAATCTAGTTCTAAGCATAGGGATTTCTACATGGGAATGTATTAATCTATTCATAATCTTTTTCTCTGGAAATATAAATTACACATCCATGATTTGAATTGATATCTCGATCTCATCCTTATTCATTCTAATGCCTAATCCATGGTTGGATTGTTTCCCCAATTAATACTTTCTTAATTCAATTCATTCGTCGTCTTAATTATTTTGTTTAAATTTAGTTAAAATTTATACCATTTCAATCACCATCTAACTTTAAATCTCTTAGCTTAGAAAAAAATTCCTATAATCTATTGTGTTATAAACCTTTCCTGAGGATCGATCCCGTTTATACTACAAGAGGCATAATTGTGCACTTTCAGTCACTAATTCGGATAAATTCTTAAGGATACTTCTTAGTAATCTCAAGTGAAGCTCGTGGAGATAAATAAATCTCAATCAACACTCCCCTTTGCAAAGATTATGTCATAAAAATTGCTTCACTTGCAGCAAATGGAGATAAATCAGTGACATTAAATGTTGGTGATATGTTAAATTCACCTGATAGGTCGATTTGATAGGCATTGTCATTGATCCTTTTGATGATTTTGTAAGAGTCATCTCTTCTCGGTGTGAGCTTGGACTTCCTCTGTTTTGGAAATTGTTATCTCCTCATGTGAAGCCTTACCCAATTCTGTGGTTCAAAGGCTATCTCTTTTCTTCCTTTGTTGGTGTGCTTTCGGTTCTGCTCGATCTTATTCTCTTGGTTCTCCTTGAATTTTTGGTGTAACTTGTGGATCAGCTCTGCTTAGGTCCTTGTATCTTGGCTAACAATCTGCTTTTTGTGAGAAATAGCTTGCAAATCTAATGGTGTAAGTGGCTTAAAACCATAGACAACTACGAAAAGAAAATTTTTAGAAACAGAGTGGGATACACGATTATAAGCAAATTCAATAAAAAGAAGACAATCAACCAATTCATGAGATTTTTACCGACTGTAGCTCTCAGCAAAGGTTGGTTCCTAGAATTCTCTGTCAAGTTTGCCAAAAGTGTCTAAGGAACTTAGTATCCCGGTTGGATAAAATGGTATTTGGTATGCCATGATGCTTTACTACCTCCTTGAAGAATAGATATGCTGTTTATGTAGCATCATTAGTCTTGTTGCAAGGAATGAAATGCGTCATTTTTTAAAATTGGTCCACCACAACAAAGATTGAATCCTTCTTCCTGATTTTTGGTAATCCTAAGACAAAGTCCACGAAAATATCAACCCAATGCATGTTAGGAATATATAAGGTAATATTTAAACTGTGTGGATGTAACCTAGATTTTTCTCTATGGTAAATGATGCATTTAGCACAAAATCTCTCCACGTCTCTCTTCAAATGTAGCCAGAAGAAATGCTCCACGACTATGCTGAGAGTTTTGTTAACTCTGAAGTGTCCCATGAGTCCTTCTCTGTGTGCCTCTCGTATGATCAACTCATGCATGGATCATTGGGGAATGCAAAGCCTTTTGTCCCTGAAAAGGAAATTGTCTTTCTTGTAGAAGGATCATATGACGCCTCTCAAACACTAAAGGTAGATTTCTCCAAAGTCAGGGTCATCTCCATATAAGCTTTTATGTATTCAGAACCCATAATATTGGCTTCCATAGTGGCAATTAGAGTATGTCTCCTTGATAAGACGTCATCTACAATGTTGTCTTTACCTTTTTTGCATTTGATCACATAGGGAAAAGTCTCTACGAACTCTAGCCATAAGAGTGCCTTCTCTTGAGTGTAATTTTTCCTCTCAAATATTTGAGCCTCAAGATTTCTATGAATAACAAACTTTTAAGAAAAAAGGTAAAGTTTTCGAGTGATCTTACTAGCGCAAACAATTCTTTGTCATAGGTGGGATACTTTAGTGATGCTCCATTGAGCTTTTCACCAAAGAGCGCTACGGGCTTGCCTCCTTGACTGAGTACAACTCCAATTCCTGTTTCTAATGCATCACATTCAATCTCGATTTTGTATTTAAGTTAGTTAATGTTGAAATGAAGAAGACACAAGAGGAGCTTAAGAGATCTTTGGCTCCTAGGTCCAAAGGGAAGGAGAGTGTTTGTCACTTAAGTTAGGCTATCCTTGTAACCAAACATGTATTAGTCTATTCTGATATCCAAACAGGCCTAGACTAAGTTAGTATAAATAGGTCTCTCTCCTCACTTGTAACCTAAGAAAATAATTTCTCATTTTCTAATAAAAATCTGATGCTCTCTATTCTACAATTCTCTAATTTTCTCTTAATCTTCACCTTAGATTCTGGCGTTTTCTGGTCAATACTCTCTCTAAATCTTTTATTCTTTCATGGTATCAGAGCAATTATTAGGCATAATCTCAATCTGTTCTTCCTATTCTTTCATTTCATTGCTTTCTTGACCTCAGTTTCTGGCGCATCAAGTATTCACCATTTCACACGATCTACAGTGCTGATCATCTACCATATCACCATCCATCACGATCTAAGTCTTTGACCTCCAGCAAAACCAACAGAGGAGACCGATCAACACTCCTCTTTGTCCACATCTTTGATCTGATAAGTCTTCACCCTCCTCTTCAAATTTCCATTGTCGCGATCAATACAGCTTCATTATCTGGTGATTCCTGCATCAAAAGACTTCTCTCCTTCACAAGAAAGGTCACAAGTCTAGAAGTCCGCTACCTTGTCTTACAAGATTCAAGCCAATTCTTGTGAAACTCAAAATTCTGTATTCTTCTTGAAAGAATATGGTTTTAAATCATAAAAATGGGTAGTTTAAGCTTATAGAAACTTGTGTAGTAGTTTTTTTTATTCAGTCTGGTCAGTTCTAGTCTTCATGGATAAAACTGTTAGCTGTTGATAATAAGGCAGTTAAATCAGTTAAATCAAACTGGTGATAGATTAGTTAGGTGGTTAGACAAGTGGTTAAAGGTGTTAATACAAGTGGGAAGGTTAGTTGTTAGGTGGCTAGGTTGTTAACCGTCAGGCGGTTAGGAAGTTAGCGGTTAGAAGGTTAAAGTGGTTAGTGGTTAATTGGTTGGTCAAAGGGAGGTAGACACGCGGTTAGGCGGTTGTTAGTGTCTGGTAAGGTGGTTGGAAGATTGTTGCAAAGTTTCTTTTTTTTTAGTTAGTCACACATAAAAGAAAACAAGAAGTCACTCTCTAGTTCACAATGGGGAGACAGTCCAAGCTCCAAGACTATCCAAGCTCCAGTAAGGGGAGTGAATTACCTCATGTGGTTATGAACAATGAAGACCACCTTATGCAGTAAGGGTTTATGGACTCATGTTCTCATTAACAAGGTGCCACTCACCACTTTTCAAGAAGAGGCTAAGGGTGATCAAAATAAATATGAAGCTGATCTGTTGGGGAAATGGTTTCAAGAAGACCAGCTTGTTCTCTCCATTGTACAGAATTATCTTGAAGGATCCCTTCTAGAAGCTTACTCCTAATGTGAAAATGCTAAGTATTTGTGGGATACACTTAAAAATGTCTATGGGAACACCTCCAATCTTATGAGGATTTTTAAAGTAAAGAAGTCCTTAAATGAACTCAAACAAGAAGAAGTGGAGTTCAACAAAAATTATGGGACATTCAGAGCTTTGTGGGCAGAATTGGACATGCTCAGGCCAGCCACCATTGATCCCATTACGCTCACTGAAAGGAGAGAGTAGGACAAGGTATTTGGGATACTTATGACTCTTAACTCTAACTACACTGATTTGATAAAACATCTACTAAGAGAAGACAAGCTATCAAGTCTTGAGGATGTGTATGCTAAAATAAAAACAGAAAAATGTTCTCATGGGCTGTTTGGACACAAAGAAGAAATGTTTATTGCACATAAGAGCTTCTACTAACCTTAAGAGAAGAAGAATATCATTTGTGACCATTGTAAAAACATGGGTCATTCAAAGAAGGGCCAAAATAAGGAACTTACAAACAGGGAGTTCCAATCAAGCTGGCGATACTGGTCACTACCAACCCGGGAGCTCATACCAAGCTGGCGGTTCTGGTCACTACCAAGCTGGGAGCTCACACAAAACTGGCGCTGGCGTTTCTTCATACCAAGCCGGGAGCTCACACCAAGCTGGCGCCTCCTTCCCTCCAATGTCTAGCCTTGTTCAAGCCAGGAGCTCAACCATGACAACTCAATCAGAATATGTCAAAAGATCTGACCTAGAAGCCCTTATCAAGGCTTTAAACTCTGGTAATGTGATTGGTAAATCCCTTCATTCCTCTTTTCAAACTTCTAATGACTTTAAACCTTTGATTATATAATCTGGTGCTTCTCATCACATGATTAGTAATATAGATTTGATTGATAACCTAGAACCTGCCTTAGGAAATGTTCTCATTGCTAATGAAACTAAAGTGCCCATCAAAAAGATAAGGAAATTAAAGTTGTTTGATAAGGAGTCTAAAGCATTTTATATGCCATCTTTCACATCTAATTTCTTATCTGTTAAAAGAGCTACTACTGATTTGAATTGTCATGCTATATTTGGTCCAAATGATTTCTTTCTTCAGAATATTGAAACTAGAAGAGTTCTTGGAAAAGGAACTACTAGAAATGAATTGTATGTGCTTGAACACATTCACTTGGGAAATACAACAAGAACGTGTGTAGCTAGTATTGATAATAGTGTGAAAACTGATACATGGCATGCTATATTAGGACACCCACATGCTAGAGCCTTAGAATTGTTAATGCCTAGTATAAAATTTACAAATCAATTATGTGAAGCTTGCATATTAGGTAAGCATTGTAAAACAATTTTTCAAAAATCGGATCACACTTATGAGCATTGTTTTGATCTAATTCACTCTGATGTTTGGACTTCACCTGTCTTATCTAGGGAAAATCACAAATATATTGTTACCTTTATAGATGAAAAGTCTAAGTATACTTGGGTCACTTTGATTAAATCTGAAGATATGGTGTTAGGAACTTTTATCAATTTCCAAACTTATGTGACTAACAAATACAATGTCAAGATAAAATGTTTCAGATAAGACAATGGTGGTGAATACATTAGCCAAAAATTTAAAGTACATCTTGCAAAGTATGGAATCATACACCAAACAAGCTGTGCCTATACTTCACAAGAAAATGGAGTAGCTGAAAGGAAGAACATACATTTAATGAATGTGGTGAGATCTATGATGTTCTACATGAAAGTGCCCAAGCGTTTATGGGGGAATGCACTCATGACAGCATGTTATCTAATCAATATGACTCCTACTAATGTCCTAGAGGTACTCAATCAAACTAAGTCTAGTATTGAACATCTAAGAGTATTTAGGTGTTTTTTCTTTGTTTAGTACCAGGTGAACAAAGAAATACGTTGGATGCTAAGAGTACTAATGAAATGTTTATTGGATACTCATTAACACAAAAATGCTACAAATGCTTTAATCCAGAGACTAGGAGAGTTCTAGTTTCTAGAGATGTCAAATTCCATGAAACAAAAGGTTTCTATGAAGAAGGAACCTGGGATCAGTTCAAATATATCTCTTCAAACACTTCTGACCAAGCTGAGAACTTAAGAATACTTCTAGAAAGTTTTGGAATAACATAAGAACCGACTTCCTCATCTATCCAACCTTCTACTACCAAACGGCAGCCTTAGCCTGTCCCAAAAATTCCCAGTCGCACACCAATAACAATACGTTCTCTGGTGCCAGCTCCATCTCAAGAACCGGAGGCGTGGCACGAACCGGCTCCAATTCCAGCCTCGTTTCGGCGAGAACCAGCAACCACTCCAGCCTCGTCCGGCGTAAACAAGCTTCTGTTCGAGTTTACTCTAGAACACATCCTCTTGATCATGAGGGAGGGCAAGCTTCTACACATTATCAAAATGATTCATAAGAAGAAATACTAGTTTCAGCTTCAAAGAGACAAGACGATATTCAACCTAATCTTGTATATACTTTAGAAGAAGAGGCAACTCAAGGGGAACCGACTATTGTCCTTAGAAAAAGCACAAGGCAGAGATTTTCACCCAATTTCTACTACAACAACAATGCAGTAATTCACCATGATCAGAGAGTATGTAATTTAGTTCATATTTCTGCTTCTCATGTTGCATTTACTCTAAGTCTTGATAAAGAGCAGATTCCAAAAAGCTATGAGGAAACAATGGCTATAAAGGAGTGGAGAGAAGTTGTTCAAGCTGAATGCCAAGCTATAGAGAAGAATCAAACATATGCGCTAGCTACATTACCAAGAGGGAAAAAGGCTATAAGTTCTAAATGGATATTCACCATTAAGTATAAAAACAATGTTGAGATAGATAGATACAAAGCTAGGTTGGTGGCTAGAGGATTTACAAAGACTTATGGTGAAGATTATAGGGATATTTTTGCTCCAGTGGCTAAATTACACCCTGTTAATGATGTTTTATCACTTGCTACTAACCTGGATTGAGAACTATGACAAATGGATGTTAAAATGCATTTTTTCAAGGTGAACTAGAAGAAGAAGTGTATATGAAACCTCCACCAGGTTCAGAAGATCAAGTGGGAACCGACAACACACTGAGGTTAAGAAAAGCTATATATGGATTAAAGTAATCCCTTTGATCTTGGTACTATAAGCTGAATGTGACATTACAAGACATAGGCTTCAAAAGGTCTGAAGTAAAACACACTCTATTTACACTTCAGAGTAAGGATGGGATCATTGTAATTCTTATATATGTTGATGACATCTGCAAAATAGTATTTAAAAAGTGTATATGATATTAAAGACCTAGGAGAACTTAAATACTTCTTAGGAATTAAAGTGTGTAGGTTTAAGGAATGTCTTTATCTTTCACAAAGGAAGTATGTATTAAACTTACTAACAACTACAGAAATGCTAGAAGCTAAACCAGCAAAAATCCCATTAGAAGAATGCTACAAAGTAGAAACTCAGGGGGAGATTGAAGATGGCGAGTTTAAGGAAGCAAAGTTGTATAAAAGGGTTGTTGGTAAGC
Source organism: Streptanthus diversifolius (assembly GCA_039880935.1). Classification (NCBI taxonomy): domain Eukaryota; kingdom Viridiplantae; phylum Streptophyta; class Magnoliopsida; order Brassicales; family Brassicaceae; genus Streptanthus; species Streptanthus diversifolius. Next base: position 12,753,902 of record JAXGFM010000012.1, on the reverse strand, counting down.
TAATATATTTAACCATCACTAGACCTGATTTGTGTTTTGCAATCAATCAGGTATCTCAGCATATGCAAAACCAAAAGACAAGGGATTGGGAGATGATTCATAGGATCTTGAGATACTTCAAAAGGAACATATGATCAAGGTATATGGATGGGTAATAATGAAAACACAAATGTAGTTGGCTATTCTGATGCAGATTGGGGAGGTGATAGAAAGGACAGGAGGTCCACAACCGGTTATTGCATTCTTATAATTGGGAACTTAGTCACTTAGAAGACTAAGAAGTAGAAGGTTATTTCATGCTCAAGTGCTGAAGCTGAGTATATAGCAATGATGAAGGTTACCACTGAATACATCTGGTTGAAGCAACTATTACAAGACCTTGGATTAAGAATTGAGGCGCCAATCACATTGCATTGTGACAATCAAGCAGCAATAAACATAGCTTCAAACTCTGTGTTTCATGAGAGAACCAAACATATTGAGGTAGATTGCCATAAAGTGAGAGAAGCTATTGAGAAAGGAGTTATTCTACCTTGTTACACAAAGAGCTCAGATCAACTAGCTGATGTGTTCACTAAAGCTACTACACTCAAAGTTGGACTTACTACTCTTCCACAACACTGATACTAATCATGGAGTGTTATACTCTTTTTCTAGAAAAGGTTTTGTCCCAATGGGTTTTCCTTCTTTAGGTTTTTAATCAGGTAATACTTCATGATCCAAGCTTAGCCATTTTTCATGACTTAAGCTTGAGGGGGAGTCTTAAAATGAAGAAGAGACAAGAGGAGCTTAGAGATATCCTTGCAACCAAACGTGTATTAGTCTATTCTTATATCCAAATAGGCATAGACTAAGTTAGTATAAATAGGTCTCTCTCTCCTCACTTGTAACCTAAGAAACTAAATTCTCTTTTTATAATAAAAATCTTATTCTCTCTATTCTCTATTTCTCTAATTTTCTCTTAATATTCACCTTAGATTCTGGCGTTTTCTGGCCAATACTCTCTCTAAATCTCATATTCTTTCAGGTTACACAAGAACCAACACATGAGTGAGAATTTCCTTCAGCTTCTTGAAAACGTCTTCTTGCTCTTCTCCCCATTTGAAAGCAATGTATTTCTTGATGATTGAGGTTAGGAGTACAGCAAGAGTGCTAAAATATTTGACAAACCATCGGCAAAAACTATTTAAACCATGAAAACTCCTCAGATGTGCGATGTTTTTGGGTGTCGGTGTAATGCGCCGTACCTTAGGTCGGATGAAACGACCATTCCGTTACGAACGCTCGTACATCCGCAGCCCGTACTACACGGTCGACCAGCCGACCGTCCGCTTGACAGCCGTACGCCCGACATGCACCCGCCCGCTCAACCGCAGGCTGATGTGGATTCCACTTGGTGAATTAATTAATTAATTCTGCATGCATGCATCAGTGGAGTATACAGCTGTCAAAATCCACTAAGTATGGATTAATTAAATTATAAACTTGCATGGGTGGAGACAGACAGCTGGCAGTTCCAAATTGCATGTAAAAATGGTGGTTTTCATGCATTGGTTGATTCAGCATGGTTCACACTTGGCAAAATCCACTATCTTCACCTCCTGGCTATAAATACCACTCCCTGGCCTCACTTAAACCATTTCCCATCCATTTGCAACCTGTAGAAAGTTAGAGAGAAAGTTAGAGAAATCGCTAGAGAGAGAGAGAGAGAAAGAGGAGTCTTTAGCCGTGAGCTAGGAGGAAAGAGGGAGCTTGGCCGTTAGCTAGGGAGGAAAAGGAGAGGCTGTCCGTGAGCTGCCTAGTCCGTTCCTTAGGAGCTTTGCCCAGTGAGTTGGATTTTTCTCCTTTGCAAGAATGTGGTTAATGAGTTCGGTTTTATTTTAAAAAGGTTTTCAAATCGTTTTCAAAGGTTTTCAAATTCGTTTTCAAAAGGTTTTCAAATCGGTTTTCAAAGGTTTTTAAAATTGGTTTTCAAAGGTTGCATGCATGGTTTTCAATCAGTTTGGATTTTAAAATCCAAGCTTAATATTTTTATAAAATTATTATGGGTATTATTATGTATGTTTTCAAAGTATTTTCTTAAAAAGTTCATGCATGCAAGTTTTCAAAGGTTTTTCATTTATGTTTAAGTGTTTGGTTTAGAAGGATTTTAAAAGTTTCATGAAAGTATTATGCATGTTAAAATGGAGGTTTACGTTTCATGATGCATGAGTATTTATTGTGAAGTATTGTATGGCAATGTGTTTAAGTATGATTTTATGAGCTTGGATTGATGAGTTACCAATTAAGTTGCATGTTTGATCATTTGTTCTATATTAATGGTTTGATTAGATGTTTGCATGTTCTTGTTTGATTGAGTTGTTGCGTTAGGTCCAAGGATGCCATTAGTAGAACCTTAGGTTGGTTTAGGTCTTATTTGATTGGCTGTACATGTTCTTGTTTGATTGTTGTGCAGTTGGTCAAATAATAGGCCTAGACTGGACCGAGGGCAATACTAAGTGGTGTCTGGTTTAGGTGGTCGTTTGTGGTTATGTTGTGTTGGTCTATTCGAGAAGAGGTGACTCGAATATGACATGTCTTGTTAGTCGTTGTGTTGTTGTCCATGCGAGAGACGGTGACTCGTATGTGACTTGAGTTATGGGTTTTGAGTTGTGGGGATTTGTGACTTAGCTATTCCGTGTGCATGCGAGGGATGGCTTGCCACCATCCTGTGAGCGACTTGCCAGGCTAAAAGCCCATCTTCGTAGGTGCCTTATAGCATGTAGCGACTAAGGACCAGGACCTGACCGGGGCAGTGAGTACCGTCCATCTTCATAGGTGCCTTGTAGCATGTGTGGCTAAGGACCTGACCGGGACGGGAAGGAATAGGTTAAGGTCACGGCGCGCATGGGTAGTTTAGAGTAAGCTTGGTTAAGCTGTCTGTTGAGTATAGACTTGTGTTTGGTCTATGAGATGTCGAGTCCTAGTGTTGAGTAGGACTATGTGTGGTTGCTTCCATCTGATCGTTATGTTTATTGTTTTTGTGTGTGCTTGCTCATCGGGTTGGGTTAAGTTTTTATTATGTATTTTACATCCGCTCACTCAGCATATAGCTGACCGAACTCATTCTTGCAGATCCCGCAAGTTGGTTGGAAGAAAGACGAGACGGTTCCGGTGTAGATTTCTCCCCCATTTCCCTTGTCTTAGAGTATGTATCCGGTTGTAAGATTTTTCGACACTTATGTGTACTTACAACCGTTATATCGGTTTTAGATCGGGTTGTTGTTTTCGGATTTAGTTATGCGTTGGATATTGGTTGTAGAACCTTTGATATTTTTAATTAAGTATTGTTTCGGTTTTATCGTAAGCTTGTTATTTCCCTTTAAGATTTTATGTTCTGAAGTCTCGGCCGAGCATACCCGACTATGATATCCGGTCTTGGTTCAGAAACCTCGACCGAGAAGGAGTCTCAATCGGGGTTCGGATCTTGTGAGTTCGGACTTTCGGACTATGTTCGGAAGAACGGATGAATGAGATTCGGACCTATCGTAGCATCTCCAGTCTACTAGGGACGGGGGTGTTACAAAGGTGGTATCAGAGCATGGTTTTCGAGTCACTAGGACTTAAGCGCTTTTCGAAAAAGAAATTTTTTTGGGAATGGGGTTTAGGAAACTGGAACGTCCGTCTTTCATTAATGAGTTCGTAACAGGTTTCTGTTTTGCAGATGGATCCATACAGGGTAGGGACGAGGCAAGGTTTGAGACGGTTGTATCATGGCCCAAGACCAGTGCCAAGAGAAGAGCCAGAGCTGATTGTGATATCATCTGATACGGAGCCTGCCCTAGCAGAGACAGACTCAATTGAGATAGACCCTGAGGGAGACCCAGTAGAAGAGGATCCCGTAGAAGAAAATCCAGAGGAAAGATCATCTGATGAACCTCGACGAGAATCAGTTGGGGAAATCCGCAATACTCCCAGACAGGTTGCCTCACATGACCCAGCTCAGGTAGCAATACCATCAGCACTAACGGAAGGAGATGATGCTTCCACAAACCAAGAAGGAAGGACTGGACCAAGCTACTATGAGATTCTGCTCCGGATGCGGATATTAGAGATGGACAGATTCGCAGGTAGTACAGATCCCTTGGAAGCAGACGGATGGCTACAGAGACTGGAGCTGAACCTGCAAGCAGTGCAGTGCCCGAACGAATACCGCAGAGACGTTGCGATATATTACTTGGAGAAAGACGCGGAAGACTGGTGGTATAGAGTGGAGAAGGAAAACGAGATAAATAACCACCCTGAAGCCTCCTGGGTACAGTTCTGCAGCGAGTTTCACCATGAGTTTTTCCCTCTTCAAGCCAGGGAAAGACTAATGGATCAGTACCATTCGTTGGCCCAGCTGGGACGCACCGTGAGGGAGTATGAGGCAGAGTTTAACCGACTTCGACAGATCACCCGCTACGAACCGAACGATGAAAATCGGACGGTACAGTTGTTCTTGAGTGGTTTGAGGACTGAGCTGCGAATCCGTCTAGAGAGGGTACCGATTATGGATCTGCCGACCTTAGTACGTGTAGCGGAGAATGTGGAGCGAACACTAGCCGCGGAGCAGGTTGAGAGGGCGCAGCAAGGCATGAGGTCCCTGAACACTTTGGAACAAGCCCGGACGTACACTCATGACCAACCCATGGGACGATCGAAGGAGCCGGTCCTGATATGCGAGAGGTGCGGATTTGAGGGCCATCAGATTGGCACATGTAGGACTCTCATGATGGATCACACCATCATTATGTGTACTACTTGCGGGGAGATGGGTCACCATTATGGGATTTGTCCGAGGGGTCAGAGCTCGCGTCCGCCACGGCCACCGAGAGGAAGAAAGCGCCATTAGATACAACCGGTCTGCATCCTTCTGTCCTTTACCCCAAATTCTGGTATGTTGGGCTTAACCTTTGGGAGTGCATATGTTTGGATGATTGGCTCATGTTATACTAATCAAGTCAGGTTTGAGTTGTGGAAGGTCAATCGTGCATGTTCTTGTTTGATTGTTGCACGGTTGATCGACCTTGACTTGGGCTGAGACTGGTTGGTATAATTGAGTCAGTTTTTGCTTGTGCATGATCATTATTCATTATGTGTGTTAATTGCATTTTTGTGGGATTGGTTTGTGGTAAGTAAGTTTGAGTGGTTAAGTGTATAGATTTCTAGGCTGTTTTAGGCTTTGCTATGAGTGCTTATGTTAGGGTAGCTAGGCTTGGGTATTTTGATTCATATCAATAGCATTCAAGTCGGGTTTGAGTTTTAGGAGATGGGTCGTGCATGTTCTTGTTTGATTGTTGCACGATCTATCGAATTTAACTTGGACTTAGATTTGGGTGTCATGATAGAGTCAATAGTCGGTCGTGCATGTTCTTGTTTGATTGTTGCACGACAGATCGGATTACCCTCGCCATGAACCTGAATTGCATGAATATAGCTCAGTCGGGTCTGTTGCTGTTAGAGTTGTTGCTTTAGGCGTGCCTAGCCTATAGCCTTGTTGCCTTAGTTTATAAGTTAAATGTAGGGTGTTCTCAGATTCCTTAGTCATGGTGAAGTGTGCTGCCCTTTCATTAAGTTAGTAGCCTCAAGCTATAGAGAATCCTTCGGTGGAGCCTTCGGTGAGTAGCTGCCTAATTAGGGTTCCTAAAAGCCAAACCCTTTAAACCGTCCCGGGTTGTTGCCAAGTGTGTTGAGAAAGCTGTGTGAGTTGTTACTGTCGTAAGTGACCAAGTTCGGTAGGGGAAGCATTGTGATGGTTAAGATCAAAGTGAGCTATGGCCTGAAGAAAAAGATGAAGGAAGTTAAGAAAATGGGTGCAAGCGAGCAAGACTAGACCAGGAGATGACCAAGATGGACAATCAATCATGATAAAGTTGATGTGAGCATCGGGGTGCCCAGACCAGGAGACCAGACGGATGAACGATCAGGACGAACGCATGGATAATTGCCAGACGTTCCGGAAATACCCATCACGGACATCCCAGACGTATAGCATGAATAAAGCTGGTTAGGCAGTTTAAACTACTTTGGATCACTGAATCTTTATTATCTGGAAAGTAGAAAGCTGGTATAACTGTTACAGGCGGTTAGGAAAGTGGTTGGAAGCCGTTACTGACCAAGGTGTACGCGCCCATGTAGCACTCGCCCGGTTGGTCTGGTGTATGCCCTATACTTAAGGGGGCTGGTTGATTCTTGTTGTCTGAAAGTGGACTAGTAACTTTGGTCTGAAGGTTTGATCTTAAAAGTGACTAAGAAGGTCCTAAGGAATTAAATTTGTGTGGAAGACGTGTTCTTAAGTTTTTTTTTAAAAGGTCTTCTACAAGTTACATCATGGAGTTCAACAAAAACATGCAAGTTCCAGTGATATTGAAGGGTGTGAACTATCTCCTGTGGTCAAGGTAAATGAAGACCACCTTATGCAGCAGGGGTGATGAGGGCATCGAACCAGCTACTGCACCGGTCATTCCACCTGGACCTCTTACGCGGTCCAAGAGGAAAGCTTTAGGAGACAAGCTCAGCCTGTTGTTGGAATGTGGGACAGGAGATGAACAAGAGGCGACCCAGACGTCCAGCCCCCGGCCAGCCGGCCAGATGACCAGCCTGGGTCAATCATCCGGCCAGACGACCCGCCAGCCACACGCCCCCGACCAGCCTGTTCTGGCCATTGCACCCACGACCGGAGCTCTGTTCCAGCTAGACAAGGAACCCTGGAGGTTCCTTCTCGAAGACTCTTCCTCCTCCGGTGTCTTTACCATTACCATTCGGTAGAGACACCAAAAGTCGTTCTAGGAAATTATACTCTTTTCCCTATCTTCGGTTTTGTCCCATTGGGTTTTCCGAAGAAGGTTTTAATGAGGCAACACTCCTAGTTCGCAATGCGTTGAAGACTTGTTCACAATTCCATCCCATTCACAAGTCTTCAGGCGAACTCTCAGCCTAAGTGTTATTGGGCTTTTCCTTCTTTAATTTCGATTTATTTGTCTAAGTGTTTAGTTGGGTTAAGTCATGTTGACTAATTATGGCCCCTTATTTATTCTAAGTGACAATAAGTAAACTACATGTTGTTTTAATCTACTAAAGGTTAAACGCCTTGTAGTTTACCCTAAAATTGTAACAAGGCATTATATAAGCCTTCTTGTTTCACTTTATGAAATAACAAGCAATTTTAACAAAAACCCCCAAGTCTTTTAGACAAAACAGCCGCCAGCAATTCCTTTGCTTGGAGCCGTCGACTTCAACCCCATTGGTTGAAGTTCTTGGAGTATCACAAGCCCCTTTCACAGCTTGTGTGGTCCCTTCGATCCACCCCTTCGCTACCATCGAATTCTGTCCCATTATCCTGAGTTTCTCGGTGAAAAGACAGCCCATCCAAGTTCTTACATCAAGGGGTCTCTGGAACCATGTCCTGATAAGCAAGGCGCCACTAATGGCTGTAGAAGGGGAAGCTGATAGTGATCAAGACAAAGAGAAGGAAGATATGTTGGATAAATTGTTTCAAGAAGACCAGCTTGTTCTCTTCATTTTACCAAAATATCTTGAAGGGTCCCTGTTAGAAGCCTACTCCTACTATGAAAATGCCAAGGACTTGTGGAAGACACTTAAAAATGTCTATGGGAACATCTCCAATCTTATGAGAATTTTTGAGGTGAAGAAGTTCCTAAATGAATTCAAACAAGAAGAAGTAGAATTCACCATACATTATGGGACATTCAGAGCTTTTTGGGCAGAATTAGACATGCTCAGACCAGTCACCATTGATCCCATAACTCTCAATGAAAGAAGAGAGCAAGACAAGGTATTTGGGCTTCTTATGACCCTGAACGCTACCTACACTGATTTGATAAAACACATACTCAGAGAAGACAAACTACCAAGTCTAGAAGATGTGTGCTCTAAGATTCAAAGAGAACAAGGTTCTCATGGGTTGTTTGGAAACAAGGAGGAGCTGGCCATAGCTCATAAGAGTTTTTATCAACTTGAAGAGAAGAAGAAAGTAATATGTCACCATTGCAAGAAGATGGGTCATTCAAAGAGGGAGTACTGGATCCTTCACCCTGAGTCAAACCACGCCAATCCAAGAGCAGAACAAGGACATACTAATGCGGGAGCTCTAATCAGGTGCATGTAGCTGGCGCTTCATCATTCCACCAAGCTGGGAGCTACACGCATGTTCCGCATGCAGGCACCTCTTCCTCCACACGGGCCAGCTTGGTTCAAGTACCAATCACAGCACATACTAGAGCTTTAGAATTGTTAATGCCTGGTTTGAAATTTGAAAATAATTTGTGTGAAGCTTGCATTTTGGGTAAGCATTGTTTTGATTTGGTTCACTCTGATGTTTGGACTTCTCCTATCTTATCTAGAGAAAACCACAAGTATTTTGTTACCTTTATAGATGAAAAATCTAAGTATATTTGGGTCACATTGCTTAAATCTAAAGATAGAGTATTATAAGCCTTTATAAATTTCCAAACTTATGTGACTAACCAATATAATGCCAAGATAAAGTGTTTTAGATCAGATAATGGTGGTGAATACACTAGTCACAAGTTTCAAGGACATCTAGAAAGGTATGAAATTACACATCAAACAAGCTGCCCTTATACTCCACAACAAAACGGAGTAGCTGAAAGGAAGAATAGGCATTTGATGGAAGTAGTGAGGTCCATGATGTTCTACATGAAGGTGCCCAAGCGTTTTTGGGGAGAAGCCCTTATGATATCATGCTATGTAATCAATAGGACTCCTACAAAAGTCCTAGAGGACTTGTCTCCATTTGAGGTACTTACTCAAACAAAGCCTAGTCTTGAACATCTAAGAGTATTTGGGTGTGTTTGCTTTGTTTTAGTACCAGGTGAACAGAGAAACAAGTTGGATCCTAAGAGTACGAAGACAATGTTCATTGGATACTCATCAACACAAAAAGGCTACAGATGCTATAATACAGAGACTAGAAGAGTCCTGCTTTCTAAAGATGTCAAATTCAATGAAACAAATGGTTTCTATGAAAAACGAACATGGGATCAGTTCAATGATATCTCTTCAAACACTTCTGATCTAACCTAAGAAGACTTCTAGAAGGCTTTTGAATCATACAAGAACCGGCTCCCTCTGCTAGTCCTTCCCCTATTACCACAAGGCATACTCAGCCTGACCCTTCCACTCTGAGTCCCACACCAATACAGTAAGGCCTCCAGTACAAGCTCCAGCTCAAATACCAGGGGCATGGCACAGACCGGCACCTACTTTAATCTCGTCCCAGTGTGATCCAGAGCAAGTACCAGAGGTGTGGCACGACCTGGCAACGGCTTCAGTCTCGTCCCGGTCTGATCCAGCGCAAATACCAGAGGCGTGGCACGACCTGGCACCTGCTTCAGTCTCGTCCCGGACTGCTCCAGCCCAGGGTCCAGATCAGGCGTAGGGAGTACTGGTTCCAGCCCATGCTCCATTCTCATCCGGGCCCAGAACTCGTGCTCAGGCGCGGGAAGTACCAACCCTGGCGCGGCACACACCAGCCTACACTCCAACCGGGCCTTCTCCTCTTGGTCATGAGGGGGGCCAAGAATCTAGACATGATCAAGAGGATTCAGAAGGAGAAATACTAGTCTCAGTTTCTAAAAGGCCAATGGACATTGAATCTAATCTTGTAGTTGCTCTAGAAGGAGAGGCCAAAGGAGAACTGGCTGTTGTTCTTAGAAGAAGTACAAGGCAAAGTTTTCACCCAACTTCTAGTACAACAATAATGGAGTAATTCACCATGATCAGAGAGTATGTAATCTAGTTCATATTAATGATTCTCATATTGCATTTACTCTTAGTCTTTACAAAGAGCAGATTCCAAAGAGCTATGAGAAAGCAATGGAGATAAAGGAGTGGAGGGAAGCAATTTAAGCTGAAAGACAAGCTATGAAGAAGAATCAAACCTATAGACCAGCAACCCTACTAAAAGGAAAAAATGCTGTAAGTTCTAAATGGATTTTTACCATTAAATATAAAAGCAATGGTGAGGTAGATATGTACAAAGCTAGGTTGGTGGCTAGAGGTTTCACACATACTTATGGTAAAGACGATAGAGATACTTTTTCTCCTGTAGCTAAATTACACTCAGTGAATGTTGCTTTAACTCTTGCTACTAACTTGGATTGGGAATTATGGCAAATGGAAATTAAGAACGCATTTTTGCAAGGTGAGTTAGAAGAAGAGGTATATATGACACCACCACCAGGCATATAAGATCAGATTGGAACCGGTAACACACTAAGGCTAAGGAAAGCTATCTATGGCTTAAAATAATCTCATAGAGCTTGGTACCATAAGCTAAATGTTACTCTAAGGGAAAGAGACTTCAAAAGGTAAGGATGGGATTGTTGTTATTCTCATTTATGTTGATGATATAATCATATCTGGAAGTGATAAAGAGGGAATAGGATCTACTAAAGAATATTTAAGAAGTATGTTTGACATTAAAGATCTAGGAGAACTAAAATACTTCTTAGGAATTGAAGTATGTAGGTTTAAGGAAGGTCTATTTCTTTGTGAAAGGAAGTATGTATTGGACTTACTAACATCTACAGGAATGCTAGAAGCTAAGCCAGCCAAAACCCCATTAGAAGAAGGCTACAAAGTAAAACCTCAGGGGGAGCTTGAAGATGGCGGCTCTAAAGAGGCAAAGTTGTATAGAAAGGTTGTTGGTAAGCTAATATATTTAACTATCACTAGACCTGATTTGTGTTTTGCAGTTAATCAAGTGTCTCAACATATGCAAGACCCAAAAACAAGGCATTGGGAGATGATTCATAGGATCTTGAGATACTTGAAAGGAACACATGATCAAGGTATATGGATGGGTAGTAATGGAAACACCAATGTAGTTGGTTATTGTGAAGCAGATTGGGCAGGTGATAGAAAGGACATGAGGTCCACAACCGGTTATTGCACACTCATAGGTGGGAACCTAGTCACTTGGAAGACTAAGAAACAGAAGGTGGTTTCATGTAAAAGTGTTGAGGCTGAGTATAGAGCAATGAGGAAACTTACCACTGAATGCATCTGGTTGAAGCAACTATTACTAGATCTTGGAGTGAGCATTGAGGTGTCAGTCACTGTTCATTGTGACAATCAAGCAGCAATACACATAGCTTCAAACTCTGTGTTTCATGATAGAACCAAGCACATTGAGGTGGATAAGGTAAGGGAAGCTATTGGAAATGGATTCATATTACCTTGCCACACAAGGAGTGAAGATCAACTTGTTGATGTGTTTACCAAGGCCACAACACTGAAGACTGGCGGCTTTATCTATCCAAGACTTGGTCTCATGTCTATTCCACAACACTGATCCTGATCATGGAGTGTTATACTATTTTTTCCTAGAAAAGGTTTTGTCCCATTTGGGTTTTTCTTTCTTAGGTTTTTATTGAGGTAATGTTTCATGGTTGCAAGCTTAGGCATTCCACATGTTTTAAGCTTGAGGGGGAGTGTTGAAATGAAAAAGAAATGAAGACAAAAGGATGTGGCCGTGTGGTCTTAGGAAGTATCTTAGGCTTGTTTGTCGATAATGATATGTTATCCTTTTAGCCAATCATGTATTAAATTATCTTTGTATCCAAACAAGTCTAGACTAGATTAGTATAAATAGTTGTCTCTCTTCACATTCGTAATCAAGAGATTATAATCTCATTCTAGTGAAAATATAATTTTCTCTAAACTCTCTCTAACAATTCATCATCTCTCTCTCTATCAATCTTTCAATCTTTTCAATCTTTCAATCTCTAAATCTTTTAATCTCTCATTCTTTCATTATCCATGTTCCATCCTTTGTAGATACCAAAAGTACAGGTACAACACATGGACTTAGGCTCTCTCGGATGTAGCCTTTAGACATCCGGTCTTGGACTTGTTTCTCTATTTCTTTGGCTTCTTCCGGATTGATTATATAAGCAGGTCGGTTAAGTTGAAGTATTACAGGGAGTAAATCAATATGGTGCTTAATACCTCAAATGGATGGTAAGCCTGCAGGAATTTCATCAGGAAATCATCTTGAATTGTCCTAAGAGTTTAAGCACATCCTCAGGCAGTGAAGACTCTTGTTGTTCTGAAAAACAAGCTTTCTCTAAAGACAATTAGTAGCACATGTTCCTGTGACATAAGAGCTTTGGATGTAGAATTAGTAGTTACATACTTATCTTATATGTTTTAGCCATAGTTTTCTGCATCTCGTTCACTTCTTGTGGTGTGAGCGGGGCAAAGATGTGCTTACACTTGTCATGAGTGAAGGAGTAGAAGTTGGTACGGGCATTGTGGATGGTCTCCTTATCACACTGCCAGGGTCTTCCTAAGAGAAGATGTCATGCTTGCTTCGGTACCACATCGCACTGCACTTAGTCTATGTATCTTCCAATGTTGAATAATACTACAACTTGTTCCACAATTCTCAACTCTGTCTCATCTTTGAGCTATTTGAGTTTGTAAGGGTGCGGATATCTAGTTGTCTGGAGTCCTAGCTTATCAACAAGATATTTGCTAGCTATGTTAGTACAATAACATCTATCTATGATTAGACTACATACCTTAGACTCATTGCTGCAACAAGTGTGAAAAATGTTATCTCTCTGCACAGTTTCGGTATCAAATAGCGCACTAAGTGTTCGCCTACTGAAAAAGATCTCTCCTAACACGGGGTAGTTAGTCACTTCATCTTCGGATGCAACTGGTTGGTTGTCAGCTTCATCTTCGGATGTAACTGGTTGGTTGTCAGCTTCATGTTCAGTCTCGTACTCGCCTCTATCGTAGAATAATATCTTTGTTTGATTTGGGCAATCCCTTGTGTAGTGTTCCTTTCCCTGACACTTGGAACATGTTATATCATGGTTCCTTAGAAGTGTGGAATCACCTTGCTCAGACGATTTGACTTTAGAAGCCTCTATTGTGACCGCCTTAGTTTTTGGGTAAACATCGATAGATTTGTCTTTGTCTAGGCTTTTCTGTGGGGCTGGATTCCAAACATTCTTATTGCAGGTGGTGTTAGCAAACTTCCTATTGATGTGCTGCTCTTCTTGAATGATGTAGTGCAACAAATCATCGAAGTGCTCATAGTTATGTCTTTCCACCATGAAAAAATATGAGAATAAGAGATTTATTAGAATGAGATTCTAATCTCTCTTGCTTACAAATGAGGAGAGAGATAGCTATATATACTAATATAGTCTAGACTTGTTTGAATACAAAGATAGCTTAATACATGTTTGGCTACAAGGATAACATATCATTAACCACAAACAAGCCCAAAACACTCCCTTTGATAGCTCTAGATCACACGACTATATCCATCCTTCTTCATTTCTTCTTTATTCCAACACTCCCCCTCAAGCTTAAGTCATGTAGAATTCCTAAGCTTGCAACCATGAAGCATTACCTCATTAAAAACCTAAATAAGAAAAACCCAATTGGGACAAAACTTTTTCTAGGGAAAAAGAGTATAACACTCCATGTTCAGGATCAGTGTTGTGGAATGGACATGAGGCCAAGCCTTGGATAGATAGAACCGCCAGTCTTCAGTGTTGTAGCCTTGGTGAACACATCAGCAAGTTGATTTTCACTCCTTGTGTAGCAAGGTAAGATGATTCTATTTCCAATAGTTTCTCTCACCTTAAGGCAATCCACCTTAATATGCTTGGTTCTCTCATGAAACATAGAGTTTGAAGCTATGTGTATTGCTGCTTGATTGTCACAATGTACTGTGATTAGCGCCTCAATGCTTACTCCAAGGTCTTGTAATAGTTTCTTTAACCAGATGCAATAAGTGGTAAGGTTCATCATTGCTCTATACTCAGCCTCAACACTTGATAATGAAACAACCTTCTGTTTCTTAGTCTTCCAAGTGACTAGGTTCCCATATATGAGTATGCAATAATCGGTTGTGGACCTCCTGTTCTTTCTATCACCTGCCCAATCTGCATCATAATAACCAACTACATTGGTGTTTCCATTACTACCCATCCATATACCTTGATCATGTGTTCCTTTCAAGTATCTCAAAATCCTATGAATCATCTCCCAATTCCTTGTTTTTGGGTGTTGCATATGCTGAGACACTTGATTAACTGCAAAGCACAAATCATGTCTAGTGATAGTTAAATATATTAGCTTACCAACAATCTTTCTATACAGCTTTGCTTCTTTAAAACTGCCATCTTCTAGCTCCCCCTGAGGTTCTACTTTGTAGCCTTCTTCTAATAGAGTTTTGGCTGGCTTAGCTTCTAGCATTCCTGTAGAGGTTAGTAAGTCCAATACATACTTCCTTTGACAAAGAAATAGGCCTTCCTTAAACATACATACTTCAATTCCTAAGAAGTATTTTAGTTCTCCTAGATCTTTAATATCAAACATACTTTTTAAATACTCTTTAGTAGAGGTTATTCCCATTTTAACACTTCCAGATATGATTATATCATCAATATAAATGAGAATAACAACAATCTCATCCTTAATCTTAAGTGTAAAAAGAGTATGTTCTATTTATGACCTTTTGAAGCCTCTGTCCCTAAGAGTCCCATTTAGCTTATGGTACCGAGCTATAGGAGATTGTTTTAAGCCATAGATAGCTTTCCTTAGCCTCAGTGTGTTACCGGTTCCAACTTGATCTTCTAGACCTGGTGGTGGTGTCATATATACCTCTTCTTCTAACTCACCTTGCAAAAATGCATTCTTAACATCCATTTGCCATAATTCTCAATCCAAGTTAGTAGCAAGAGTTAAAACAATCTTCACTGAGTGTAATTTAGCTACAGGGGAAAAAGTATCTATATAGTCTTGACCATAATTCTGTGTGAAACATCTAGCCACCAACCTAGCTTTGTACCCATGTATCTCACCATTGTTTTTATACTTAATGGTGAAAATCCATTTAGATCTTACAGCCTTTTTTCCTTTTGGTAGAGTGGCTGGCGCATAGGTTTGATTCTTCTTCATAGCTTGTCTTTCAGCTTGAAAAGCTTCTTTCCACTCCTTTATCTCCATTGCTTCCTCATAGCTTCTTGGAATCTGCTCTTTATCAAGACTAAGGGTAAATGCAACATGAGACTCAGTTATATGAACTAAATTACATACTCCCAGATCATGGTGAACTATTGCATTGTTGTTGTAGTAGAAGTTAGGTAGAAATCTCTGCCTTGTACTTCTTCTAATAACAACAGTCGGTTCCCCTTGTGTTGTATTGTCCTCTCCTTCCAAGTCATCTACAAGATTAGGTTGAATATCCTTTTGTCTTTTTGAAGCTGAAACTAGTATTTCTTCTTATGAGTCATCTTGATTATGTGTAGAAAGTTGCCCTCCTCAGGATCAAGAGGACTTGTTCTAGGCCGGGACGAGGCTGGAGCAAGATCTGGAAAGAAAGCTGGAGTGGGAGCTGGAACGGGAGCTGGACCAGGCCAAGACGAGGCTGAAGCGGGTGCTGGATCTGTTCGGGATGATGCTGGAACTGGAGCCGGTTCGTGTCACGCCTCTGGTTCTTGAGTTGGATCTGACACCAGAGGCCGGATATTGATTGGCTTGGGATTGGAACTTCTTGGTTTTAGCTGAGGACGCCGTGTGGTAGTAGTAGTTGGAATTGCTGAGGAAGCCGGTTCTTGTGTGATCCAAAACTTTCCAAAAGTCTTTTTAGGTTCTCAGCTTGGTCAGATGTGTTTGAGTAGATGTCTTTGAATTGATCCCAGGTTCCTTCTTTATATTATCCTTTTGTTTCATCAAACTTGACATCCCTGACACCAGAACTCTTCTAGTCTCTGGATTATAGCATTTGTAGCCTTTTTGAGTTGATGTGTAGCCAATGAATATTGCCTTGGTACTCTTAGTTTCTAACTTGTTCCTTTGTTCACCTGGTACTAAGACAAAGCAAACACACCCAAATACACTTAGATGTTCAACACTAGGCTTTATTTGATTTAGTACCTCAAATGGAGACAAGTCTTCTAGAACTTTAGTTGGAGTCCTATTAATTAGATAGGATGCTGCCATGAGTGCATCTCCCCAAAATCTCTTGGGAACTTTCATATGAAATATCATGGATCTCACCACTTCTATTAAATGTCTGTTTTTCCTTTCAGCTACTCCATTTTGTTGAGGAGTATAATGAAAGCTTGTTTGGTGTGTGATTCCATATTTTATAAGTTGTTCTTGAAATTTGTGGCTCGTGCACTCACCACGATTATCAGATCTGAAACACTTAATTTTGGTATTGTATTGGTTAGTCACATAAGTTTGGAAGTTTATAAATGCTTCTAGCACCCTATCTTTAGATTTAATCAAGGTGACCCAAGTATATTTAGACTTTTCAACAATGAAAGTAACAAAATATTTATGGTTTCTATAGATAAGATAGGAGAAGTCCAAACATCAGAGTGAACAAGATCAAAGCAATGCTCATAAGTGTGTATAGATTTTTGAAAAACTGTATTACAATGCTTACCCAATATGCAAGCTTAACACATTTCATTTTGAAATTTTATACTAGGCATTATCAGTTTTAAAGCTTTAGCATGTGGATGTCCTAATATAGCTTGCCAAAGATCAGCTAGCACACTATTATCTACCCTAGCTACACAAGATTTTGAAGCATCATTTACAAGGAGGTCTTCAAGCACATACAAGTCATTTCTAGTAGTTCATTTTCCTAGAAATCTCCTAGTGTCAATATGATATGACCCAGGACGCTATCCATGACCTTGGAACGGACGAGGACGACCGCATGAACGAACGAACGGACGGACGTATGATGAAGGTTCTATACAGACAGGAGAACGACCCACGGTCGTGCCACGATCGTGCCACCGACCCGCTCCCGACCAGCCCTGGTCCGTGCCTCGACCACACCACCAATCTGCATGTGACCAGCCCCGACCAACACGAAGACCAGGAGCTCATCAAGGACCAGGACTCGGCCCAAGACATGGAGTGTGATAGCACGGCTACCTCAAAAGCTCAAACCGGCACGGACCAGTTAGCAAACAAGATGTTGGATCATCCCAACCGGTCTAATGACTCGATCAAGGACTAGGGCACTACAACAACTTATCAGTGCCTACATGAATCAAGCTTTGCCAGACCAAAGTCAAATTAAAATGGTAATTTTGGTCCTAAGTTATCTGAATTAAGTTGTTAGGAAAAGTGCTTATCTTGGTGCTTTTTTCCTTGGTGGGTTTTTGTCCCAATGGGTTTTTCTCACCAAGGTTTTTAATGAGGCCTGTATAGCCACTTGTATGTCCAATAGCTTAAGGCCCATAACTTTTGGATCAGAATGTTGATTTACTTTGGCCCAGCCTATTTCTTTCCCTTTAGACGTGTGTTACTTATTGCCATTGACCGCTTAGAAACTTGTCTGGTCATTGGTCTTGCATGTCTTGGTTTTCTGTGTCAATCATGCAAGACATTGACCAATCATTTTAAAATCCTTTGGCATGTTTATATAAACCTGGCCTTGGCCATTTGTAATCTTTTTATCGAATCTTTGCTAAGTTTCTTAATAAGAACTCTTTTAATTTTCGATCCTTGCAAGTGGTGGGTTCCCTCTCTAGTCTGTAATATCCAAATTGCAAAGCCTACAAAATCCTTCCTTAGACCGGTGTGTCATATCCTGTCTAAGGGAGTTGGGGTGATCAAGGTATTTCACGGCCTTGGTCTTTTTCCCATTTGTTTCATCCATTTCATCTTTGTCCGCTTCATTCCTCTTCTCTTTCACTTTTCATTCGGACTCAATCCGCCAAATTATCGTATTACACTTCACTGATCCACTTCCACTCAACCATTCCGCTCAACCATTCCGCTCAATCATTCTGCACAACCATCCTGTTGGCCGATCTTGGTTTATGTTCCCAGCCACCAAGGGTCACGTCAAGTGGTATCAGAGTGACCAACAGGCTGTGCTCTTCCCTTACTCTTGAAATCTTATTTTGTTGTCAAAATTTTAAGATTTGGTTTTCAAACCTATTGTGACCGTTAGACATCCATAAAAAAATTTGCTTATAAGTTTGTTTAAAACGGTTTATGTTTGCGGATTTTAATTAGTCTTTGTTATTTTTTTAAAAAGGTTGTGTGATTTGTTATTTGAGGGGGTTTGTTTTCAAATTTTTAAAGTGGGTTTGGAAAGCTTTTTCCTCTTTTCCGTTTACTTTAGTAGTTGTAATTACCTTCATTGTGAACATTTGACTGGCTAGTTTCCTTTGCGTTTGTTTCAGGTACTATGGACGACTTAAAAAAATAATAGTCTAACCATATCCGCTTGGTGGAACGCTTACCACCAGGATAAACCAGATGATGGACGCCCGGTTCAACTCCATGCAGGCAGGTATGTGTGATGGACTGATAGAAGACATAAGGAGCCTAATACCTGAGCATAGGTCTGACCGTCGGCGTGTCCTCTTCCCTAAGCAGCCAAGACAGGACAGGCATATTTTATCCTTTGACTGGCGTGACCATACCCCTAAAAGGCAGGATGAAGCCTCAGTTGTGGAGAGTCTTGAACGCCATAACTTCTATGGAGATGAAGACGCCGTCAGATTCTATCAAAGTGGAGGATCGGAACATAACACCCTGGCCAGACCCATGCGTGGCCGTGACCACCGACCACCATCATACCAGCAAGATTACATCAACCATCTTAAACTCAAAATTCCTCCATTTCATGGCAAAAGAGATCCTACTGCCTATTTGGAATAGGAAAAGAAAATAGAATTAGTCTTTAACTGTCAATATTATTATGAGCATAATAAATTTAATGTGGCAATGACTCAATTTTATGATTATTCTCTCAGTCGATGGGACCAGATGGTGACATCCAGGAGTCGTAATGATGAACACCCTATAGAGACATGAAATGAATTGAAGATGGTCATGCGAAGGTGTTTTGTGCCAAGCCACTTCCACCAAGACTTACACCAGAGGTTAAGACAGTTATAACAAGGTGGTAGAAGCATGGAGGAGTACTTCCAGGAGATGGAAACCCTCTTGATCCAAGCCAGTGTGACCGAGGATAGGGAGACCACTATGTCCCATTTCTTGGGAGGACTAAACCGTGACATACAAGACCGGCTGGAGATGCAGCATTATGTGGATCTTGAAGAGATGCTACATAAGGCTATATTGATTGAACAACAGCTTAGAAGGAAACCTTATAACCGGTCTTCTTTTGGTGCAGGTCCAGCAAATCCAAAGGCTGTCTACCCGCGGGATTACAAGCCGGCCCGTCCTATGGAACATAAACACATGGCTTCCAAGAATGATGCGCATACGACTCGGCCTGACAAAGCAAAAGTCGTGGACAGACCAGCACGAAAGCGAGACATACAGTGTTTTAAGTGCCAAGGACTTGGCCACTATGCCAATGAGTGCACTAACAAAAATAGTATGGTGGTCTTAGAGAATCGAGAAGTTCAATCTGATGAGAAATATGAGGACAGTCCAGGAAATGAAACCAAGCTTGATGAAGGACTAGAGCCGCCAGTTACCTACAACTTCTAGTGACTCACCGATCCTTAAGTGTCCAAACTAGGACAGACGAGCAAGAAAAAAGTGAGAACCTATTCCATACACGTTGCCTCGTTAAAGGAAATGTATGCAGCTTAATAATTGATGGTGGTAGCTGTACTAATGTAGCTAGTGAGTCTATGGTCAGGAAGCTAGGACTGGTGGAAAAGGAGCACCATAAACCTTCACACTCCAATGGCTTAAAGACACTGGAGAGCTCCGAGTGACCCACCAAGTATTAGTTCCTTTGGAGATTGGTAAATACAAAGATGAGATCTTTTGTGATATTTTACCAATGGAGGCAGGACATATCTTGCTAGGAAGGCCGTGGCAGTCAGACAGAAAGGTCACCCATGACGGCTTCACCAACCGCCACTATTTTACCTTCAAGGACCGTAAGACCACTTTGATACCTTTGAGTCCACAGGAGGTCTACCTAGACCAACTACAGCTTAAACAACAAAAGGCCAAAACCAGTAAGCCCAAACCACCAAAAGGTAAGTCTAACTTCCTCATGAAAGATAGTGAATTTACTAAAAGTATGAATGGTGGGAAGTCGGTTCTAATGATGGTCTATAAGGGAACTGGTTTCATGTTATCTAACCAAAAGTCGGAGCTTCCGAGCGATTTGGCTAATCTTTTGCAGGAGTATTAGGACGTGTTTCCTGAAGAGTGTTCGAATGGCCTACCCCTTGTCCGTGGCATAGAATATCAAATAGACTTCGTACCTGGGGCGGCCTTACCAAACCGACCAACATATCGTACAAACCCCGTTGAAACTAAGGAGTTACAAAGACAGGTGAAGGAATTGTTACGCAAGGGCCACATCCGTGAGAGCCTAAGTCCCTGTGCAGTGCTGTTCTTTTAGTTCCAAAAAAACAGTAAGTGGCGAATGTGTGTTGATTGTCGGGCAATCAATAACATCACGGTAAAGTATCGTCATCCAATACCCCGTTTAAATGATATGTTAGATGAATTATACGGGGCATGCATGTTTTCTAATATAGACCTAAGGAGTGGTTATCATGATATACGCATGAAAAAAGGAGATGAGTGGAAAACAGCATTTAAAACTAAGCATCAATTATATGAGTGACTTGTAATGCCATTTGGGCTTACTAGTGCACCTAGTACATTCATGAGGCTGATGAATCACATTCTTAGGGAATTTTGTTGGGCGATTTGTTGTAGTTTATTTTGATGATATCCTCATATACAGCAAGTCATTAAAAGAGCATGTTAAGCATGTTTAGGCTGTCTTAGAAATCCTTAGGAAAGAACGCTTATTTGCTAACATAGAGAAATGTACTTTTTGTACGGATAATGTGGTTTTCCTAGGATTTGTGGTCAGTGCAGATGGTGTACGAGTGGATGAAGAGAAGGTTAGGGCAATCCGTGAATGGCCTACCCCTAAGACCGTGAGTGAGGCCCGGAGCTTCCATGGCCTAGCCGGATTCTACCGACGGTTCGTCCATAACTTCAGTACCATTGCTGCGCCATTGACCGAGATCATAAAGAAAGAAGTGGGATACAAGTGGGAAGCCGATCAAGAACAAGCCTTTCAGATGCTTCAGGACAAGCTTACCTACGCTCCTTTGTTGATGTTACCTAACTTTGCTAACACTTTTGAAATTGAGTGTGATGCTTCAGGTATAGGGATTGGGGCTGTGCTCATGAAAGAGAGAAGACCGATTGTCTAGTTTAGTGAAAAGTTAGGAAGAACCACGCTGAATTACCCCATATACGACAAGGAATTATATGCCTTTGTGCAAGCTCTCCAAACTTGGCAACGCTACTTATGGCCGAAAGAGTTTGTGATTCACACTGATCACGAATCACTTTAACACCTCAAGAGCCAACACAAGCTAAACAAGCGTCATGCTAAATGGATGTAGTTCATTGAAACATTTTCATATGTGATTAAGAATAAACAAGGGAAAGAGAACGTTGTGGTCGACTCTCTTTCTCTCAGGTACACCTTATTATCCACTTTGGAAGCTAATCTTATGGGTTTTGATCATATTAAGGAATTGTACAATACTGACCATGACTATGGAGAGACCTATAAATCATGTTTTAAGATTCTTGTAGGTCATTACTTCCAACAAGATGGTTTTCTCTTTTATGAGAATAGGTTATGTGTTCTAAATTGTTCCATACGTGAGTTGTTTGTTAGAGAAACGCATTCAGGAGGACTTATGGGGCATTTTGAAATAGCTAAAACGATGGCCATCCTGAAAGAACATTTCCATTGGCCACACATGAAAAGAGACGTGGAAATAATCTGCCAACGATGTGTTTCATGTAAAATGGCTAAGTCTACGACTCAGCCTAAAGGTTTGTATACTCCTTTGCCAATTCCTTTGCATCTTTTGGTAGATTTTTCAATGGATTTCATTTTAGGGCTGCCTAGGACTCGTAATAATAAGAATAGTATTTTTGTGGTAGTAGACCGTTTCTCAAAAATATCACATTTTATTGCATGTAATAAATCTGATGATGATTTTCATGTGGCTAATCTTTTCTTTAGAGAAATAGCATGTTTGTATGACATGCCTAGGTCAATAGTATTTGATAGAGATACTAAGCTTTTAAGTCATTTTTGGAGGACTCTTTGGTCTAAATTAGGGACTAAGTTTTGTTTCTTTACAACCTGTCATCTTGAGATTGACAGCCAAACTGAAGTGGTCAATAGGACCTTAGGATCCCTTTTATGATCTTTTGTTGGACAGAACCGTAGGACTTGGTAGGATCATTTGCCACATGTTGAATTTGCATACAACCATGCTGTTCATTCTGCATCTAAATTTTCTTCATTTCAAATTTTTTATGGGTTTAATCCTATCTCTCCAATGGATCTAATGCATTTACTTATGAATGAGCGTGCTAGTATTGATGGTGAGCATAAGGCACAGATGGTCAAACAGATTCATGAAAAGGCTAGACTTAATATTGAGGCCAAAACAAAGCAGTATGCTAAGGTGTGTAACAAGCGATGGAAGAAGGTTGTGTTCAAACCTGGTTATCAAGTCTGGATCTATCTGTGCAAGGACAGATTTCATGTGGAATGACGTTCCAAGTTGATGCCAAGAGTTGATGGACCGTTCACGGTCTTGAGACGCATCAATGACAATGCCTACGAATTGGACCTTCAAGGTAAGTATTTTGTGAGTTCTAGTTTTAATGTTTCTGCATTGGACCTTCAAAGTAAGTAGTTCGTGAGTGTGATAGCCCGGCTCCCTCAAAAGCTCGAACCGGCCCAGACCAGTTAGCGAACAAGATGCGGGATCCTTGAATCATCCCAACCGGTCCAGTTACTCGATCAAGTACTAGGGCGCTACAACAACTTAACAGCGCCTACATGAATCAAGGCTTGCCAGACAAAAGTCAAATTAAAATGGTAATTTTGGTCCTAAGTTATCTGAATTAAGGTGTTGGGAAAAGTGCTTATCTTGGTGTTCTTTTCCTTGGTGGGTTTTTGTCCCTATAGGTTTTTCTCACCAAGGTTTTTAATGAGGCTTGGATAGCCATTTGTATGTCCAATAGCTTAAGGCCCATAACTTTTGGATCAGAATGTCGATTAACTTTGGCCCGGCCCATTTCTTTCACTTAGAATGTGCTAATCATTGCTATTGACCGCCTAGAAACTTGTCTGGTCTTTGGTCTTGCATGTCTTGATTTTTTATGCCAATCATGCAAGACATTGACCAATCATTTTGAATTTTTTTGGCGTGTTTATATAAACCTGGCATTGGCCATTTGTAATCTTTTTATCAAATCTTTGCTAAGTTTCTTAATAAGAACTCTTTGAATTTTCGATCGTTGCAAGTGGTGTGTCATATCTGCTTGTCTTGTGGATTCCCTCTCTAGTGTGTAATATCCAGATTTCTAAGCCTACAATATCCTTCTTTAGACCGGTGTGTCATATCCTGTCTAAGGGAGTTGGGTTGATCAAGGTGTTTCACGGCCTTGGCCTTTTTCCCATTCGTTTCATCCATTTCATCTTTGTCTGCTTCATTCCTCTTCTCTTTCACTTTTCATTCTGACTCAATCTGCCAAATTATCGTATTACACTTCACTGATCCATCTTGGTTTGTGTTCCCAGCCACCAAGGGTCACGTCACAATATCCTGAAAGAAAAACTCATTAGGAACAAATATATCATGGCATATAAAAAGCTTTAGACTCTTTATCAAATTTGTTTTAATTTCCCAATTCCTTAGATAGGTACCTTAGTTCCATTAGCAATTGAAACATTTCCTAATTAAGTTTCTAGTTTCTCTATCAATTCTAGATCACTAATCATGTGATAATAAGATCCAGAATCTACTATCAAAGGTTTAGTATCATTACAAGTTTGAAAATAGGCATGAAGAGATTTACCAATCACACTACCAGTGTTTAATGCTTTAATGAGTGCTTCCAGGTCTGATCTTTTGACATATTCAGCTTGATTAGTCATGAAAACAGAGCCGATTTGAGCTTGGGAAGGACCGACCCTTGAAGAAGACATGCCAGCACTAGGACCCTGGTCACACAGCCGGATATGGAGAGGAAGTACCAGGGACTTGCGCTTAGTTTGAGCTTCCTCCTTGATAAGGCTTTGTTTTGTTCCTTTGCTGGTGTGGGTGAAGCTCATGGTCAAGTATCCAGCAATCCTTTTTAGCATGGCCCAACTTCTTACAATGTTCACAAGTGACCTTCTTCTTTTCTTCAGCTTTGTAAAAGCTCTTATGTGCAATAGCTACTTCTTCTTTATGTCCAAATAGCCCATGAGAACCTTATCTCTTTGTATTTTAGCACACACATCTTCAAGATTTGGTAGTTTTTCCTCCCTTAGTAGATGCTTTATCAAATCGGTGTATGTGCCATTGAGAGTCATGAAAAGCCCAAATACCTTATCATGCTCTCTTCTTTCATTGAGAATGATAAGGTTAATGGTGGCTGGTCTAAGCATGTCTAACTCGTCCCACAAGGCTCTGAAAGTTCCATAGTGTTTAATAAATATCATTACTTCTTGTTTGAGGTCATTCAAAGATTTCTTAACTTCAAAAATCCTCATCATATTGGAAGTATTCCCATAGACATTCTTGAAAGTCTCCCACAGATCTTTGGCATTGTCACAAAAGTAGTAAGCTTCTAACAGAGATCCTTCAAGAGAATTTTGCGGAATGAATAGAACAAGCTGGTCTTCTTGAAACCATTTTGCCAACATGTTACCTTCCTCCTTTTCTTGATCGCTTTCAGCTTCTCCTTCCATAGCCATTAGTGGCACCTTGCTTATCAGGACATGATTCCAGAGACCTCTGCTGCATAAGGTGGTCTTCATTGTCCTGGACCACAGGAGATAGTTCACCTCCTTTAATATCACTGGAGCTTGCATGTTTTTGTTAAACTCTATGATTGTACTTGAAAACTTTTATAGACTGCCTTCTATTAAAATTTTATAAACTCCAAGATGTGTACCCTAGCAATTTTCTAGAAAACTTTCAGACCAGAAACAGTCACTTATCAACAGATTAAACTCTTGAAACAAACAGGAAACAACCGCCCAAGGAGTTGAGCACCACGTGTTATCCACTTGCAAGAAGGGTGTGTGGGACGCAGTCAATAACAGCTCCAACCACTTTCTAACAACTTGCCAACGGTTATAACAGCTTTTAACTTCTCAGGCAAAAATGATCCAGCAAGATAAGGTTGTTTAAAAATGGTTAACCAACTTAAATCCAAACTTTCCTCCATTTTCTTCAACAAAACAGATTTCTAACCAATTTAAAAAAATTCTTTCTTGAAGCCTAAAATGATTTAGATTGAGCTGAAACTTTGTGATATCCTCCAGAAAATCCTTATCTAACTTCTCAATGTCCAAGATTTGAAAAATATCAATAAGGAATACGAGTTTTGTTACCAACACCCAAACGGGTCGAAAACAAACACGATGTGGGAGATTGACCAATAAGGCTTCAAAACTTGTTTAGGGTGAGTGTGGACCTCCTGAAACATAAACTATACTCGTTCTTATTGAGGTTAAGCTCTGGCATTACTTGATTTGAAGAAGTTTTGAAGGAGATATGCTTGCTTCAATGGTGGAAATCTCGGATGAGTGCGATCGCGAAGCTGGCGTGAAGAACTCTGGATTCTGATCTCCAAATGAGATGAAACCGGTACAGTGATGATCAGAAAATCTAGTCTGATGATCATTTTATTAGAATATGGAAGACAGATTCTTGATCTCGCCGGAATTTGAAAGATTATGAGATTAAGAGATTTAGAGATTTGTAGATTGAGAGAGAGAAAGATGAAAGAATATGAGTTTAAGAGATTTGTAGAATGAGAGAATGAGAGAATGAGAGATTAGAGAGAATTAGAGAAAAGAATAATTTTATTAAGAGAATGGGAATTATGAATTCTTAGTTACAAAATGTGAAGGGAGTAAGGTATTTATACTAATCTAGTCTAGGCTTGTTTGGATACAAGGATAGCCTTATACATAAATGGCTACAAGGATAACATAATCCTATAATACAAACAAGCCTTAGACACTCCCTTTGACATAGAAACTACACGCCTTTTAACATGGATTAAAGGCTTTCATATTTCATCATTTCTCCTTCATTCCAACACTCCCCCTCAAGCTTAAGACATGTAAAATGCTTAAGCTTGCAACCATGAAGTATTACCTCATTAAAAACCTAGAGAAGGAAAACCCAATTGGGACAAAACATTTTCTAGGGAAAAAGAGTATAACACTCCAAGTTGGGATCATTGGTGTGGAATGGTCATGAGGCCAAGTCTTGGATAGATTGAGGCGCCAATTTTCAGAGATGTTGCCTTGGTAAATACATCAGCTAGTTGGTCCTCACTCCTTGTATAGCAAGGTAAGATGATACCTTTCCCAATAGCCTTTCTTACTTTGTGGTAGTCCACTTCTATATGCTTGGTCCTTAGATGAAACACTGAATTGGAGGCTATGTGTATGGCAGCCTGATTGTCACAGTGGATGGTGATAGGATCCTCACACTTCACGGCTAAATCTTCCAAGAGTTGTTTCAGCCAGATGCATTCAGTAGTAAGCTTGCTCATTGCTCTATATTCTGATTCTGCACTAGAGCATGAAACCACCTTTTGCTTCTTGGTTTTCCAAGTCACAAGGTTTCCTCCTATGAAAGTACAATAGCCTGTGGTACTTCTCTATCTTTCCTATCTCCTGTCCAATCTGCATCACAATAACCAACCACATTTGTGTTTTTATTGTTACCCATCCAAATACCTTGTTCATGTGTTCCCTTTAGGTATCTTAGAATTCGCATAGCCATGTCCCAATGCCTTATCTTTGGCCCTTGCATGTGTTGAGATACTTGATTCACAGCAAAACATAAATCTGGTCTTGTAATGGTTAAATAAATAAGCTTACCAACCACTTTCCTATAAAGCTTAGGATCATGAAAATCAATTTCCTCCTCTAGCTCTCCCTTAGTTGCGATTTTATAGTCTTCTTCTAAGGGTGTTTTGGCTGTGGAAGTTAGTAAATCTACAACATACTTCCTTTGGGAGAGAAAGAGACCTTCCTTAAACTTACATACTTCAATTTCCAAGAAGTATTTAAGTTCTCCTAAATCCTTAATATCAAAGACACTCTTTAAGTAATTTTTGGTAGATGCAATACCAACACTATAACTACCAGATATGATTATATCATCTACATATATAAGAATTACCACAATACCCTCCTTACTCTTTAATGTAAAAAGAGTATGTTCCACTTCAGATCTTTTGAAGCCTTTATCCATTAAGGTTACACTTAGTTTGTGGTACCAAGCTCTTGGAGATTGTTTAAAGCCATAAATAGCCTTCCTTAGCATTAGTATATTACCGCTTCCAACCTCATCTTCTAGGCCAGGTGGTGGTGACATGTAAACCTCTTTTTCTAGTTCACCTTGTAAGAAAGCATTCTTGACATCCATTTGCCACAAATCCCACTCAAGGTTAGTAGCAACAGTAAGAACAACATTGACAGAATGAAGCTTAGCTACAGGTGCAAATGTATCCCTATAATCCTCACCATATGTCTGAGTAAAACCCCTAGCCACCAACCTAGCTTTATATCTATCAATTTCACCATTGCTTTTGTATTTAATGGTAAAAATTCATTTAGAACTTACAGCCCTTTTTCCTTTTGGTAGAGTGGCTGAAGCATAAGTACTATTCCTCTCCATGGCTTGTTTCTCAGCTAAGATAGCTTCCCTCCATTCCTTTTTGGACATAGCTTCTTCATATGTCATTGGAATCTGCTCATTATCAAGACTATAAATAAAAGCAACATGATTAGAAGGTAAGTGAGCAATATTACAAACTCCCTGATCATGATGAACCACAATATTTCCATTGTAGAAAACTGGTGGATTCCTTTGTCTCGTGCTCCTTCTTAAAACTGTAGGTGGAGCTTCTTGATTAGATTCCTCTTCTTGACTCAAAACTTCAACAAGAGTAGGTATATCTCTTGATCTTTTAGAAGCTGAGACTAGAATTGAATCATCTCTTGCTGAGTCTTGTTGGACATGAGTAGAAGCTTCTCCCGCCCCCCCCCATGTTCAAGAGGAGGAAGACCAGGAGAGCCGGCTGTGAAAGGCCGTGAAGGGCCGGCTGAGCAGGAAGGGCCGGCTGTGCATGAAGGGCCGGCTGGTGTGTCAGGACGTGGTTCAGCGGTTCTAGGGCCGCCTGCTGCTGGGGCAGGTGACAGAGGTGAGGAGGCCGTGTGCTGAGGAGAAGGACCACCTACTATTCCAATACTTTCCAAGAGCTTCCTCAAGTATTCAGCTTGGTCTGATCTTGTTGATGAGATGTCATTAAATTGCTCCCGAGTTCCTTCTTCATAAAAGCCTTTTTCTTCTTGGAACTTTACATCTCTAGACACCAAGACTCTTCTAGTCTCTAGGTCATAACATTTGTATCCTTCCTGAGTAGAAGAATACCCAATGAACATAGCTTTGATACTCTTTGGATCCAGCTTGTTCCTTTGCTCCATTGGTACTAATACAAAACAAACACAACCAAAAACTTTCAAGTGATCAATAGTAGGTCTAGTTTTGTTTAGTACCTCAAATGGAGACAGGTCATCAAAGACTTTTATAGGAGTCCTGTTAATCAAGTAGCATGCTGCTACAAGTGCATCCCCCCAAAACCGTTTGGGTACTTTCATGTGGAACATCATAGTTCTCACAACTTCCATTAAGTGCCTGTTCTTCCTTTCAGCTACTCCATTTTGCTGTGGAGTGTAAGGACAGCTTATTTGATGCTCAATGTCATGCTTGGCTAGGTGTTCCTGTAGTCTGGTACTAGTGTATTCTCCTCAATTATCTGTTCTAAAGCATTTAATTCTTGCATTGTATTGATTAGTAACATATGCTTGAAAGTTTAAAAATGCATCATAAACCCTATCTTTAGAACTAAGTAAAGTAACCCATGTATATTTGGACTTTTCATCAATAAATGTCACAAAATATTTATGGTTTTCTCTAGATGGAAATGGAGATGTCCAAACATCAGAATGCACCAATTCAAAACAATTTTCTTATTTATGCATAGATTTTTCAAAAACTGTTTTACAATGTTTCCCAAGAATACAAGAATCACACAACTCTTCTGGCATTTTCAAACCAGGAATAATTAATTCAAGTGCTCTTGGATGAGGATGTCCTAGTCTAGCATGCCACAAATCAGAATCAGTACTAAATGCATTAGCCTGAAAAACCAATTCCAATTCACTAACACTAGCCATGTTTTCAAGTACATACAAGTCATCTTTTGTGGTTCCTTGTCCAAAACATCTTCTAGTTTCAATATCCTGAAAAATAGAAATCAATAGGACCAAATATAGCATCACAATTCAAATTAGTAGTAGCTCTTTTAACTGAGAGCAAGTTAGAAGTAGAAGAGGGCATATAAAATGCTTTAGATTCTTTATTAAACAACTTCAATTTTCTTATGTCTTTGATTGGTACTTTAATTCCATTAGCAATGAGAACATTCCCTAGGGTAGGTTCTACATTCTCTAGCAATTCTAAATCACTAATCATGTGATGAGAAGCACCAGAGTCAACCACCAAAGATTTAGGAGCATTTTAAGTAAGAGAAGTTTGAAAAGAAGCATGAAAAGTTTTACCCATCACATTGCTATCATTTATTGCCTTGATAAGAGCTTCCAAGTCTGATTTTGTCACAAAATCTGATGCTTGTGACATGATACTAGTGAAAGCTGAATGAGAGAGTGGACCGCTGCTTACAACCGCCTTGGATTGCACAATGCCGTGAGCTTGGCTGGCCGTGGGCATGACCGAGGATTGTTGAAGCCGTGAGGCCCAAGAGGGCTTCTGGTGAGGGTGATGTTGGAATGAAGAAGAAGGGATGAATTTATGAAAGCTTTTAATTCTAATTAAATGGCGAATTATATGTGTGTAAAATGGAGAGTCTAAGGCTTGTTTGTATTATAAAATTATGTTATCCTTGTAAGCCATTTATTTATAAGGCTATCCTTGTATGCAAACAAGCCTAGACTAGAATAGTATAAATACCTTACTCCCTTCACATTTTGTAACTAAAAATTCATAATTCTTATTTTCTAATAAATCATTCTTTTCTCTAATTCTCTCTAATCTCTCATTCTCTCATTCTACAAATCTCTAAATCTCATATTCTTTCATGGTATCAGAGCCAGGTTGCATCAAATCTGGGTAAATCTCATCATTCTTTCATTGATTCAACAAGAATCTATCTTGTTCTTCATCTGTTTTGGATCAATTTCGAACGTCATCTTGTAATTCAAATTCTGGCCAAACCACAACTCTTTTTATTGATCTGCTTTCTCTGGATTGTGCAACGGCGAATTCCGAATCTACGGCCATTTGAATCGCATCTTTTGGCCAAGGGAATCAAAAGTTACGAATTTTTCTTCAAGAGGTGTTCGCGATCGCGTTCGTTTCGGACCTCTACATTCCCCAGGTCATCTCGACGTCACGTTTTCTTCAAATCGTGATTTTAAAAAGCCTAAACTCAAGCCCCTTGAGTCTAGTTTCTGTTTAAAGAAAGCAGAATTCGATTCCATTGAGTTTAAAGGGTTTTCTTGAAGTTTTCCTAAGAGATATCTGAAATCACCTGTATCAAGATTCTGGTGATATAATTCTAAGTCTTTCTCAGTTTTTATTTAATTCTTGAATCTGGAAAGTTTAACAAGTGTCTTGTGAGGGTCTCCACGAAATTTCATTTCAATCCAATTAGTTTAAGACTCCAAGATTGATTTTCTTGAATTTTTTGTTAATCTTTGGAAAGTCTTAATTTAAAAATGCCTAAAGAGTTGTGTGATTCATGTATTCTTGGAAAACATTGTAAAACAGTTTTTGAAAAATCAATGCGTAAATATGAAAATTGTTTTGAATTGGTGCATTCTGATGTATGGACATCCCATTTCCATCCAGAGAAAACCATAAATATTTTGTGACATTTATTGATGAAAAGTCTAAATATACATGGGTTACTTTTCTTAGTTCTAAAGATAGGGTTTATGATGCATTTTTAAACTTTCAAGCATATGTTACTAACCAATACAATGCAAGAATTAAAAGCTTTAGAACAGATAATGGAGGGGAATACACTAGTACCAGACTTCAGGAACATCTAGCTAAACATGGAATTGAGCACCAGACAAGCTGCCCTTACACTCCACAGCAAAATGGAGTTGCTGAAAGAAAGAACAGGCACCTAATGGAGGTTGTGAGAACTATCATGTTCCACATGAAGGTGCCTAAACGATTTTGGGGGGATGCACTTGTAGCAGCATGCTACTTAATCAACAGGACACCTACAAAAGTCCTTGATGATCTATCCCCATTTGAGGTATTAAACAACACTAAGCCCACTATTGATCATTTGAAAATTTTTGGGTGTGTTTGTTTTGTGTTAATACCTAGGGAGCAAAGGAAAAAGCTTGAACCAAAAAGTGTTAAGGCTATGTTCATTGGATATTCATCTACTCAAAAAGGATACAAATGTTATGACCCAGTGGCTAGAAGAGTCTTGGTGTCTAGAGATGTAAAGTTCCAAGAAGAAAAAGGTTTCTATGAAGAAGGAACTTGGGAGCAATTTAAAGACATCTCATCAACAAGAACTGATCAAGCAGAATACTTGAGGAAACTCTTGGAGAATATTGGAATAGGAAGTGGCCAACACACAGCCTCTTCACCACAGTCACCTGTCCCAGTAGCAAACAGCCGCGGCAACTCAGATCCGGCTGATCCACACGCTTGTACCGGACCCGGCCCTTCCGTCTCAGCTGGTCCATCCGGCCCTGCTACATCCGATTCACATTCTTCCTCATCTCTTGATTCTCCTGGTCTTCCTCCTCTTGAACAAAGGGGGGGAGAAGCTTCTACTCATGTTCAACAAGACTCAGCAGGAGATGATTCCATTATAGCTTCAGCATCAAAAAAGATCAAGACCTACTCTCATTGAAGTTTTGAGTGAAATGGAAGCTCCACCTACAGTTTTAAGAAGGAGCACAAGACAAAGAAATCCACCAGTTTTCTACAATGGAAATGTTGTAGTTCATCATGATCAGGGAATTTTTAATATTGCACATTTACCTTCTAATCATGTTGCTTTTATTTCTAGTCTTGATAATGAGCAGATTCCAAAGACATATGAAGAAGCTATGTCTAAAAAGGAATGGAGGGAAGCTATCTCAGTTGAGAAACAAGCTATGGAGAGGAATGGTACATATGCTTCAGCCACTTTACCAAAAGGAAAGAAGGCTGTAAGTTCTAAATGGATTTTTACTATTAAATACAAAAACAATGGTGAAATTGATAGATATAAAGCTAGGTTGGTAGCTAGGGGTTTTACTCAGACATATGGTGAGGATTATAGGGATACATTTGCTCATGTAGCTAAGCTTCATTCTGTCAATGTTGTGCTTACTGTTGCTACTAATCTTGAGTGGGAATTGTGGCAAATGGATGTCAAGAATGCTTTCTTGCAAGGTGAACTAGAAGAAGAGGTTTACATGTCACCGCCACCTGGCCTAGAAGATGAGGTTGGAAGCGGTAATATCCTAAGACTAAGGAAGGCTATTTATGGCCTTAAACAATCTCCAAGAGCTTGGTACCACAAACTAAGTGTAACCTTAATGGATAAAGGTTTTAAAAGATCTGAAGTGGAACATACTCTTTTCACATTAAAGAGTAAGGAAGGTATTGTGGTAATTCTTATCTATGTAGATCATATAATCATATCTGGTAGTGATAGTGTTGGTATTGCTTCTACTAAAGATTACTTAAAGAGTGTTTTTGATATAAAGGATTTAGGAGAACTTAAATACTTCTTAGGAATTGAAGTATGTAGGTTTAAGGAAGGTCTTTTTCTTTCTCAAAGGAAGTATGTTGTAGATTTACTAACATCCACAGGTATGATGGAAGCTAAACCAGCCAAAACACCCTTAGAAGAAGACTATAAAATCGCAACTAAGGGGGAGTTAGAGGAAGAAATTGATTTTCATGATCCTAAGCTCTATAGGAAAGTGGTTGGTAAGCTTATTTATTTAACCATCACAAGACCAGATTTATGTTTTTCTGTGAATCAGGTATCTCAACACATGCAAGGGCCAAAGATGAGGCATTAGGACATGGCCATGCGAATTCTAAGATATCTCAAAGGCACACATGAACAAGGTATTTGGATGGGTAATAATAAGAACACAAATGTAGTTGGTTATTACGATGCAGATTGGGCAGGAGATAGGGAAGATAGGAGAAGTACTACTGGCTATTGTACTTTCATTGGTGGAAACCTTGTGACTTGGAAAACCAAGAAGCAAAAGGTGGTTTCATGCTCTAGTACAGAATCTGAGTATAGAGCAATGAGAAAGCTCACTACTGAATGCATCTGGCTGAAACAAATATTGGAAGACTTAGCCGTGAAGTGTGAGCAGCCTATCACCATTCATTGTGACAATCAAGCCGCCATTCACATAGCCTCCAATTCAGTGTTTCATGAAAGGACCAAGCACATAGAAGTGGACTGCCACAAAGTAAGAGAAGCTATTGGGAAAGGTATCATTTTACCTTGCTATACAAGAAGTGAGGATCAACTAGCTGATATATTCACCAAGGCAGCATCTCTGAAAATTGGTACATCAATCTACCCAAGACTTGGTCTCATGTCCATTCCATACCCATGATCCCAACATGAAGTATTATACTCTTTTTCTCTAGAAAAGGTTTTGTCCCAATTGAGTTTTCCTTCTCTAGGTTTTTAATGAGGTAATACTTCATGGTTGCAAGCTTAAACATTTTATGTCTTAAGCTTGAGGGGGAGTGTTGGAATGAAGAAGAAGTGATGAATTTATGAAAGTCTTTAATTCTAATTAAATAGCGAATTATATGTGTGTAAAAGGGAGAGTCTAAAGCTTGTTTATATTATAAAATTATGTTATCCTTGTAAGTCATTTATGTATAAGGCTATCCTTGTATCCAAACAAACCTATACTAGAATAGTATAAATACCTTACTCCCTTCATATTTTGTAACTAAGAATTCATAATTCTCATTTTCTAATAAATCATTCTTTTCTCTAATGCTCTCTAATCTCTCATTCTCTCATTCTACAAATCTCTAAATCTCATATTCTTTCAGGTGAAGTACCCAGCAATCCTTCTTTTCATGGTCATTCCTCTTGCAATGATCACAAAATTGTCTCATCTTCCTAGAATCATTTGCTGGTTTGAAGAAACTTTTGTGAGCAGCTACCAGTTCAGCTTTGTTGCCAAACAATCCATGTGATCCTTGCTCCTTTTGAATTTAAGCACAAACTTCCTCCAAGCTAGGCAACTTATCAGACCTGAGAATATGCTTAATAAGATCTGAGTAAGTAGAATTAAGTGTTAAAAGTAATTCAAACACCTTATCTTGTTCTTTCCTTTCAAGGAGAACAAGTGGTTCAATGGTGGTTGGTCTTAGCATTTCTAGCTCAGCCCACAAAGCTTTGAATGAGCCATAGTGCTTTGTGAATTCAGCATCCTCCTGCCTTAATTTATTCAAAGCCTTCTTCACTTCAAAAATTCTCAAAAAGTTAGTGGTGTTTCCATACACCTTAAGAAAAGTGTCCCAAAGATCATTTGCATTTTCACAAAAAAAAATAAGATTCTAAAAGATCACTAGCAAAAGAATTTTGTAGTATAGAAAGTACCAACTGATCTTCTTGGTACCATTTGGCTTGAGTAGCTACATCCTCACTCACTTCAGCCACTTCATTGTCTTCAGTGCCATTTGTAGCGATGTGGTTCCAAAGACCTTTACCACCTAATGTGGTTTTCATGGTCCTAGACCACAAGAGATAATTTGCTCCATGGAGAATGACTGGAGCTCTAAGTGAAGTTTGAATCTCCATGCTTGATGGTCAAGATAGGTAGCTGGTTGGTCGGGTTGAGATGATCGTGTCAACCGGAACACGGGACAGCCGGGTTTGGTCAGGTCAAAAAATGAAGATCACAGTCGGATGCTTGATCACGGGTCAGTCACGTTCACGCCTTGTTGAAATGATCAGGTCGTGTAAAAATACTTGAAGATCAGTCGGATGAAGTATTCAGCCTGATGCTTGAAAATCAAGTTGGTTAACGCACGCCAAGAATTCGGTACAAGCGAACACGGCACGACCAAGAAACAGTCTCTGGTCGGAAGCAAGCTGGTCGGGACGTGGTTTCTGGGAATGTACAAGCGTACCCGTCACGATCTTGTGTGCACCTGTACCACCTGTAAGATCGTGTGTGCAAGACAAACAAAGACCAAGACCTTTTGCAAAGAAAAAATGCGTGATGTGCAAGAAAGAAAAAAAAAATAATAATATCTTGTAACAGACCTTATCACCTTCTAACTACTTGCAACTACCCTTAACCAATTCTTGCAACAAGATTTTAACAACCTATAACCACCTAAAACCAGATTAAAAACTAATAATAACCACCAAGAATCAAATAAAAATTCGAATTTTAAAAAAAAATTAACAAATCCTAAATTTCAAGATTTCAAATTAAAACTTCCCAAAGAGTAATAGGAGAATCAAGAAAATTAATCTTGAAGACTTAAACCTATTAGATTGAACTGAAATTTCGTGGAGACCCTCACAAGACACTTATTAAACTTTCCAGATTCAAAGAATTAAAGAAATCGGAGAAAGAATTAGAATTATATCACTAGAATCTTGATAGAGGCGATTTTGGACGTCTCTGAGGAAAAACTTCAAGAAAATCCTTCAAAATGAATGTAATTGAGTTCTGCTTTCTTTAAACATAAATTAGACTTGAAGGGCTTGAGTTTAGGATTTTGAAAAACACGATTTGATGAAGAATTAACGTCGGGGTGACCTGAGAAACACAGAAGTTCGCGGCGGAGGCACTCGCGAAGGACCTTTTGTAAGAAAATTCGTGTAACTTTTGATTCCCTGGGTCAAATGATGCAATTCAAACGGGCATGGCTTCAGAACTCCACGATGAACAATCCAGAGAAAACAGATTATCAAAAAGAGTCGTGGTGTGGCCGGAATTTGAATTACAAGTTGACGTTTGAAATTGATCCAGAAGATGATGAAGAACAAGATGGATTCTTGTTGAATCAATGAAAGAATGATCAAATTTACCCAGATTTGATGCAACATGGCTCTGATACCATGAAAGAATATGAGTTTAAAAGATTTGTAGAATGAGAGAATGAGAAAATGAGAGATTATAGAGAATTAGAGAAAAGAATGATTTTATTAAGAGAATGAGAATTATGAATTCTTAGTTACAAAATGTGTAGGCTTGTTTGGATACTAAGATAGCTTAATACATGTTTGTCTACAAGGATAACATATCATTTAATGACAAACAAGCCTAAGCCACTCCCTTTGGACACATGGCGCCTACTTAAAGTCTAAGGCACACTTTCTTCATTTCTTCTTTTTGTCTTCATCATTCTTTTTCATTCCAACACTCCCCCTCAAGATTGAGTCATGAAGAATGGCTTAGCTTGCAACGATGAAGTATTACCTCATTAAAAACCTAAAGAAGGAAAACCCAATTGGGACAAAAACCTTTCTTAGGGGAAAAGAGTATAACATTACATGATCAGGATCAGTGTTGTGGAATGGATACGAGGCCAAGCCTTGGGTAGACAGAGCCGCCAGTCTTTAGTGTGGTAGCCTTGGTAACACATCTGCTAGTTGATCCTTACTCCTTGTGTAGGAAGGTAAGATGATTCCATTTCAAATAGCTTATCTCACCTTTTAGCAATCCACCTCAATATGCTTGGCTCTTTCATGGAACACTGAGTTGGAGGTAATATGTATGGCTGCTTGATTGTCACAATGGACAGTGATAGGAGACTTCAAGCTCATGCCAAGAATGTCAAAGAGAAGTTGCTTCAGCCAGATGCATTCTGTGGTAAGCTTCCTCATAACCCTGTCTTCAGCTTCTGCACTAGAGTAAGATACAACCTTCTGCTTCTTAGTCTTCCAAGTCACAAGATTACCTCCTATGAAGGTGCAGTAGCCGATTGTGCTTCTCCTATCTTCTTTGTCTCCTGTCCAATCTGCATCACAATAACCTACAACTTCTGTGTTTCCATTACAACCCATCCATATACCTTCTTCTTGGATTCAGCTGGCGCCTTGAAGAAGCTCTTATGGGCAACCACCGGTTCTTCCTTGTTTCCAAACAGCTGGAGAGACCCTTGCTCCTTTTGAATCTTAGCACAGACATCCTCTAAACTAGGAAGCTTGTCCTCCCTAATAATGTGCTCAATCAAATTAACATAGTTAGTGTTCAAAGTCAAATAGTAACTCAAACACCTTATCTTGTTCTCTCCTTTCTTGGAGAGTAATGGGATCAATTATGGCAGGCCTTAGCATCTCTAGCTCTGCCCATAATGCTCTAAAGGATCTATAATGTTTTGTGAACTCATTATCCTCCTGTCTAAGATTATTCAAACTTTTCTTTACCTCAAAAATTCTCATGAGGTTAGTAATATTGCCATATACATTTTTTAAAGTTTCCCAAAGATCTTTAGCATTTTCACAATATGAATATGTTTCTAAGAGAGATCCAGCTAAGGAGTTTTGGAGTATAGAAAGTACCATCTGATCTTACTGAAACCATTTTTTTTGATCATCTTGATAATCTGAGTCATCCCGTTCAATGGCTATAACAGGCGCCAATGTAACATGAGTTGATAACCCTTTGCTGCACAAGGTTGTCCTCATGGTTCTTGACCAGAGGAGATAATTTGTCCCATGAATCATAATTGGAGACTTTATATTTGTATGGTACTCCATTAGGCTTTTTCTAAAACCTGCAAGAAAATAAAACAAAGAAGAAACCAGACCAGGATACTTGTGCTTGTCCTAACAGTGAGCAACCAAGATGGCGCGTCAACCTCCAACAGCCTGCAACTGTTAGTAACAACCTCCAACAGCCTAACAGTCCTTTTTCAAACAACTTCTAACAATTCTAAAAGCCTAACTAGCAAAGATTCAGTAAAAAACCTGTTAAAATATCTAATCCAATTAATAATCACTTTTGCCTCTAAAAAATTTTTTTAAAAAAATAGATTTCTGGTAACTTTCAAAAAAATATTTCTTGAAGTCTAAAACTCTTTGGATTGAGATGAAACTTCTTGAGACCCTCTACAAGATCTTTAACTATGTTTTGATCGTCCAAGATTCACAAAAGATTTAATAGCGCACTAAATGTGAAAATGATTGATCAAGAAAGCTTCTAAACGTGAAAAGTGGCAAATCGGACCTCCTGATTCATAAATTATACTCGTTTTACTTGATTTTAGGTTTTGGAATCACTTGATTTGATGAAGAATTGAGGGAGATATGCTCGTTGCAAACCCGTAGTCTCGTGGCAAAGACGATCGCGACACCCCTGTATGAGGACTTGAATAACTTTTGACTCAAGCCACAAAATTGAATGAGAAAATGAAAACACCGGATAAATACTCAGACCTCACCGGAGAAAAACCCTTGATGAAGAAAAAGGCAAGAAATTTCGAGTTCTTGCAGGAAAACTCGATTAAACCACGACCAGAACTGTGGGTTTGCTAGATTTGAAGGTTCGGGAAGATCGTGAGAAAAGTGAAGAGATTTTGCGGAATTATTATGCCAGATTGATGAAACCTGTCTCTGATACCATGAAATATTATGAGATCAAGATATTTAGAGATTTGTAAATCGAGAGAGCGAGAGAGATTTGAGAGAAAAGTGAGAATGATTATTATTAAGATTTTAGAAAAATGAATTGCTTGCTTACAAAAAAAGAGAGAGATAACTATTTATACTAAACTAGTCTAGGCTTGTTTGGATACTAAGATAATATAATACATATTTGTCTAGAAGGATGACATATCATTAATCATAAACAAGCCTAAACCACTCCCTTTAGACACATGGCGCCTACTTAGAGTCTAAGGCACACTTTTTTCATTTCTTCTCTTTGTATTTATCATTCTTCTTCATTCCAACAGAGTTTGTGAAGCAACACCTTGATCTTCTCGACAGGTCTGGTTTGAAGGGTATGGTGAAGAAATCAAAGAACAACTCGAATTTCTGGAGAATTAAGATGAAAGTTTGATGAATTCTTGCTCTAATACCATGAAAGAATATTAGAATAAGAGATTTAGAGATTAATTAGAATGAGATTATATCTCTTTTGCTTACAAATGAGGAGAGAGATAGCTATTTATACTAATCTAGTCTAGGCTTGTTTGGATACAAAGATAGATTAATACATGTTTGGCTACAAGGATAACATATCATTAACCACAAACAAGCCTAAGATACTCCCTTTGGTAGCTTTAGATCACACAGCCATATCATTCTTTGATGAGGAGATCGATCCAGCTTACAAGCCAGAAAGCCCACCAAATGACGCAGAGGCCCATCAAGGCCCATCTAAGACGGATAAGGAACATTGGAGGATCTTTGAAGATTTTTCCACTTCCGGTGTCTTTACCATTACCATTCGGTAAATACACCAAAAGACTTGCTAAGGAATTGTACTTTTTTTCTATATTCGGTTTTGTCTCACTGTGTTTTCCGAAGAAGGTTTTAACGAGGCAACATCCTTAGTGTGCACGACGAAGAAGACTTGTTCACTCTGTTCCATCTTCCGCAAGTCTTCAACGCGTTCTATCAAGCTCTTATTTAGGCGCCATTTTTCATTAAAAATAAACTAAGTATGATTTTGAGGCTTTTAAGCCCATTTGGTCTAAGCCTATTTAATTTTCCAGCAACTTAAACTTTATGTTGTTTTTATTTAGACTTCATGTTGTTTGGGTTAAACATCATGTTGTTTACCCTAAACAACATGAAGTCTAAATAAAAACAACATAAAGTTTAAGTTTCTGGAAAATTAAATAGGCTTGGACTCTAAGTTGTAACCAAGGCATTATATAAGCCTAAGTTATGAGTAATAGTAATACAGACTTTTCAGAAAATTAAACCTAGACATGTGTCTTACAAAAATCGGCACCACCCTCTTCTAAGAGAGTTGTCGTGATCTTTCAACCTTGTGGTTGAAACTTTCTTGGAGTATCACAAGCCCTTACCACAGCTTGTGTGGTCCCTTCGATCCACCCATCGTTTCCCCACTCTTCTGTCTAGCAGCCTGAGTTTCTCGGTAAAAGACAGCCCACCAACGTTTTTACATCAATCTTTCTTCATTTCTTCTTCATTCCAACACACCATTCGAGCGTTTCGCTCTTGGAGTCCATCTAGGAATTGAGCCATCAAAGTTCCTCGGAGGGTTTCACCTCAAGAGGGTTATTGATGGTTTTGAATTCCTCAAAGGATTCATTTACGGCTCTAGTTTCCTGAGACAATTTACAAAAACGTTTTTTTAAATCTCAGCTATAGTATGTACGAACAAACCTCTTGTGTAATTGTGATCTCATTTCATCCCAGTGATGAAATTGTCCGCGTCTCAGTCTCCTCCTTTCGACTACTTCTCTGTCTCACCATGTTAAACTTTTGTCAGTTAAGTGAGCTTCTGCTCAGGATACTTTTAGATCCTCAGAATACTGATATTATTCAAAAATATTCTTCTTCATTCTCTCCCAATCGATTTAAGCATTGGGTTTGACTCTTCCAGCGAAGGTTGGGGAAACATTTGATCTCTACCGCCGGGTTGTGTATGGTGTTCTTCATTTTCTCTGTCGCATCCCCTATCTCAGTACCTAGGTCGGTCTCGTCTTCTAGGCCTTTGGTCATGGTCGTGAGGGGTTCGTCAACGTCGTCTTCAAGACTAGGTATGTTGGGGAAACTTTTGCTGTGGTATCGTCAGTACATCACCATTTGGTTGAGGAATCTCCGGTATGGGTAGTCGTTGTTGCATTTGGTTCATGAGATCATTGATGTCGTATATTGCGTCCAGAATCTGCTGCACGGTAACTGTTGGTGTGTTTTTGTAAATTTTGACAAAAGTTGAACAATTAAAAAATAATCTTTTATAATTTTTGGGTTTTTAATGAAGGGAAACAAATGGATATAAAATCGCAAAACAAGGAAATTTCTTTGAATTTTTTGTGTGATAGATGAAAAATAATATCGCAAAACTTAAATGATAATATGGATAGAAGTCACGTAGTTTGGAATCTTTCGGCTTTTATACCAAGATGATGCAAGATACGGAACGAGAATCTCATGAGGGCGGCAGAAAGACGAGCGTGGAAAGTGAGCAATGGGTGATACACACAACTGGTTGGGAACCTATTGCGGATGAGCAATGTGATAGGTGATAACAAGCGAAATGGATTGGTATTCCGAAGTGAATTCTAGCCTGCTGGTTGTAGAATACTCAATAAATTAATGGGTGGATCCAAGTCTACTGGTTGTTCAACACTCTTAAGACTTGAATAAGAAATGGAAGTGATGATGGATCAAATGACGCCACAAACTCTCTGAAGAGGAGTTTGATAAGTCGATAGGTGCTCTCAAGCTTGCTTCTCACAAAACTTAAAAGACTTTAAAAGAGATGTTTTGCAATGAAAAAATCTCAGTCTTTTTATCATCAAAGTTGTTAAAAATACAAGGTTGTGATGGAAATTTAAATAGGATTTCAAACGGCTATGTCCTTCTAGTGGACTTAAAGCAAATTACATGAAAAGAAAATATGCCTAACTAAATGGAGAAAAACTGTCATTGCTAACAAATTGATTTGACTATCAAACTAAAAAGGAAAACAAATAACTTGGACAAGAATCACAAAGATTGGTTAGGAGATATCAAATAAATGAAATAACAACATACTTAGCTTTGCGCTCTAATGGCTAAGTCTTGGTGATGTGTTGCATTTTGGTGAGGCTCCTTTTAGTCCTTAGATTTCATCGGTTCACTTAAAGTAGAGGTGCTGAGTATGGTAATTCGCTTATGTCTTGCAAGGAACGAAATATTGTCTTGTGGGTCTCCTTGTGGGCATGTGTCGCATGTCAAGAATTGCTTGTGATATTAGTGGTGTTTTTGTTCTGTGCTATCTTCTAGCTCCATTATTTTGAGTAGTGCCTCCACACTTTAGTTGAAGCTCTCTCTTATGTCTCTTG
Source organism: Streptanthus diversifolius (assembly GCA_039880935.1). Taxonomy (NCBI): domain Eukaryota; kingdom Viridiplantae; phylum Streptophyta; class Magnoliopsida; order Brassicales; family Brassicaceae; genus Streptanthus; species Streptanthus diversifolius. The sequence goes on along the minus strand of JAXGFM010000012.1, from coordinate 12,711,741 downwards.
ATCCTGATCTCGTCATTTGTGCTTGTCTCATGATTGGGAAGGTCGCGGATGTGTTGGTCGTAGTTCCCGTGATTATATCACCAACCAAGAGAGCATGGAGATCAGTCTAAGAAAGCTAAAGATTATGTGGGACCTGCTGAAAGTGGAGTTGATCGAATCGTCATCATTCTTGACCAAGCCGGCCTTCTACATTACTCGGGGAAGCCGATAATGTAGCAAAGCATGGAATCAGATGTACCTGATCAGGACCATTTGACCAACCAATCACATATAGGGAACAATTTAGTCGCGCCCAAACACACCTGACCTGAGCTAGTTTGAGAGATGGTCGATGGCGTCACCTTCTCGGCCATATCGGGCCAACAAAGCCACCCGATTGTCTAATGAAATCTATACTATTTTTTGATGATCCAAGGCACAACTCATCTCGTCCACAGTCAAGACTACAAGTCAAGAGAATTCAGAGGTTCAAGGAACCACCAATTGGTATAAGACAACATGTTTATCTCAAATTGGGACAATTGGAGGAAGATTGCTATCAAGGAAACTTTGGCATCAAACAGATTCTACCAGGCCTTAAGAAAAATTGTCCTTGGCCCATTTTAAGACAATTTTCACCTTTCTACAAGGCCAAAAACGTGCTAGATGATCAGGAGGCAAAAGGAGTTCAACAGTCCTTCAATAAGAACTTTTAATTTTAGTCAAAGTCTTTTTAGTTTTCTGTTTTCCTAGTTGTCCATATTTTCTCTAATTTTTAGTGTCTTGTTATTCTATATAATGTAAGCCACAATCAGATGAATAATAAAAACAAACATTTTTAAGTATAAAACTTGTTACTTTTAGAGAGTGATTCTCTTATGTTTTTTGTGAACAAACCCGGTTGCTTGGTGTGTAATATACAAACAACCAAACCCTCTCTGGTCGTCTTAGTGTATCATATCTTAGTATTGCTGAAGTTGAAATATCAAGGGCCTTTTCACATCTCTTGATTGACCATTCAATCCACATCACATTGATCTTTGGTGCTAATAGCTCTTTGATCAGAGGCATATCTAATTACCAACTAAAGAGTGTTGAATCCTTGAGAATATCACATTATTTCGTATTAGAGCATTCACTTAATTTTGGTATTCAATATCTGATTCATCTTTCTCACCTCTTCATCTTCTTGTCAATTTTTTTTTTCATTCTTACCTATCTATCTGATTTGTTAGGAGAGCCATCATTTAAAAAAAAAAAAAAAAAAAAGAAAACTTGTAAAAAAAAAGATAAATATAGGAGAAATCAGATCAGGGTTTGGTCAATCAGCTAACCATAAAAATCTTGCAATTTTCTATCTTTCTCTTTTCTCTTTTGATTGTTTGGAGATTTATCATTGAATTTGACTGTTTCTTTTCTATTAGAACCACTGAGAGTCACTAAGCAAAAATCTAGAGAAACCTTTTGAAAGAAAACACCTTATGAGAAAATCTTTTAGTACTAATTTTCTTTTGCTAGTGTTTGTAGAAACAAGATGTTTCCCCTTAAAAGGATAAATAGACAGGAGCAGATTCCCAAACAACACATTTTAAATCATCTTCCAAACCCTTGTTTGGAAAGAAGCAAATGAATTTAAGAAGTGAAAACAAGTTGGATTTTGATGAGTATGATTATATGCAGGAAAAGCCACGCCTAAAGAGACCACAAGAGAGGCCTATTAGGATGAGCAGATCGTCCAAGGATGAGACAGAACATGTTTGTATCCGTGATTATCAAAGCAGCCTTCAACAAACTCGCAAGCTTCAAAACCGATTGGATACACAAAAGATTTGTGACAACTTAGAGAAGCAGATGTTGAAAGCATTTAAGGCTGTGATGTGTTGAAAGCATTTAAGGCTGTGATGAATAGCCAACAAAATAACACCACACACCCATCTTCACAATATGTTGCCAAAAAACCAAGAGCCTAGCTGTTTTAAAGAGAATTTTTTTGTCCAAAGGACAGAAACAGACCAGCAACAACTAATCCACAAAGGTATGAAAGAAATTTCAAATTCAAATGATTTTTCTAATGAATCCTCATGTGCCTTTACAGGAAACAGATTTCTAAAAATGTGCCCACGATTCTTGTTGGGAGCGTCGAGAACATTACTGAGGAAAAAGAGGAAGTTTTAGATTCCTTGCTAACTTTTGATCAACATGAAACACCACATCTAAAGGTGAGTTATTGGAGAATAGGACGCCATGAAAGGTCAAGAGTGTTCTTCCCTCTTCTCAATATGATTTTGTGCTTGAAAGTGACAAGACTTGTGAAGAACCTGTTTAGAACCGGTGCGGCCGAGTAGTATTATTTCTCTTTCACAACTCTGAAAAGAAAACTCACGATAAGAGGCACAAAGGAGAATGCCACTGATTACAGTCTTGGAGCAGCCAACTAGCCATGAACCAGAACCAAGTCCTACATAATTATCTTATGAATTTCAAAAGCACTGTAAGGAAAATGGTGTGATCAGTAATTTTCCTAGCTTGTCTGTTCTTGTTATTCCTGATGAAAAAAAAAAAAGTTTTGGTTTGAACAATGTGAAAGAATTTTTTATTTCTGGATTTTTTTATGAAATGATCCAACCTTTTGAAACACTTAAACATGATAAATTCTTTAGAAAAAATGATTTTCTGTTTGATGAAGTATGTGATTTTAATCTTGTTTTGAGTCACAACTTGTTTAAGAAAATTTTTGGAAGGGAATTGATTATAAATGACATAGATCTTATGATTGATGAACTTTTTTTAAATTGGAACATTTCACTTCATTCTCTAGAAAAGAGTTGAATAATTCAGATCATTCAAAAAAGCTGTGATATTATATGATTGGATGATTTTTGGTTTTAAAACATTGTGAGACAAGCTCTAATTTGAAAGAACACGTTTTTGAAAGCTTTTCCAAGCTAGAACAACTTTTGCACGGTTTGAAATTTTTTTGCCTGAGTTGATATACAATTGTGTATTGAAAGAGTTTTGGTTTAGAAAATTGCATGAGTTGCTTAAGAATAAGAAATTTATGAATCTGAAGATGTTAAAAGACTTTCTAGGTAAGCATAATTCAATTTGTTTGCTAGCAACTATATATCTTTGTTTATCTTGTTTTCAAAAGAAGTTTTATGTGTCAAAAAGTACCCTAATGCTACAATTGTCTATGACAAAACCTTAGATGATGATCCAAGAAACCTGAGTCTTGTTGTAGACATCCTAACTCCGGAAAAGTTGCTTGTCTATTCCTTTTGCACATTTAATGTGGTTTTACTAGATTTTGTAAAAGGACAAGATAAGAAGAATAAGGATTTTGTTCCAAAAAACAAGGAATATTCAAGGTTTGGATAAGCAGTTGATTATGGACCGAAGGGACACTTGAACAAGGAATGGTATAAAAAAGAGAGAAAGTATAGGACTTACACAACATTCTTATCATTTTTTAGATTAGATTTGGAAGTACATTTGGAAGCCGCCTTCTATAGACCTAGGAAGTTCCATTCCACAACTTAACTTTGCCAATATATACAATTATGTTTGTTTGGTTAATATCTTGAAGTCTAATCTGTTTCCTTTTGATGTAAGAGAACTTGATTTGAGGACAATTCATTTTCAAGATGGAGGGGATGATGTGATCCTAACTGGCTCTTCTCAAGGACCAGATGCACTAGCAAGACAGTCAATGAAAAAGCATCTGAACCAGAGGAAAACCAGCTTCTTTCCAGTCAACCAAGAAGGTTTTCACCAACATAAGGAGCATGGATATCATTCTAGGTAAGCTAAAGACCATATAGGACATGCTAAAAGTGAAGTTGGTTGAAGCATCATCATTTTTGACCAAGCCGGCCTTGTACATTACCCATGGAAGCCGATAATGAAGCCAAACATAAAATCAGTTGGATCTGATCTCAATTCAATCAAAGGAGTACATTTTGGCCAACCAATCACCTATGGAGAACACTTTGGTCGAGCCCAAACACACCTGACTCGAGCTAGTTTGAGAGATGGTCGATGGAATCACCTTCTTGGCCATGTCGGGCCAAAATGCCACCCGATTTTCTAATGAAGTCTATACTTATTTTTGATGATCTAAGGCACAACTCATCTTGTCCACAGTCAAGTATACAAGCCAAGAGAATCCAGAGGTTCAAGGAACCACCAACTCATCCAAGACAACATGTTTATCTCAAGTTGGGCCAATTGTAGGAAGATTACTATCAAGGCTTCTTTGGCATCAAGCAGATTTGACCAGGTCTTAAGGACAATTTGCATTGCCTCATTTTAAGATCACCTTTCTACAAGGCCAAAGACGTGCTCGAAGATCAGGAGGCAAAAGGAGTTCAACAGTCATTCAACAACTTTTAATTTTAGTCAAAGTTTTCTGTTTGTTTAGTTTTCCACATTTCTATCTAATTTTTAGTGTACAGTCATTATAATATAAGCTACAACCAGATGAATAAGACAACTATTTTTCGGTCAAAAATCTGTTCTTTTAGAGAGTTTTCATTTGTGTTCTTTGTGAACAAACATGATTGCTTCGTGTGTAATATACAAGCAAACAAACCTTTTTCGGTCGTCTAAGTTTGTCATATTTTAGGACTTCTAAAATTGGAATATCTAAGGCATTTCTACATCTTTTATGCGACCATTCAATTCACATTACCTTGATCTTCGGTGCTAGTAGTCTTTTGATCGGAGGCATATCCAATTTACCAACTAAAGAGTGCTGAATCCTTGGGAGGATCACATCACATTTAAATCAAGAAGTTAAACATTCCTTTAAGTTTGAGTTTGATATGTTCACAAGATATCTTAACATCAGTGTTCATTGACTAAGGAGCTCATCTACGTTCTTTCATGTATTTAAACAAAAGAAAATTGGTTGGTTAAACCATCTCATGACGTCCCCAAAGTTGAGGTGGGAGATTCATCAGCTATCAAGAAGGATTACAACCCTCCGACGATTCATTTCGATGCCAACCTACAAATGCTTGCTTTCTTCTATTTACTAAAATGGAACAAGTTTGAGTGGAATGAGAGAATGCAAGAAAGCTTGTCCAAGCATTAAATAAAGGGGTGCTTCATAAAGCCACCAGTACTATCTGAACCAATGGACGCAAAGCCATTGTACCTTTATATAGTAGTCTCGCTAGACGCGTTTGGGGTGCGAGTATGAGATGACCTTCGTGAGAACAGAATCCAGCCTTCTATGTGAAGAAAACGTTGGTGAATGCATAGACCATGTATCAGATCATAGAGAAACTAGCTTTGGCAGTAGTAATCTCAGCTTGAATGTTAAAACAATACTTTCAGTCTCCCTCCACAATTGTAATGAAAACTCAACCATTATGAGTGATTCTTCATGGAATGAGTCAATCCAGAATACTAGTGAAATGGAAAATCAAACTCAGCGAATACAATGTACAATACATAGTCAGAACAGCTATTAAATCGCAGTACTAGCTGATTTTGTGGTCGAAGTGACGCACGAGGAGCAGGAGAGCAGAGAAGATGAAAGACAATGGACCCTGCACGTTGAAGGTGCTTCGTCAAAGAACGGGTATGGAGTCGGGATCTGGCTAGTATCACCTGAAAGGCAGGTGATGAAGCAATCGTTCAGGCTAGGAGGCTAGGGTTCGCCATGTCAAGTATTGAAGCAAAGTACAGGGAATTGATCATCAGGATGCGTCTAGCAATCAGAGTGGGAGCTTAAGAATTAGAAGCACTATGCAACTTCCAGTTGGTAGCGAACCAATTCAATGGAGGGTACTAGACGAAACACGATCGCATGAATGCATATTTGAGGTTAGTACAAGAATTATATTTCTCTTTCAAATACTTCATAGTGACAAGAATTTCATGAGGCGAGAATATCTCCGCAGACGCCCTAGCATTGTTAGCATCAACTTCGGATCCCAAGGTCTGCAGGGTAATCCCAACATAAGGAATTGATCAGCTGGGTATCAACTTATCATTAATGACGATCTCCAAAGAAAAGATGAAGCAGAGACAGAAGAGTTCGGCCAGGATTGGAGAATCCATAAAGTCCAATATCTTTTTAACAGAGTAATTCTGGACAGCAAATGGCATCAAAAGGATCAATGCTCATTTTACCATAGCCAAAAATGAACTTCTCAAGTGAAGTATCGGTGGGGCTTACCTAATGATGGTCCTATGGAGAAAGTTTACAATGACGAGTGTGAAAGTCATTCGAGAGGAGGAAACATGGTCCAACAAATAAATTGTGTAGGCTATTACTGTCCAAGCATGATGGTGGATTGTGAGGCATACATGTAAAAGTGCGAAAAATGCCAGAAGCACACCCTATTCATTCACAATTCAACAGAAGCACGTTCGAGCATACCTACAACTTATTTACATGAGATGGACGAGTAGAGGAAGAAGCACGTTCGAGCATACCTCCAAATGTGTAGGGGAAGAAAACTTCCCCTGTGTGACTTGATCGATGGTTAAACATTTTATTTTGAAAAATATTTTATGTAGACATGGACTACCATTTGAGATCATAATAGATAATAAAAGTAATTCATTTCAAAACGCCCGAAAAAACTTTTGTCATAAGTGGAAGATATTTCTCAGCTTCTCGTCACCATATTACTCGCAAGGCAATGGACGAGTAGAGGCATCTAACAAAAGAATTTTCAAGAAAAGGTTAAACAACCCAAAAAATGGAGTAGGCTGACAAGCTTCAGGAAGTCATGTGGGTAATAATTACAATGCTTCATTGTGCAACAAAAAAAAGAAACATCATTCTCACTAATTTGAGCATCTCCATCGATTAGAGGGTTCTTATCATAAATAAAATTAAAGGAGAATTGTGTAAATAGGTTAAACTGAAAATAAAATTGGAATTTTATACCTTTTATATTTTTTGTCCAATTGTGACTATATTGCTTTTAATTAAAAATCTAAAAACTATAAACTAAATAAATTTGTATATTTATAAATGCAAAAAAATAAAAACCATAAAAATATAGTTATTAAATTTTTTTGTATAGTTTTTCAAGCAAACAAATTTATATAAAATAAATTAAGATATTGTCTAACTAAGATAGAAAACATATTTTAGGTATTTTTTTTGATAATACATATTCTAGCAGTTTCTCTTTGTTCTACCTAGTTTAGAAAATATAATCTACCTTTTGATCTAGTTCTATAATTGCCTATAATACGTCTTGTTTTATTCTAACATTTGTTCTATGTTGTAGTTATAGTTAGATTACATATTCTTACTACTACTCTATGTTCTAGGTATAGTTCAATGACATATTTTAGCGTATACTCTTTGTTCTACTTAAGTTAGAATACATTTTGTTCTATTATATCCGTTTGTCTATGTTCTAGGTTTGGTTATATCATATATTATAACTTTTATTCTATGTTCTAGCTGTCCCTACAATATATATTCTTGAAAATCGGGGAAAACTTTAAAATAAATTTCTTCCTATATTTTCTCAAATTAGTTATTTTCTCTTCACATCAACATCTGTTTTGATCGTGTGGTGACTTTTTTGGTGATTTCCACCATTTGTGTACTTCATTTTTCATTTTCAATATTTTTTTCTTCTTTAAAACATTTTTTTCAAAACATATTTTCTTTTCTCTTAGTAGCTGCTAATATGTACATTTATGTATCTTCTGGAGTGTGGATGTTGTGTCCAAAATCGGTGGACATTCATTGTTGTTGAATAAAAACGGGGGAGATTGGTTTCTTTGGAATCTAATACTTCTTTTGATGAGCTAAGAGAGATGGTAGCAAATGATTATGGAGAGAGTAATGTTAATCTTGAGTTCTGTTATCTACAAAGTGACTTGATCAATAACTTACAAGTTCCTCGGGTTATTGTCACAAATGATAGGCAACTACAGAATTTTGTTGCGTATGCAAAGGCGTCTTCATCTATTCTATGTGTGACATTTACCATGTCAGTTGATCTAGACAAGGAGAGACCATTTGAAGAATTTGTTAATTCGGCTAAGGTGATCATGAAGTAAAATTCGTCCATTCTAAGAGTGATTGTGGTGTTGGTGGATTAGCGTTGGGTAACAAAGATGACAGTGATAAGAAATCATTGGATGAATTTATAAAGAAAGGTCAAATTTTCAGAAGCAAAAACGCTTTGAAATCAACTCTGGAGATTTGTGCAATGAAATATAACTTTGACTACAAGGTTAATAATTTTGATCCAACAAAGTGGTATGTACACTGCAAAGATAACATATGCAAATGGTGTGTTTGTGCAACGTGCTTAGATGGTGCCTCTACATATTTTATAATCAATAAGTATGTTGCTGAACATACATATGCTCCTTCAATGAAAAGCAAATTCGGTAAAACTGCTTCTGCAAAAACAACCGGAAAGCTTATTATGCATAAATATGAGGGAGTGAAGGATGGACCAAAACCAAATGATATTGTACATTTTATGCGTAAGGAGTATGGTTGTGAACTCTCTTATAACCAAGCTTGTGAGTCTCGTGAGTATGCAGTTGCGGTTGTTAGAGTTATACCGGATAAAAGTTATGGTAAAATTCCTAAATACTTGCACATGCTAAAAAAAGCAAACTCGGGTACGCATACTCACTATACAACTGATTCTGATGGTAGATTCAAATATTTATTTCTGTCTTTTGGTCAATGTATAAGAGGGTTCTACAACAGCATTTGAAATGTGATTGTTATTGATGGAACTTTTTTGAAAAGTAAATACAAAGGAGTTTTACTTGTTGCTACAGCTGTAGATGGTAACTCTAATATATATCTTATTGCCTTTGGGGTTGTGGATTCAGAAAATGATAAGTCATGGATTTGGTTCTTAGAGAACCTAAAGGTTGTTATTGCTGATAACTAGGTTTAACTTTTGTGTTAGATAGAAATGCCTTGATTACTAAATCACTTGCTAACATTTATCCGCAAGCCAGACATGGAATTTGCATCCACCATTTGCTGAATAATGTTGTAACATATTTCAAGAAAAGAGGAATGGTTGGCTTGATTGAGAAGGCTTCAAAAGTATATAGAGTTGTCAATTTTCAGACTGCTTTTACTGAAATTTGTAGAATGTGTCCAAAGATTGGAAAATATCTTGAAGAAGCTGATATCACAAAATGGGCTCGTTGTCTATTTCATGGATACATGTATGACCTTCAGACTACAAACCCTGCTGAATCGTTCAATGTTGCATTGAGATCACCTACAGAGTATCTGGTCATTTCTCTGTTAGACAGTATACAAGAAATGTTGACTAGGTGCTTTTATGAGCGTCGAACATTAAGCTTAACTCAGAAGGATCCTCTGACAATTAAAGTAGAGGAAAAGATTGATAGAAGGATTGATAAAGCTAAAGGGTTTATTATTTACCCGATCAACACTTACATATTTCTGGTTAAAGGCGACAAGATTGATTGCCTTGTTGATTTGGGAAGGACTTGTACATGTGGAAAGTATGATTTAACAAAAATTTCATGTAGATACGTCATTCCTGTAATTTTTTTCTAGAGACACGGAAGTATAACGATTAACTGATGAAATGTATACAACTACTTCATGGAGAAAAATATATAAGGAAAGCATTAATCCAATAGGTCTTTCAGAGGATGAATGACATGTCCTGTTGGATGTTGAAAATGTGATGGTTTTATCACCTGAAAAAAAAAGAATAAGTGCAGGACGACGTAAAAAAAAAGATATGAAAACGTTGAAGACAAGATTAGATCATCACAAGGCTCACAAAGGTATAAAAGGCACAAGTGCAGCAGGTGTGGTAATGAAAACCACAACAGAGCAACCTGTTATGTGGCAATATAGTCATGCTTTTGTGGTACTCTATTATCAGTTCTAATTTATTGTTCCATATATAGTTTAGATTTTTCAAGTTAATATTATTCATGGATTATCGTACACTTTGGGTTTTAGATTAACAACAAAGGTATATAAAGAATTGGTGCGACCCTGGTTGTTTTAAAACCAAAGGATCGACTTGAAGGAGGTTGATTTGGCTATAGAGGAGGCTACTAGCACTCCTTGTTGGCAGCGGCTTGTACAAAACCAAAAATCAAATGGTTATTTTGGATACTCAAAATATAATATATATATATTCAAAAATATTAACCACATTTAGATTTAAAATAACCAAAATACATAAATTAGAAATAAATCTAAAAGTATTAATTATGTTTAAACCAAAATCTTCAAAAATAGTTGAATGTCATTAGTTATTATTATAGTTTTCAAACTAACATTTATATTTGAAAAGTTAAACTATATGTTGTATTTATTTTGGTATTTTGGTTTGTTTGTGTAGTTAAGATTTTTTGGATAACTTGGTTTTATTTTTTTCGGCAATTTGGATAATTCAAGTAATTTTGGATATTAGATATGTTTTTGACGCTTTTTACAAATTATATTGCAGCTACTAAATCTTAAAAAAACTGTATTTAAAAATTTTATTAACGTTTTGTTTCTTATTCTTCAGCAATGTAATTGTCTCATGATAGTTGTTCCATTGAAAGTGAACGTAAAGTTCAAAATATACATAACTTTAAAAATGTGTGCATTAACAGAAACAATAGAAATAAGCAGATGATTTTTTTTGTGATAACCCGTGTACAAGCTGGAGTCGATTAACAAGTTTAAAAATTATCTTTACAAATCAATTTTGTAAAAAAAAATTACTACCAAATTATCTTTACAATTTCAACTTTAGCTCTAACTAAAAAATTAAAAATATTCATCTACTTAAGATCTACAACTTCGGTAGGCTCAAAAATAGAGGGTGTGTACTTACACATGCGATCAACCAACACTTCATCATTTGCAACCTTCCACAGATCAAATGCAATATTCACTTGACACCTTCGTATGATCTCATCATCCACCAAAGAAAAATCTAGTCCAAGCAAGTGACATTCTAAAAATTTGAGTGCATACACTCCACAATCACAACAACTCTTATTAAATTTACGCTTCATCGGCACATCGACAACAGAATATGCAGTCAATGATATATGCTTCTTGTTGGTAGGTGATTGAACTTCCTTAACAATCCGAGGTATCATGAATGCATATTTTTCAACGTGTTGTCTGTTTCGCTTGTCGTCGCAGACAAAAACTTTAATTTTCCTCTCCAAGATGTTAACGCATATCGAAATCCAGTGATTTTGGTTCACAAATAAAGGAACATAAACGCAATCAACGTTCTCTCTCCACACTTTGTTGGTTCGTCCATGGGGTGGAAGATCACCACTTCCATAAGATAGCAGAAACTTATCTAACTTGTATCCCTTTTTATCAGCTAAATAGCTTATGTAACTGAGTTTATGTGGATGTTGAATAAACATGACATAAAGGCTACACGATTTGGTTTCCAGCGACACAAAGTTGTGTTTTCTCGGAATAAGAACATAATTGCATCCATATCCTGCAACAAATTTGTCCGTAAGTTATGGTAATAGTAACATGATCCAATGAAAAAATTATAACTTTACAAATAAATCATTAAAAATGTTATGAAAAATAACTAACCTCATTACCAAGCCAATATTTAGATCCTATGATTCGTTTAGCTAAATTCATATCAAATTTAGTCGGACCAATATCTAAAACTCTGAAAAATATCAACCACAAAAATAAATATTTTAAAAATAGAAATTATTTTTAAAATATGTAATTAAAATAATAAAACTTACATTAGAAAGACAGTTCATTCAAAATTTTTGTACCAATCAGCATGAGACACAAAATTCAACACACAATCATCATCATCGTCTGATGAATTATCCTTCAACACTTTTAATTTTGACAATTCTCCGTGGTGGATATGTGTTGCTGGACTTGCTACTTTACCAGATCTCTTTGAACTCATTGGACTCCACCAGTCAACCGGTTCATGGGTTTTAGCTGGCTAAGATGGATCAAATCCAGCTACAAATGTATCTTGAGATAACCCATTTAAGGTCTTTTGCAAGTCTTCGTGTGTCCTTAATTCATGGGTTTGACTCAAGTGCACATCATAAAGGTTTTCAACCACATTCTCTGATTCGTTCAAGTTTTCTACCTGTTAAAAAAATTATTGTTTTGCTAATAAAATCGTCAATAACCACGTACAATATTCCACTAATTAAATACAAATTACATAAAATATCCACCACGGAGAATTGAATACAACTTCAGCACCATGATGAAGAAACCTGGTCTTACGCTTAGTGGAAGTGGAATCGCAATTATCGTCATCCTTTGGAGACTGTACTTCCATATCATTTGAAATATTATCCGACTCCTCCTGCTCATCAACATCCAAATAAGTCTCTTGACTTTCTTCAACTTCCCAAAGATGGTTAGTCCAGTCATTATTCTGCCGGATTAACAGCTTCAGCTGATCAACTCTATAATCACACATCTCATTGGACCATTGATGATACTCAAAAGCATCAATTATATCGCAATTCCCTGTCGAAGAGATGTATGGATAGAGAACATCTACAAAATAGTGAGAAGTAGCTGTTATAATAGTATTTAAAACTTAAAACAAAAAAGAACAAACCATCTGAACCGTATGAGTCTAACAAGTTTTCTAAAATTATAATGCAAAAGTTAACCACAAATGATTATACTACAAAAAACCATGATAGGTATTCTAACCATCAGAATCAACACTCACAAGTTGAAAATATATATTAATCACTTATTTTATTAAGGCTAATTTCTATTAACCTTATATAAGAGAACGAATGCAAAACACAATAAAAGTAAAGAACCAAAAATGCATACTACTCACCTCTTTCCCAAATTTGTTCTCCAGCTGAATGATATCTTCATAGGACACTTTGCAGCTCCTGTCCAATTTGAACATCTAGCAGCTTCTTTGTAATTTTCATCTAGTTTTTCGCCTAGCATTTTTCCAAGAAGAGGAATAGCTTCCATACCCCAGACTTGCAATGCATACGAAAGACCATCTAAAACATAGCTATTTGGTCTTGGTTTTGTCTTGTCTTACAAAATAAAGAAGTTGTCTCGAGTTTTAAAGACTAATTCAAGAAGAAGGTCAAATACTTTGACACCCCATGGATATGCACGCAGTTTACCAATATCCATCACCACTTTGATGTATTGGTTTGGGATAATAGCTTTCTCACCTCTCGCCAAATAACACCCGTAATTATACACACATAAACTAGCCTCATTATATCCACACACTTCCACCGATTAGCATGTAATATATGATCTTTCCAAATCACGTTGAGGCTAATCTTTTCATCCTTCTTTAGAAATTTACTCCAAAACCACCATCTTCTTCCCACACATCAAAATCCACATCGTTATTAGCATCGTACCTCAGCCCCCGTGACAGCGGAGAATTCTTGCAATGAGAATTGCAGTGGTCTGCTTACAAACAAGAACCAAAGCTCGTGTACCTTGTCCGTAACCAGCTGCCGAAATAAGAGGCTGTGTATCATTCTCGCAGAATAGTTGAGCCCATTAGCATGAACGACAATTACCTTTTCAAATACATGATATTGCTTAGCTTCATTGTATTCTCTTGGCAGAAATTCCTCTAATTTGGTGAGAATTGACATTCTGCAGCTATTGTTGATCTGTGAGACCAGCGGTTCAAAACATGGTCTTAACATACGCTAAGAAAGCTTGAATCCCATTCCTACAAATTACCAAATCAAAATATTAGTGATTTGATTATAAACTAAAAAACAAAAATTAAATCAGACACGTAGAGATTATTGTCCAATTATTCCATGTGTTTGGTTACCGCATAAATAAAGCCCTTTGAATCCTCGCATATCTACATAAAAGTACAGAAGCATTTGAAACTAAAGTAATGGACCAGTTTAATAGCAAACTCAATACTATTTTTAGCTTATCTACACAACAAGTGAATAAAACGTTGTATACTGTTATGACTAATCGTAGCAAACTCAATACAATTGTTAACTATTCCAACATTATCATCATATACTCAATACAATTTTTAGCATATCTACTCAAAAAGTACATAAGCATTTAAAAATCATATTACTATACCTCTTGGAATGTGAATATTTCATGCATGACAAATGCCAAAACAATACATGCAAACACAAGATATTGATGACGACACGTGTCCATGACAACAAAACGGTTCTTGTAAAAACAAAAAAAAATAACAAGACATTTTATAAATTTCATAAAACTAGAGGCACTTGTTACTAAAAGACTCAACCAAAATCCCAAATAAATCCTAGAAACTATACACGTTATACAATATGCAAAGGGAGGTAGGGCACATATTAATGGTGGTGCACACATTTTTGATAGAATTTAACTATCATGAAAATGAAAATGAGTAAATGCTTCATGGTACTTACCTCTGGTAACAGAAAAGCGAAGAAGCAAGAAATTATGACGAACTCAGAGAAATTTGAAGGATGTTCTCAATCTGCAAAGAACAAACCTCAAGTCCACCACAAATAAAACGTCTATGTCAAAATGACACTAGTCACACTACTGACAGTTAAAAAGCAAAGATCAGATGATCTTAAACATTCAGATTTCATTTACAACAAAGAAAAATTGAAACGCTTTCTTTTACTTAGATGTTTAGCAAAACCACCTATATTTTTTTCAAGCAATTGTGTGATCCACAAGTTGAATATCTTTGCCGCATGTTTATAACTTAATTTATCATTTGTGTAAGAAAACTATGCAACATACATGTATAAGCTATTGGTTCACACATTCACAATGTAGCAAGCAACAGACATCTATGCAAATTTGACAAAAAATAATTTGTTAATACAATCACAGTTAACCCCACAGGTTGCTCAGAAAAGAATCGAACAAAAAGAAAAAAAACATAAAACTCTAATTATGGATCAAAGACATGTAGAGCATACTTGTAAAAACAGAGCACCACAACTATATATGGAACATATATGAACACTTATAGTCTGGTTCTTCAAAATCTGCACACACACACATACACAAAAACAGAATTGTTTGAGTTAATAATGGTTACTTCTTTGTGTTTTGGAAAATTACTTATACAATTATGTTTTATCATGTTAAACAACCTGCAAATTTGATGAAGTAAAGATATTTATCCAACAGCAAACAAAATCACCAAGAAATTTAAGCCTAACAGGATGAATTGTAAACTAAATCCGACATCTATGCAAATTCGACAAAAAATAATTTGTTAATACATTCACAATTAACGCCACAGGTTGCTCAGAAAAGAATCGAACAAAAAGAAAAAAAAAACATAAAACTCTAATTATGGATCAAAGACATGTAGAGCATACTTGTAAAAACAGAGCACCACAACTATATATGGAACATATATGAACACTTAAAGTCTGGTTCTTCAAAATCTGCACACACACACATACAAAAAAAACAGAATTGTTTGAGTTAATAATGGTTACTTCTTTGTGTTTTGGAAAATTCCTTATGCAACAATGTTTTTTATGTTAGTCAACCTGCAAATTTGATGAAGTAAAGATATATATCCAACGGAGCAAACAAAATCACCAAGAAACTTAAGCCTAACAGGATGAATTGTAAACCAAATCGGACATCTATGCAAATTCGACTGAAAAGAATTTGTTATCACATTCACAATTAACCCCACACGTTGCTCATAAAAGAATTGAACAAAAAAGAAATAAAATTAAATTAAAGCTCTAATTATGGATCAAAGACATGAAGAACGTACTTGTAAAAACGGAGCACCACAACTAAACACTTAAATTCTGGTTAAGCCTTAAGCCTAAGAGGGTGAATTGTAAACTAAAATGGGCAATTGTCTACATCACAGAGTAGCGTTGTTGGAGAGAATGAATCGTACTTGTCGTCGGAGAAGAGGAGATGTCGCCGGATATGAATGGGAAAGAGGAAGAGGAGCCGGAGAAATGGAGAGGAGAAGGGTCAATGGAGAGTAAGACGGTCACTAGAGATGATGAATTGCAGTGGTGGAAGAATAGCAGGAGTCAGAGAGATGGAGAGGAAGACTTGTTCTCCGAAGAAAACGAAGAGAAATCGAAGAAAATAAGAAAATATATTGAGTTGGATAGGAGAAGGGTCAGTGGAGAGTAAGATCAGATTTTTTAGATCAGATTTTTTAAGCTTGTAGTCAAAGATATATTTCAATGCAAAAATCTCTAGAGTTGATTTCAAAGCGTTTTTGTTTCTGAAAATTTGACATTTCTTTACAAAGTCATCCAACCATTTCTTATCACTGTCATCTTTGGTACCCAACGTTAATCCACCAACACCACAATCACTCTTAGACTGGACGAATTTTACTTCACCATTCACCTTAGCCGAATTAAAAAATTCTTCAAATGGTCTCTCCTTGTTCATATAAACTGACGTGGTAAACGTCACACATAGAATAGATGAAGACGTCTTTGCATAGGCAACAAAATTCTGTAGTTGCCTATCATTTGTGATAATAACCAGAGGAACTTGTAAGTTATTGATCAAGTCACTTGATAGATAACTGAACTCAATATTAACATTACTCTATCCATAATCATCTGCAACCATCTCCCTTAGCTCATCAAAAGAAGTATTAGATTCCAAAGAAACCAATCTCCCCCGTTTTTATTCAACAACAATGAATGTCCACCGATTTTGGACACAACATCCACACTCCAGAAGATACATAAATGTACATATTAGCAGCTACTAAGAGAAAAGAAAATATGTTTTGAAAAAAATGTTTTAAAGAAGAAAAAAATATTGAAAAGGAAAAATGAAGTACAAAATGGTAGAAATCGCCAAAAAGAAGAAACCACACGATGAAGACATATGTTGATGTGAAGAGAAAATAACTAATTTGAGAAAATATAGGAATATATTTATTTTAAAATTTTCCCTGAGTTTCAAGAATACATATTCTAGGAACAGCTAGAAAATAAAATAAAAGTTATAATACGTGATATAACCAAACATAGAACATAGACAAACAGTTATAATATAACAAAATGTATTTTAACTTAAGTAGAACAAATAATAATCGCTAAAATATGTCATTGAACTGCACCTAGAACATAGAGTAGTAGTAAGAATATGTAATCTAACTATATCTACAACATAGAGCAAATGTTAGAATAGAACAAGACGTATTATAGGCAATTATAGAACTAGACCAAAATGTAGATTATGTTTTCTAAACTAGGTAGAACAGAGAGAAACCGCTATAATATGTATTCTTCTAAAAAAATACATAGAGTATGTTTTCAACCTTAGTTAGAAAATATCTTACACTTTTTTATATAAATTTGTTTTTTTGAAAAAATATACATATAATTATATAACTATGTTTTTATGGTTTTTATTTCTCGCATTTTTAAATATACAAAATTATTAATTTTTACTTTTTAGATTTTTAATTAAGGGCAACATAGTCACAATTGAACAAAAAATACAAAAGTTATAAAATTCCAATTTCATTTTCAATGTAGCTTATTTACACAATTTTCCTTTTTTAATTTTGTGGAAAAGAAAATGGATAAAGATTTTCGAAAAAACAGAGAAAAAATCGTCAACAAATGACAACTTTTCAAATACATTATCATGCATTACACTTTTCAACTCATTTGCATCTTTAAATTTATATATCAAATTCTATTAAAAAAAAACCTAAAACCATCAATATTACAACCCGTTTATTTTAAATCAAAATAATTGTTTAGATATCTATCTTGAAACCATTACATTTTTCACTAAGTCTTAGAACAATTTCTATCCCATCTAAAAATTGTAACCAATCGTAGTTTTTTCTATAACAACATTACCGGGTGAAATTCTAAAATGCTCTCTATCTATAGAGAGTGTGTAAACCACACTTTTCCTTTTTCTAATACATTCTTCATGTGGGTCCCATAAAATTCTCCACCACTTCTTCCATCTTTTACCCTTTCTTTTTTTCTTTTATATTTATTTAATTAAAAATCATTTTCTCTTTCCTTCCTATCAGTAAATAAAAAAATAATTATTCTATTAGGACCCACACAAAATCAATTTTCTTCTTCCTTGGCTATTAACGTGGACCTGACTCAATTTTTTTCATTTTTTCTTCTTCTTTCTTCTTCTTCTTTTGAGTTTATACTTGCACACTTGTGTACACTCATCTGCCAAAGCATTTTCGTCTGTTCTCCACCTCTGCAAAATCCTTTCCACCATTAACGTGAAGTTGGCTGATTTGTGGTTTTGGCGTTTGAAGAGAATTTGAATGAGATTTGAGCTTTAGTCTACATTTTAGGTTGTGTGCATAATTTAGATATTTGTTTTAAGGTTTAGTGATAGTTTAGTCATATGATTTGAAATGTATATCGTTTTATTTATTACAGAAAAAGTATAAATGATAATTATAAAAATATAACTATGTTGGAGTAATATAATTGAGTACGAATTAGTATAATTATGTTTAGTCAATACAATTGAATACAATCGTTAGATAATACAACTTAATATAATTATGACAGACTAATACAACTGATTACAACAATGATAAAAGTATACAAATGAAAACACCGAATATAATTAATGTTGAATTTTATTGTTTTGAGGGTATAATGAATCAAAAGCAGCGCACTCTCATACACATTGACTAAGCGGGATATTATGTAAAGAAGAGAGTTGATGTTGTATGAGTTTCAAGAGAAGATGTTCATCACGCTCTTATGTTGAAAAAAATGAGTGATGAGATAGCGTATATGATATTGGTTGAAGATATATGCAAGAAGATAAATGTGGATTAAGTTAGGATTGCGCTGAAAATGAGTTACATCCCAATTCTAGTGGATCATAAGAAGTCAGTTTATATCCTGGATAATAAAGATATCATGCGGCAAGGTATTATCTTGATAAAACAGAGTTTCAAGGATTGAAATGACTGGATATTACTCATATAACTATATACTAGAAAATATAACTGTGTATTACTGGTACAATTACGTTGTAAGGTTTAGGGTTTGGGTTTTATGGGTTATAATCATGTATTTGGGATACTAAAATCACTATTTACCTTATTAATTAAGATATCCAACTATTAATCTAGAAAAAGTGAAAAATAACATGTTTTAGTCTTACAAACCCTAAACATATATGTGAGTTTGTTTGATCATTAGTATGTGAATTGCTTAAAATTTGTAATTTCAAAAATTTATTGCTATGAAATTTTTTTTAATTCTAATTCAATAACCTAATGTAGTCGATACAACTAAAAAATGAGTAAAATTATTGATATAACTGAAAACCATAAAGTGACATTTATATAACTATGTGTTACTTATACTACAATGTACAACTATAGTGTGAATATTTCTAGTGTGAACAAGTGTGAACGTAAAATATTTATTATTATTTTATTAAACAGTAGTGTGTATGCGCAGGAAGGCGCGTGTGATTTAACACCAGTCGTACTTAGTTGTATTCTTACTACTCAGTTGTATTCTCAAAACTCAGTTATATTCAGTTGTATTGGTTATTTACATAGTTGTGTTAAGTTTAAAAGAACATGTTTTCTTTTTCAGTCTCTTAGATGGATTTGGACTGTGTTCACCACTTTTTCAACTCTAATCGCTGCTGTGAGTTTCTCCTATCTTCTCACCGTTAATTCTCGACCAGTTTGTCTAAATCGAAGATGTCTTGCCATAAAAAAATTTTCTTCTGATTGACCAACCACTGGTCCAGCGTAGAGATAAGAAAGTGTGAACGTGTAAGCTTGTATATCCTTAAGTGCGACAATCTCAGTCAATTTTCTGAAATTTGTACACTTTGATGTTAGCTTGCAGATTTAGCACACTTATTGGTTTTAAAGAATAAATGTCTCGGTGCAAGTGGCTCAGTATCCTGCAATCCATGCAATCCAAACACAATTTATGTAAGTAGTTGTATCAATTGATACTCGGTTGTACAATAACGTGTATTAGTATCGATTAATACTCAGTTGTACAGTAACATGTAGTTATATCTACTGATACTCAGTTGTATTATAACTTGTAGTTGTATTTATTTATACTTAGTTGTATCATAACATGTAGTTGACCATTGAGCATGTGCCTATTGAAGATGTCGACATTGTTGGAGATGTGGTCATTGTTGGAGATCTTGTCATTGTTGAATATGGATGATTTGGATGAGATTGAAGATTTGAAGAAAATGGAGGATTTGGAAGAGATAAAAGAAAAGACGTCCATATATATTATCTAATATAAGTATAATTTAATTATAATATAAATAATTTAACTTTAATTATAATTATTTATAATTATATATATAAATTATAATTATAAACATAATTATCTAAATTATTAACCAAATGAGTTTATAAATATTAATATGCTTGTAATATTTGCAAAAATACACATCATATCAATTGGTTAACTTTCAACTTTTTAGACTTAAGGTAACTTGTTCAACTCTCTTATATGTTAAATTTCAATAAATCTATATAATATATATTAAATATGTGATGAATACACAAAACATCTATTTGGTCAAATGGTTCATGTTATTGATTTTCATATATGGGAACAAAAGTTTGAATGTACCTATGTATATTTTTAAAAAAGAGGAGTGATGGGGTCCACTTTAAAACTTAAAAAATGAGTTCACCAAAGTGATGCCAAATTGGGAAAGAAAAAAGAGACTGGTGGGTACCATTAGTTTTTTTTAAATTTATTATGTTTGACCTGGTTTGAATTTGAATATACCTAGATTATCCAATGAATCGTGGTATGAGTTTTAAATAAATTAAACTTTGTTAGTTTTTTAGTAATTATATAAATTTTAGCTACAAAAAAAATAAAAAATAAAAAAATGAAAATGAGAGTGTTTTAAAAACGATTTCAACTTTTAAACCTCCTTTAAAAATTGATTCCAACATTACCTAATAGCAAACCATAAGTCCATAATCATCCTAATTAACTGTTTGCTAAAAAAAAAAAAAATTTATCCTAATCCACAGGAAAAAATCTCCCTCCAATTCTACATTTGTCGCCTTATGCCCCCAAATGTGCTTCATTACTCACCACATAAAACCCTAACAATTTAACAAGATAATAATCCATCCATACCTCCCATCCAACAAATTCAGTCATGGCGTCTTCTTCTTCCTTACTCGAATTAACTCCGCCGCTTAGTTGGAATCCACCTTTCTCACATCGCCATTATAACCGTACTACTCTTTTCTCTTCCAAACCTCAACGAAAATTTCGTTTACAAATCTCCTTCAAATACAAACAATCGAGTGTAGGTGTGAGATCCGATTCAGGTCCTGTTCAGAATTTGTTCGACCAAATCGCGATTCAAATCAAGAAAACGCTGGATTCTCTCAAGAAACCAGCAATCGCAGCGGTTTTACTCGGTTTGCTTTTGTTCTATGATCCTAATTCGTCCTTGGCTGCTTCCGGTGGTAGAATCGGCGGTAACTCCTTCTCGTCGCGGTCGTCTCGAAGTTCTTCGTCTTCTTCTTATTCTGTGCCGAGAGGATCGGCTCCGAGTGGGAGATACTCGGCTCCGTACTATGGACCGTCACCGTTCGGTGGAAGTCTTTATGTTGGTCCAGCTGTTGGGTTTGGATTCGGTGGCTTTTCAAGCTTCTCTCTGATTCTTGTTGGTTTTGCAGCGTTTGTTCTTGTTTCTGGATTTCTATCGGACCGTTCTCAGGGTGACATTTTAACCGATATTCAGAAAACTACCGTTCTTAAACTTCAGGTCCACCTGTTTCCTCTTTGTTTTGAAACTCTTTATAAGATTAATAGTTGAGTTTCAACATTAGAAGTTGGAAGAGATATATAATAGATATGAGTCAATTCACTTATTGCCAATTAATTTTGAGTTAGAAGCTCATAAAACTTAACATAGTATTAGAGCCTATCTATAATCTATCTGACCTAAAATTGGTCCATTGATCTTTACATATAATCCATGTTTGCCCAAAATATAAAGCATATTGGTTTCTAAGATTCGAAAAAGTGATAATTTGGTATACTAACAACCACGTTTTTCCTTAGAGAGGGATGCTTAGACTGATGAAATGATTCTCTAGCTGCTCATCAGGTCGACTTTTGGGTCTAAGGTTAAAAGATATTGCTAAGAAAACAAAAATCATCTATATAGGATGAATGTTTGTTAGGAACCAATAGAGAAATAAGAGTGATGACATAAAGTTCGATATAAGCTTGTTAGGAGGGAAAAGTAGAAAAGGGAGCTTACCTGTTAAGAGATGGAATAAACTGAACCATGTAGTTAAAATATCTGCCGTCTGATTGGATCCTTGGATCGGTTTGAATCGAGGCCAGCTTGCTCCTTACGGGTATATTGATGTCTTGGATAGAGTTGTGACCCAGTTCTGTGCAGTCTGAAGTTTCTAAGAGTTTTTGTAGACTTTAAAGATGGATGAGAAGAACATTGTGCTATAGATGTTATGATTTCTTCTAAAGCTTTTTTTATATTCCCTGAGGTCTAGTTAAACGCGTGTAATTCATTGGATAGCTAACCATATGGTCAGAACATTAGATTGAGAATTTGCTTCTGTTTCATTTATATATGTTTATTTGTATCTTTATCCTTTTCAGGTTGGGTTGCTGGGTTTGGGGAAAACCTTGCAACAAGATTTCAATCGTCTTGCTGAAAGTGCTGATACATCAACATCGGAGGGTCTCAGCTATGTTTTAACCGGTAACATATACAAACAATGTTAAAAATGAAGTTTTATTTTTGCAGCTTTGACTGGATTACTTTTGCAATTTTGTTTTTATACTCAAATAAAATTGAATCCTGGGAGATAGAGCCATCAATAAGAAAGAGCTTATTTGAAGCAAGTAGATGGCTTTAACAAAACATTTGGGATTTATTAACCTGTGGTGAAAAAATGTTAATCTGACATTCATTACGGATGATCTTTCTATCGTGAGTGAACATGGTTTAGCTATGTATTAGCTTGAGTTCTCTGTATGACATCTCCTTGATAAATGCTGAAGTATAAGTTACAGCTATCGATGAAAACTGGTATAAAATACATATCATTTTAAACTTTCTAACCTGCTTGCTTTTACTTCATTGATGCTTCTCTTTTCTTCCTGTGATATATGTGGTTCCTAATGCTTTTTCCTGCCACAATTTTCTTTTTTTTTTGTTTTTTTTTGTGTTGTACAGAAGCAACATTGGCTTTGCTGAGGCACCCGGACTATTGCATCTCTTGTTATTCATCAGTAAGTTCATGACTTATGTGCGTGCTCTATATATTCACCATTTGTTTTGCTTTGTTCATTACCTGGGCTAGTAACTCTAGGAGCATTTAATGAACATGGATGCAGAACCTAACCACTCTATTCTTAGGTGGATGTGAAACGGAGTATAGAAGACGGAGAGAAGCGATTTAATCAACTCTCCATTGAAGAACGGGGTAAATTCGATGAGGAGACACTTGTTAACGTGAATAGCATAAAGAGACAAAGCTCGAAGATTCGGACAGCTAGTGGGTTCAACAATGAATATATTGTGGTATGCTTATAAAAATTCACAGTTAACTGTTTACTAGCATATGTTTAGAAGGCTGTCCCCAGAAAAGGAAACACATGAGTTCTGATAATAAAGTTGTTAAAAGCTGTGAATGATTTGCAAAAACTTACCCGGAGGTTGAGGGTTGTGTTTGCACGGGCTGGTTACATTAGGTTATTGTACATTGGTCTAACAAGAAGTGTTGTACATGTTCAGGTGACCATCTTGGTGGCTGCAGAGGGCGTACATAAACTGCAGCCAATAAACGGAACTGTGGATCTGAAGGAAGCCTTAAAGAAAATTGGGTCGATACCTAGAAACAAAATAATGGTAAGAGGCTCTCTAAACGTAAGTTAGAGTGATAATGCGAACAAGTTTAGTCTTGCATATGAATGATGTAAAAAAAAGCATATGTTGCAGGCAGTAGAAGTACTGTGGACACCGCAGAATGAGAAGGATACTTTGTCAGAAAGGGAGCTACTTGAAGATTACCCACTTTTAAGGCCTTTATAAATTTACTCTCATAATACCAGATAGAACGAATTCTTCGTACTTGCTAAACACATTATAGAAATGGAGAATTCATCTTAGATATGTACCTTCCACCTCTCTCTCTCTCTCTCTCTCTCTCCAATGTTCACTTCATTAACTATGTAATTAATTACATTATTTTGTCCAACACTTTTTTGATTAAAATGCTTAACATTTTCCCATTGATTAATTTTACGGCCATCATATGTTTTTTGGCTTATATTTTATCTAGTTGTTTTTCAAAATTATCTGATTAAAATGCGTAACACTTTCCCGTTGATTAATTTTACGGCCATCATATGTTTTTTGGCTGATATTTTATTTAGGTGTTTCGCAAAATTATCTTTGACCATTCGCTCTTTTTTCATTGATATTGTATAATCTTCATCCATATAAATACAAATCATGTCTCCAAAATTGCTATTTTCCATTATATGTATTTTTTTGTCAACTTGCCGTCATATATTTTTTGTGGTTCATATTTGATCTTAGCCTTTATCAAAACTATTTTTTGGCAATTCTCATTTTCTTTCATTGATATTAGATACAATTCAAAATCAATAGCCTCCAATTAAATCCATATAAAAAACCAGTATGCTTTTCATATTCTTCTCCTTCATGAACGATAAGTTACACTATGGAATTTTTTTGTATTTTATTGCTTATGATCCTTCAACTTCTCATCTCTATTGTTTTCTTGCTTTCCTTAATACTTTTTCCATCTTTTTCTATTATTTTCTTCACATCATTCACAAAGTTGTGCCGTCAAAATAAACTCATATTGCTTCAGCCAATGTTTTTTTTTCTAAAATTTTACTGTTTCTTATCAAGTTAAAATTTATAATTTACAATATGTTGTACTGTTTCATATAAATATGATAAATAAATATATAATACGAGAATATAAAATCAAAATTAATAATTTTTAGCTATCCAATTTTATGTACCCGTTTGTTATTCCTATTTCTAATACGGCATTTTATTAGAAATAATTTTTTAGAGACTAAAATTACCCATATAACTCTTATCTTCTATTTTTTGCTATTATTCTATAATAATAGGTATTCAATAAATTACTTAAATATTATTTTTAAACTATTTCGAATTGAATCCAATTTGTGCACTGGAAAATATGTTTTTATATAATTTATCATGTCGTAAGAATTGTATATCAGTTTCGTATTTTCAAGAAGACACAAATAGGTTATATAGGTTAACACGTCTATGAAAGCCTTTTATCACTTTAAGATATTTTGCATAATGTCGCAGACTAACTTAAAGAATACTGCATTTGTAAAACACACAAATTAAGCACACCTTCCCATATGATTGCAGATTTTGCGGATCATTTCGTGTTGGTAGGTTCATTATTTAAAATGACTTTGTGATATTAGTTTTAGTAAAACAATTAGTTCTGAAACTTATATGAATGAATATATGATGTAAATTTATAAAAATCAATTAAAATTGTAATGTTGATATCGAAACAACTGTAAAAGAGACTTTCGATATTTTAATATATCATGGAACTGCTCCAACTTAGGAAAGATATCCTCTTCAATCTCAAATTCAGAGGGATCTAATTAGGGTTTCAGAGGGTATTATTTTTTGTTACAGCTCTTATAATTAACCCAAAAAAATGGGGAAGAGGTGATGATATGGTTTATAATAGAGGGAGATTTCATTGCACCTTGTGCTAATTTTTCTGACTGAGATGTATAATTCTGATAGTTTAGAAGTTGGTTTTAAACCTGCTGAACTCCACCAAATGTGTACAGAAAAATGGTTAATCATCTAGTGCTGTGACCATCTTAACCACATCAAAATAGAAAAGAAAAAAATATTTTAGTTAGGGATTTTTATTCATTAACTTAATATTTTAAAAATATTTGGTTTTGCAATATAAAGAAAAAATTGGCATCTAAAGAAAACATTATCGCCAGTATATTTTGAAATGATTTATAGAAAATATCTAATAAATAGGTATATTATCTTCTCATATATAGTTAGTAGGATTTGTTTATTATTAAGATCTTTAGTGATATTATGTATTTATGTATTTTTATCACTTAGTTTTAAATGAAAATAATAAGTAAAGGAGAAAATCTCTTGAGTAGATTGCATTTTCAGAATTTTGATTGACAAATTCATAGATATTTTAAAATCTTGGGGATTAGGTAATTTAAAGAGTATTCCTTTTATTCAAATGAGATTTATTTACTTAACAAAAATTTAATATATTCTTATTTATTAGATTAATTTAACATAATAATTACTATATTCGGATTAATTAGGCTACCTAAACTAAGTTCTCCACGATCATATATTTTAAACAATTATTTCTTTTTTAACTTATTTAAATTGAATATATATTTATTGTTTATTTTCTAATTGATATTCATTCTGAGAAAAAATCTAGTAATTCAAACGAATTTTAGTGACAGAGTAATTTAGATTTTTATCTTGCACATTTTTAAATATTTAACAATTTAAAATTCATATTATTTTTTAAAGATATAATTTTATACAACTGATGTAATATTGAATTTATAATAAAACTTATATTTTATAAAATATTGATAAATATAATGTTATAAAAGACTGAAATCACGTACAAAAAATATTTATGTAATGAATAACATAAATTTAATATGTTAACTTTACAATAATAATTCATAAATAATAATAGTAAAATAAAATATATTTTTTTTTCATTAAATATTTGACATAATATTATATTATTCATATGATTTATGCATTTATCATATATACTTTAGATTGTGATTAGATTGTATATAATTATATTTAAATATTGAAATTGTTTGTTAATAATATTATTAAATTAATAATATGTTTTGTATATAATAGACGGTTAATGATATGTCTTTTATAAAGTAATAACTATTAAATTAATTGTTTTATGTATTGGACTAAATTTAAATATATTAATATTCAAATTTTTTTTAAAAAAATAAAAAAATTAATTATTATCAATTCACCTAGTCTAATCATCATGTGAAATCCTATTCACCCAATCTAAACATTTGACATCAACATTAAACGTCTTACTATTTGACCCAAAAAAATTAAAAATAATCAGCAAAAATCACTTAAACGTATTCTCAAGTAATTTACAAGATATTGTGTTATTATGGTCTGTTCTTTAATTTTGCTAGCCATACTATTAGTTAACATGAATTTGTTTTCTTTCCCGAATTTGTTGCTTGTTTTATTAGTTGCTCGATTTTTCTTCTTGATTTTCTTTCAGGCTCTTTTTTTTTTTTTTTTTTTTTTTCTCATACCTCCTTTTAATATAGTATTTTTTTTCTCTCGTTCCTCATCAATCTACAACCGTGGATTTCTGTTTGTTTTCAACTTTTTTTTTAGCTTATTCTTAAAACTTTTCCCTAAATTCGGTGCTCTTAATTTCACCGTTTTAAACATTAGGTTCAAGAGTTTTTTTGTGAGCATGTCTCATGGAAGCCCACCTAATCTAATTCGGTCTTGTGAGGATTTTTTGGAATAATTTTTGAGCGAAGGTTTGTGTCCATCTTCTAGAGGGAAAGATTGGCTGTCCTGCTTGCTCTCGGCGAGTCCTGGAATGTGATGAGGACATCTATCCACCATACTAACCGGAGATTTCAGTACCGTTCGTGCAAAGATCAATAACGCAAAACAAAGCCAAAACCATTGGTTCCAAGTTCGTCCAATACGTGGAGCATGCACAACGTATGATTCCTCAGCTTCCACCCAAAGGCCCACCAGACAAACCCCAAGGCCCTCCATCCCGGTCAAAAGCTATGGAGACTCTTGTCTGATGACACTTCCCCCTCCGGTGTCTTTACCATTACTATTTGGTAAAGATACCAAAAGACGTGTTAAGGAATTGTACTTTTTCATATCTTCGGTTTTGTGCCACTGGATTTTCGGAAGAGGGTTTTAATGAGGCAACACCCTTAGTGTGCACGAAGATGAAGACTTGTTCACTCACCATCATCATTCACAAGATTTCCTCTAAAACTAGATCACTCCTCAATATGAGAGGTCATTTCTATCTTTTCTATTATTTTTAGAATAAGTACTAAAAGGCTTAAGCCCATTTGCTTTTATTTTGTTTAAGTTATTGGCCTTGACCCATTTTGTTTCCAGCAGCCCAAACTTTATTTTGTTTTATTTTAAACGCTTTGTAGTTTGGGTTAAACAGATTGTTGTTTAACCTAAATTAGGCCATATAAGCCTAACCTTTTCATTAATGGAAAAATACAACTTTTATGCAAACAACTCTAAGTTTTTGACTACTCAAAACGGCTGACACCTTCTCTCTTGAGATTGACGAATTCTTCCTTCAAGGAAAGACACTTATGGTGTATCATGAGTCTTACGCAACTCGTGTGGTCATGTTCGATCCACCCTTCCATCTATTTGCTTCCAAGAGCCCCAATTATAATGGTTTGAAGTTGCCCACCACAAAAATTCATATCATCTTGTATCAGAGCTGAAAAACTCCTAAGTATCAGGTTATATCTATCCTTGTTATATTTTTTAATTTTTTTTAGTTCTTACATTTTTTTTTAACTATTAGCTTTTGATTTTCTTCATTCCTCTTTTTAAAAGGTGAGGGAGAAGAAGCAAAAAAATATATACAAAAAAAATCACCAACTAAAAAAAAATTAGGTTCTATCTTTCTTTTAATATTTTTTTTTATCATTTTTGTTTTCTTTGGCTTTAATAAATCAAAAGAAATTATAAAAAGTTCCTGCAACGAATCTAGGATATTTACTAGCAACTCACGCTTTGCTTGGTGCTAGCTTGTTACTTGCTCACGGTGTCTGATTTTGTTTGGGTTCACTTGTTTGCATTTCCTTGAGCATCACTTGTCATCTAATTGCATACTTGAGATCAATCGCTTGTTTGCATCTTCATACAAATTTGATGTATGTGTCCTGCATCATTGCCTAATTTGCGTCTTTGTTGCATTCGTTGTCTGCATTAGTTTTACCTGTTGCATCCTTTACTGCATAATATGTTAATTATTATCACATTTGATATCATAGGACGTTGCATGTTGCATGTTGTTTGCTATCACTCACGTGAGTCTTGTGTTGTTTGCATGTTACTTGCGTTTCTTGCTGCATAAGTCTCGTCAGACTAGTTGCTGCATCTCACGCATTGCCTGCTTGGCACGTTTTCTGCTGCAAGACTAGTTATGTCTTGTTTACAAGCGGTCCTTTGTTCGTATTAGGCCGAGTTTCTTTTGCCTGTTAGGGTTGTGCACATTCGGTTAGGTTAGGACCTAGGAAAGGAGGCTACTAGAAAATTTTCTTTTTATCTACGGTTTTGGTTATTTGCATCTAGAATTTAGAAAAAAATTGTCATATAGTGTTTATGAGATTTTCCTGTCTTGCATTCATTACATTAATTACAAAAAATCAAAAAAAAAGAAATTGTCATATTTGAGTGCTTCTTTTTCGGAGATTTTCTTTCTTTGGAAATTTTTCATCTCTGTAAAAAATAATAAAATAATAAAAATAAAACAATAAAAAATTAAAAATATTTATTTCTTGTTTCAGAAGTTTCTGGAAACTTTTCATTTATAAAAATTCATTTTGTTAGAAGGAATTATGACAGGAAGTGAAGAGTCGTCGAATCATAACAGCGCCATGATGCAAATGTTGTAGACCCTCACAACGCAAATGGTGACAATGGCTGCCCGAATGGAACATTTGGAGCAACCCGCACTGCCCAGGCGGCCTGACATACCAGGCATCTTACCTAGGAATTGGACGAGAACCACGACAAGAAGAACAGGTCAGACACGCACCCGTTCACCATGATTGTAAAGATCAATCCTCCGACCTTCACAGGGAGACTGAACCCCGAAAGTATCTTGACTGGAAAAGACGGATGGAGCTACTATACGACTACTATCATTATGAAGATTCGAAGAAAGTAGCACTAGCCACCACACACTTTACGGACCACGGACCTGACTTTGCTGATGAGAAAGCGGTATGTTCCTCCTAACTTTTACCGGGAATTTCAACGCAGATTCAGATGCCTAACCCAAGAAACAAGAAGCGTGGAAGAGTACTTCAATGAATTTGAGCATCTAAGGAACATACTAGAGATCGAAGACTCAACAGAAAGCTTAATGGCTCAGTTTTTGGATGGTTTGCAAGATCAGATTGCCCGAGAAATAGAACGCCAACCGTATCATGATATAGAAGAGTTGTTTTACTTGGCAGTCCAGACAGAGCAGTCTAACAAACGACGGAACACATATCAGTGGAGACCTAAGACCTATTGGAGTGCTGGCTCCAAACCATTTGAAAGGAGTTCAAACGCAGGAGGTCGACATTACAAAAGGAAAGCCATCGACGACCGGGCTCTTCTCAAAGCCGGTCCGACCACCCCTTGACCCGCAGCTCCGGTGACCAAACAGCCGCAACAGCAACAGCGCAGCAGAGACATCACATGCTTTAAGTGTCAAGGACAAGGGCACATTTCCCGAGATTTTCCTAATCAATGAATGATGATCATCACACCTACTGGAGAGTACGAATCAGATGATGAAATGGAAGAAGCTGCACCGATAGACAACCATCAAACTAATGAAGAAATGGCATATGCTGATGCAAGAGAGCTGCTAATGATTCACAGAGTTTTGAACACGAGGTTTAAGCTCAAAACAGTCAAGCAAAGAGAGAACATCTTCCATTCTAAGTGCATCATCCAAGGGAAGATATGTTCATTAACCATCAATGGTGGATCATGTACAAATGCCGCCAGTCAGTACATGGTCGAGAAACTTGGTCTTATGAAATTCAGACATCCACGCCCTTACAGGTTGAGATGGGTAAACAACAAGACCGAGCTCTACATATCTGATCAGGCCAAGGTTGATTTTAGCATACACATATATAAGGATCACATTTTATGTGATGTGGTACCGATGCAAGATGAACATCTTTTACTTGGTCGTCCATGGAAATTCGACAGAGAAACCATGCATAATATACGCACTAACCTCTACTCCTTCGTCCATGACAAGAAAAAGTATAATCTGATACCCATGACCCCTCAACAAGTGTGAGAAATGCAGTAAAAAATGGATAAAGATTAGCACGCAAGAAAAGAGAACTTCCTGGTAAATGCCGCATACATCCGTAAAGCGGTTCAAACCGATGATACCTGACGTGACCCTTGATGGCTGGGAACACAAGACCAAGATCGACCAACAGGATGTGGTGCGCGGTATGGATGAGCGGAGTAGAATGGTGATTTGTGACAAGAGTAAATGACGGATTATGAACAAATGGCAAAGAGTAAAGAAGCAAGATGGAGCGGTTAATGGTAGAAAGGATGGAACGAATGGGATAAGACCAAGGCCGTGGATGCGCCTTGAACAACCCAACTCCTTTAGACAGGATATGACACATCGGCCTAAAGATGGGTTTTGTGAGCTTAGCAATCTGGATATTACACACCAGAAAGAGAACTCACAAGACAAGCAGATATGTCACACTACTTGAAAACGTTCGAAAATTCAAGATTTCTTATTAAGAAACTGATGCAAGAACTGTGGGATGGTTGTCTTTCACCGAGAAGCTTAGGTTTCTGGACAGGGAAGATGGAAGTGAAGGGTGGATCGATGAAACCACACAAGCTGTGAAAGGGGCTTGTGATACTCCAAAACCTTCAACCAGAAGTTGGTTGAAGAACACGGCTGCTACCAAGGAATCTTGGAGGCGGCGCCAGTTAGGTCTTAGACAAAGACTTAGGTGTTTGTTTTGTTCTAAAAAAATGCTTGTTATCTTTATTAATGAATAGACAAAAGGCTTATATAATGCCTTGTTACAACTTAGGCTAAACAACATGATGTTTAGCCTCTCAAGGAATAAAAACAGCAAGAAGTTTACTTAATGGCAATTAAAAATAGACTTTGGGCCTAAGTAGCCAACATGACTCATAAGCCCAAATAACATACTTAGTCTAGAAATAGAATTAATATAGAAAAAGCCCAATAACACTTAGGCTAGATATTAGTGATGACTTATGAATGGTTTGGAGTTGTGAACAAGTCTTCACCGTCTTGCGCACTAAGAGTATTGCCTCATTAAAATCTTCTTTGGAAAACCCAGTGGGACAAAACCGAAGATATGAAAAAGAGTACAATTTCCTAGCACGACTTTTGGTGTCTCTAAAAGATGGTAATGGTAAAGACACCAGAGGAAGAAGAATCTTCGAGAAGGAACCTTCATTGTTTCTTGTTCGGTTGGAAGGCGTCGGTTGGTCCAGGCACGGTCTGGTCGGATCGTCCTGGCACGGTCACGGTCGGCTCTGGCACGGTCACGGTTGGCACGGTCGGTCTGGTCGGTCCGAGTTCCTGTCCGGTTCCACTCTCCAATGTTGAGCTTATCTCCTAAAGCTTTCCTCTTGGACCGTGTGAGAGGTCCTTGTGGGATGACTGGTGCAGTGGCTGGCTCTATGTCCTCATCATAAACTTATGAAAAAATTCGATAAAGGATTACAAATGGCCAAGGCCAGGTTAATATAGACACACTACAAAGATTCAAAATGAATGGTCAAATGGTTTTTATGATTGGCACAGAAAACCAAGACATGCAAGACCAAAGACCAGACATGTTTCCAGGCGGTCAAGGATAATTAAAACATACACCTAATGTAGAAGAAAATGGATAGGGCCAAAATAAATTAAAATTCTGATCCAAAAAGTTATGGGCCTTAAGTTAATGGACATACAAGTGGTTATCCAGAATTCATTAAAAACCTTGGTGAGAAAAACCCATTGAGACAAAAACCCACCAAGGAAAAGAGTACTAAGATAAGAACTTTTCCGAAAAACTTAATTCAAATAAATTTGGATCAAAATTACCATCTTTGGTTGATTTTGGTCTGGCAAAGCTTGATCCATGTAGGCACCAATAATTTGTTGAGGCGCCCTAGTCCTTGATCTAGTCATTGGACCGGTTGAGATGGTCCAAGTATCTCGCGTCTTGTTTGCTAACTGGTTCGGGACGGTTCGAGCTTTTGAAGGAGCCAGGCTGGCACGGTCCAAGTCTTTGGCCGGGTCTTGGTCTTTGACAATCACCTGGTCTTAACGTTGGTCGGGACCGGTCGGACGCGGGTCGTTGGTGCGGTCGAGGCACGGACCAGAATTGGTCTAGGTTGGGTCGCTGGTACGGTCGAGGCACAAACGAGGGCCGTTCTTTGGGTCCCCCTTCCGTTCGTCTGGAACCTCCATTGCCCGTCCGTTCGTTCGCTCGTTCGTGCAGTTGTCCTCGTTCGTTCCAATGTCGTTGGTTGTGTCCTGGATCACATCATCCCCTCCCTCTTGAAGAGGATTTGTCCTGAAATCCTTATTACCTGGACAAAAAGGAAGCAAGTCATAAACATTAAAACTAGAACTTACTGAATACTTACCTTGAAGATCCAATTCTTAGGCATTATCATTGATGCGTCTCAGGACCGTGAAGGGTCCAGCAACTCTCGACATCAACTTGGAACGTCGTTCCATAGGGAACCTGTCCTTGCACAAATAGATCCAGACTTGATCACCAGGTTGGAATACAACCTTCTTCCGATGCTTGTTAGACACCTTAGCATACTGTTTTGTTTGGCCTCAATATTGAGTCTAGCATTTTGATGAATCTGTTTAACCATCTTCACCTTGTGTTCACCATCAATACTAGCACGCTCATTCATAGGTGAAGGCATTAGATCCAATGGAGAAATAAAATTAAACCCATAAATAATTTGAAATATAGAATATTTTGATGTAGAATGGACAACATGATTATATGCAAAATTCTACTTGTGGCAAATGATCCTCCAAAGTCCTAAGGTTCTTTCCAACAAAATATCATAAGAGGGATCCTAATGTCCTATTGATCACTTCAGTCTGGCCGTCACTCTCAGGATGACAGGTTGTCGAAAAACAGAGCTTAGTTCAATTTAGACCAAAGAATCCTCCAAAAATTACTTAAGAACTTAGTATCTCTATCAGATACTATGGACCTAGCCATTCCAAACAGACAATTTCTTTAAAGAAAAGATTAGCCACATGCAAGCATCATCAGATTTGTTACATGAAATAAAATGTGACATTTTTTAAAACGATCTAATACCACAGAAATACTATCCTTGCCATTACAAGTCCTAGGCAGCCCTAAGATAAAATCCATCGAAAAATCTACTCAAGGATGCAAGGGAATTGGCAAAGGAGTATACAAACCATTTGGCTGAGTCGTAGACCTAGCCATTTTACATTAAGCACATCGTTGGCAGATTCTTTCTGCGTATCTTTTCATGTGTGGCCAATGGAAATGTTCTCTCATGATGGCCATCATCTTGGCTATTCCAAAATGCCCCATGAGTCCACCTGAATGCGCTTCTCTAACAAACAACTCACGCAAGGAACAATTTGGAATACATAGCCTATTCTCATAAAAGAGAAAGCCATCTTGTTGGAAGTAATGACCTACATGAATTTTAGAACATGACTTATAGATTTCTCCATAGTCAGGATCAGTTTTATACAGTTCCTTAATATGATAAAAACCCATAAGCTTAACTTCCAAAGCAGATATTCAAGTGTACCTGCGAGAAAAAGCGTCGAACACAACGTTCGCTTTCCCCTGTTTATAATTATTCACGTATGGGAATGTTTCAGTGAACTCCATCCATTTGGCATGACGCTTGTTTAAATTGTGTTGGCTCTTGAGGTGTTTAAGAGACTCGTGATCAGTGTGAATCACAAACTCTTTTGGCCATAAGTAGTATTGCCAAGTTTTGAGAGCTCGCACCAAGGCATATAACTCCTTGTCATATGTGGGGTAATTCGAAGTAGCTACTCCTAACTTTTCACTAAAGTAGGCAATTGGCCTCCTCTCTTGCATGAGCACAACACCAATCCATATACCTAAAGCGTCACACTTAATTTCAAAAGTGTTAGCAATATTAGGCAACATTAACAAAGGAGCGTGGGTAAACATGTCCTTAAGCATCTGCAAGGCTTGTTCTTGAGCGGCTTCCCACTTGTATCCCACTTCTTTCTTTATTATCTCGGTCAGTGGCACAGCAATGGTACTGAAGTTTTGGACGAACCGTCGGTAGAACCCTGCTAGACCATGAAAACTCCGGATCTCACTCACGGTCTTAGGAGTAAGCCACTCACAGATTACCTTGACCTTCCCTTCATCCACTCGTACACCATCTGCACTGACCACAAATCCTAGGAAAACCACATTATCCGTACAAAAACTATATTTCTCTAGGTTAGCAAATAAACACTCTTTCCTAAGGATTTTTAAGACAACTTGAACATGTTTAACATGCTCTTTTAATGACTTGCTGTATATGAACATATCATCAAAATAAACTACAACAAATTGCCTAATAAATTCCCAAAGAATGTGATTCATCAGCCTCATGAATGTACTAGGTGCATTAGTAAGCCCAAACGCATTACAAGCCACTCATATAATCAATGCTTAGTTTTAAATGCAGTTTTCCATTCATCCCCTTCTTTCATGCGTATATGATGATAACCACTCCTAAGATCTATCTTAGAAAATATGCATGCCCCATATAATTCATCTAACATGTTATCTAAACGGAGTATTGGATGGCAATACTTTACCGTTATGTGTTGATTGCCCGTCAATCAACACACATTCGCCACTTACCGTTCTTCTTTGGAACTAATAGAACAGGCACTGCACAAAGGGTGAGGCTCTCACGGATGTGACCCTAATGTAGTAGTTCATCCACCTGTCTTTGTAATTCCTTGGTTTCCACAGGGTTCGTTCGGTATGATGGACGGTTGGGTAAGGCCGCCCCCAGGACAAAATCAATCTGGTGCTCCATACCACATACAGGGGGTAGACCGTCTGGACAATCCTCTGGAAACACGTCCTGATACTCGTGCAAAAAGTTAGCCAAATCGCTCGGAATATCCTACTTATGGTTAGTTAATATGAAACCAGTTCTCTTATAAACCAACATTAGAACCAGTTCTCACCATCTGTACCTTTAGTAAGTTCACTAGCTTTCATGAGAAAGTTGGACTTAACTTTTGGTGGCTTGGGCTTACTGGTTTTGGTCTTTTATTGCTTAAGCTGTAGCTGGTCTAGGTAGACCTCCTGTGGAGTCATGGGTATCAAGGTGGTCTTACAGCCCTTGAAGATAAAATAGTGGCGGTTGGTGAAGTCGTCATGGGTGACTTTTCGATCTGACTGCCACGGCCTTCCTAGCAAGATATGTCTCGTCTCTATTGGTAAAATATCACAAAAGGATCTCATCCTTGTATTTACCAATCTCCAAAGGAACTAAAACTTGATGAGTTACACAGAGCTCTCCCGTGTCATTAAGCCATTGGAAAGGGTACAGCTTTGGGTGTTCCTTTTCCTCAAGCCCCAGATCCTGACCATATACTCACTAGCTACATTAGTACAGCTACCACCATCAATTATTAAGCTGCATGCCTTTCCTTTAACGAGGCAATGTGTATGAAATAGATTCTCCCGTTGTTCTTGCTCGTCTGTCTTAGATTGGACGCTTAAGGATTGTTGAGCCACTAGGAGTTGTCCAATAACTGGCGTCTCTAATCCTTCATCAAGCTCGGTTTCATTTTATGGGTCATCCTCATCTTCCTCCCCAGAATGAACTTCTCCATTCTCTAAAACCACCATAATATTTTTGTTAGTATATTCATTGGCATAGTGGCCAAGTCCTTGGCACTTAAAACACCGTATGTCACGTGCTCTTGCTGGTTGGTCCATGACTTTTGCTTTGTCAGGCTGTTTCACATGCGCTTCAATTCTAGAAGCCATTGAATTATGATCAATTGGATGGGCCGAATTGTAATCTCGTGGATAGACAGCCTTAGGATTCACTGGACCTGCACCAAAAGAAGACCGATTATAATGTTTCTTTCTAAGTTGCTGTTCAATTAAGATAGCCTTATGTAGCATCTCTTCAAGATCCACATAATGCTGCATTTCTAGCCGGTCTTGAATGTTACGGTTTAGTCCTCCCAAGAACCGGAACATAGTGACCTTCCTATCATTGGTCACACTGGCACGGATCAAAAGTGTTTCCATCTCTTGGAAGTACTCCTCCACGCTTCGACCACCTTGTTGTAACAGTCTTAGCCTCTGGTGTAAGTCACGGTAGAAGTGGTTTGGTACAAAACGACTTTACATGACCATTTTTAATTCATTCCATGTCTCTATAGGATGTTCACCATTACGCTACCTGGATGTCACCATCTGGTTACACCAACTGAGAGCATAATCATAAAATTCAGTTACTGCCACATTAACTTTACTAAACTCAGAGTAATATTGACAGTTAAAGACTAATTATATTTTCTGTTCCCATTCTAAATACGCAGTAGGATCGCTTTTTCCATGAAATAGTGGAATTTTAAGTTTAAGATGGTTGATGTTGTCCTGCTGGTTGTAATCAGAAAGGTTTAAGTCTTAAAGTTAGATTTTCTTGAGTTTTAATCAAACTTTGAAATTCTGAAAAATGGAGGGAAACTTGATTTTTGGATTGGTATATTGGTAAAAATTCGATATTTGTTGCTGGATCATGATTGGTTGTGAAGATAAGGACTGTTAGAAGTTTATCTTGTTGGTTGGAGTTGGTTGAATTCTGTTGCAAGAGTTGGTTTTGTTGGTTGGTTGCAGACGTCCCACGCGCCCACGTACACGCCCTCACCCGTGCCCGAGTGTGTTCCACAGCTTCCTTCCGACCAGATTTGTCCCAACCAGCTTATCCCGAACATGTCAATAATCAAGCAGGGACGCACCCACGTACACGCCCTCGCCCGCACCCGAGCGTGTTCTGCAGCTTCCTCCTGACCAGCTTTGTCCCGACCTGCTACATCCCGACTATTCCAATAATCAAGCCGGCCCTGGTAGCTTGTGAAGCATGGAAATTTCAACCACAGTCAGAGCTCCTGTCATTCTACATCGAGCAAATTATCTCTTATGATCTAGGAACATAAAAACCACATTAGGTGGTAAAGGCCTTTGGAATCATATTTCAACCAATGGTCTTGAAGAAAATGAAATTGTTGAAGTTAATGAGGATGTGGCTGCTCAAGCTAAATGGTACCAAAAAGATCAATTGATACTCTCTGTACTTCAAAACTCTCTTGCTAGTGATCTCTTATAGGCTTTTCATTTTGTGAGAATGTTAAGAAACTTTGGGACACTTTGCAAAAGGTCTATGAAAACACCACTAACCTCTTAAGAATTTTTGAGGAGAAAAAGTCATTGAATGAATTAAAGCAGGAGGATGCAGAATTCACAAAGCTCTATGGCTCATTCAGAGCATTATGGGCTGAGCTAGAGATGCTAAGGCCAGCCTGATATGATCTTGGTCAAGATCACAAACCCAAAACCGGCAAAACAAGGGAGTAAGGGGGATAAGCCTTGTGCAACGAGCGTGAGCTCAAGTTACCAAGAGATGTGGAGCGATAGATCGCACAAAGGCTGCAGAAGACCTTTGATTTGCCGGACTTGATGAACCAAGGATATGACGCACCAAGGTTCAACAAGGGTTTCCTAGACGAGCCCAAGGATATTACGCACCAAGGGAGGGCCTAGGAGAGAGTAGATATGACGCAATACTCGATGATCGAAACTCTTAAGAAAGAAAATACTCTTTTTATTAAAATTTTCGTTGAGAAGTACAAATGGCCAAGCCATCTATTTATAGAGAAAGAAAGGAAGAAACTAGAAGGCTTGCATGTTCGGAACAAATTCCTAGAACATGCAAAGCCATGCAAGAAGGGAAGTAATGGAGATAACTCCCAACTTCCATCTGCCAACTACTTTATTAAATGCGAAGAAGAGAAGAGAAAACGGGTTGGGCCTAGAAATAGCAAATGGGCTTTATGAAAGTGATCCTTTATGATTCCATCCAAGCTTTGAATGAAAGTGAAGTGACGGGTATGAGTTGATGAAGTAACCAAGAATATGTGGAAATGCCTTGGTCCAGGGGTCTTGATCGTAGGTTGGATCAGGCCATGGACGAGGACGGATCATGGGATGATCTGATGATGGTTGACGTCTACTGGGGGCCTGGTCAACGCGGGTCATAGGCGTGGTCGAGACTGGACAGGAACATGGGACAAAGATTGGGTCGGAGTCCTTGTCCTGGTCTTGAGTCGGGACGTCCGGGTGCTGGGTTGGGATGTTCGGGACGTGTTGCAGGACGTCTGGCTTCTTGATATGGACGGTTATTGGGTTGACTGGATGGATGTCCTTAACCTCCTTTGGACCACTTGTTTCAACATTAATCAGGACGTCCGTAAGTCCGTCTGTGCTGGGCAGGATCACATCATCCCCTCCCACTTGAAAAAGATTTGTCCTCAAATCCGAATAGTCTTGAAGTTGTTGCAAATCTTGTGACTTTTCTTCTGGACAGTCTTCGGAGTAAATGTCCCACCGTGGTTGCCAAACATTTTCATCTTCAGATTTTACTTCTTTGATTTTCCAGAAACTCATGGTGTGTTGCCTTTGATACAAATGGACGTTTGGTTGGTCTCTTTGGCTGGTTCTTTAAAACGTCCTTAAGCGCTTCCTTCATCTCTTTTGAAAAATCGGCAACAAAAGAGATCCTTCAGTGCTCTATTCTGGCTGTGATAGTTTCCCCAATATTTTCTAGAATGAACATCCTTCTTGTTGTGTTGCTCTGATACCACTTGATATGATCTTGGTCAAGATCACAAACCCTAAACTGGCACAACAAGGGAGTAAGGGGGATAAGCCTTGCGCAACGAGCGTGAGCTCAAGTTGCCAAAGGATGTGGAACGATAGGTCGCACAAAGGCTGCGAAAGACCTTTGATTTACCGGACTTGATGAACCAAGGATATGACGCACCAAGGTTCAACAAGGGTTTCCTAGACGGGCCCAAATATATTACGCACCAAGGGAGGGCATAGGAGATAGTAGATATGACGCACTACTCGGTGATCGAAACTCTTAAGAAAGAAAATACTCTTTTTATTAAAATTTTCGATGAGAAGTACAAATGGCCAAACCATATATTTATAGAGAAAGAAAGGAAGAAACTAGAAGGCTTGCATGTTTGGAACAAATTCCAAGAACATACAAAGCCATGCAAGAAGGGAAGTAATAGAGATAACTCCCAACTTCCATCTGCCAACTACTTTATTAAATGCAAAGAAGAGAAGAGAAAACAGGCTGGGCCTAGAAATAGCAAATGGGCTTTATGAAAGTGATCCTTTATGATTCCATCCAAGCTTTGAATGAAAGTGAAGTGATGGGTATGGGTTGATGAAGTAACCAAGAATATGTGGAAGTGCCTTGGTCCAGGGGTCTTGATCGTAGCTTGGATTAGGCCATGGACGAGGACGGGTCATGGGACGATCTGATGATGGTTGACGTCTACTGGGGGCCTGGTCGACGCGGGTCATAGGCGTGGTCGAGACTGGACTGGAACATGGGACAAATATTGGGTCGGAGTCCTTGTCCTGGTCTTGAGTCGGGACGTCCGGGTGCTGGGTTGGGATGTTCGGGACGTGTTGCATGACATCTGGCTTCTTGATATGGACGGTTATTGGGTTGACTGGATGGATGTCCTTAACCTCCTTTGTACCACTTTTTTCAACTTTAAACAGGACATCCGTAAGTCCGTCTGTTCTGGGCAGGATCACATCACATACACAATTATAAAAGAAAGAACAAGACAAGGTGTTTGGGTTACTATTAGCTATTAAAACAACTTACTCAGATCTTATTAAGCATATTCTCATGTCTGATTAAGCTTCCTAGCTTGGAAAATTTTTGTGCTCAAATCCAATAGGAGCAAGGATCCTATGGATTCTTTGACAACAAGGCTGAATTGGTGGCTGCACACAAGAGTTTTTTCAAATCAACAACAAATGAAACAAGGAAGAAGAGACCAATATGTGACCATTGCAAAAGGAGTGGCCATACAAAGAATGAGTGTTGGGTACTCCATCCTGAGCTGAAGCCAAACTGGTCTCTTGAGAAACAATAACACACAGCCGGCCACACTCAGCTACAAGCTGCCGGCCATGGCCTGTACAAGCTCCCGGCCCCTTCTATGGCATGTACCAGCTCCCATTGTCACTCGGCCCCAGCCAGTTCCATGTCTTCAGCATCTGAATTTGTGACACAATCAGATCTAGAAGCTCTTCTCAAAGCAATTAAGGATGGTAATGTGTTGGGTAAAACTCTTAATGCTTCCTTTCAAACTTCTTTTGCTCCTAATGCCTCTATATCATTGGTTGTTGATTCTGGTGCTTCTCATCATATGATTAGTGATCTAGGATTGCTAGAGAATTTAGAACCTGCCTTAGGTAATGTTGTCATTGCTAATGGAATAAAAGTATCAATCAAAGACATAGGAAAGCTTAAGTTGTTTGATAGAGAATCTAAAGCTTTTTACATGTCATCTTTTACATCAATTTTGATTTCAGTTAAAAGAGCCACTACTGATTTGAATTGTCAAGCTATCTTTGGTCCTAATGATTTCTACTTTTAGGATATTGAGACTAGTAAGAAATTTGGCGAAGGGACTACAAGAAATGACTTGTATGTGCTTGAAGATATGACCAATGCAAGAGGGGTGGAACCGGTTGCTAGTACTAGCTCTTTTAGTGATAATTCTGATCTTTGGTATGCTAGATTAGAACATCCTCATCCTAGAGCACTAGAACTAATTGTTCCTGGTTTAAAAACACCAAAGGATATGTGTGATTCTTGTATACTTGGGAAACATTGCATAATAGTTTTTGAGAAATCTTTGCATATCTATGATAATTGTTTTGAGTTGGTGCATTCTGATGTTTGGACATCTCCATTCCCATCTAGAGAAAACCACAAGTATTTTGTGACATTTATTGATGAAAAGTCCAAATATACTTGGGTCAGTTTGCTTAGTTCTAAAGATAGATTATTTGATGCATTTCTAAATTTTCAAGCATATGTTACTCACAAATACAATGCAAGTATTAACTGCTTTAGAACATATAATGGAGGGGAATACACTAGCACCAGGCTTCAACAACACTTGGCCAAACATGGCATTGAACATCAAACCAGTTTTCCTTACACTCCACAAAAAAATGGAGTGGTGGAAAGGAAGAATAGGAATTTGATGAAAGTTGTGAGAACAATGATGTTCCACATGAAAGTTCCCAAAAGATTTTGGGGGGATGCTCTGGTAGCTGCATGCTACTTGATTAATAGGATACCTAAAAAAATCATAGATAACTTGTCTCCATTTGAGGTACTAAACAAAATTAGACCTAACATTAACAACTTAAATTTTTTTGGTTATGTTTGTTTTGTATTAGTTCCAAGAGAACAAAGGAACAAGCTGGAACCAAATAGTATCAAAACTATGTTCATTGGGTATTCTTCTACCCAGAAAGGATACAAATGATATGATACAGAGACTAGAAGAGTCTTAATATCCAGAGATGTCAAATTCCAAGAATCAAAAGGTTTCTATGAAGAAGAAACTTGAGATCAATTTGAAGACATCTCTACAACAAGATCAGACTAAGCTGAGAACTTGAGGAGGCTCATGGAGAGCATTGACATAGTTTCTCCTCATCCTCAGCCCACGATCACCTCACCTCAGCCTCTTGCACCAGCGGCATCCAGTCCTAGCACGGCCTCACCACCGGCACGGCCAGCCGGACCGCGACCATCCACTCTAGCCGGTCCATCTAATCCGCGGCTATCTTCTGGTCTTCCCTCCAGCTCTCCTGGTCTTCCTCCTATTGAACATGGGGGGGGGGGGGAGAAGCATCTACAAATATCAAACAAAACTCAGAAGGATATGAACAA
The DNA here is from genome assembly GCA_039880935.1 of Streptanthus diversifolius. Taxonomy (NCBI): domain Eukaryota; kingdom Viridiplantae; phylum Streptophyta; class Magnoliopsida; order Brassicales; family Brassicaceae; genus Streptanthus; species Streptanthus diversifolius. The sequence continues at coordinate 12,668,795 of JAXGFM010000012.1, read as the reverse complement.
ATTCTAGTCTCAGCTTCCAAAAGATCAAGAGATGTGCCCACTCTCATTGAATCTTTAGGTGAAGAGGAAGAGCCTATCTAAGAAGCTCCACCTACATTGTTAAGAAGGAACACAAGACAAAGGAGCCCACCAGTGGTCTACAATGGGAATGCTGTGGTTCATCATGATCAGGGAGTTTGTAACATTGCTTAGTTACCTACTAACCATGTTGCATTCACTTCATGTCTTGATAAGGAACAGATTTCAAAGACATATGAGGAAGCTATGACTAAGAAGGAATGAAGGAAAGCTATTCTAGCTGAGAAGCAAGCCATGGAAAGGACCTATGCTCCAGCCACTTTACCTAAAGGAAAAATGGCTGTAAGTTCTAAGTGGATTTTTACCATTAAATACAAAAGCAATGGTGAAATTGATAGATATAAAACTAGGTTGTTGGCTAGAGGATTTACTCAGACTTATGGTGAAGATTATAGGGATACATTTGCACCTGTAGCTAAACTTCACTCTGTTAATGTTGTTCTTTCACTTGCTACTAACCTTGATTGGGAATTATGGCAAATCGATGTTTAGAATGCATTCTTACAAGGTGAATTAGAAGATGAGGTATACATGTCACCTCCAGCAGATCTAGAGGAAGAAGTAGGAGCCGGCAACATACTGAGGCTGAGGAAGGCCATCTATGGCCTTAAAAATTCTCCAAGAGATTGGTATCATACCCTGAGTGTAACCTTGATGGATAGAGGCTTCAAAAGATCTGAAGTTGAACATACTCTTTTTACACTAAAAAGTAAGGAAGTTATAGTGATAATTCTCATTTAAGTAGATGATATAATCATATCTGGTAGTGATAGTGTTGGTATTGTATCTACAAAAGAATATTTGAAGAGTGTCTTTGATATTAAGGACTTATGAGAACTTAAATACTTCTTAGGAATTGAAGTGTGTAGGTTCAAGGAAGGTCTCTTCTTATCTCAAAGGAAATATGTTATAGATTTACTAACCTCTACAGGTATGATGGAAGTTAAACCAGCCAAAACAACCTTAGAAGAAGACTATAAAATCGGAACTAAGGGAGAGTTAGAGGAGGAAATTGATTTTCATGATCCTAAGCTCTATAGAAAAGTGGTTGGTAAGCTTATTTATCTAACCATCACTAGACCAGATTTATATTTTTGCTGTGAATCAGGTATCTCAACACATACAAGGTCCAAAGATGAGACATTAAGAGATGACAAATTGAATTTTAAGATATCTAAAAGGCACTCATGAACAAGGTATATGGATGGGTTGCAATAGAAACACATATGTGGTTGGTTATTGTGAAGCAGATTGGGCAGGTGATAGGGAGGATAGAAGAAGTACCACATGCTATTGTACATTCATAGGAGGGAACCTTGTGACTTAGAAAACCAAGAAGAAATAGGTGGTGTCATGCTCTAGTGCACAATCAGAATATAGAGCCATGATGAAGCTTACAACTGAATGCATTTGGACTGAAGCAACTTCTTGAGGACTTGGCTGTGAGCTTTGATGATCCTATCACCATTCATTGTGACAATCAGGCTGCTATCCACATTGCGTCGAACTCTGTGTTTCATGAAAGGACCAAGTATATAGAAGTAGATTGCCACAAAGTAAAAGAAGCTATTGGAAAAGGAATCATCTTGCCTTGCTATACAAGGAGTGAGGATCAACTAGCTGATGTGTTCACCAAGACAACAACTTTGAAGAATGGCGCCTCCATGTATCCAAGGCTTGGCCTTATGATCATTCCACAACAATGATCTCAACATGGAGTGTTATACTCATTTTCCCTAGAAAAGGTTTTGTCCCAATTGGGTTTTCCTACTTTAGGTTTTTAACGAGGTAATGCTTCATGGTTGCAATCTTAGACATTCTCCAAGTCTAGCTTGAGGGGCAGTGTTGGAATGAAGAAGAAATGATGAAGGAAAAGGCCTTTAACCCTAGCTTAAAGGCATGTGGTCTAAGTCATTTAAGGGAGTGTCTAAGACTTGTTTGTGTTTTAGTATTATGATATCCTTGTAGCCATTCATGTATAAGGCAATCCTTGTATCCAAACAAGCCTAGACTAGATTAGTATAAATAGCTATATCTCTCTTCATTTGTAACTTAGAAAAACATAATTCTCATTTTCTTAATACAATCATTCTCTCTCTAATCTCTCTAATCTATCATTCTCTCATTCTCTAAATCTACAAATCTCTTAATCTAATATTCTTTCAAATGTTAGAATGGATGGAACGAATGGGATAAGACCAAGGCCGTGGATGCGACTTGAACAACCCAACTCCTTTAGAGAGGATATGACACACCGGCCTAAAAAGGGTTTTGTGAGCTTAGCAATCTAGATATTATACACCAGAGAGGGAACTCACAAGACAAGCAAATATGACACTACTTGCAAACAATAAAAAATTCAAGAGTTCTTATTAAGAAACTTTAGCAAAAATTCGATAAAGGATTTCAAATGGCCAAGGCCAGGTTTATATAGACATGCCACAAAGATTCAAAATGATTGGTCAAAATGGCTTGCATGATTGGCACAGAAAACCAAGACATGTAAGACCAAAGACCAGACAAGTTTCAAGGCGGTCAAGGACAATTAAAACACACGCCTAAAGTAGAAGAAAATGGACTGGGCCAAAATAAATTAAAATTTTGATCCAAAATGTTATGGGCCTTAAGTTAATGGACATACAAGTGGTTATACAGGCCTCATTAAAAACTTTGGTGAGAAAAACCCATTGGGACAAAAACCCACCAAAGAAAAGATCACCAAGATAAGTACTTTTCCCAAAAACTTAATTCAAATAACTTTGAACCAAAAATACCATCATTGATTGATTTTGGTCTGGCAAAGCTTGATCCATGTAGGCACCAATAATTTGTTGAAGCGCCCTAGTCCTTGATCGAGTCATTGGACCGGTTGAGATGGTCCAAGGATCTCATGTCTTGTTCGCTAACTGGTCCAGACCGGTTTGAGCTTTTGATGGAGCCAGGCTGGCACAATCCAAGTCTTGGGACGGGTCTTGGTCCTTGACAATCTCCTGGTCTTCACGTTGGTCGGGACCGGTCTGACGCAGATCGTTGGCGCGGTTGAGGAACGGACTGGAATTGGTCTAGGTTGGGTCGCTGGTACAGTCGGGCACGAACGCGGGCCATTCTTTGGGTCGTCCTTCCGTTTGTCTGGAACTTCAATCGTCTGTCTGTACGTTCGTTCGTTTGTGCGGCCGTCCTCGTTCCTTCCAATGTCATTGGTTGCGTATTGGATGCGTCCTCATGCTGTATAAGGAGTTATTAAGTGCATCATGAGCCGATGAGCAATTACCATAAGGAGTTAAGAACCTACTTAAGAAATACGCTGAAGTATTTTCTGAAGAATTACATGCCAGTTTACCTCCTATCAGAGGCATTGAGCATCATATTGACGTCAAACTCGGCGACCAACTACCTAACAGACCAGCCTACCGCATCAACCAGACGAAGCTAAGGAGTTAGAAAAACAAGTTCAAGACTTAATGGCTCAAGGTTATGTGAGGGAAAGCATGAGTCCATGTGTTGTCCCGGTTCCACATGTGTCAAAGAAGGACGGAAGCTGGAGGATGTGCGTAAACTGCCGCGCTATAAACAACATCACGATCAAGTACCAATATTCGATACTGCGCCTAGACGACATGTTAGACGAACTCAGTGGTGTGATGACATTCTCAAAAGTCAATCTTAAGAGTGGTTATCATCAAGTGAGAATGCAGGAAGGTGACAAATGGAAAACCGCATTCAATACAAAACAAGGGTTGTACGAGTGGTTAGTAATGCTGTTTGGTCTGTCTAACGCCCCGAGCACCCTCATGCGCCTCATGAAGCTTGTTCTAAGGCCATATTGAAAGTTTAAGAGAATTATGACGAAAGAATGAATATAAAATCGCCAATATGCAAGAATAGTTGAGAGAGAGATTAGAGAGAATAAATAATTCTATTAGAATTGATATTATAATCTCTTAGGTTACAAGTGCGAAGAGAGAGACATATTTATACTAACTTAGTTTAGGCCTATTTGGATACAAGAATATACTTATACATGTTTAGTTACAAGTATAGCCTAATTTAAGAGACAAACACTCTCCTTTTCTATTAAACCTAGGCGCCTAAGAGTGCATATGCTTCTCCTTGTCTCTTCTTCATTTCAGCACTTCCCCTCAAGCTTGAGACATGAAGAATGGTTAAGCTTGCATCATGAAGCATTACCTCATTAAAAACCTAAAGAAAAACCCAGTGGGACAAAACCTTTTCTAGGAAAAGAGTATAACACTCCATGATCAGAATTAGTGTTGTGGAAGAGAAGTAAATCCAAGCCGTATATGGACTCGCCAACCTTAAAAGTATTAGCCTTGGTGAACACATCAGGTGGTTGATCTGATCTCTTAGTGTAACAAGGTAGAATAACTTCTTTCTCAATAGCTTCCCTCACTTTATGGCAGTCCACCTCAATATGCTTGGTTCTCTGATGAAACATAGAGTTTGAAGCTATATGTATTGCTGGTTGATTGTCACAATGTACTGTGATTGACGCTTCAATGTTTACTCCAAGGTTTTGTAATAGTTGCTTCAACCAGATGCATTCAGTGGTAAGTTAACTCATTGCTCTATACTCAGCCTCAACACTAAACAACCTTCTGTTTCTTAATCTTCCAAATGAAAAGATTCCCGCCTATGAGTGTGCAATAACCGATTGTGGACCTCCTGTCCTTTCTATCACCTGCCCAATCTTCATCACAATAACCAACTACATTTGTGTTTCTATTATTACCCATCCATATACCTTGATCATGTGTTCATTTCAATTATCTCAAAATCCTATGAATCATCTCCCAATGTCTTGTTTTTCGATCTTTCATATACTTAGACACTTGGTTAACTGCAAAACGCAAATCAGGTCTAGTGATGGTTAAATATGTTAGCTTACCCACAACCTTTCTATACAGCTTTGCTTCTTTAAAATCGGCATCTTCAAGCTCCCCTTGAGGTTCTACTTTGTAGCCTTCTTCTAATTGGGTTTTGGCTGGCTTAGCTTCTAGCATTCTTTTAGAGGTTAGTAAGTTCAATACATACTTTCTTTGTGAAAAATAAGCCTTCCTTAAACCTACATACTTCAATTCCTAATAAGTATTTTAGTTCTCCTAGGTCTTTAATATCATACACCCTTTTTAAATACTCTTTAGTAGAGGTTATTCTCACTTTATCACTTCCTGATATGATTATATCATCAACATAAATGAGAATAACAATAATCCCATCCTTACTCTTAAGTGTAAAGAGAGTGTGTTCTACTTCTGACCTTTTGAAGCCTCTGTCCCTTAGGGTCACATTTAGCTTATGGTACCAAGCTCTAGGAGATTGTTTTAAGCCATAGATAGCTTTCCTTAGCCTCAGTGTGTTGCCGGATCCAACTTGATCTTCTAGACCTGGTGGTAGTGTCATATACACCTCTTCTTCTAACTCACCTTGCCAAAATGCATTATTAACATCCATTTGCTATAATTCCCAATCCAAGTTAGTAGAAAGAGTTAAAACAACATTCACTGAGTGCACTTTAGCTACATGGGCAAAAGTATCTCTATAGTCTTCACCATAAGTTTGTGTGAAACCTTTAGCCACCAACCTAGCTTTTCACCTATCTATCTCACCATTGCTTTTATATTTAATGGTAAAAATCCATTTAGAACTTACAGCTTTTTTCCTTTTGGTAGAGTGGCTGGTAAATAGGTTTGGTTCTTCTCTGTAGCTTGTCTTTCAGCTCGAATAGTTTCTATCCACTCCTTTATCTCCATTGCTTCTTTATAGCTTCTTGGAATCTGCTCTTTATCAAGACTAAGGGTAAATGCAACATGAGACTCAGGTATATGAACTATATTACATACTCCCTGATCATGGTGAACTACTGCATTGTTGTTGTAGTAGAAGTTATGTGGAAATCTTTGCCTTGTACTTCTTCTTAGGACAACAGCCGGTTCCCCTTGTGCTGTATTGTCCTTTCCTTCCAAGGCATCTACAAGATCAGGTTGAATATCTTTTTGTATTTTTTATGCTGATACTAGAATTTCTGATTCAGAATCCTCTTGGTCATGTGTAGATGTTTCTCCCTCCCCCCATGGGTAAGAGGATGAACACTAGGGAAGCTAGGAGGAGATTGAGACGGAGCGTTCCAAGTTGATGCGGGGTCGTGCCTGGGCGAGTCCAGATCGTACGAGGACGAGCTTGGATCGTGCCTGACTGGGCGCAGTTCATTCCGTGCTAGATCTGGTTCCTGTCGAGCTGGAGCTGGAGTTTGAAACGCTTGGGGGCATTGAAGCCGCGGGCTTGGCATGGATGGAAAACATGGTGGATGATCTTGGTTGAGAATATAAGTAATACCAAAGCTTTCAAGGATTCTTCTAAGATTTTCAGCTTGGTCAGATTGTTTGAAGAGATATCTTTGAATTGATTCCAGGTTCCTTCTTCATAGTACCCTTTTGTTTCATCAAATTTGACATCCCTAGACACCATGACTCTTCTAGTCTATGGATTGTAGTATTTATAGCCTTTTTAAGTTGATGAGTACCCAATGAACATTGCTCTTGTACTCTTAGCTTCCAACTTGTTCCTTTGTTCACCTAATACTAAAACAAAACAAACACACCCAAATACCCTTAGATGTTCAATACTAGGTTTGGTTTGATTTAATACCTCAAATGGTGACAAGTCATCTAGGACTTTAGTTGGAGTCCTATTAATTAGATAGCATGCAGCCATGAGTGCATCTTCCCAAAATCTCTTGGGAAATTTCATATGGAACATCATGGATCTCACCACTTCCATCAAATGTCTGTTCTTCCTCTCAGCTATTCCATTTTGTTGAGTAGTATAGGGACAACTTGTTTGGTGTGTGATTCATACTTTGTAAGATGATACGAGCCAAGCCAAGGTTTCCATGGGAGGGTTATTGGGTCGAGCGAACAGGACGGGTGAACGGGTGAATGGCCGAGCAGACGAACGGCCGAACGGGTGAACGGCCGAGCGGACGAACGGCCGAACGGGTGAACGGCGGTGAGGACGAACGAGCGAGGGTACGGACGGGGAAGAATATGAACAGCAGGACGGGGCCCCGGTCGTGACTCGCGAACGGCGGGTAGAGCACACGAACGAAGATGCGAACGGTGGGACGAAGCTACGGTCGTGGCCACGAACGACGGATGTAGAGCGATGGAGTGGGGGCTAAACAAATGGGTTTTGGGAGCGATTTGAAATATGGATTGAGGGCAACACACCAGGCTATGTCAGGCCTGGATACAGCCTTCCTTGAAGAGAGACACACTCGATCTTCAAAGGAACTCTCTCTTCCTTACTTGGAGACACACTCACACACAAGGAAGAATTGGATATGGCCTAGGCGGCCGCGTGAATAGGGTTTGGGTTCTAAACTGTCTGCATAAAAGAGAGAGTGTTCTGCCTTTTATAGGCTACATTCTAAGACCTAGTTGACCACACAATCCGCGGTCAACAAAACAAATTAAACCCACATAGACTAAGTCTTTTAACAAGTGACAAGACTAAAATAAAGGCTAAACAGGTGCCTAAAGATATGATCAAGCCTAAATGATTTTAAATGGACATATCCACATTAAAACCAATGGGACACTAGCCTTGATGCCTTAGACTTTCAGGTCTCATTAAAAACTTTTCCAAGAACCCATTATGGTAAATTTAGAAAGGAAAAAAAGTACTTTAATCATCCAAGGTCTTAAGGAGTGTCCTCACTCAAGGATAGTAAGGACACACAAGACCTTATCCATAAGGCTGTGTGCATGGGTGTCCTGGTCAGGAACACCCAGCTGATCAATGGCAAAAGGCTGGCTGGTGTCTTCAGTATCCCCTTATTCTCCTCGGCAGTATGCTTGGACTAGGTTGACCCTGGCTTGATCTTCACGAGTTTGGTCCTGGTCCCGGCTCCTGTCTTGCACTCCTTGGGCAGCTCTGCTCCTGGTCATGATGCGGTGAGACACAAGGAGTTGCCTGGACCTCATCCTCCAAATACCGGGTTGGTGTAGCATGGATGACCCCATCATCCCCACCCTCTTCAAGTGCTTTGGTCTCCAAAGAATCAACATCCTGCACATCAAAAGGGGACAAATCAGAGACATTGAAAGAAGAAGACACATTATACTCACCTGGTAGCTTGAGTCTGTAGGCATTGTCATTGATTCGTTCCACCACTTGAAACGGCCCATCTCCTCGGAAATCCAGCTTATGCTTCATTTTGTTGGGAAAGCGCTCTGGTCTTAAGTGCAACCACACCCAATCTCCTGGCTGAAACACTAGCTGCTTCCTTTTTTTGTTGATCGTTGTCTTGATCTGGTCATTCATCTTCTCAATCCTTCCATGGACTTGCTCAAAGATCTTCTTCATTGCTGCGGCTTTAGCTTCCCCTTCAAGGTCCATGGTCTCGGCTGGAGGAAATGGTGCCAAGCTCAGGGGTGTATCTGGATTGCGGCCATAGACAGCTTCAAAGGGGGACATGCCAGTTGTGGAGTGCTTGGCTGAATTGTAGGCAAACTCCACCAAAGGAAGGCTTTCCACCCAGGTTGTCAAATGGCATCCAATGGCTGATCTCAAAAGGGCTCCTAAGGTGCGGTTCACCACCTCAGTCTGACCATCTGTCTGGGGGTGGCAGGTAGTAGAAAACAAGAGCTTGGTTCCAAGATTCTTCCATAAGTTCCTCTAGAAGTGGGATAAGAATTTTGTGTCCCGGTCAGACACGATCGACTTTGGAATGCCATGGAGCCTGACCACCTCCCTAAAGAACAAGGTTGCGGTTTGGGATGCATCATTGGTCTTGGAGCAAGGGATGAAGTGAGCCATCTTGGAGAACCGGTCTACCACCACAAACACTGAATCCTTGTGTTGAATCTTTGGCAATCCTAGGACAAAGTCCATAGAGATGTCCACCCATGGCAGTGTGGGAACAGGCAATGGCAAGTACAAACCGTGGGGTTGGAGTCTGGATTTGGCCTTCTTGCATGTGATGCATCTATCACAATGAGTAGTCACCATCTTCTTCATCTTAGGCCAATAGAAGTGTTCCTTAAGGACACTCAGAGTCTTCTCAATTCCAAAGTGCCCCATAAGACCACCACCGTGAGCTTCTTTGACAAGCAACTGCCTCATTGAACATTGAGGAATGCACAACCTCTTGTCTTCAGGACGGTTTGACCTCTTAGATGCTGCAAGGTCTCATGATCTGTATGTATCACGCACTCCCGGGCCAACAAGTAGTGTTGCCAAGTCTGTATTGCCCTGACCAAGGCATATAGCTCCTTGTCATAGGTTGAGTAGTTCAATGTGGCACCAGTTAGCTTCTCACTGAAATAGGCTACTGGCCTTCCTCCTTGGGTTAGAACCGCTCCAATGCCTACTTCCGAGGCATCACACTCCACCTCAAAGGTCTTCTCAAAATTAGGCAGTGCAAGGATGGGAGCGTGAGTCAGCTGGTATTTAAGCTCCAAGAAGGCCTTCTCCTGAGCCTCACCCATTTAAAACCAGTGTTCTTCTTAATCAGAGACGTCAAGTGAGCAGCTAGGGTGCTGAAGTCCTTCACAAACCGCCGGTAGAAGCTGGCTAGTCCATGGAAACTCCGGACCTGGCTGATGTAGGTTGGTCTGGTCCAACCAAGGATAGCTTCTATCTTCTCTAGGTCCACTCTAAGTCCCTGTGAACTGACAACAAAACCAAGGAAAACAACTTCTTCTGTGCAAAAGATACACTTAGCTAGATTAGCAAACATATGTTCTCTCCTAAGGGTGTCTAATACTTGTTCTAAGTGCAGCACATGATCAGATAGGCAAGAGCTATAAATCAGTATATCATCAAAGTAAACAACTAAAAACTTGCCCATGAAAGGTCTAAGGATATGGTGCATGAGACGCATGAATGTGCTTGGGGCATTAGAGAGTCCAAAGGGCATGACCAGCTATTCATACAACCCATGCTTGGTCTTGAAGGCTGTCTTCCACTCATCACCTTCTCTCATCCTCACCTGGTGATATCCACTCTTCAAGTCCACCTTGGAAAAGATGGTTGCTCCACTGAGTTCATCCATCATGTCATATAGTCTTGAGATTGGATGGCAGTATTTGATGGTGATGTTGTTTATGGCTCGACAATCCACACACATCCTGTAGGAGCCATCCTTCTTGGGCACAAGGAGCACAGGTACGACACAGGGGCTGAGACTCTCCCTCACATATCCCTTGGCCATGAGGTCTCTGACTTGAGTTTCAAGCTCCTTAGCTTCGGTTCGATTGACTCGGTAAGCTGGCCGGTTTGGAAGTTGTGCTCCAGGAATGAAATCGATTTGGTGCTCAATGCCCCTCAAAGGTGGTAAGCCAGCTGGTATCTCCTCTGGAAAAACATCCTTGTACCTGTCAAGAAGATTTCGGATTTCCCTTGGCAAGTATGTCCAACATTTAACAAATCCTTATAAACCATCAAAACTACTTGACAAGTGAGATCAAAGAGTGAGCGCCTAACATCACTAGGTGCAATCAAGAAGTTGGTCTTAGTCATGCATTTTTCCTTAGCTAATTTAATGTGCATCTCATGTACTTGGGCAGGCAATAATGGAGCTAAACTAATTCGCTTTTTATTCATCATCAAGGTGTACTTATTAGTCCTACCATCATGCATAACTTCCCTATCAAATTGCCAAGGTCTGCCTAACAAGATATGGGTGGCTTGCTTAGGAACTACATCATAAAGAACCTCATCAACATACTTGCCTATGCTAAAAGAAACCTTAACTTGCTCATTAATCTTTAATTCAGTCATATCATTCAACCACCTTAATCTATATGGTCTAGGATGCTTGGTGGCTGTCAAATTCAGTTTCTCAACCATGTATGCACTGGCCACATTGGCACATGAACCACCATCAATGATTAAGGAACATACCTTGCCACTTACCATGCAACGGGTGTGAAAGATGTTCTCCCTTTGGGCTGTTTCATCCGGTTCTTGTATGGTGCTGAGAACTCTCCTTGAGACCAAAAGATCACCCACTTCAGGGTAGGATACTTCATCCTCCTCTTTATCAGCTTCTTCAGAAGGCTCCATCTCGTCCTGAGACTCATAATCACCGGCTGGAGTGATGATCATGGCCCTTGGGTTAGGACAATCTCTTTCATAGTGTCCACGGCCCCGGCACTTGAAACACATGATGTCTCTGGTCTTAGGTCCAGTGGGGGCAGTTCTAGCTTCAGGCCTTGGGGCAGGGGTGGTTTCTATAGGCCTGTAGGGTGGTCTTGCTTCTTGTGCTACAGCCTTGCATTGGTCCAGTTGCCGGTTTAAAACCAGATTGGAGCTAGATACTTGCGGGTTAGAACCTGAGGCAGTAGGTCTCCATGGGTTGTTGATCACGGCCCTCCTTTCTCTGGGTCTTGGTTTTCGGACGTGTGGATGAAAGGATTCTTCCTCAGACAGACCCTTTATCTCATGCTCTGGCCAAAATGGTGGGGGTGCTCTCGGTGGCGGTTGTGGAGGCGCTTGAGCTGGTTGGGGTTGGGGCTGCTCTACTCTGCCCAGCCGGTCTCCTAGCTGCTGGAGCTGGGTCTGAATGATAGTCAAGATATCCGCCAAAGCTGTATCAGCCATATTGGCTCAGGTACCTTGCAACAAAGAAAGTCAACTAGTCAACGGCTATTAGGTTAATTACCCTAGAATTAATACTAATGATCTTTACTAAAACTTAATTTAATTTTAAACTAAACAAGACTAAAATTAAATAAACTTTAGGCATGAACAATTACTATCTAGGAACCGCCAAAAGCTAAGACCAACTCGAATTCAAAAATTAAACATGCAGGGGACAACATGACACCACTCGGTGTGGACCACTAGTGACTCACTCGACCACAGGACTGTCCGGTCCTGGTCAAAAAGCGATATTGACCACACCAAACTCCTTCTTCCCCAGTGAGCTAAAAATGGCGGATGCAACCTCAGACCTAACCAGACTAAACAACCTTAGGAACTAATCTAAACAACCTAACACACGGATTTAACAACCCTAAAAATGGCTTAAAACGCAAGCAAGCAAGCAACAAGTGCATAAAATTTCAGAAACCCTAAAACTAAAAGATGGAAAGGTACAACCTTTCTTGACAGGAACTTGAGCTCTGATACCAAAATGATACGAGCCAAGCCGAGGTTTCCATGGGAGGGTTGTTGGGTCGAGCAAACGGGACGGGCGAACGGGTGAACGGCCGAGCGGACGAAGGGTCGAACGGGTGAACGAGTGAACGGTGGTGAGGACGAACGAGCGAGGGTACGGACGGGGAAGAATATGAACAGCAGGACGGGCCCTAGTCGTGACTCACGAACGGCGGGTCGAGCACACGAACGAAGATGCGAACGCTGGGACGAAGCTACGGTCGTGGCCACGAACGGCTGATGTAGAGCGATGGAATGGGGGCTAAACGAATGGGTTTTGGGAGCGATTTGAAAGATGGATTGAGGGCAACACACCAGGCTATGTCAGGCCTGGATACAGGCTTCCTTGAAGAAAGACACACTCGATCTTCAAAGGAACTCTCTCTTCCTTACTTGGAGACACTCACACACAAGGAAGAATTGGATATGACCTAGGCGGCCGCGTGAATAGGGTTTGGGTTCTAAACTGTCTGCATAAAAGATAGAGTGTTCTGCCTTTTATAGGCTACATTCTAAGACCTAGTTGACCACACAATCCGCGGTCAACAAAACAACTTAAACCCACATAGACTAAGTCTTTTAACAAGTGACAAGACTAAAATAAAGGCTAAACAGGTGCCTAAAGATAGGATCAAGCCTAATTGATTTTAAATGGACATATCCACATTAAAACCAATGGGACACTAGGTGACTTTCAGGTCTCATTAAAAACCTTTCCAAGAACCCATTATGGTAAACTTAGAAAGGAAAAGAGTACCTTAATCATATAAGGTCTTAAGGGGTGTCCTCACTCAAGGATAGTAACACAAGACCTTATCCCTAAGGCTGTGTGCATGGGTGTCCTGGTCAGGAACACCCAGCTGATCAATGGCAAAAGGCTGGCTGGTGTCTTCAGTCTCCCCTTCTTCTCCTCGGCAGTATGCTTGGACTAGGTTGACCATGGCTTGATCTTCACTAGTTTGGTCCTCGTCCCGGCTCCTGTCTTGTACTCCTTGGGCAGCTCTGCTCCTGGTCGTGATGCGGTGAGACACATAAGGAGTTGCCTGGACCTCATCCTCCAAATACCGGGTTGGTGTAACATGGATGACCCCATCATAAGATGTTCTTGAAACTTCTGGCTTGTATACTCACCACCATTGTCTAATCTGAAACACTTTATCTTAGCATTGTATTGGTTAGTCACATATTATTTGAAGTTCATAAATACTTTTAGCTCCCTATCTTTAGATTTAATCAAGGTGACCCAAGTATACTTAGTCTTTTCATCAATAAAAGTAACAGAATACTTGTGATTTTCTCTTGATAAGATAGGAGAAGTCCAAACTTCAGAGTGAACAATATCAAAACAATGCTCATAATTGTGTAAAGATTTTTGAAAAACTGTTTAACAATGCTTGCATAAAATGCAAGCTTCACACATGTCATTTTGAAATTTCATGCTAGGCATTATAAGTTCTAAAGCTCTAGCATGTAGATGTCCTAATCTAGCATGCCATAGATCAGCTAGAACACTACTATCTACCCTAGCTACACACGATTTTGAAGCATCATTCACAAGGAGGTCTTCAAGCACATAGAAATCATTTATAGTTGTTCCTTTTCCTAAAACTATTCTTGTGTAAATATCCTGAAAGAAAAATTCATTAGCACCAAATATAACATGACAATTCAAATCAGTAGCAGCTCTTTTAACAAATAATAGGTTAGATGTGAAAGATGGCATATAAAAAGCTTTAGACTCTTTATCAAACAACTTTAACTTCCCTATGCCTTGGATAGGTACTTTAGTTCCATTAGCAATTAACACATTTCCTAAACAAGGTTCTAGGTTCTCAATCAAGTTTAGATCACTAATCATATGATGAGAGGCTCCAGAATCTACTATCAAAGGTTTAGATTCATTAGAAGTTTGAAAAGAGGCATGAAGGGATTTATCAATCACATTACCAGATTGTAAAGCCTTGATAATGACTTCTAGGTCTGCCCTTTTGACATATTCTGATTGATTAGTCATGGGAGAAGATGGTTCCATGATTTGTGCTTGAGCCATGCCAGAATTTGAGTGGGAAGAAGCGCCAGCTTAAGAAGCTTGTTTGTGACTCCAGACCAGATTAGAAGAGGTTCCGCCAGCAATGTTAACTTGGTTTGAACTTCCAGCTTGGTAGCTCCTTACTTTTTTCCTTGATTGTCGTGGGTTTAGCTCTGGGTGCAAGATCCAGCACTCCTTCTTTGTATCACAAATGACCTTTTTCTTCTCTTCTGGTTTGTAGAAACTCTTGTGAGCAATGGCCAGCTCTTCTTTGTTCCCAAATAGTCCATGTGAACCTTGTTCTCTTTGAATCTTATAACACACATCCTCCAGACTTGGTAGTTTGTCTTCTCTGAGTAGATGTTTTATCAAATCAGTATAGGTAGAGTTAAGGGTCATAAAGAATCCAAATACCTTATCTTGCTCTCTTCTTTCATTGAAAGTGATAGGATCAATTATGGCTGGTCTGAGCATGTCCAATTGAGCCCACAAAGCTCTAAATGTCCCATAGTGTCTGGTGAACTCTACTTCTTCTTGCTTGAGGTCATTTAGAGACTTTTTTACTTCAAAAATTCTCATGAGATTTGAAGTATTTCCATACACATTCTTCAGCGTCTCCCAAAGGTCTTTAGCTTTTTCACAGTAGGAGTAAGCTTCAAGAAGTGATCCTTCAAATGAATTCTATAGAATAGAGAGTACCAGCTGTTCCTCTTGAAACCACTTCTCCAGTACCTCATTTTCACTCTTGTCTTGTTCATTCTGAGCTTCCCATTCCAATGAAATTTGAGATCCCTTACTTTGACTCTATGGCATGAGACCAAAGACCCTTGATGCATAGAGTGATTTTCATAGTTCTTGACCATAGGAGATAGTTTACTTATTTTAAGATCACTGGTGCCTGAATATTTTTAGCAAACTCCATACAATCCCACTTAAAAAACAATAGCACAAACGGTTAATGCTAAAGAAGTGGCTACCCGAACTATAACTATCCGGACACAATCAACAAACTTCCTAACAACCGCCAATTAATAGCCTGTGAAACTAACTCAGTTGTGCTAACTAATCTTGTGGTCAACAATCAATAACTTCCTAACAACTAACCTCCCTGCCTCTAACCGAAGGCTGTTGACCAAATAAGCAACTAACACCTAACCGCCAACAACCTTTGTTATCCTTCCTGTAACAAACTAACAACTAACCTCCTTGCCTAATTATTATTACAGTTTTAACTGTCTACCAAATTTGTTCTAACAATTCCACCCTTATTTAAATCCTAAAACAAGGATCTATTCGTAAGTTTTATATTTGATGTATTCTTGTTCAAGAAAAAGAGAATTTGCATTCCACAAGGATCTATTCACGAGCTGTTGTTACGAGAAGCACATGGATGTGGTTTAATGGGACACTTTGGTGTTGATAAAACGCTTGGGATGTTAAAGGGGCACTTCTATTGGCCACATCAGCGCAGCGACGTCGAGACATATTGTGCCAAATATTAAGTTTGTAAAAAGGCAAAGTCAAACCGAAATATATTGTACATGCCCCTGCCAATTCCGACTACACCGTGGATGGACATCTCCATGGATTTCGTGTTTGGTTTACCTAAGATAAACCACAAGGACTCTATCTTCGTAGTGGTAGACCGATTTTCGAAGATGGCTCACTTCATCCTGTGCAACAAGACCAATGATGTGTCTCAGCCAGCCGATTTGTTCTTCATAAACATAGCCCGACTTCATGGTATTCCGCAGATAATTTTTTCTGATCAAGACGCTAAGTTCCTCAGCCATTTCTGGAGATCATTATGGCGTAAATTGGGGACCAACCTTCTCCTTTTGACGACATGCCACCCACAGACTGATGGACAGCAGAGGTGGTCAACCACACACTTTCTACCTTACTCTGAGCCACCATTGGCCATAATTTGAAAAACTGGTCGGAGTGCATTCCTTACGTGGAGTTCGCCTACAACAGAGCCATCCACTCTGCCACAAAGCTTTCACCCTACGAGATCGTGCACGGTTTTAACCCCGATACACCTATGGACTTCACGTCGCTGCCACCAGGAGATGCTGTCAGCTTAGAAGGAGAAGCCAAAGCCGAAGTCATCAAACGTCTTCATAAAAAAGTCAAGGCGAACCTGGAGAAGAAGACATAGCAGTATGCTAAGCACGCAAACAAGGGCAGAAAATATGTGGTTTTCAAGGAAGGATATTGGGTTTGGCTGCACCTGCGTTTTGAAGGATTTTCACAAAGGCGGAAGAACAAGCTAGCCCCAAGAGGAGATGGACATTTCCAAATTCTGAAGAAAGTCAACGACAACACCTACCAGCTAGAGCTTCCAGGTGAGTTTAATGTATCTACTACTTTTAATGTCGCTCACTTGGATTTGTTTAATGTAGGTAATGATGACGCTTTGGAGACAAAAGGTTTTTCAAAAGGGAGGGAATGATGAGGACATCGACCCACCAGACTAACCGGAGCAAGGACAAAACCATTGGTATCAAGTTTGTCCAATACGTGGAGCACACACAACAAATGATTCCTCAGCTTCAACCCAAAGGCCCACCAGACAAGCCCCAAGGCCCATTCCATCCCGATAAAAAGCCATGGAGAATCTTATCTGATGACACTTCCTCCTCCGGTGTATTTACAGCTCATCTTATTTTGACCATGTGACACATCTTGAGACAGTAAATGAACACTTCAAAATGAGAAATTGTATGATAATCTCAAGAAGTACACATTCTGCACTGATAAAGTTATATTTTTAGGTTTTGTTGTAAGTTTGCAGGGGTTACAGGTTGATGAGGACAAGATCAAAGCCATTAAGAAGTGGGCCACGCCAACCATTGTCAGTCTAGTGCAAAGTTTTCATGTCCTAGCTAGCTTCTACAGGCGTTTTGTTAGAGATTTTATCACCATTGCAGCTCCTCTGACTTCTGTGATCAAAAAGAACCAAGAGTTTAAGTAGGCATAATAACAAGAACGAGCTTTCCAACTCCTCAATGAGAGGCTGACGCACGCACCCGTTCTAGCACTTCCAGACTTCAACAAAACATTTGAGGTGAAGTGTGATGCATCCGACATTGGAATAGGAGCAATGCTGACACAAGGAGGATTACCGGTAGCATACTTTAGTGAGAAGCTCAGTGGCGCCTCATTGAATTATCCTTCTTATAATAAGGAACTTTATGCATTAGTAAGAGCAATGGAAGCTTGGCAACATTACTTGCTTGCCAAGGAGTGTGTTATTCACACAGACCATCAGACTCTACAACATCTCAAATGCCAAACTAAGCTGAAAAGAAGGCATGCAAGATGGCTGAAATTAATTGAAATGTTTTCTTACGTCATTAAATACAAGAGGGGAAAGGAGAACATTATAGCTGATGCGTTATCAAGGAAAT
Source organism: Streptanthus diversifolius (assembly GCA_039880935.1). Classification (NCBI taxonomy): domain Eukaryota; kingdom Viridiplantae; phylum Streptophyta; class Magnoliopsida; order Brassicales; family Brassicaceae; genus Streptanthus; species Streptanthus diversifolius. The sequence continues at coordinate 12,651,092 of JAXGFM010000012.1, read as the reverse complement.
ACAGCCTTATTTCAATCATGGAATCTAAAGTGCTTGGATTTGAATTGATAAAGGATCGGTATGCTGAAGATGATGATTTTAAGGACAGCTATAATGAGCATGGAAAAGGCGCCTACAGAAACTTCTATTTGTTTGATGGGTTCTTGTTCAAAGGGAAGAAACTTTGCATTCAAATAAAATCCATCCGAGACTTCTTGCTAAGAGAGGCGCATGGAGGGGTATTAATGGGTCATTTTGGCATGGACAAGACATTGAACATACTGAAGGAATACTTCTTCTGGTCACATCAGAGGCGAGATGTGGAAGCTCATTGTGCTCGGTGCTTGGTTTGCAAAAGAGCCAAGTAAAAGTCTCATCCACACAGTTTGTATATGCCTCTTTCTATTCCTACTATTCCTTTGACTGACATATCTATGTGGTTCTTAGTTCCAGAAACTGATGGGCAAACTGAGGTGGTTAATAGGACATTGTCAACGTTCTTTAGGGCAATCATTGGACAAAATTTGAAGACCTGGCTTGAATGCATACCTTTTTGTGGAATTTGCTTAGAACCGAGCTTCTCATTCAGCCACGAGGATGTCACCATTCAAAATTTTTTATGGCTTCAACCCACAGTCGCCAATAGACCTTACTCCACTGCCTCCAGCCGAAATTTTCAGCCTAAAAGGGGATACAAAAGCAGAGTTCATCAAAAGGCTACACAAGAAAGCTAAGGACAACATAGAAAAGAGAACAAAAGCATATGCAAGACAAGCCAACAAAGGGAGGAAACAAGTAGCTTTCAAAGAAGGAGATTGGGTTTGGTTTCATATGAGAACATAAAGGTTTCCCCGAAAAAGGAAAGACAAGCTTGCACCAAGAGGAGATAGTCCATTTAGAATTCTGAAGAAGATCAACGACAATGCATACCATTTGGAGCTTCCAGGTAAGTTTAATGTATCTTTTACTTTTAATGTTTCTGATTTAGAAATTTTTGATGCAGGAGATGATCCAGTTTTAAGGACAAACCTTCTGAAAAGGGAGTGAATGACGAGGACATTGGCTATTCAAAAACGCCAGCTGAACCAGAAGGAGTGGAGATCATTCTTTAAATACCAAGTGGACCTATAACTCGCCAGAGAGCTAGAGCAATTAGACACAAGTTCAATCACCTAGTAGAGTTTGTGCTCGAGCAAGGATTAGCCGACCCTTGTCCATCTTCCTCAGCCGGCCACAAGAGCAAGGGAGGGGATCCATTTTCATGCATCTCATGTGAGGTTCTCCACTGTAAGATATCATCTTCTGGTGTCTTTACTATCACCATAGAGTAAACACACACAAAATCGTGCTAGGAAATTGTTCTTTTTTTCCTACCTTCGATTTTGTTCCAATAGGTTATCCGAAGGGGGTTTTAACGACACAACATCTCTAGTGTGCGAATCAGGGCATGTTCTACGATAATCATCCTTCACAATCCAATGGAACAATCTGAAGATAAGAACTCTCCAATGAAGACAAGCTCCAACAGTTTTCTATACTTTGAATAATTATGTGTTTTTAAGTTTTAAACTGCTTGTTGTTTTTGTGTAAGTTCTATACTTCCTGTTTTTTTAGAACTACTTTTTGTTTATTTTTAAGGATAGAGTAATTAAAACTTCAACCTCCCCCTGGAATCACACACAATTTTTACAGCAAAAAAATATAGAACCCTAGTCGATTTATCTATAGTTTTAGCACACAAATTCTTCTTCTTGGTTTGATCCTTCTTCGAACCTTGAAGAATTCTGGTGTATCACGAATCCATTCATCTGATGAGTATATCGTACCAGCTACTGCACCACGAGTACCACCAGGGCCTCTGACGCGTTCCAAGGCCCGAGCATTGGGAGACAAGTTCAACCAGCTAATGGAGAGAGCAGACGTCCAGGAGATCAAGGAGGACGGCCAATCCGGCCCACCAGTTGGTCCAGAAGCCCATCAAGATCTGTTCGTGTCAGATAAGGAACATTGGAGGTTCCAACTCGAAGATTCTTTTACCTCTGGTGTCTTTACCATCACCAATCGGTAAAGACACCAAAAGACGTGCTAAGAAATTGTACTTTTTTTCCCATCTTCGGTTTCGTCCCACTGGGTTTTCCGAAGAGGGTTTTAATGAGGCAACACTCTTAGTGCGCAAGAAGACGAAGACTTATTCACAAGTCTTAGTCAATTCGGCTTGCCTTTCCTCATTAAGGCTTATCTATCTCATTAAGGCCTTAAGCCCAATTTAATATGTCTAAGTTATTTGGTCTTAAGCCCACTTCTATTTTTTAGGAAAGAGAACTACATGTTGTTTTTATTTACACTACTTGTTGTTTGGGTTCAACATCATGTTGTTTATCCTAAGTTGTAACTAAAAGACCTATATAAGCCTCATCACTTGCAAGTAATACAACAACACAATTTTTAGCAAAATAAACCATAGACTACTTTGTCCTTGACGGTTGCCTACTTCTCCTTGGAGATCTTGTCTCATTCTTCTTGTGCCAAGAAGAACAACTTGGTCTATCACAATTCTTCCGCAGCTTGTGTGGTGCTTTCAATCCATTCCATTCATCTAAACTCGATTCTGGAGGTCTCGAGCTTCTCGACAAATAGTTGCACCACCACTACTCTTGCATCATCATCCCTCGTGTGGTCCAATTCACTCCATCCCATCCATTTTCCTGCTTGAAGAGATTCACTCTTGCTGTGCACAACACCCTTCTGTGATCCAGATCTTTCTTAGCTACCAGAGCTTGTATCATTTATCATTTAAACTCTGGCCGTAACCACGAGCCGACAAACATCTCAAGACATGAAGTAATCATTGGATAAAAAAATTTAAACAATCATTGTTTTTTTCCCTTTAAACATCCTCCCTACCCACCCCAAAGGATTGAGGGAGTCTGCTTGCTAATCATTACAAACAACATAATCATATGGGTTGATGATTTCTTGAACAAAAGCGTGAAGTAAAACTAAAATGCAGGTAAATAAAACTACAAATAAATTAAAATGAAAATAAAGTAAAATGCAAGTAAATTAAAAGACGAAAAGTAAAGAAGTGTAAGTACTAAACTAAACAAAAAGAGTAAAAACTACTAAAAAACTAAAAACTGAAATCTAATCTTAGTGGAGTTTTGAATCAGAGTCTTCTCTCTCGAGATCTCTCCTCTCTTGAGATCTCTCTCTCTTCTCCTCTCTTCCTTCTCCTAAGGTATAACGGTAATTTTTATACAGATATGCAAGGTAAAAAAGGATTAGCACTAGATTGGAGCCACTTCATTGATTACGGTAAGTCGTTGTCATTCCGCAACGGGTTGATAAACCGTTGCGCCGAATTTCTTTCCTTCTTCTTTTTTGCTCTCCTGATTTCCTTTTTCCTTTCTTCGGATCCTTCCTTTTCTCTGAAGATTCCCTCCTTGATGTGCAAATCTCCTCCAGTTTATGATTTCGTACACAACTTTTCCTTTTTGCTCTGATTTAGCTTTATTTCCGGTTCTCGACATGAACACCTGGTGTTCAGTCCTAAACACCCTAAAATTTAGTGTAATATGTACACAAAATTCAGTCCTAAACACCCTAAAATTCATCCTAAACAGACTAAATCATATCCTAAAACTAGTAAAATTCTGAGATTTTAATTCCCATATACTTGCCTTTTGATTGTCCTCAAGCAAACCTAGAATCTCAAGCAAACCTAGAATAGAAAGAAATTGACTCTTTAAAAACGTTAAGACATTAAGATACTAGGACACTAAGAAAAAACAAAATTAAAACACTTATACACTATTGCTCATAAACGGCTGTCATTCATTAGATACAGCGAATACTCTTTGGTACTTTACTATGGTCATCACGTTCTCAGCTATCTATGGAGCTAACAAAATAAAGTCAAGGACAATCCCTTACTTTTATTAGCATGTATTTAGAGTGCACTCTCGTTTAAAGAAGAATAATCCATTCTCGATCGATTCAGGGTGAAAAAGAAAAGGGATATTGAATGGTGTACCTTTCTAGGGTTAGTTTTTTTGCGGTGGTTATCTCTAAAAATTAGTATGCTTGACATTATGAAAAATATCCTAAGAAAAGAACAATTGATGCATAGAGGAGATTCATCTTCATTTTTATCTTATTGAGTCTTGAATCCTAGCCCTACTCATTTCCTCATAGTTTTCTAATCCCAAAGGTCTTTTTAAAATTTGGTATTTAGATCCTATAAGACTTATTTTATTTTGTTTTGCTCCCTTCCTTTTATATATATATAATTTTTTATTAGGAGATTCTTTTTCCTAAAGCCTTCTAAAACTATGATCTTTCATTTTCCTTACTCGTAGGTTCAGTTTCCCTTTTATTTTACCACGGGTGACTAACTCGTTCCCAAACTTCATTTTCCTCACTTCTCTCCTTCTCTTCCCCTTTTTCTTTTTTTTTTCTTTTTACTTCGGGTTACCATATTTCATAAATCAGCCTCACTCAAAAAAGCGTTTTGGTTTAAAAGAATGGTTGGGGTTTAGGGTGGGATAATTATTAGGTTTCAAGAGAATGGTAAAAAAGGTGGAAAAAACCAAATTGAAAAAATTAAAACTACGAGAAAAACATATTAAACCCCTAGGTAAGAAAAATAATGATTCAATTAGGTTCAAGTACATGGGATTATTCATAAAATGACTAAGTGAGCTCCAAAGCTAATGGCTTTTTCAAAAGTGAGAATTTTCAAACATGGTGTTTTTGTTATTTCAATGTTTTCAAAGTGTTATCATATTTTAAACTTAATGCGTAAAATTGTAATAATGTAATTCTTTTTTATTAATCTATTCTAAAACTTAATAAAATTCAAACATGACTCAAAAAAAAAACGAGGTTTGGAACATGATCTATCTCCCAGACTAACTTTACACTGTTCCAGTGTGAATGAGAAAGTGGTAAGGATCAAAAATGATATAAAATAGAAAATATATGCAATAAAATATGTATAGAGATTTGTGTTTCATTACCTTAAAAGAGGTGTCGTCTGGAGACTCATCGTCTGACAGCGGTGCACGGTGTTTGCGCGTGTTGGAGGCAGTGCTGTTATGGCGGTTGATATTCCGGTGTCGGTCAGGTCCTAGTGGCTCTTGCCTTTTGTACGCTGCTGCTGCATATCTGTTATGAGAAGGATATGTTGGTGGTGAGGCTTCTCTGTGGCATGATGATCGAGGAGGGAACATAGGATGTTATCTCTTTGTGATGTCTGTGAGATGTTGTTGTGGGAGTATCTATTTCCTGATCCCTTCGACGCAGAAGCAGTAGACAAGATTATTCCTAACTCTTTGACCCAAAAACCATGATTTATGTAATGCCACTTCGTCCAATAGTTGGTGGAAGGTAGGTGCTCAGCAATCGGGATGCATGTTTGCAGAAGTATGGAAGTGATGATTCCTCATATGCTTTGTTTTTTTGGTGTGTTATGGTGCTGTAGTAGCAGTTTTTCTCGCATATTCATAAATCTGCGTATAACACTACTGCCATACACATTGTTGTCGCGTCCTTCCACTGCCGAGTAGTTTGAGCAGACCCTAAGTTAGGACTGAATGTCTTTTGCTAGCCACAACATTTTGTCTCCCGTGACCCCCTCATCGCCTAACCGTGAAAAGACTGTTGCCATGAAAATGTTATGGACATATCATATGCTAGGGTGTCTGATGCGTGATGATCGGTATACTCATACATTGTAGCCTTCGTTAGAAATGTTATACCATACATCACCTAGGTTGCTGAAATCGAGACATTCAAATGTTATGTCTCTTCCTTTATTGAAGCATGAATGTGTTGCAGATTTCGCTTATTGACAGCCGATAAATCCTTCCTCTTGCTAGGAATTCGATGTAGTGGACAACAATTCGTTCTGGTACCGCTGGTTGGTGGGGGTGCAACTGTACAGAGGCAAGTAACTCACAATTTAGTTCTAAAAAACCTGGCTGTGCCTGGAATGGCAGGTTCTCGAGTCCCATGCTAGAGAATATGGAATGCATATCGTCGTGGATTTCCATCTTTCGCAGCACCTGCAGATCAGCGAATATCTTTGGGGAGAACTGAAGGTACATCAGGGCGTCATAGTAATCCTCGTATTTGGCGTGATGCTTGCGCGCTGTGTTGCCTCTGTTTTATTCATCAAAGCTCTCTTCTCCACCTTCTCCTGAGCTTTCTGCTTCTACTGAGTTCTCTTCACTAGTATCCATGTAATAATACCCAGACTGCGATGCTGGAGAATCTTCCTCCTCTTTGCGCCCTTCTTGTGCCTATGTCATTGGGTTTCCTGCTCCGTTTTGCGAACTAGTTGTGCGGCTTGGTTTCATCCTATCTTAACTTGGAATTACAACCACTTAAATTTACGTTAGTCTCTGGGTTATGAGTAAGAGGTTTTCCTCTTCTATCTGAGATAAGAGAAAAAGAATTCAACATGAAAGTATGATAGAAGTTTATTATGCCTTAATCAAGCGATTTTCTGCTCTATGCACAACCTACTACAGATTACCAATTTTCAAAAGAAAAAAGCAGCGCCAAAGTTTCTAAATTTAGAACAGTCTAACAACACATGAAGTTGCACCTGGTTAACTTACTCGGACTTGGGACAGTTACGCTACGGTTGGTAATCCGTTGTCCCAAGCGTTTAATTATTCTCCTCTTTCTTTTATCCTTTTTTATTTGGCCATGGATATTCTTGTTTTTTCTTTGTCAATCTACATATCTACCTGTTGTGAAGTACAAATATATATATATATCAAAGCATAAATAAATTTTAAACAAAATAAATAAGGAAAACGAATAGTCATGGAAATGCTTTCCAAGAGCGGTTTTTTAATGTCTCGAACCCGACATTTTCGTATCATTTCTTGAAGGTAGACTTTTTCTTGTCGGGTAAAGTTTCTGTGCTTTTATTTGAAAGTATTTGTCCTCTCCTAGTTCGAGCTTTTCTTTTGGTTTTCACCTTTTGCTTATTCCACTTATCACTCGAATCATCTTATCTTGTATCCATGTCTTTTATTCGTGAGTCTTCGGGTTGCGCGTTAGCGTGAAGCATCTGTCCCGTCTCCAGGAATTTTTTTTCCAATGTGGCTTGTACACACATTTTCCAACTCCATATAAGATTCATCATTGTTCTCTGTGGGTCCATGCTTCTCCTTCTTAATGGTCAAGGCGCTAGGTTGAGAGTCTCCAGTGGTTGTTTCTTCAACTGGATCGTCTGCACGCTTATTTGTAATTGGCGATAAAGCTTTAACCGTTGATTATTGGCTTTCTGAAAAACTTATTGATGTTTAATGTGAGGGTCTTACGGCCGAGTCTTAAGTCTATCTTTCCGTTTTAACGTCGTTGAGGGCTCCCATGGTGACTTATAATGGGCGACCCAAGATGAGGGGATCGTCATGTTCTTTGTCTATCTCTAGTACTATGAAATCAGTGGCAATTTTTGAGATTTTCTACCATAATGAGTAGGTCTTCTATCATACCAACATGCTGCCTCACCGAGTGGCTCTCTCTGAAGTTTTGGAACACAAAATTCTTGGCGGTGGATAACGACATCAAGTTGTCACTTGCTCAAAGAACACATAGACATTTGGAAAAGGTTAACGTCCTTATAGTGCATGGTAGCGTGAAGCTTCCCGGATCGTCTGCCTTGTCTTTGATGATCTCTATCTTGGTAATTGCACTACATTATTTGGTTGTTTCCTTGCTTCTTAGTTCCTTTTTTTTATAACATCCTTCCAATACTTGCACCATGTGGGTTCCATCCAAAATGCGTCAATCAAGGGTAAGGTGATCTTGGCTTCAGAAAATTTGGCCCGTAAGGTGATGGAGTGAGTGGTGATTGGGTTGCATTCATGGTTGGTGATCTTAGGTTGATTTCACTGTATCTACTTCTAAACGTTTTTCCTCCATCTTATTGTCTTTTTGAGATTTATTACCACTCCCTAACCTGTTCCTGAGTTGGCAATTCTTTTCCACTTTGTTAAGAGATATCATGCGTGTACTCCTAAGGGTTGGTTTCTAGTTTTCCCAGAAGTGTGCCCATTGGCCTGATAGATGTAGATGCTTTTAAAGATCAAATTTGAGAAGTAAGGTGGTTAATCTTTGAGTTAAAATCCCCATACATGTTTTTGAATTTTGTGTGGATCTCTTTTATCTTGATGTTGATGTCGATGACACATTTGGTTTGTCCATATATCATTTCTTTTATCATCTTTGTGATTTCGTCTTCATGGGTAGTGTTGAGAGGTTGTTGGTGTAGACTGGTTAGATAAGACAATGACTTGTTGCTTGGATAGTATGATTAGGTGTAATAGTTGTCGGGTGATTGGTATCTGGGTGGAAAAGTGTTTTGGGTTGGTGCACCAGGTTGGTAATCCATTGTGTTTGGATTTTTAGAATTCAAGGAGTTGGTGTTGGATTGTTTGGTGGGTTATTTTGTGGTGGGTAGTATTTTTTCCTTACGATGCTCGATGTTGGTTCTCCGGTTAGAGAGGTTGTTGTTTCTGTAGTTTTTGTTGTAGCCGGAAGTGTAGTCTTTGTTGAATCCTTGTCCACCGATATAGTTGAGCTCTGCTGTCTTGTTAGATTGGAAGTCAGTGTTGTCATCAGGGATGTAATCTGATTTACTGACAAAGCTAACATAACGTCTTGTGGCCTGGAAGACTCTATTCAGTTTCTCATTGAACACTTTGATTTCATTTTTCACTGTTGAGTCCCATTCAAAGTTGTTGCGTGGAGTGTGATTATATAGTTCTTCATAGTTCTCATCGCTTGTAGCTAGGTTTTCAACCAGTTGCAGTCTTATGTCTGCGTCTTGGCCTAAGTAGTTTTCGTTTAAACAGTATTGAGGAGCATTTTGAATTTGGGTAGTACTCCTCTGTAGAGTGTGCTGAGTAGTGATTCACGCGAGAAACCATGATGCATACATTGAGCTTTGTCCTTTAAAGCGTTCTCATGCTTCCCTGAAAGTTTCAGTTGAGTGTTGGGTAAATCTGGAGATTTTATTGGACAGGCTTACATTGCGTGTTGCTGAGAAGAACTTGATTAAGAACATCTTTTTTCAGTCGCTCTATGTTGTAATGGTGTTCAGAGGAAGGTTCTTCTGCCAGATATGTCCCTTGTTCCCTAAGGAAAGAGGAAAATGTGCAATTTGAATGTGTCTTCTGAAATTATGTTGATATACACGGTGGACCATAACTTGTCGAACTGGTACAGATGGTCAAGAAGATCTTCCACAGATAAACCGTGAAACTTGTTTCTATGGACCATGGTGATGAGACTCGCTTTGATTTCAAAGTTGTTGTCGATCAGCAGTGGTCTTATTCCAGTTCTGCTTCCATGAGTGATTGGTTCATCGTAGGCTCCGATCACATGTGCAGGTCGAGAGTCTTGAGTTTGTTGTGCATGAGGGTTTCCGTTGTTGATTGGGTGATCAACGTTCATCGTAGCAGTTGGATGGTCGGTGTCAAATATTTGGCGTACTCTTGTGGTTGATCTTCTCAGTCGGTGAGGATTGTAACCTTGTGGATGAAGTTTTGTGAAACCTCTGTTTTGTGTTTGCATAACCTGAAAACATGACATAATCTTAAACAAAAACTAAAACTAAATGTTGAAAGAAGATCACAGACTTGGCAACAACGCCAATTTGGTAAGGGGTTTTCTCGACCGCGACATACCAAATCCCCTTATTGTTGTAGTACTTGGGGTGTCAATTCAAACTTGGTGTCATTCAAGCACCTATAATGCAAGTTTCGTCAAATTTAGGCTAATGAGTGATTTTGGGTTGGTAAGTTGGTGTTAATAAACTAAAAGATGGTAAAGGAAAATAAATAAATCTAACTAAAGTAAAAGGAAATAAAAATGTTTGGGTTTGTTTGTTTTCGAGTTTAAAAACACTATCCAGAATTGGATAATTGGTCTGGTGTTTCTAGAGAAGATATGTTGAACTCATGTTTACAAGCTTATTTTTTTCAACCATGGTAGAAGAATCGCTCCTGTACAGGCTAATCCAGTTTCATAACAGAAACTCCTTCAGTAACTACCTAGTATCTACTAATGTCTTTGGGTAATAGGCAGCCAATGAATATTAAGATCGTATTATTACTATATATAGTGCGGTAACCCATCATCAACTATCTTTGAGCCAGATTTTGAACCTCGCCTGTGCTGAGAGTGTTCAAGTACACAATCGTCCAATGAAGGATCGCTCGTGCCTTATTATTTAAATTTGGATGTAACCACAAGCTGATAATAAGCATCTCAAGACAGGATTGAATCACTGGATAAAAGATTTAAACAATCTTTGTTTTTTTCCCTTAAAATATACTCCCTATCTGATGAAGACATCCAGACAGCCATTGCACCCGTCATTCCACCTGGACCTCTTACGCGGTCCAAGAGGAAAGCCTTCGAAGACAAGCTCAACATGCTCCTTGAGAGTGGAACCGGAGAGGACCCTGAGCTGACCCAGACGACAAGCCTACGCCCAGCCGTCCAGCTGACCAGTGCCCACGCACCCGACCAGACCAGTCTGTTCCATGCACCAACGACCGGTCCACGCCTTGACCCGTTCCAGCTAGAAAAGGAACCATGGAGGTTCCTTCTAGAAGACTCTTCCTCCTCCGGTGTCTTTACCATTACCATTCGGTACAGACGCCAAAAGTCGTTCTTGGAAATTGTACTCTTTTTCTTATCTTCGGTTTTATCCCACTGGGTTTTCCAAAGAAGGTTTTAATGAGGCAATACTCTTAGTGCGCAACGCGGTGAAGACTTGTTCACAATTCCACTCCATTCACAAGTCTTCATTCAAATTCTATGCCTAAATGTTATTGGGCTTTCTATCTTATTTCTATTCTTTTAGACTAAGTGTTTATTTGGGTTTAAGTCCAATAACATTTAGGCATAGAAATAAGATAGAAAGCCCAATAATGCTCGCTATTGGTATACACCTTAATGCTCGCTACTTACTCGGATACCCAAAACAATTTATAGAGATCCAGAAATTCTTCAAGTTGTTTTTATCACGAGAGTGGACTAAACGACATTTGTGTTTCTTAACGATCCGAACGAGTAAGTGAACTTAGCATCAATCTTTTTTCTTAAGCTTCCGCCTTATAACCTAACCCGAAAATTCATTTTAAAAACTCCTAAAAAACCGATTTCATACCCTTAATTTATTTTTTACTCGTCTTGTTCATTTAATTATGTTTATATTGTTTATTTATTTCTTCATCTTATATTTAGTTAATTTCTGTAACTTATTTCAAAAATAGATTAACTTCATCTCGCCTAAATCAAGTTAAAACTTGCATTACTAGTAATCGATGACCTCATGATTTGGATTGACACCCTAAATACTACAACTAGGGGTTGAAACCCCATGCTAAAGAAATATTTATCAGTGTTCACGTGATCAGCATGCCTTTGTGTTTTCTTTTTCAATGCGGCAGAGTTATGCAACTTGCGGATGAAATTTTGTTGAGTCTCAACTGCGAATGTGCATACACCTAAAATCAAATACAAGCTGAGTAAAGATATGAGAACTACAATATTATTGAACAGTGTGTTATCTCAAATAAAAACTAAATCTTAATGTTGAAAGATAATCTCAAAGCGGTAACGACGCCAGTTGATAAATGAGATTTTCAACACCTAAGTGACATTATAGTACTTAAGATATCAATTCACTCTGAAGGTTTATTCAGACATTAGTAATACAAGTTTTCACTTAAATTAGGTGAAATCAGATTGATAATGGGTTTGTAACCGGTTGTCGAGTTTGTCCCAAAAGCTAACTAAATATGAATTAAGCAAAAAATAGATTATGAATATCATAATTTACTAGAATAAAATGAGCAGGAAGTAAACTAAAAGGAAAAAAAAACGGTTTTATGATTTTTTATAAATAAATAAACATTTGGGCATATGTAAATGGTTTAATGTATTAGGGGATTACAATAACTCATGTTTATAAGCTCATTAAGTTCAGTATATTAGTGAAAGAACCTTAATTTATGGCTAGTCCACTTCCATGGTAAAATCATTTCATTAACTACCCAATTAAACACCAAACTTCTGTTTTGAAATTAATGGGTAATGAGCATTAAGTCTGTGTTCTTTCTAAATAGCTAAGCAACTTGGTATCAACTTTCGTTGAGCAGGTTTAGCAAAACATGTGCAAAGAGTATCCAAGTGTAACAAACATCCAGTCAGGGATTTTTTGGCTTATGACTCAGCTTAAGTGACCAAAATGAACCTGTCATTAAATGCCTCTAAGAACGATGTGAACAAAAAAAAATATTGATTTTCTTAAAACATCCTACCTACCAAACCCAAAAGCTATGGGGAACTAATTACTAATCTCCATGCATAAAAAATTATATTTGTTGATGATTTATCCAGTTTTCATTGCTCAGCAACACCAAATTTTCATACAACTTATTTCTTCATTATATGATTCTTAGTCAAGTTCTAATTCTATTTTAGCTTTTTCTCCAAAAACAAAACCATGTTGAGCATTCTATCTTCATTTCTCTCCTCGTCAAAATCTGCATCACTGAAACTGAACATTGATTTGTCACTCCTTTTCTAAAGATTTGGACATTCACCCTTGGTGTGTCCATATCCTTTGCACTCTCCACATGTAAAATCTTTCCTTTTTGTGAGTGAGCAATCCAATTTATAATGGCAAAAACCTCATATTCATGGTATTGAAAAATTTAGGCATTATTGTTGTTCTCACCATAATCATTTTTAGTGTTTGTGAAACCACTTTGTTCCCTATCTAATCTACATTCCTGCCCAGTGTCAATGTTCTATTGAAAGTTTGAATTTCTTCCTTGGACTTTTTCAATTTACAGCAAGGCCTTCTTGAACTTGCGAGCTAGTAAACTTACACATTCATCTTCTTTTCGATTCAATGTCAAATAGTGACTGAATTCTGTCATTTTCCATTTCAGCAGCAAAACTTATACTCTTTTCCTATTTTGACTTGAGTAATTGATGTCTCCATCTCCTCTGCCTTACGAATTCCTACCAATTGGGAGAACTTCATTTTATATGTGTTAATGCCATCCTTGAACAGAGCTGTGTAGGATGAAAACTTTTCGAGAAGACATCGAATGAGTTGTTGACAAGTTTATTTTTCTTGTAAATTTTTTCCACAACAGATGTGTCATTTGCAATAGAACTCAGCTTGGACTTGAAGCTGGTGACTAACTCTTCTCATTCATCCTTAGGTTTTCAAATTGGGATGCCAGGAAATCTAACCTCGTTCTCTTGACTGTGGTTGTTCCTTCGTAGTATTCAACTAGAGTATGCCATGCATCCTTAGCCAAAGTACATCCTTGTACTATTTTAAATTGTTCGGGATCAATCGCATTAAAAATATCAGAACTTTGAATCCAACTTATCAGCCTCTTTCCATAGATCTTTGGGCTTAGGTACCAGATCACCTTCTTCTTTTTTTGACAATTAGTTTGGTCCAACCAATTTCTACCGCGGTCCAAACATCTTCTTCGAAACCTTTGAGCCGTTGCTTCATCCGCACTTTCCACTGACCAAAGTGATTCTAATTTGGCATAAGACTTTGTTGAATTTCTTAAAGCTCCTTTGGTGTATACATGTTCTCCCCATGACCTCAACCTGAATATAGATCACAAGATCTAGATAGGTGGTCTACTCTGATACCAAGTGAAAAACCTAGAACACTGATATGTTAAAGAACACAACTAAATTCCTCATATATGGATGTCTTTATTAGAAATCTCTTAAAAACACTTTGCTTAATCAGAATGACTCGACTTCACACACACGTGAATTGACACTGACCAATGCCTAATCTAACAACAGTTGCGCACACCTGTTTGTTCACTCCCCAAGAACCCTCTGTTCACTTTCGCAAAACTCTCAAAACAGCTAACCCTAATTGATTGTGAGCTTCCTCTTAAATACTCTCCTCTTTCAGATTTTCTATCTCTTCAAAATCTTTAATATGCTCAAATCTTGATTCCTTGCATAGAAGATATTCTCATAAATTTCTTGTTTTCACTCTGTCCAATGAGGTCGTGCCATATTATCCTAAAAAATAATTTCTCCATATCGTCATTTGACCTTGTTTTACACATCTTTTCATGTCCAAATGCAAAGTCCCAACCTTAACTGTTAACATAAGCTCAAACAAGACTAACCAAAAACAGAGTACCAAAACCGAGACCAATCGAATAAGGAAACCAAGCTCCGGAGAATCGGTTTAGAGAGGATTCGAAGACTCAGCAATTACGGTTTGATCATGGTTTTTGGAAGCTTCTAAAGAGAGTTTAGAAGATAATTTTATTTGAGTTTATCCTTATCTATCTTGTTGAGAAAGTAGTTGAGATATCTGTTTATCTCCTCCTAGATTTAAAGAACTGAACCATGTATAAAAGCCTCCTTTGAGAAGGCATAAAATTGTGATTGTGAGTGAGAGAGAAATAGTGATCGAGAGCAAGAGAGATTAATTTGTGATTGTATTAGTTTTTTTTAAGAAGTTTCTAATATAAAGTCGAGTTTGTGTTTTTTTTACAAATTGTTCTGATCTTGAATTGGTATCAGAGCTTGTAAACTACGAGTATGGGAGATATAATTGCAGCGAAAACTGCAGTAAGCAACTCGTTGTCAATCCAATGTCCATTGCTGAACAACACAAACTTCACTGTGTGGGAGATAAGAATGACGGTTGCATTAAAGGTGCATAAGGTATGGGACATCATCGAAACCGGAGAAGAAGATGCAGAGAAAAACAACTTGGCAATCGCACTTCTTTTCCAATCCATACCTGAAACACTTACAATGCAAATTGGAGTTCTCCATTCGGCGAAAGAAGTATGGGAAGCAATACGAAGAAGATACGTTGGAGCTGATAGAGTTCGCGAGGCTCGACTTCAAACACTAGCTGCAGAACTTGAGAGACTGAGAATGAAAGAGACTTAGTCAATCGATGAATTCTCAGGAAGTGGTGCGGCCCTGGTTATGTTTAAACCTCTGGATCGACTTGAAGGGGGATGAGGTTTAATGGTTTAAGGAGGCTACTAGCTCTCCTTAGGCAGCGGATTGATGATTTGAATGGAAGGGAGCTACTAGCTTCCCTTGTAAGTAAGTGATTGATGGCGGTGATTAGTGGTTTAATTGGAGGTTACTAACTCTCCAATTGATGTGAAAGATGAAGGGGTTTGATTCCACTAGCACAGGATCACCCTGCAAAGAGCTATGGAATTTCACAGTAGATTCCTCTACCCTTAAGTGAATGAAAACAATGTTCTTAGGCTGAACAGAGAAAGCAAGAAGTAAAAGTGCTTTGAAATATTTTATAAAATTCGATGTTGATTTACAATGGGAGAGGTGAAGCCTTTTTATAGGCAGATATTCCTACCTAAACGTTATCTACATAATAATATCCTAACTACTTTATTCCTAACTTATAGCTAACAATAATATATTTGACTTATTTAATTCATTTTTAAATGCCAAAGGATATCTTTATTTATCCTAATCCTTTTGGTTTAATTTAAGTGATTAATCATAAACCAATAAATTAAATTAAACCATCCTAATTGGTTTATTCTTTTTAGGCTCCTTCTTAGACAGACCCAAATCACTTGAAAAATGAGTTTTCTTTGGGTTTTTAACTATGGACCTAATTATTAGGTCAAACCACAAATCCATGACTCTTTGGGTTTGGGCCGCTTGGCTTGAGTCTTCTTCTTGGCCGCATTGGTTGGATCTTCTGTTCCTTGGGCCGCTTGATTTGCTCCTCTCTGGGCTTGGTCCAACTCCACATCCATGGGCTGCTTCTCTAGCTCCTTCTCAATTGCCCACCCAGCATTGATGGGTTGTTCCAAGCTTTCCAAGCCTCTAAAGCCCATGTTTTCCTTGTTCTGGTCCAGCTTCATCTGAACAAGATTATCTTCTTATCCAGATCGCTTAACATACTTGTTGGGCCTTTCTAGGATCGCACCAGGAAGAATAACAGATATTGCCTCAAAATCTGCAGCCTTGGGAGAAGCTATCGAAGAAGTCAAACTTGTCAAGAAAATACTAACCTGTGCACCAAGGAAAAAGTATCTGCAACTCGTGGCAACACTGGAGCAGGTACTAGATCTCAAAACCACAAGCTTTGAGAATATTGTTGGACGTTTAAAACCATATGAAGAGAGACTTTGCGATAATGAAGAAGCACAAGAAGACCAAACCAAACTTATGTATACAAATTCACAATCATCGCAAAGTGCTCCAATGTACAACAGAGGGAGAGGACGTAGGGAACGCTTTAATAATCGAGGCAGAGGAAGGTCGAACTACAACCAAAACAGAGACATGAGTAAGATAACCTGCTATCGCTGTGACAAAACTGGACACTATGCTGCAGACTGTCCAGATCGCTTGTTGAAATTGCAAGAAGCACAAGAGAAGCAAGAACACAGTGATGCTGAAACACAAGAAGCAGATGAATTAATGATGCACGATGTTGTGTTTCTCAAAAAAAAACACGTTGATCCAAACAAATACATGACAAATGACAATGATGAGCTATGGTATTTGGACAACGGTGCCAGCCACCATATGACGGGAAATCGTCGTTACTTCACAAGCCTTGATAAAACGATCACTGGAAAGGTTCGTTTCAGTGATGAATCTCGAATAGACATTAAAGGAAAGGGAACAATTGCCCTCATTGATGGAAATGGAGATAAACGTACAATGACCAATGTCTACTTCATTCCAGACCTGCGAAACAATATTATAAGCCTTGGACAAGCCACAGAAATTGGCTGTGACATCAGAATGAAAGACGATTACCTCACGCTACATGATCGGAATGGGAAACTCGTCATAAAAGCAAGAAGGTCTAGAAACAGACTCTATAAAGTACAAATGGGTTTAACCAAAACAATGTGTCTCAAGAGTGAAAAAGTCAACGACCTCAACCTGTGGCATTCACGTCTAGGACACGTGAATCAGGATTATATCAAGTCTATGACTGAGAAAGATTTGGTAATAGGAATACCAAAACTTCAAGGCAATAGAGAAGTATGCAGAGCCTGTCTCTTGGGGAAACAAACAAGAAATCAATTTCCAAATGCCACAACATACCGAGTACAAAATACTCTGGAACTTGTTCATGGAGACCTCTGCGGTCCGATTACTCCATGTACTCCAGCACAGAAAAAATATGTGTTTGTACTCATAGACGACAGATACATGTGGACATTGCTTTTAAAAGATAAGGGAGAGGGGTTCTCAAGATTCAAGCATTTCAAAGCAGTAGTTGAACAAGAGACTGGAAAGAAGATTCAGTCACTTCGTACAGACAGGGGAGGTGAGTTTCTTTCCCATGAATTCAACGAGTATTGTCAAAATGCCGGAATCAAAAGGCAACTTACAGCTCCGTATTCACCGCAACAAAATGGAGTGGTAGAGCGAAGAAACAGAACTCTCATGGGAATGACACGAAGCATGCTTAAAGACCAGAAGATACCTGATTATATGTGGGGAGAAGCTCTTAGACATGCCACATATATCATCAATAGAATAGCAACAAGGTCATTGAAGGATCGTACTCCTTATGAAGCCTACAAAAGCAGGAAACCAAACTTAGGACACTTGCGCATATTCGGCTGTATAGCCTATGCAAAAACAGATAATCCTCATCAGAAAAAATTGGAAGACAGGTCAAGAATGCTCATACACCTCGGTACTGAGCCTGGCTCAAAATCTTATCGTCTCTATGATCCAGTTCATCGCAGAATTATAGTTAGTAGAGACGTAAAATTTGACGAAACAAAGGGGTGGAGTCATTTCTCGTCTGAAAAATCGATTGAAAGATCAGGAGAATTCATAATCACTCTTGGTACGTTTGGGAATCATGGAGTTACAAATCTTGAGAACTCTGAGGAAGAAGCTGCAGACGAAAACAACGAACATGAACAGACTTCAGTGGACAAAAGAGATAATACAACGACAGAAAATGAAGCCCCTGCACAAGATAAAACCGTCAGAAGATCCACCAGAGAAAGGACAACACCAAGTTATCTAAAAGAATACATACTGATTGCAGACTCCGTCGAGTTTGAGGAACAAGTTTTGCTTCTTCTCGAAGACGCACCTTGGACTTACGAGGAAGCAAAAGATATAGAAGAATGGCGAGATGCGTGCACAGATGAGATAACATCCATCAACAAAAAACGAAACGTGGTATCTAGTGGAACTTCCTAAAGGAGCTAAAGCGATTGGACTGAAATGGGTGTTTAAACTAAAAAGAAACTCTGATGGCTCTATAAGTCGCTACAAAGCAAGGCTCGTAGCAAAAGGTTATGTTCAGAAATACGGCATAGACTACGATGAAGTATTTGCTCCTGTGGCTCGCTTAGAAACAGTTAGATTCATACTCGCACTTGCAGCCGAAGAAGGTTGGAAAGTTCATCATCTTGATGTAAAAACCGCATTCCTACATGGAGAGCTGCTGGAGACAGTCTACGTAAAACAACCTGAAGGCTTTGAGATTGCGGGACAAGAAAATAAAGTTTACAGACTCAAGAAAGCCCTCTATGGACTTAAACAGGCACCACGAGCCTGGAACACAAAGCTAAGTAAAACACTTAAGGAGCTGAGGTTTGTTAAGTGTTCTAAGGAAGCATCGTTGTACCGCAAGCAAGGAAAAGATTCTACCTTACTTGTGGCAGTATACATAGATGATTTGCTTGTTACAGGGTCCGACTTAACCGAAATCAACAAGTTTAAAGAGGAAATGGCGGGAAAATTCGAGATGAGCGATCTTGGTCTGTTAACATATTATCTTGGCATCAAAGTTCAGCAGGGTGAAGAAGGAATTTTACTTTCACAAGAGAGATATGCGAAAAAGATACTAGAGGAAGCTGGAATGGAAGAATGCAATGCAACTCATACACCAGTGGAGGCAAATTCCAAGCTCACCAAAGCTGCAGAGGAGTCTACAATTGACGCCACTCAATACAGGAAAATCATTGGCTGTCTCCGTTATTTGGTTCATACGCGACCAGACCTATCTTATTCTGTAGGAGTTCTAAGTCGGTACATGCAAGACCCCAAAGAGAGTCATGGAGTTGCCTTAAAAAAACTTCTGCGATATGTGAAAGGAACCACTACATTGGGACTAGTATACAGTCACAAAAGGAACCTGCAACAACAAGAATCGACTGTAAAACAAATAGTTGTAAGACGCTTGAATGGTTTTAGTGACAGCAGACACAATATTGATCCAGACGACGGAAAAAGCACAACAGGACATCTCTTTTATCTTGGAGATAATCTCATAACCTGGTGTTCTCAAAAACAGGAAACAGTCGCTCTATTTTCCTGTGAAGCAGAGTTCATGGCTGCTACAGAAGCAGCAAAACAAGGAATTTGGCTTCAAGACTTGTTAAATGAAGTGACCGGAGCAGAGCACAGCAAAGTAAACATACAAATTGATAACAAATCAGCTTTGGCACTATCAAGAAATCTTGTTTTCCATGGAAGAAGTAAACATATTCACACTCGATATCATTTTATCAGAGAATGTGTTGAAAAAGAACTAGTGGAAGTTTCATTTGTTCCAGGGAGTAATCAACTTGCAGACTTACTAACAAAGCCACTTGGAAGACTCAAGTTCGTTGAGCTACGGAACCGTCTGGGAGTGAAGGACACTGGAAATGACGACAATAGCAGGAGATCGGATGCGTTTGAGCTTAAGGGGGACATTGTTAACATAAGCTCAAAAAAGACTAACCAAAAACAGAGTACCAAAACCGAGACCAATCGAATAAGGAAACCAAGCTCCGGAGGATCGGTTTAGAGAGGATTCGAAGACTCAGCAATTACGGTTTGATCATGGTTTTTGGAAGCTTCTAAAGAGAGTTTAGAAGATAATTTGATTTGTGTTTATCCTTATCTATCTTGTTAAGCAAGTAGTTGAGATATGTGTTTATCTCCTCCTAGATTTAAGGAACCGAACCATGTATAAAAGCCTCCTTTGAGAAGGCATAAAATTGTGATTGTGAGTGAGAGAGAAATAGTGATCGAGAGCAAGAGAGATTAATTTGTGATTGTATTAATTTTTTTTAAGAAGTTTCTAATACAAAGTCGAGTTTGTGTTTTTTTACAAATTGTTCTGATCTTGATTAACATCACTATATCAAGAACATACAAAACTTTTTCACGTGGTTTATGATATAAACAAACAGCTATGTGAGGTTAGGATATTTTGATCCCCAACTTGAATTGATGAAATCTAAAACCACCTCTTACGGGTTTTTTACACAACATAACTCACGACCGATTATACCCAATCGATTTAATAAGGAGAAGAAAATAAGAATATGAAAAGAGTTCAGTAAAGAAAAACCGCTCTCTAGCTTACTATATCTCTCTAAGATATGCCCATGAAACACGCTCTAAACGACTTAAGATAACAAAGAAAGAAGGTCCAGCTTTATATAAACATGCCTCAAAACCCTAAGGATTAACCCTTTAGAGACTCTACTTGATTCAGCGTTTCAAAACTTGCTACGTTTAGTGAACCTTATTATTCTCGAAGTGTCTTTTATACAATTAACATAATTGCTACTCTCATTTCTACTTACTCTAAAGTGCTTCTCCATCTTGATTTTTCTTCAAGTTGGATTACATCCTCACATCTTCATGTAATATCTCAGGAGTGGTGTATAAATACCCCCCACTTTTAAGCAAGCTTGTAGTTGAGGAGTTCCCGGAAAAATCCTTTGCCAAAACCCAGGAATCATCGTGAGACGGAAGAGCAACCCATTTTATAAGAATTTCTAACTCTTTTGGCATTAAACCAAGTCACTAATATGTTCTCTGGTTCAATTTCAATGTATTCTGATCGACAAAATTAGGAGGCATAGCAGATACAACATGATGCTTGCCCACTAGAGCTTTCAACTGTAGTACATGGAAAACAAAATGAGTTTTTGAATACGCATGCAACTGTAAAAGATACACAGCTTTACCAATGTGTTTGAAAACCGCATAAAGACCATCGCATTTCGCATAAAGTTTTTGAAAAATTACTAATTGTTGTCGATAAGGCCTTAGATTGAGAAAACCAAAGTTTTCACTTCAAATTCTACATCTCGTTGATGTTTTTCCCCATTATTTTTCATCAACTGTGTGCCCGAACTAAATGTTTCTTCACTTCATTCAACATCTCATCTCGAATTTTTAGCATCACTTCCACTTCGAAGTAACTTGTAGACTCAGACTCAAAACAGATTAAAGGTCCTTCATATCTACCATAGACGACCTTGAAGGGGATTGCTTTCAGTGAGAGTGATGGAAATTTTTATACCACAGCTAAGTTCATGTTAAAAACTTGAACCAAGTGCACAGATGGCTCGAAGCGAAACAACAAAGGTATGTTTCTAAGTCTATGTTTAAAACTTTTGTTTATTCATCCATTTGCGGATGAAAAGCTGTACAATAATTGAGTTTTGTACCCGCCAAACAAAATAACTCCTTCCAAAACGTACTCAATAATATATGATCTTAATATGAGATAAATTGACTTTGGAAACCCATGAAGATGCACTATTCCCCCCCCCCCTTAAAGTATCAGATTCGATAACAAACAACTTCTCAAAGTTTGATAATGCTTGTACTGGAGTGGATAGCATCGCTTTCTTCAACTGGTCAAAAGCCAACTGAGCTTTAGAAAAAAGCAAAAGCAAAGTTATCAGTCTTAAATAACTATGTTAACGGCTTTACAAGCATACGATAACCTTTCACAAAGAAACGATACTAACATGTGAGACCAAGAAACACGCAAAGCTATTTCATGTTTTTAGGTGTTGGCCATAACTGGGTGATTATTGTCTTCAACGGATCTGTAGCAACACCGTCCACAGAAATTACTCAACTTTGCTTTGACCAAACAGATATTTTTTATGAATATCAAAGAATTGATTTTCTATTAAGAGACGTAAAGTTGATGTTAGATGTTCCTCGTGTTCTGCCACCGTTGAGCTATGCACTAGTATATCATCAAAAAAAACTAGTACGGATCGTCAGAACAATAGGCTAAATATATGGTTGATAAGCGACTGAAATATAGTTGAGATATTGGTCAAGACAAAAGGTATGACGAGAAATTCGTAATGACCATCATGTGTACACAGTTTTCTCAATTTAATTTTCCTGCATTCATATTTGGTGATACCTTGATCTCAAATCCAATTTAGAAAATATGACTACACCTTGTGACTTGTCTAACAGTTGATCTATCATCTGAATCAGAAACTTGTCAGCTACGGTTATCCGATTCAAGGCGTGATAGTCAACGCAGAAATGCCAAAAACCATCTTTCTTCTTCACCAATAAAACTGGACTGGAAATCGGGCTCCTGCTAATACGAATGTTACATGCATGTATCATCTCATTAACTAAACTTCCATAGCCTCTTTATGTGTTTGAGGGTAACCATACTACGGCAAATTAATAACTGTAATACCGGCTGTCAAAGTGATTGTATGTTCATGTTCTCATATGATAGGCAACTATGATGGTAGGATGAATACATGATCAAACTCGTGTAACACTTTGACAACTCGTGAGGGTGGTGGCGTAGTGTCTTGAGTAGACCATTGCTGCTTTATCAAATATATCTCAACGCCTTCATTTGTCATAGTTGGGACTAAAGATATAATGATTTTAATGCAATCGGAGTATTAAGCAAATTGGCATCTCCTAATAGTGTTATTCTCGGTCGACCATAATTAAAACTCCACTGATGTATATCGCAATCCACTTCACAGTTTTTGAGAACCACATCCTAATTCCTAAGATTGAAGATACTTTTGAACGTCACATCTTGTAATGTGAAATCT
Organism: Streptanthus diversifolius; assembly: GCA_039880935.1. Taxonomy (NCBI): domain Eukaryota; kingdom Viridiplantae; phylum Streptophyta; class Magnoliopsida; order Brassicales; family Brassicaceae; genus Streptanthus; species Streptanthus diversifolius. The sequence goes on along the minus strand of JAXGFM010000012.1, from coordinate 12,628,188 downwards.
ACGTTCTTGCAAATGCCTAACCCATGGACCTTAATTCCATTACCTAAAAAGATTTGAAGATTAGGATTATGTTGGCAAGGTAAACATCCTTTCTTAATGATATACGGAGTAACAAAATTGTAGGTTACCCCGCTATCAATCAAGATAATGGCTTAAATCTTTCTTAAAAACCCTATGATTTTTGTTGTATTAGGAGAGTCCATACTCAAAAAGTGTTTAAAGCAAGTTCCATCAGTAATGGAGGAGGCTCCTTTCTTTCGTCTATTGTCGGTTCCATCTCACTATCTTCCACAACTTCCATTGCAAAACCTTCCATAAATTCCAGTGAAAAACCTTCTATCATCATAAAAATCTGCACATCTTTGTTCGGGCAGTCATGAGTATGAATATGTTAGCGCAAAAGATATAGATGCAGATCAATCTTTCAGATTTCCTTTTAGAATGTTGTGATAGACAACTTTAGAATGATAGAGGCTTGCTTGAGCAATCTCCTAAGACAGAAATTCGCCCCTACTATGGTGTGAGTAGTTTCACGGACGTCTATCTTGCAGGATACAACTATCGATCTTCGTATTACACACCTTACGAAGATCCTGGAAAACTATACTTTGAGTTTTCTTTAGAAAAAACTGTTTTTGGGGAAGGAGAAGATTAAATCACTTTTTCTTGTCCCCAACCTTGTTCTATGTCCTCTTTATATAGCATATGAAGAGATATTTCGAATGGACTCCAATAAATGGTCACAAACGAATGGACACAAGTGAATGGGCACCTCTGGGAGCTAGATCGATCGATCTAGCTTCCATAGGTCGATCTCTGGAAGTTACGTTTTTGTGGATCGATCGATCTACATACAAAAATCGATCCGGTGACGTTCCGTAAAAATGGATCGATCGATCTTTATATGAGGATCGATCGATCCTCATTAATTTCCCAACAATACCCCACATTTTCTATTCAAATTATCAATACCCCACATTTGAATAGAAAATAAGTAAAACTTATTCCAAGAAAGTAGAATCAATATGCATCAGAAACGGTGTCTTTTGGACTTGAACCTTTCCTAGTAACACTTATCGGATTTACTTTGTGGGTAATGAACTATAGTCTTGAATTAACCACTTTTGATAGTAAACCGAGACAATAAGTGAAACATATAAATTATCAACTCATTTCTAGTTTATACGGTTGAGTTCATTTTGGTCCTGAACAAATTCTGACTTCGTGAGAGCTCTAGAAAATTTAGCCTTATCAATTTTCATATGTGCGACCCGACAACACTCTCACATAGGTAATGTTAATTAAAGATACTCCATTATATCCCCCTTTTAGAAAAGATATTAACATTATTAAGAATAAAATATTCAACCCTTGTACATCAATGGAAACACATTGTTACTTCATAGGAGAAATGTGTGAACTTCAGTCTTGAGTCTTCCTTAGCCAGTTTGCCTATTGAACCTAGACCATGGGATCTCCAATGTTGCTAGGTTAGGTTTCCACAAGTAATGACTCATTGTGTTGGCTTGAGACCCATTCCCCTCGAATTGAATACGACTTGCTCTTTAGGAAGACCTTTAGTCAAAGGATCAGCCAAGTTTTCCTTTGATTTAATGTAATCCAATGCGATCACTCCATTAGAAATCAGTTGTCGTATTGAGGTATGTCTTCGTCTAATATGCCTTGATTTCCCATTATAAATTTTATTTTTCCCTCTATTTAAGGTAGCCATACTGTCACAATGAATGAATAGTGCAGTTACAGGCTTTGGCCATAATGGAACATCTTCAATAAAAATTTTAAGCCATTCGGCTTCTTCTGCAGCTTTATCTAGTGCGATAAACACAGATTCCATTGTAGAACGTGCAATACACGTTTGTTTAGATGATTTCCAAGACACAGCACCACCACCAAGTGTAAACACATAACCACTTGTAGATTTGCTGTATGTGCTTCCTGAAATCCAATTTGCATCACTATATCCTTCTAAAACAGGAGGAAATTTTGTGAAGTGCAGACTATAATCAATTGTATGCTTTAAGTATCTTAATACTCTATCTAAAGCATTCCAATTTTCTTTATTTGGATTACTCGAATATCGATTTAACCGACTCAATATGTAAGTTAAATCTGGTCTTGTACAATTCATAATGTACATGAGACTTCCCACAATTTGAGTGTACTCTAACTGGGATACACTTTCACCTTCATTCTTTGAAAGCTTGCATGTTGGATCAAACGGAGTAAGTATTGGTCTATCATTAAAATGCCCAAATTTCTTTAGAACTTTCTCCAAATAATGAGATTGAGTGAGAGAATAACCATTTGGCTCTCGTTTAACTCTTATTCCAAGAATCAAATCAGCCAAACTCATATCTTTCATTTCAAAGTTGTCACATAACATTCTTTTTGTGGCATTGATAATATCTTTACTTGTTCCCATTAACAACATATCATCCACACATAGACATACAATGATCGTATCGTTTTAGTTTTCTTAATGTAGACACACTTGTCACATTCATTGATTGTAAACCCATACGACTTCATTGTATTATCAAACTTCTCATGCCACTGTTTTGGAGCTTGCTTAAGTCCATACAAGGACTTTTTAAGCTTACAGATTTTATTCTCTTTCCCTTTGACTATAAAGCCTTCGGGTTGTTCCATATATATTTCTTCATCTAATTCACCATTTAAGAATGCAGCTTTAACATCCATTTGGTGAATTTATAGATCATACATGGCCGAGATTGCTATTAACAATCTTATAGAAGTGATTCTTGTGACAGGAGAATATGTATCAAAGAAGTCAAGACCTTCCTTTTGGCGAAATCCCTTTGCCACTAATCTTGCTTTATATTTCTCAGTGACTCCATCTGGTCTGAGCTTCTTTGTAAATATCCATTTATGTCCAATTAGTTTATTCCCAGGAGGTAAATCAACTAATTCTCATGTATGGTTACTCAAAATGGATTCCACTTCACTTTGAATAGCTTTCTTCCAATAAGGTGCTACTAAGGATTCCATTGCAGCCTTAAAAGTTTGTGGTTCATACTCACTTAGGTATGTCATAAACTCAACTCCAAAATCCTTGGAAGTTCTTGCCCTTTTACTTCGTCTTGGTTCATTTTCTTCTTCTTGAACCTTTGAGGGACTTTTCTTATCATCTCGAGCTCGTTTACTACTCGTGAGTGTTGGCTCTTTGTAAGGAAAAATTTCTTCAAAGAACTCAGCCCCATTTGACTCAATAATTGTATTCATTTTACCTCAGCATTCTCAGATTTATGAACCAAAAATCTGTATGCTGCACTATTTTCTGCAGGACTGATGTAAACACAATCCACCGTTTTTGGTCCTATTGCAGTTCTCTTTGGTAAAAGAATTTGAACATTTGCAAGACAACCCCACACTTTCACATTTTTATATGAAGGTGTCTTATTCTTCCACATTTCATATGGGGTTTTGTCACTCTTTTGATGAGGGATTTTATTTAATATTGAATTTGCCGTAAGAATAGTTTCAGCCCATAAGCTAAGTGGTGCACCAGAGTTGTTTAACATTGATTACATCATCTCTTTCAGTGTTCTATTTTTCCTTTCAGCAACTCCGTTTTGCATTGGAGTATAAGGTGTTGTGGTTTGACGAATAATTCCATGTTCAGAACAAAACACTGAGAATTCTTTTGATCTCCACCACGATCTGATCTCAGAATCTTTATTTTCTTATCTAATTGATTTTCAACTTCTGCTTTGAATTTCTTAAACATATTCAAAGCTTCATCTTTAGTATCAATCAAATAGATTTGGCAAAACTTATTGTAGTCATCAATAAAAGAAATGTAATAATTCTTTTTCCCACGACTTGGAATTGATTGAAAATCACACAAGTCACTGTGTATTAAACCAAGTAATACATTTGACTTTTCTACAGATTTGTAAGAGTTGCCGTGAATATTTTGATTCTACACAGATCTCACATTTGCTTCTTTTAATAGTACTTAGATTGTTCTTTGGTAACAATCCTAAACTCATCATTCGGTAAAGAGACTGATAACTGACATGTCCCAATCTTGCATGTCATAAAACACTTGAGTCAATCAAGTATAAAGAAGCAGAGCTATTGCCTGCATTTTTATTTATGACAGATACAACATTAAGTTTAAAAAGACCATCACAGATATAGCCTTTTCCGACATACATCCCACATTTAGTGAGTACAACCTTATCAGATTCAAACACAATTTTATATTCTTTGTTGCTAAGAAAAGATCCTGAAATCAGATTTTTCCTAATCTCAGGAACATGAAGCACATTTATAAGAACAAGCTCTTTTCCAAAAGTGAGTTTTAGAATCACTTTGCCTTTTCCTTCAATGGTAGCAGTGGTAGAATTTCCCATATAAAGTTTCTCTCCACCAGAATCTTGTTCATATGTTGAGAACATACTCACATCAGAGCACACATGCTTAGTTGCCCCAGTGTCAGCCCACTTATCATTGGAGTTAGTCATCACATTTGCCTCAGAAACAACAGCAACAAACTGACTTTCTACAAGGTTTGTGTTATTTATATCTCCAACGCTTGGTCCATCCTTCTTATGGTGGCAGTCTTTAGCTCTATGTCCAGACTTTCCACACACCCAAGAAGCACCTTGGGGTTTCTTCTTAAAGTTACAACCCTTTTGGAAAGTGAGTGGCTTTTCACCTTCTTGTTGTTCTTAATGCTTTTGAACTTAGAGTTGTTTCCCTCAGTTACATTGGCCTTTGCTTCCATAGAAGAGAATTCAGACTTCTCATTCTTTCGGTTTTCTTCTTCTACACGAAGTTTCAGAATGAGTTTTTCGAGACTCATATCTTCATGTATGTGCTTCAGATATATCTTGAAGTCTTTCCACGTTTGAGGCAATTTCTCAATAATTGAAGCAACCAGAAAGGCTTCATTCAGCCCCAAACCTTCATCCCTCAATTCATGAGCAATAATCTGGATGTCTTCCACTTGTTTCACCACATAAACTGTGTCACTCATCTTGAAATTCAAGAACTTTCCCACAATGAACTTCTTAGCACTTGCAACTTCAGACTTGTATTTCTTCTCTAGTGATTCCCACAACTGCTTTGGACTTTGAAATATTTGATAAACATCATAGAGAGAATCGTCCAAAGCATTGAGAATGTAGTTTTTGCATAAAAACTCATTTTGAGTCCATGCCTCTGATGCTTTCATGATATCATCAGGAATATCACCCTCTACAGGTAACTCAGGTCCTTCAGAAGTCACACATTGTGCCAGGTTCAAAGTTGTGAGATAAAACATCATCTTTTGTTGCCATCTTTTGAAATCCACTCCTTTGAGTACAAAAGGTTTCTCAATGTGATTTTTCACAATTGCAGCAGATTGATCCATCTATCAATGAAGAAAAACGAATTTCTGTCTTAGATTGTTAGCGCAAAAGATATAGATGCAGATCAATCTTTCGGATTTCCTTTTAGAATGTTGTGATAAATAACTTTAGAATGATAGAGGCTTGCTTGAGCAATCTCCTAAGACAGAAATTCGCCCCTACTATGGTGTTAGTAGTTTCACGGACGTCTATCTTGCAGGATACAACTATCGATCTTCGTATTACACACTTTACGAAGATCCTGGCAAACTATACTTTGAGTTTTCTTTAGAAAAAACTGTTTGTTGGGGAAGAAGAAGATTAGATCACTTTTTCTTGTCCCCAACCTTGTTCTATGTCCTCTTTATAGAGAATATGAAGAGATATTTCGAATGGACTCCAATAAATGGTCACAAACGAATGAACACAAGTGAATGGACACCTCTGGGAGCTAGATCGATCGATCTAGCTTCCATAGGTCGATCCCTAAAAGTTACGTTTTTGTGGATCGATCGATCTACATACAAAAATCGATCCGGTGACGTTCCATAAAAATGGATCGATCGATCCGTATACGAGGGTCGATCGATCCTCATTAATTTCCCAACAGAGTATACTTAGCATCACATTTGAAACAAGTACCATCTCTCTTATTTTGCTTCACTTGTGCTTACGTCTAAGTGAATACTTGGTCTAGGTTTGAAAATCTTGTGTCCTACCTCCTGTGGTTTTGGTTTTTAAGTCACCACTGTGGTTAATTTGAAAGGAATATAATTGTACAACCGATTGAAATGTGGGTCAAATGGTTTCGTTGTTGTTACTACTTGAGAAAACATATTATATTCCATCTTTACTACCGCAAGTTTATATTCCCTCAATCCTCTTCGCTCCTTCACTCTCACGACCTACTTCAACTTCTTTTCAAGCCTATATATAAAAAAAGTTTACTAAATTCTGCTCATTTATGCTAGTCCCTTGGGCTGGCAATTCTTTGAAATAATTAGTATAGTCCTGACTCCTAAATAAACCATGTTTGTGTGATGTTGCAAAGACGTTGCCCCAGCATGCGTTTCTTGAATTGTGACCAATTGGTGAAGCGTTCTTCTGCTACTTCAGCATTATACCAATTGAACGTCCATCATTTGAGACTTAAAGAAGCCAATTTTTGGTTGCTTCACAATAGTGTCCCACCCAAAATAACCGCTCGACTCTGAAGATCTATCCATACATCATATTACCATCAAACAATAGCAGTTTGATATGTTATTCTCCTTGTGATATTAATGGCTGCAGCCCAGCTAGAAGAGATGGTAAATTAGAAGTACAGGCAACATCTCTGCCATGAGATTTACAAGAAAAAAAAAAAATTTGCCTCTATGTGTGCCAACATTTTCGAGATCGAATCCATATGTCGCTCCAAAACTCCCAATCGCTGAGTGGTATTTGTTTGGGAGCTTGTTAATTACTCTTTGAGGCCTCCTAAATGTTGTGTAACCTCTGCATTCACCTTTGACATCAAGTTACAACCCTTAGTTGTAATCATAACTTTATTATGCAACTCTGCCATGTTCTTATCCAGCAACTCGATTTGTTTCCACTAATCTTACAATAAAACCATCGCGACATTAAGATTGAATTCCTAAACGCTCAACCTTTACGATTTCTAATTAATAAAACCTCATATTATTTAAATAAGACAAATGTTGACAACTTGAAGTTGTTTAAGAAAGTTGCTGAAAACACTCAACGACGAGATCTCCTTTCAACTCCAACTCAACTCTCGAGAAGAGAATCACCCAAGACCCTAGGTGTAGTACAAGATTCCAGTATAAGCGTGATAAAACTCAAAAGCAATAAAAAATCTTAAGTATAATTTAATTAAATCCCTAACAACCAAAGACTCTAATTCCCTGAGAGTCTCTTCTCTCCAATTTGATAAACAACTCAGCAACCTCTATTTTCTTAATCATCTCTGCTAGATTACGTTTTTTTCTTCTTCCTATAATATCTCAGGAGTGGTGTATCCGCAAACTGACCCAAAAGATTACTAATTGTAGAGCCACTAAAACCGATTGAGCAAAATGTGATTTAATATGTAATATAAACGATTGCAATATAAAGATATATAAGAAAGCAATTAAAACTGAGATGGTTAGAAATTTTTTTATAAATAAAGCGTAGAGGTGAGATATGATCTCTTTCTTTAACTTAAATGAATTGTCCATAAGTAACTGTTATGGTTTTTGAATCCCTGAATACAACACATTGAAAACTGAACCGCAACAGTCAAGTTCAAAATCTACGAACTTATAATATTAATATATATTTTTGGAAGAGATTTACGGTAAAAGATGAAAAGACTAGAGATAGAAAGTTGTTTTTTCTCGTGATAGAGTGTCTAAAAGAGTAAGAGGAGGCGCCACTTTTATAGCTGCAGAAGAGGAGAGTTGTAGTCCACAAAAGGAGATGTGCGTTCGCGCAGAAGACTTGGGTTGTTGAAAAACTTCCTCTGTGAGACTCGGTCTCTTCTTGACTCGTAATCAAATTCAAATGGCGTGCAGACAAGAACTGTGTGTCATTTAAAAATGCACAGTTTGCCATTTTTCTTTTTGGCAGTGAAATGGACCAAAAAAGTGCCCTAGAAATTTGGCACAAAAAGAACATCTTATAGTGGGCTTTTCCCACATCCCCAAAAGTCTCAAGCCGAGCCATGCGGAGCCACGCCGACCGGTGGTGGCGTGTACATGTGGTTGGTCCTTTCTCTCTTCCAAGCCTTTTAAACTTAGATATAAGTCTCTCCGTATATATATATACATGAATAAATTTTCCCAAACTTCTAGCGTGAGACAAAATTACATGTGTTCACTTACTTGCCAATTTATGGCATATGAGTTTAGCCCATTTCTTTTCACTATTATCTAATTTATATCATGAGCCTAATGGTTCATAAATATTGGTTAAACAATCCTCTACCCGAATATAAATATTTTTAACTATACGAATACACGACAGAGTTGCTAGACTAGCAAGACTTGCTAGACAGACATACTTTTTGAGAATATGTGAAATTGACTGTTTCTGAGTAGGTTGCATTTTCAGCTTTGAACCACTCATTTTTAATATATGTTGGGTTTACTTGGCCAAAGATGAACATAATGTCTTGAACCACTTGGATTTTGATGTAAACCGAGACAACAACTATAACCCAACTTTATTTATCGTAGAACTAAGTTTTATATTGTGTTCATTTTGGCCTAGAACATGCATGGTTATTGGTGAGTGAACTTAGAGAATATATCATTACTTTCATTTTCTTACAAACTGCCTCATTTCATATTCAATAGGTTATATGCCTTTAGCTTATATAAAATAAGTATCGTGACATACTCCACCTATCTTACAAAGCGATGGAATCATTAAAAGTCAATGCTTAGCCTTATCACGCACATGTAGCACTGTTTTATCTTCTTAGGAGCTGGGTAGAGACAAAATTCTCACAATGCTCTTAACAGATTCAGTTAGATTTAATTGTCCCCTTGCACTTCAATCTTTGGATCTCCAGTCACGTAAGTAGGGTTCCACCAAAATTCTTCTTAATTCACATGTTGTAAACTCATTCATGTTGATGATTTTGCAACTTGATCTCAAGACAAACCTTTATAAATGGATCTGCTAGGTTGTCAGTTGACTTTACATATCAATGGTTATCATGTCTATTGAAATCAAATATCTAATGGTTTTATGTCATCTTTTGATATTATGAGATTTACTATTATAGAGATTATTCAGTAACCAAGCAATAGTCGTTTGGTTATCATAGTGTATATGTATTGCTGGCACTGGTTTCTCCCACATTGGAATATCTTGTAACCAGTTTTGAAGCCATTATGCTTCCTCTTTGGCTTTATCAAGCGCTATAAACTCAGTTTCCATAGTGGGATCTAGCTAACAGAGTTTGTTTGCAAGATCTTCAGACACTGCTGCACCTTCTAGCAGAAAAAGATATCCACTTGTGGATTTTGAGTTCTTAAGAATCAAAAATCAAGTTAGCATCATTGTATTCTTCTAAAATTGCTGGTTCTTTACTATAATATTTGGTATAACAAAGGTAATTTAATACTCTTGTTACAGTTATCCAATGTTTATATCTTGTTGTATAACGACTCAGTACATTGACCACATGCTCTAAGTCGGGTCCAATACAATTTGTTAGGTACATCGGACTTCCGATCACTCTAGCATACTCCAATAGTGACATTTTCACCCGAGTATTTGGTCAAGTGAATAAGAGGTTCTAGAGGAGTTTTTTCTGTACCATTTTAGTAAGGCTTGTACCTCTCTAGTATTTTGTCATCATAATGAGATTGAGACATGATCATAATGAGATTGAGACATGATGTATCCTTCAGAGTTTTTGAAAATTTTAATACCTATAATAACATCTATTTTGAAGAGTGTTTATCTTTGCATAAAAACACATATGCATTTATTGATTCCATTATTGTATTAATATGAATAATTTGATATTTTTGATTTATGAATTATAAATTGATAAGCATTATTTTTGAATCAAAATACAATTTATGGGTTTTGGTCGGATTGTAACTTTCTAACGAGGTGTCAGACTTCTGCTAGGCCCTACTACACTCTCAAATATTTTTAAGATGGTGTATTATTTTTCTAAAGTTCATAAGCAATTTTTCGTATAACTTTGTGTGGTATCTTTTGAGTACTTAAGTATTGTTTCGCTCCGTTGACAATCGAGATTTAGAAATTTGTCTCATATGAAAGTACAAAAAATATATGAGAAGTGAATTCTAGAAGAACAGGATAGAAAATATGAAGGATCAGAGCACGACGAGAGGGATTGGAATGGGACTAGAAGTATGTCCACCCTTATTTTCTATATTCTACCAATCAAAAACCAAAACTGAACTAATAAACTGAAAAAGAAAAAAAATTCAATCTAAAATTAAAGTTTCATTAAAAACTACGACGTAAATTACCCAAAACCAAATCAAATCAAAACTGAAATCAAAATATTTAAAAAGAAAAAAAAGTTAAATTATACCATTAATAACATATTAGGTTTTACTTTGGATTTATTATTCATAATATTATTTTTATCGTTTGTTAGATCATTAGAATATTGTTTTTAATATTCTTTTGTGCAATAACATGCAAGCAACATATCACGATATCGAATTCATATATATGTATACGAGTTAAGCAAACAATAAAGAAAAGAAAAAAGAAAGAAACTTGCAAAGAAGGGAATTTTCAGATTCGGATCTGAAACGGAGAAAATCTTCAAACAACCCGATCATGATCGAAACGGTATTCACAGGCCAAACTCTTATGGGATTAATTTCCGACACAAAATCCTTCGAATCAATCACCGATTACTATTTCAAGATCCTAGATCTCGACAGTGACGGAACGATATCTCCGTCTGAGCTCCGGCAAGGACTCAACCGTGTGGTGGCGGTGGAATCTGAAGTCGCGTCGGGAGAAGAGACTGATAACGTGTACAAGGCGATTTTCGAGAGATTCGGCGAGAAATTGGTTCCTGAAAATTTTAGGGCTTTGTTGGCGGAGATTTTGACGGCGATGGCTAGAGCATTTGGAAACTCGCCGGTGATTATGGTAGTGCATAACGATGGCTTGATTATGAAAGCTGTTCATCACGAATCGGGAAAAGGCAAGTGATGAGATTAGGGTTTGGATTTTTAGTGATAAGAATTGAATTTCTCTGTTCCTGATGAGAAATTTTAATTTTATGAATTTTGGTTACGTTTGATTTATTGTTGAGTTTGTTTGATTTTGAATTTGATGTTTAATTGTTTTAGTTCGAACAAAGATACATTGTAATGTTTTGACAATTTTCATTGTTCGACTAACATGTTTTGTTGGTTTTGTCTGTAATCCCTTGATTCAGAAATATTATGTCGTTTCTCATTTCCCTTCAATCTTTTTTTTATAACGTATAACTGATTGTTATTGGATCCATCATTGAAGAACACATGGTTATCTTTAGTAAAGAGAGAAATAGTTCACCGTGTGGCTGTTAGTAACTAATAAACAGGGATGTACGTACATTTTGGTTTGGATCACCCGATCCTATTACCCAATCTTAACCGGTCAAGAATGTAAATGTACATACTACATGTTTACTAGATTTTTTCCGAAGGAATATTCCGTCGGAAAATTATCAAAAACCTGTTTCTGACAATTATTTGATGGATTTTTGCTGGTTTTACAGTGTCAGAAAAGTTAGATCTGTCGAAAATTCGTCGGATTTTTTTTTCCGACAGATTTCCGACAACAATTTGGTCAAGAAGACTTGAATCCACAAGCTGCTTGAACCAGGATACAATTAGTTTGATCTGGATCCTCTTTGGTACCTAGACCTTTCTAAACTCTTGCAGACATAATCAAGTGTGTTGCCTCTTTAAGAAGCTGTTGAATATTTTTAATAGCTGTTGAGAGACTTACATCAGCCTGGACTGGTTCTGGTGTAAGTATGAATGCAGATGATGTATACGCCACTCTCGTGGGTGTGCCTTGGTACTTCTCTACAAATTTGTTCTGCATCCGTGCCTTGAGGTCTTTCCAATCTAGCACTAGCTTCTTATAGTTGGTTGGATCTTTTTCCTTTAGCCATAATTCATAAGCCTTTTTGTGAAGGCTGAGACAGCGTGTACTAACTTCTTCTCCTTTGGGATTTTGTTGACTTGTAACCACTCCATATTTTCTTCCCATTGCAAGTACACTTCTGGATCTTTACTAGTTCCTGAAAATACTAGGGACCTATTTTTTTTTTTTGATTTACTTCTTTGGACTGATTGGCTTTAAGTAAGCTTGTACTTGGTATGGAACAACTCCATAGCTGTTGGACTTCTCTGTCTTCTTGGGAGGTTGATAATCTTCATGCTCAGAGTATGGTATCTCACACCATGGTGTCCTTGAAAAACTTCTAAAGCAATATGATTCCTTCGCTTTGTGGTGGGGCTCTTCTTCATTTCCATAACTTGGGTAGTCCTCTCTAGCCCACGGCTCTCCTCCATAGTCAGACTTGTTGGTGCTTGGTTCATGTTCCTCACGGTATTGATCTTCTTGATAGACTCCTTGAGAGTCGTCTTTTTTATACTCTTGTTCCCTCCATTCTTCTTTTTCTTCATACCACTTATTGTAGATTGAAATGTGTTGAACAGGGTCTGGTGGTTCAGGCTCAGGTCCCTCCATGTCTGGTTCATAACCATAATCTTCTTCATACTCAAACATTGAGTCATCTATATAGTTATTGTCCTCATTACTACAACTCTGCTCATAATCAATATATTTATCCCAAATGTCTTCTGTAGCCATGGTATTTTCTGGTCACTTGTAAATCCTTGCAATCAACAAAAACATCAAGCTAAATCAATGATACCACAAAATTAATAAGGAAAACTAGCTTTTTGTATTTTTGCTTTTTAAAAAAAAAGGAAAACAAATATTTAGCAAATAACACAAAAATAGAAAAAGCACAAATAACAAAAAGGTAATTTAACTCTTTTGATGTTTTCTACTAAAAAGAAAACTACCTAAATTCAAAAAGGAGAATATTAAACAAAAAGGAAATTGTCCTAAAAATTATTGCCTAAATGCAAAAAGGAAACTGATAAATGAAAAAGAATATGTCCTAAAAGATTTATTGCCTAAATACTAAAAAGGAAACTATCCTAGACTAAAATGAAAACTAATTAATTGCCTAGTTTCAAAAAAAAAAAAAAAAAAAAAAAGAATCCTAATTAATGGCAAATTGCCTAAAGGTTTTGGGAAAACTTCCTATAAGGTTTTTGGGAAACTTCCTAAAGTAATTTCTAGCCTAAGGAAAAATGGCAACTAATTATGACTATACCTAAAATGTTTGGGAAAACTTCGTAAAACTATATGCTATGAACCTAGACACTAAGATGCAAACCTAGCGCCTAAGGAACAAGACCTAACCTAAACTCGGTTCTAAGATGCTACGCTGGGTTCCTGGGTGGGGCTGGTCCCGGCTCGCTAGGACTAGGATATGACTCAGTTGGGCCTAGATGGAACTAGGCTGGCACGTGGGTGAGATAAACTTGCCTTAACCCTAGTTGCAAACACCTAAGTGCTAGAGGGTACCTAGGCTAACAGGCGCGGCTTGACACACAAGGACGAGAACCTAATCTACCCCGGTGGAACCTAGACTACACGGGCAGCCGCGGTTGAACACTAGAAGGACTAGGACGAAGACTTGCACAACACACACAGAAAACTAGAACAGGCAAGATAGAAATCAACAATGATTAATGGAATGAAAAAATCCAATAAATAATGACTGACTCTTCTTATAATTTTAATTCAAAGAAAATAATTCTAACAACTTAACTCTTTTTTTAATGGTTTTAGGTTTTAAGGGAACAATTAAAATAACAATAAGACAATGAATTCAAACAAATATTTATGGAGATTCTGGTTTGTAATCAAGAACAAAACAAGAACAATGAACATAAATGATTTTTATGGTTTTTTCAATTTTATAGAAACATAAACAAGACAGAAATTAAAAGATAAAGGTTGGATGAGCACAACCTGGGAGATAGGAGCTTTAAGCTCTGATACCAGATGATGTAAGACTAAAGTCCACCAAGTCTTAAACACACAGATTCAGGGACTAAGGCTGGAGTGGAAGATGGATGTTGGTAGAGATGAGGATGAATGGTTGTTGTTTGTTTCCACCAACAACGATTTGGTCAATAAGACTTGAATCCACAAGCTGCTTGAACCAGGATGTAATGAAGGCACCACAAACACTATGGAAGGGTCTCTGATACATCAACACTGATATAAGAACCAAGGGTGGACTGTCTTTCACCGAGAAGCTCAGGTTGCTGGACAAAAATTGATGGAAGCGAAGGGTAGATCGAAGGGACCACACAAGCTGTGAAAGGGGCTTGTGATACTCCAAGAATTTCAACCAAAGGTTGAAGAACACGGCTGTTACCAAGGGTACTTGGTTGGCGGCTGTTTAGGTTTAGACAGTAGTCTTTAGGTTTTGTCAAAATGCTTGTTTTTTCATTAAAGTGTAGACAAAAGGCTTATATAATGCCTTGTTACAACTTAGGCTAAACTACAAGACTTTTAGCCTTACATGAATTAAAACAACATGTAGTTCACTTATTGGCAACTAAATAGAAAATAAGCCCTAATTAGTCAACATGACTTAAACCCATTTAAACACTTAGTCTAAAAAGAATAGAAATAAGATAGAAAAGCCCAATAATACTTAGGCTAGAATTCGAAGGAAGACTTGTGAATGAGATTGATTTGTGAACAAGTCTTCACCGTCTTGCGCACTAAGAGTATTGTCTCATTAAAACTTTATTCGGAAAACCCAGTGGGATAAAACCGAAGATAGGAAAAATAGTAAAATTTCCTAGCACGACTTTGGTTTCTCTACCGGATGGTAATTGCAAAGACACCGGAGGAGGAAGAGTATTCTACAAGGAACCTCTATGGCTCTTTTTCTAGCTGGAACGGGCCCTGGCTTGTTGATCTGGACACTGGCTGGTTGGGTTGTCGGGACGACCGTGGCGAGGCGTGAGCTCCGTGACTGGTCGTGAGGCGGCTGGCATGGGTCGGTCTGGGGCTGGTCATGGGTAGCTCAAAGTCTGGTCCGGTTCCACTCTCCAGTAGCATGCCGAGCTTGTCTCTTAACGCCTTCCTCTTGGACCGTGTGAGTGGTCTAGGTGGAATAACTAGTGTAATGGCTGGCTCGATGTCCTCATCATTCCCTCCCTCTTGAAGTGCTTTGGCCTCCAAAGCGAAGTCATCACCTGCATCAAACAACTCTAAGTCAGACACATTGAACGTACTAGACACGTTATACTCACCTGGAAGTTCGAGCTGGTAGGTGTTGTCGTTGATTTTCCGAAGGACGCGGAATGGACC
This sequence comes from Streptanthus diversifolius, assembly GCA_039880935.1. Classification (NCBI taxonomy): domain Eukaryota; kingdom Viridiplantae; phylum Streptophyta; class Magnoliopsida; order Brassicales; family Brassicaceae; genus Streptanthus; species Streptanthus diversifolius. The sequence continues at coordinate 12,612,841 of JAXGFM010000012.1, read as the reverse complement.
ATCTCCCCGGGGTGCAAGCTTGCTCTTCCGTCATTGGGGAAATCGCTCTGGTCGCAGATGTAGTCAAACCCAATCTCCCTCCTTAAAACAATGTGCATGCGGCCTTTGTTGGCGTTCTTGACGTTCTGGATGCTTCGTTGTTCCTGATTTGCCTTGGTCTCTTCATGAAGTCGCTTGATGTAGTCTTCTTTTGCTTCTCCTTCCAAGCTGATGGCGTCTCCCAATGGTATGGGTGTGAACTCGATAGGAGTGGTCGGATTGAAACCGTAGACGACTTCAAATGGGGAACGCTTCGTGCCGGGGTGTGTAGCCCTGTTGTAAGCGAACTCGACATACGAAAGGCACCCCAGCCAATTCTTTAAGTTGCGGCCAATTTTTGCCCTCAAGGTCTGGGACAAGGTCCGGTTGACAACCTCGGTTTGTCCGTCAGTCTGCGGATGGTATGCGGTGGAGAACAGGAGGTTGGTGCCCAATTTTCGCCACAATGCTCGCCAGAAGTGGCTCAGGAACTTGGTGTCACGGTCTGATATGATCTTTCGGGGAATGCCGTGCAGTCGTACTATCTCCTTGAAGAACAGGTCGGCAGTTTGGCTTGCATTGTTGGTCTTGTTGCAAGCAATGAAGTGTGTCATCTTGGAGAATCGTTCGACCACTACGAAGAAGGAGTCCTTTTGGTTGATATTCGGCAGGCCTAAGACGAAGTCCATGGAAATATCTGTCCAGGGCGCAGTTGGGACTGGTAACGGCATGTAAAGGCCTTGCGGATGCATCTTAGATTTAGCCCTCTTGCAGATAAGACATCTGACGCAGTGTGCCTCTACATCTCGTCGCTGATGGGCCCAATAAAAATGTTCCTTAAGCATGCTTAAGGTGTTGTCAATGCGAAGGGACCCATGAGACCTCCACCGTGGGCCTCTCTGAGAAGCAGCTCTCGAATCGATCCTCTCGGAATGCAAAGTCGTTTGTCTTTAAAGAGGAACCCGTCGTGAAGAAAGAAGCGGCTGTAGTTGCCCTTGCCGTGTTCTAGGTAAGCCTGAGAGAAATCTGCATCGTCAGCATACAGCTCTTAGATCATCTCAAACTCCATAACTTTTGACTCCATGACTGAAATCAGACTGTATCGACAAGATAAGGCATCAGCGACAACGTTGTCCGTTCCTTTCTTATACTTGATGACATATGGAAAGATCTCGATGTACTCCAACCAACAGACATGTCTCTTCTTCAGCGTAGACTATCCTCTGAGGTGCTGGAGTGTCTGATGGTCAGTGTGAATGACGCACTCCCGGGCAAGCAGATAATGCTGCCAAGTCTCTAAGGTGCGGACGAGGGCATAGAGTTCTTTGTCGTATGTCGGATAGTTAAGTGCTGCTCCACTTAACTTCTCACTGAAGTAGGCGACAGGTCATCCGCCTTGTGTGAGGACGGCTTCAATGCCGATCCCTGAGTCGTCACACTTAACCTCGAATGTCTGACTGAAGTCCGGCAGGACTAGGACTGGGGCATGGGTGAGGCGTTCCTTCTGCAGCTTGAAAGACTTATCTTGTTCTGGCCCCCATCGAAAGTTTTGATTCTTCTTTATCGTCGAGGTTAACGGACCAGCTATCGTGCTGAAGTCTCAGACGAACCGTCTGTAGAAGCTGGCGAGTCCGTGAAAGCTACGGACATGGCTGGCAGTCGTCGGTGTGGGCCAATCCTGTATGGCCTTAATCTTCTTGTCGTCCATCCGACAGAAAGTGCATTTCTTGAGATTTGCGTACAGCTGCTCTCTCTGCAGGGTGATAATAACGGCCTCTAGGTGCTCCAGATTGTCTGAGTAGGTCGTGTTGTAGACGAGAATACGTCAAAGTAGACCACTACAAACTTGCCAATGAACGGACGAAGGACCTCGTTCATAAGGCGCATAAAAGTACTGAGAGCGTTTGACAGGCCGAATGGCATCACTAGCCACTCATAAAGACCTTGCTTGGTCTTGAATGCAGTCTTCCATTCGTCTCCTTCGCGTATCCTTACTTGATGATATCCACTTTTCAGGTCAATCTTGGAGAAGACTGTGGTTCCGCTGAGCTCGTCTAGCATGTCGTCCATGCGCGAAATGGGGTGCCGGTACTTGATCGTAATGTTGTTGATGACGCGACAGTCGGCGCACATCCTCCAGCTCCCGTTCTTCTTTGATACTAGAAGAACCTAGACGGCACAGGGACTAAGACTTTCTCGAACGTAGCCTTGAGCCATGAGATCTAACTCTTTAGCCTCTTTGGGGTTTACTTTGTATGCAGGGCAGTTGGGTAATTGAGCTCCGGGAACAAAGTCGATGTGGTGCTCGATCCCTCGGATAGGTGGGAGGCCGGCTGGGATTTCGTCCGGAAAGACGTCGACATACTTGTCTAGCAGGGAACGGATCTCGGCAGGCAATGATAACTCGGTACTAGTCGTGTGCAGGATCTCTCTATAGAGCATTAATACGACCTGAGTGCCCTGGGTGCAAGTGGCTTTCCGCATGTCTGCCATATTTATTAAGTTCTCCTTTCGAGCATGTTGATCTTTCGCCATCTTAGATTGCATCTCTTGAACGGCGTGTGCAGACATTGGTGTGAGGTTGTATCTACGCTTGTCGTGGACAAAAGAGTAGAAATTTGTTTGTCCGTTATGCGAAGTCTCTCGGTCAAATTGCCAAGGTCGTCCGAGCAAAAGATGTCCAGCTGACATCGGGACGACATCGCAGGTGACCTGGTCCTGGTATCTATCGATGCTGAAAGAGACCTTAACATGGTCTGAGATGTACAACTTTGTCTTGTTGTTCAGCCATCGGAGCTTGTAGGGTTTGGGATGCTTGGTCTCAGACAATCCCAGTCTCTCCATGTATTTACTGGCGTCGCTGGTGCAGGACCCTCCATCGATGATCAACGAGCACACATTCTCAAGTATTGTGCATTTAGAGTGGAAAATGTTCTCTCGCTGCTCTTCTTCTTCTGGCTCGAATCTCGAGCAGAGAACGCGTCGGATCATTAGCATTTCTCCGTAGTCGGCGTACTCAATGTCCTTGTCGGACTGATGGTGTGTCGGAAATGCTGGCTCCTCTTGTTCGTCCTCGGATTCGTAGTCTCCGGAAGAAGTGAGTACCAATGTCCGTTGAGTGGGACATTCCCAGGACATGTTTCCTCTGCCTTTACATTTGAAGCAGACGATCTCGCTGCTCCGCTGAGGCTGGGTCGTGGGCGCGGTGCTAGGCTGTTTTGGGGCGGCTGGAGTTGGTCTGGGAGCTGAGCTGCTGGCCACTGATTTTCCCTTGAGGCGTGGATCAATGGGCTGGGTCGTCCTTTCGAAAGGCTTGGAACCAGTGTTCCACGTGTTCTTGGGTCGAGAAGGTGCGGCAAGTTTACGCTTATGGCACTTCTCGATCTGGACTGCTAGGTTGAACAACTCGCCTAAGTCATGATATGGCTGCAATTCTATCTTTCTCGCTATGGACTCGTGCAAGCCGTCGATAAACTGGGCCATAAGGCTCTCCTCGAACTCGTCTACATCGAGTCGGTTGCGTAAATGCTCGAATTCATCAAAGTATTCGGACACCGTCTTGCTTCCTTGTGTAAGACGCCGGAAACGCCGCTGAAGCTCGCGGTGGAAGTGGGGCGGGACGTAGCGTCTCCTCATTGTCTGGGTGAGTTTGACCCATGAGGTCAAAGGACCCATCCGAGCTCTCCTGCGAGCGGTGACTTCTCGATCCCACCACGCCAGTGCGTGGTCAGTGAATTGCGCCGTTGCTAGTGCGACTTTGCGGGGATCGTTGTAGTTGTTGTACTCTGAAAGGAGCTTCATTCATCTTTCCCAGTTTAAGTACTCTTATGGATCAAGTTTTCTTGAAAAAGGAGGTAGGCATCTTAACCTCGGGATAGTGTACTGGTGAACGAGGTGGTGGTGGAGGCTCGTCGTAGTATTGATGTCGACCCATGGGTGATCGATCATGGTGATAGGGTGGTGCGGCAGGTGCTGGCGCAGGCTGCTCTAAACGCTTGAGGCGAGTCGTGAAGGTTGACATCTGGGCAATCAATGTTTGCAACAGCTGCATCATTGTCTGATTGGTCTGCCCAGACGTGGACTCGTCATTCCCTGACATATTTTCTTTTTCGAGAAAATGAAATTTTTTAAAATAGAAAGTTTCCCGAAAAGGAAACTTGCAGAATATGGAAACTTTACTTAAATGGAAAATTCCCACAGATTATATAATTTTTTTTTTGATTATGGTTTATAAAATAAAATAAAAAACTACTAAACAGAAAAAGGAAACACTCAAGAAAAGGAAAATTTCCTAAATCTAGAAAAGAAAATCTAATAATGAAAAAATATCCTAAAAATTATGGTCTAATCTAAGAAAAAATGGAAACTATACTAAAGAGAAAATCTACTTATATCCTATTTCCTAAAAATAATTTTCCTAAAAACTGAAAAGGAAAAAATAATTAATGCCTATCTCCTAAATGTTAACTTCCTAAAACTAAGAAGGAAAACTAATTTAATGTCTATTAAAATTTGGAAATTACCTAACACAATCTAGAAAACTTCCTAAACTAATTCCTAGCCTAGAAACTTATGAAAACTATCTAATATGCTATCTAAATGCTATGGAAAACTTTATAAAAACAAAAAACTAAGAATCTAGACACTGGAATGAACCTAGCCGCCAAGGAAGAAGACTAAGCTCGCGGAAAACCTAAACTACACGCAGGCATGGTGCAGGGCACGGTGCGGCTACGCGGCAAACTAGGGACAAGTTGCGGTACGGGGCTGGCTAACCTAGGCTGGACGCGGGACGGTTTAGTGCTAGCGAGGTGGGACGCGAACTAGGACTGGTCTCGAGCTGCTAAGCTAAACCTAAGAGGGAAAAGGGTTGGGACAAGGACTCGCGATCAGAATGCTAAACGTGTAGTCGCGAGCTGACATAACCTAGACTCAACTCGGGTAAGGACAGACCTAAACGCAGGACGGGTGTGCTAAGGACGCGGACTGACTGAACCTGGGACTCGACGCGGACAACTAAGGAGAACTTAGGAACTAGACACAACACACGGGGATACAGGGAGGGAACTATGCTAGCAGGTTGCTAGGGCTAAGGCGTGGTTCTGGCTACTCGGTCGGGACCTAGACGCAGGAACGCCTTGGGACGGTCGGGGCAGGCTTTGGACATGACTACGCAACTCGCGGCTGCACTAGACGCTGTCTAACTTAGACCTAACCCAACTATCGACACAAAGGACACGAGGGGGGGGGACACAGCACGCGGGACTCTAAGACTAGCGAGTGGGCTAAGCGGGACGATGGAACGATGGTTGCGTGGGATGGGAGGCTACTTGCGGTACACGGAGGAACCTATGGGGATGCACACGAGACTAAACCTATGACTCACGCAAACAACCTAGCGACAATGACCAAATAAGAACCTAACCTCAACAACCTAAGCAACAAACAAGCAACACACAAGATCCTTATGGATTTCAAGTATGGTGATGAAGGTGTTCTAGGTGAGTTTCTAAAAACCATAGATTGCTTTTAAACAACATAAACACTATATATATATACATATATATATTTTGTCTAAGCAATGAAAGAAACAATTTTCTTCTATTTTTTTTAATTATGGAAAACAAGAATAAGGAATGATAAAACCTGATTTTTTTTTGTATTTTTTTGTCTGTTTGTGGTATGTGACTTGATTCCTCTCCTTCTTACCTAGAACCTCAGGGGAAAGAGAAATAAACACAATCAAAAGCCAAAAACTGTTGCACAAAACAATGAAAAAAATCGCCAAAAAAAAGGATAAAATCAACTTGATGAGCAGGAGCTTTAAGCTCTTATACCAGATGATGTAAGAACCAAAGGTGGGCTGTCTTTCACCGAGAAGCTCAGGTTGCTGGACATAAATCGATGGAAGCGAAGGGTAGATCGAAGGGACCACACAAGCTGTGAAAGGTTCTTGTGATACTCCAAGAACTTCAACCAAAGGTTGAAAAACACGGCTGCCTTGGTTGGCGGCTGTTTAGGTTTAGATAGTAGTCTTTAGGTTTTGTCAAAATGCTTGTTATTTCATTAAATTGTATACAAAAGGCTTATATAATGCCTTGTTACAACTTAGACTAAACTACAAGGCGTTTAGCATTACAAGAATTAAAACAATATGTAGTTCACTTATTGGCAACTAAATAGAAAATCGGCCCTAATTAGTCAACATGACTTAAACCCATTTAAACACTTAGTCTAAAAAGAATAGATATAAGATAGAAAATCTCAATAATATTAGGCTAGAATTCGCAGGAAGACTTGTGAATGAGATGGAATTGTGAACAAGTCTTCACCGTCTTGCGCAATAAGAGTATTGCCTCATTAAAACCTTATTCGGAAAACTCAGTGGGATAAAACCGAAGATAGGAAAAAGAGTACAATTTCCTAGCACGATTTTTGGTGTCTGTACCGGATGGTAATGGTAAAGACACCGGAGGAGGAAGAGTCTTCTTGAAGGAACCTCCATGGCTCTTTGTCTAGCTGGAACGGGCCCTGGCTTGCTGATCCGGACGCTGGCTGGTCGGGTGGTCAGGACGACCGTGGCGAGGCATGAGCTCCGGGACTGGTCGTGAGGCGGCTAGCATGGGTTGGTCCGGGGCTGGTCATGGGCGGCTCGAAGTCTAGTCCGGTTCCACTCTCCAGTAGCATGCCGAGCTTGTCTCCTAACGTCTTCCTCTTAGATCGTGTGAGTGGTCCAGGTGGAATGACTGGTGCAATGACTGGCTCGATGTCCTCATCAAACACTCGTCCTTAGGTGGCTCACACACGCAAAGAACACAGCAAGTGATGCACAAGGCGACGACTTGAGCAGTGAAAAAACTTTGTCAGTTTTATTAATCAAAAAGGTCTAAAAGTTTACAAGGCTGCAGGGGAACCTTATATAGAGGTTCTTCAGCTAATGAACTACTTTAGGTCGACAAAAAACAACAGGAAAATACTCTAAAACAACATAACTTTTAAAGGAAAACTACAAGTTATTCAAAATACAAGAAAAGGAAAGTTTGCTAAAATAAAAATAAAACATTCTGTGGTAACCATGTCCTTTCTGGGGCTTGAAACATGGTCCCTTGAAATCTAAATACCACGATACTCTGGATTATCTTCACAAACTCATAAGAAATTAAAGACACCTGATCGGGCCTCAAGTGGACTGGTTTTGAGGCTAGAGTGGTCTGAGCTGGTTTTGGTCCGTTCAGCTTAAAGTCCTTGATGAATCCTTCCTCTCGAAGCTCCTTGATGTCTAAAATGTTGATATCTTGAAGTGTTCTCACGATCTTAGCTCCAGAATCCTCTTCTTGCTCCATTTGTTCTTTATTGGCTAACGCTTGTTTTGATGATATCATGAAACTATGATGTGACCTCTGTGTGATTCTTCATGTTCTGAACCTCGTTTCCTGCCAAATAAATAATATTACCTTGTTTGGTTTGAGGCTGAGCTTCCTTGATGCTCAGAAGTGCAAAATCTCTCATGAAGTAGAAAACGAGTGCATTGGAGGTCAGCCAACTTGTAAGTTGAATATCTTCTTCATGCGGCAAGATTTTGATCTGATTCTTCTTCTGTATGGTTCCTTGATGAGTCAAGTTCCTAGAAAAAGTTAATTCGTAGGTTAAATTCGTGTGGTTGGGAAGATATGCTCCAAGGAAGACACTTATGTATTTAGTACGCTCTGGTTGGGTCTCTCCAAAGGTTTTAGTCAGCTTATTGGTGTCTTCTACATGCTCATTGATGGGTTGACTTGATGTCCTCATCAAGAGGGAAGAGAGAAGAGAGTTAAAAAAAATTATAGGATCGAGAGAAAGATAGAAAAAGAAAAAGAAAAAAGAAAGAGAGAGAAGAAAAAATAGGGAATGGAAGAAAAAAATGGTGGTAGAAGGAGAGAAATATTTTTTTTTTTTTTAATTTTCGAATTTAATATCTGTCGAAAATTCCTCAAAAATCTTTTGGAAATTTCTAAGGGAGAAATTAAAATTTTCGATTTAATTTTTTAAAATTTTTTTTTGTTAGAAATCCCTCGGAAATTTCCGACATAAATTAAAAATAAAAATAAAAAGTAATTTCCGTCGTAAATCCCTCAAAAATTTTGGCGAAAAATAAAAAAAATTATAAAAAATATAAAAATTTTATTTTCCGTCGGAAATCCTTAAGAAATTTCTGAGGGATTTCCGACGGAAAAAAAAATATTTTTGTAATTTGTTTATGTAAAAAAATCCGTCAAAAATCCCTCGATAATTTCCGACGGATTAATTTCTGTTAGAAATTCCGTTGGAAATTAGTTTGTTTTCTTGTAGTGTTAGGTAATTAACCGAGTATCCAAATTATCAGTTTAGGTGATTAAAACTTATATTATTTACACTAATCCAATTGAGAATCGGTAAAAAATTATTATTTAATAATATTTATCAATTTAGTGAGAATTAATTTATAGGAGTTTTTTATATCAATTTAGTTTAGTAGTTTTAATATCTCCTCAAATACTGCTAGGTGTTGGGTTCAAACTCCAGACATGTGTCATGAAATTTAGAAGTGACTATCATTATGCCACATGATTCTGACATTTATAGAAGTTTAACTATAAAATTGTGTATGAATCTGACACAATTATATCTAACATTCTTTTGTAAATAATATAAATATGAAACTAGGTATCAAGCTCACATATTTAACTATCACTTCTTACCACTAAAACATCACTGTTAGAGGTGTCAAACTGGTCCGCATCCAAGTAACCCAACCCATTACAGGTTCAACTTTTTTGGGCTGTGCGGGCTGCAGTTTAGTTTATCATGTCCAAGCCCAACCCGTTAGTATCCTGCGGGTTTGCCTGCGGGCCATCATATAACAAGTTATCATTTTCTACCTATCGTTGTCATTTTGTTTCTTTTATACAAGATCTGTTGTTAGCAATCACTAGCTAACACAAGAAGATTTTGTTTCAGGTCATGCTTCCTGAAGGATCAAAGGACCCTTTTGCTGTTTTGCCATTCACAGTCAATCAAGACTTACAGATACCTCATCAGCTGCACAGATATATGAACTGCATTTGCAAGCTATAGTTATTACAAAACATGTATCTATAATGGCTTATCTCAGGTTAAATACTCATATATTGACATCGTGGGAGAACCGTGGTTGTATTGCCGAGCATTCCAAGACACTACTTATTTCTCTAGCATCTCATTAAAGATTCTTTTCGCCTTCTCTATCTCCCCACATTTTCAGTACATGTAAAAAATCGTTGTACAAACTTTCACCTTCTTATAAATATTCTTCCTCTGCACAAAACGGTGACACCATTCACCAAGAGTGAGAGCACCAATGTCAGAAACATCTGGTAGCATATTGACAATACTCACGTCGCAAGGATCTAGCGACATGGTTGCCTGAATTTCCTGAAACAATTTGATAGCTTCTTAACGTATTTAAATATAAAAAGAGCAATCCTAAGGGTCAAGGATACAATCAATCTATTTTATCAATCATGTTGGTCAAACAAGAAAACAAACATTTGAATACATATATCTTAAGAAGGTATAAATTATACAGATTTGACAATATTCACGTCGTAGGATCCTGATGCAGATCGTGCTTCCTCACTTCCGTTTCACTGATTCCTTTTCAAAAATTATTTCAAATAAAACCTGCAAACCTGCAACACTCTATACATATTAGCTGCAATTCTCAGATTCAGTCTATTTTTAACCAAATCAAACAGAACACAAGATCACTAACTCAATAAGTGAATATAAAAAAAAAAAATTAATTGAACTGTAGTGTCAATACTGAAATCTAGTAAGCAAATAAAAGAACATCATAGCAAGATGCCAAAAAGCATAATAATTTAACTAAAATCTGAAATCTTAAAAAACAAAAAACTGTTTCATGAACTTTCATCTTCTAGTCTTCTTACTCGATGAGAGATTCAAAAGATGATATTGTTTCATCTTCATCATCAAATTCTTCATCCCTCTGTACATAGATGACATAAATGAGTTAGTTAACACCATAAAATAAAATAGTTCATTTAATTATAACAACTTTTTTTTACCATTTTCAAAAGTTTCACATCCCTTTTTGGCCAGTAGACAACTTTTGTATTTGTTTAAGACCCTAACACCAATGCTGAAAGATGACTCAGAAGCAACTGTTGTGATAGGTATACTAAGAAGGTAACACACCATTAAAGCTAATGCACCAAGTTGTTTTGAATTATCTTTCCAATTTTTCACGATATCTAAACTCTCAAAAGTGTGCATCTCTAGTGGTGGTTCTTCAAGATATAACTCCAATGAAGATTTTCCACTAACAAAAATATTTGCTTTGCGAAAAGAGAAGAAATCATGTAATATTTAAAAGCAATTTTAGTAAATATATAGAATAACTAAATAGAAGATTGAAAAAAGCTCACATAATTAAGTTTCCACTTTGTTCTTCCTCATTATCTTTTTTTTAGTAGCTTCACGTGTTTCTTATCATAAGCACCAAACAAAGTTTACAATTTCCCACACAAATGTTCCACATTTCATTACGAAGAAATCTTATCAAGTTTACTAAAATAATACTCTGCAAGTGTGAGCTTCAAACGTGGATCAAAGACTGTAGCCATAACAAAAATATTACTAACTTCTTCCTAGTACTATTGAAACTTATCCATCATTGGCATAACCATTCTTCTAACAACATCCTCTTTACTTGTTTTATGCAATGTCAGCCAATTTTGAATCTTCCAGACTTCCATGAAATACAAATTGGAAGTACGATATGTCAAACATGATATAAGACAATTAATCTCATCAAACGGCTTCAAGAATTCGCTCATCTCATGCAATTGTCTCCATTCATCCTCACTTGGGTGAAACCTATATTTCTTTCCATCAAGAATTTTAAGATGACTGAAAGCTGCTTAATACTTCAGAGTTATATCAATCATTTAATATGTTGAATTTCACATTGTTGGCACATCCAAAAACAACCCAGCCATCATATTAATTCGAACCGCTTCAACAGATTTAGCAAAAAGAATCTCACGAGATTAAGATGCTTGGACAAACTTGATACTCTCTCTGATTTTATGCAACGAATCACCAATTACTTTGAGGTCATCTTGAACAATAAGGTTCAGGATGTGTGAAGAACATCTTACATGAAAGAATTCTCCTCCACACAACAAATCATTCCTCAACATAAGCTGATATTTCAAAATTTCTTGCATATAATCATTGTTTGTATCATTGTCAAGTGTGATTGAAAACACTTTTATATCAATACCTGATAGAGATTTATTTATCTCCACGAGTTTCACTTGAGGTTACTAACAAGTACCCTCAAAAATTTACCCGAATTAGTGACTGCAAATGCACAGTTATGCCTCTTGTAGTATAAACGGGATCGATCCTCATGGAAGGTTTATAACACAATAGATTATAGGAATTCTATTCTAAGCTAAGAGATTCAAAGTTCGATGGTGATTGAAACGGTATAAATTTTAACTAAATTAGAACAAATTAATTAAGATGACGAATGAATTGAATTAAGAAAGTATTAATTGGGGAAACAATCCAACCATGGATTAGACATTAGAATGAATAAGGATGAGATCGAGATATCAATTCAAATCATGGATGTGTAATTTGCATTTCCAGACAATGAGACTATGAACAAGTTAATACATTCCCATGTAAAAACTCCTATGCTTAGAAATAAATTTGATCAATTCCCATTGCAAACCTTAAAACTAAACAAGCATTAAGATTCATCTCAATTTTTATCAAATTTTCTAGACAACTACTTCCGCAGGCTAGAATCATAAGATTCACTAATAAGATTTTCCTATGAATTTCCCAAGGTGTGAATTCGATAAACCCTAGATTAACTCTTCCAAGATCAACCTAGCATTAAACATATCTAATAATGATGGATTACACAATCCTAAACCTAAATATCATCTCATGATCTCAATTCTCCTAATCATCTATCTTATCCATGGTTGAATATAAGAATCTACTCAGACATAACAGAAATTGCAGGAAAAACTATAAAAGGTGAAGAGATTGATGATAGAACAATAGATTTAGGTTCACCATTGATCAAGAGAATAGAGAGAGAATTTTAGTGACAAAGAATGAGAGAAAAAATATTTTTTTTCATAATGATGAGAGAATCATTTCTCTTAGTAACAAATGTGAAGGGAGATAGTTATTTATACTATTCTAGTCTAGGCTTGTTTGGATACAAGGATTGCCTTATACATGAATGGCTACAAGGATAACATAACAATAGAATACAAACAAGCCTTAGACACTCCCCTTTGACATTCACACTTCACGCCTTTATACATGAATTAAAGGCTTTCATCTTTCATCATTTCTTCTTCATTCCAACACTCCCCCTCAAGCTTAAGACATGGAAAATGCCTAAGCTTGCAACCATGAAGCATTACCTCATTAAAAACCTAGAGAAGGAAAACCCAATTGAGACAAAACATTTTCTAGGGAAAAAGAGTATAACACTCCATGTTGGGATTGTTGGTGTGGAATGGACTGTTTTGAAGCTTCTTATAAGTATGGTCCATTTCTCCCCCTTTCTTTTGACTCCTTGTCTTTAAGAGGTGATTTTGATCCAGCTTTCTCAAAGCTTTCAAGTTTAACCTGTTTCACATACACATAACCATGATCCAGTATGAAACCTTGTCCATACATGAACTGCATGAACCGCATGAAAACATTAGAACATCACGGCCATGTACCAATTCTAACTGAGGCCTGATCAGCATCATGTGCCTCCTTGTCACAGCCAGCTTGTTCTAGATTAGATGCTCATTTTCTTTCCCCCCCCACAAGCTTGACACTAAGAATAAGAGTCAAGTTTGGAAGAATGAGCATACACATAATGAATATCTCAAAGTGATCTTCTTTATCCTTTAAACATAAAGAAGAACATTGTAAGTATCTGTGAAATGTTTTGAGAATTAAGAGATTTGAAGTATTGAAGAATATGAAGAATAAGAGATTTGGAGATTAAAAGTATAAGTGATGAAGAATTATAGAGAATTATGATGAATGTCAAGGTGAATTTTGGATCCATCTAGGTTCTAAATGCAATGCATAGTCTTCCTAGGTTCTCTTTCATCCTATGAATATTTCTAGATGAGAAATTTTAATCAATCAAGGAATAAGTAGAAAGTTTAGAGATAGCCTTTTCAAAGACTTTGATAAGTCTTTGTGAGTTTCCTCCTTTGTGATTGATTATGATCTGAACTTGTAGCATGTGTGCTTTGTTGATTTTCTCTACAAGCACACACCAAAGGTCACCTTACTCCATGGGAGAGCTGATTCATCACATTCCACCAGTCTTTCCTCTCCACTCCTTGTGGTGGCTGTTCTTGGTGGCCATTGGTTCTAGCTTCTTCTCCATGTGTTGTGCCTTTTTCACTTGCTCTCTTTTGTCTTTGTTAGACAATGAAGCAAAACATCAAATCCCATCTTAAGTCTTTGAACCTGTTGAGAATAGGCAGATTCTAAACAAAAGATAGTGAGTGAAAGAGGTTGATTAAGAGTAACCAAACTTAATTTTAAACACCTAAGGACTTTTGGATTCAACATGCCTTCTTAAACTTATTTTCCTAAGTAAAAGACAAGGTTCTCTTCCCCTAGGATCAATGCAATTCATGACAAATGATTCATCTAGCTAAACTAGGTTCAAAATGTCCCATTTTACCAATTTCTAAATACATGAACAAAACTCAGTAAAATTCATGATTTACTAACTATCTAGATACCAGATTTCCTAGAGTTCTAACTCATACAACCATCAATGAAATCAATAAAATAGTTGGATAAGAGTTTAGAAATAGCCTGAATGCATAAGACTTTGATACTAGGTCTTTGCATTTGAGTTTAGGAACTGGTTCTGATCTAGGCACTCCCTTTTATTATGTTGCTTTCAAAATGCCTTTCGTGGTCCAGTAATGTCTCCTCCATTGGAGCAACAACTTAGGTAGAATCAATTGAACCTTCCATCTTAGAAGGTCTATCCTTTCTTCACACCTTTCTTCTTTCCATTTTCCATATTAGAAGACCTTATAGCCACTTCCTCCTTGCATGAACTGCTTCATGAGGTGTTGATCTGCATAGTCACGTATCCACAGATTCTGACCAATCCTCCAAGCAGCAACAACACGTGTATCTCCTTCTCGCTTGCGCTATCACAATCCTGCATAGCTCTGCTTCCCTTTTTTTTTTTTTTTTTAGTTGTTGAAGCTTCCAAGAAATTCTGGAATCTGATGTTGACAATGACTTCCAAGCGCCATAGGTTGCAACATAAGCAGCAAGCTTATACTTCTTCAGCTCCAGGTGAGTCAATCCAGAAGCACAACGGAGTTTGCAGACACGTGAAGTAGGGTTTTCTTTGGAGCACGCAGTGTAACATGAAGAACTAACCTGTTCTCCGTACTATTAATATGCTCCCCATCGAACATGCGGCTGATCTTATCTGTCAGCTGTGCAGCCTTTGCCAAGTTCAAAAGCTTCTCCATTGTCTCTACAGTAGCACGCTGACGAGAATAATCTAACAACAGCCCCTCAAATTCCAACATCATAAACTCGCATTTGTTGGTATCACTCATCAAATCACGCAAATGAGTCTTCTTCTAATCAAATGTCTTACGCTTATCTCTTTTAAGTATATCATCATCTGCGATACATTGGTATTGAATCTGGAGGCTCAGGAGTTATTCGCTTCTTAGGCTCTGTTGCAAAGATCATGCTTCCAATCATCGGTGTGATTTCTATCTTGTTTGCTTCTGGATATGGTCGAGAGGTCAGGAAAAGAGGTGCGTCACTGAAACTTCTCCGATTCCTCTCTCTGTCGCTGTTTCAAGAGTCCCTCGCTCTCTCGCGATCATTCTCCGTTGTTCCAAGATTAACGAAGCCTGCCACCATAGATACTCCCAGAGACGCATGAAACGTGCGGGAAGAAGAGGACGACGCTCTTGACCCCAATGGGAGCAAGAGGAATGGGCAGGCTTTACAGAGAGGTCGTATCTTTTACCGAGAACTTTGTTTTACTCAATGGATACGCCTACGTGTCCGTTTACGGAGCAACAGGGATCTTTTCCGAAATGACAATACAAGACCAAGGAGACCCCATTGACGCAATCGCCGGATATTACCAGATAGAAGATCTAAGAGGAATAAGGAGAGAAGAAGATAGACCCAATCGTTTAGTGGTCAATGTACTTGCGAGAGACTTGAGTGATGGCAGGCGCATCCACAAGAACTTTCAAAATCTTGTTGCTGCAAACCACGTCATGGTTTACATGGATGCCTTAAGAATTGTACCACGTGCGGGACGCTGAGCCATGACAACATTGCTGTATAAACTATTCTCATTGCTATTTTGTATTGACTTGCCTCTCATTGGGTTTCTTGCCACATATGATATCCTCGATAATGTTATCCTTTCTACTCACGTCCAAACATTCACGTCATCACCACCACCAACCATTTCACAGTCAATTGCCACTGCCTTCAGACGTATATCACTTGTATTTACTACACCATGTGCAGACAGTTGACACTTGGGGGAACAATTAACAGACTCTCCCTCAATGAGTAGTTTATTGCCAACCAAGTAACAACCTAACAATCTTCAACTAATTTTCAACTAACTCCTGCAACAGATTAAAACCAACTCCAACCAACAAGATCAACTTCTAACAGTCCTTATCTTCAAAACCAAGATTAAAAAATTATAATTTTTGAATTTTAATACTTAATGAATCCAAAAAATTTCAAGTTTCTCTCTTTTTTTAGAATTTCAAAGTTTAATATAGAAATCAAGAAAATCAATCTTGAAGACTTAAACCTATTGGATTGACCTGAAATTTTGAGAAGACCCTCGCAAGACACTTATTAAACTTTCCAGATTCAAAGAATTAAAGAAAACTAAGAAAAGTTTAGAATTATATCACCAGGATCTTGGTACAGGTGATTTTGGACGTATCTGAGGAAATCTTCAATAAGATCCTTCAAACTCAACGGAATTGAGTTCTGAAACACCTTTGGGAGAAAATTCGTAACTTTTGGTTCCCTAGGCCAAATGATGCAATTCAAACGGCCGTGGATTCAGAACTCGCCGATAAACAATCCAGAGAAAGAAGATTGACAAAAGGAGTCGTCGTTTGGCCGAAATATAAATTACAAGATGACGGTTGAAATTGATCCAGAAATTGATGAAGAACAAGATGGATTCTTGTTGAATCAATGAAAGATTGAGGAAATTTTTCCAGATTTGATGCAACCTGGCTCTGATACCATGATAGAATAATAGATTTAGGTTCACCATTGATCAAGAGAATAGAGAGAGAATTTTAGTGACAAAGGATGAGAGAAAAAATATATTTTTTCATAATGAGAGAATCATTTCTCTTAGTAACAAATGTGAAGGGAGATAGTTATTTATACTATTCTAGTCTAGGCTTGTTTGGATACAAGGATTGTCTTATACATGAATGGCTACAAGGATAACATAACACTAGAACACAAACAAGCCTTAGACACTCCCCTTTGACATTCACACTTCACGCCTTTATACATGAATTAAAAGCTTTCATCTTTCATCATTTCTTCTTCATTCTAACAATTGAATAATACAAGAATTCTTAAGAAAATAAAAAAAGAATTATCTTACTAAACACCATATATTGTTGAGGAAATCACTAGGGTTCTCTATCACTTTTTCTCTCTGGAGGCTGAATAAAAACGTGCCCTCAGTTTTCCTTAAAACAACTTATTTATAGGTCCCCAAAAACCTGATTTATTAGACTAAAACGACATAAAAATAATGAGTTACTTACGGGATCGATCGATCGGACGAAGGGATCGATCGATCCTTGAATCCGTCATAGACATTTTTGGGCTTGTAGATCGATCGATCGTGACGGATATCGATCGA
The DNA here is from genome assembly GCA_039880935.1 of Streptanthus diversifolius. Classification (NCBI taxonomy): domain Eukaryota; kingdom Viridiplantae; phylum Streptophyta; class Magnoliopsida; order Brassicales; family Brassicaceae; genus Streptanthus; species Streptanthus diversifolius. The sequence goes on along the minus strand of JAXGFM010000012.1, from coordinate 12,595,833 downwards.
TCTAAACTTGCTCGATCGTTCTTCTCTCTTTCTGGTTGGTCTTGGAAATTCACGAAATCACGATCACATAATCGATCGATCGATCGTTTCTGGCTGAGATCGATCGATCTATTCACATAGGGAGGTGTATAGGTTTAATCGCCATTTGAGTCCGTTCATCCTATTGACACATTCTGATCATTCTCGCATAGTTGCATCAGCTACCCGTGACTTCATAAACTCCAAAAACGTTCCTAACTTGCTTTGAATCCTCTGAAAAATAAAAAGTGGAAAACATCCTAGAGTTCTAATGCATATGAACCTAAATGTATCCTAAAATGTGAAATCTAACGGTCAATTCAAGCAAGTTATGTACAAAATGATCTATTAAAATTGCTAAAATATGGGTTTATCAACTCCCTCAGAATTGTGTTTTTGCTTGTCCTCAAGCAAATGACTAGGAATAGGAAAGATAATAAACCTCCTGGAACTCAGAGCCAAGTCACATCGGTTAAATATTTTGTTCAACTTCAAAGCTAATAGTTCTCGAATGCAAAGTGTGCAAGTTTACTTAAAAATTTAGCCATGCCCATTACAAATCATCTCAGATCAAACTCAATCTACACAATGCATCCAGATCAACCAACTCTTTTAACATTCATGAAACTAGACACTCGTGAATCATGTTAGACACTTTCATTGAACTCATTTGGCTAATGGTAACGTCAAGAGATAAAAATAATCTTTTCTTCCATAGGTCTTGTAAGCTAAACGTAGGGATCTCTCATAAATAGTCTATTTGGATTACAAAGAGTGGTAAAAAAAGTAAAAGAAATCCAAGTATGTGTAGGTAAAATCCATGAGTTCAAATCCGGTAATCTAACCTGATAATTCTAAATCCATGTTATATACCAATAGATAAGAGGCGATATCAAATCAAACATGCTTCAACTTAGAGTAATCTAAAGGCAAAAATTTCAGGCATAGATTAATCTTATGTTTCAACAAACAATTTAAGCATCAGATTAACAATAACTCGTCAATTGAAACTAATAAAATGAGCAATAGACTATATTAAGGCAATTTCATCATGGTTCCTTATGCAAATGCTATGCAAGACTAAATGGATGATGAAAAATAAGTCATGAAAATAAAAGTTAGTGCAAACATAAATATCCTCCCCCTGACTTAACTTACACTGTCCCGGTGTAAAAATTAAACTAAAGGAAGATACAAAATGGAATAAAAATAAAAATAAAGAAAAGTGCAAAGGAAAATGATACGAGCCAAACCGAGGTTTCCATGGGAGGGTTATTGGGTCGAGCGAACGGGATGGGCGAGAGATTAATGGTGAACGGTCGAGTGGGCGAACGGGTGTACGCTAGTACGGTCGAGGGGCGATGGGTGAACGGCCGAGCAGACGGATGAGCAAGGGATGGCTGAACGAGCGTACGAGTGAACGGCGGTGAGGACGAACGTGCGAGGGTACGGACGGGGGAGAATGCGAACAACAGGACAAAGCCCCGGTCGTGACTCTCGAATGGCGGGTCAAGCGCACGAACGAAGATACGAACGGTGAGACGAGGCTACGGTCGTGGCTACGAACGGCAGATGTAGAGTGATGGAATGGGGGCTAGACGTTGGATTTTTGAGAGCGATTTGAAAGATGGATTGAGGGCAACACACCAGGCTATGTCAGGCCTGGATACAGACTTCCTTGAAGAGAGACACACTCGATCTTCAAAGGAACTCTCTTTTTTACTTGGAGACACACTCACACACAAGGAAGACTTGGATATGACCTAGGTGGCTGTGTGAATAGGGTTTGGATTCTAAACTGTCTGCATAAAAGAGAGAGTGTTCTGCCTTTTATAGGTTAAATTCTAAGACCTAGTTGCCCACACAATCCGCTGTCAACAAAACAACTTAAACCCACATAGACTAAGTCTTTTAACAAGTGACAAGACTAAAATAAAGGCTAAACAGGTGCCCAAAGATAGGATCAAGCCTAATTGATTTAAATGGACATATCCAGATTAAAACCAATGGGACACTAGGCTTGATGCCTTAGACTTTCAGGTCTCATTAAAAACCTTTCCAAGAACCCATTATGGTAAACTTAGAAAGGAAAAGAGTACCTTAATCATCTAAGGTCTTAAGGGGTGTCCTCACTCAAGGATAGTAAGGACACACAAGACCTTATCCCTAAGGTTGTGTGCATGGGTGTCCTGGTCAGGAAAACCCAGCTGATCAATGACAAAAGGCTGGCTGGTGTCTTCATTCTCCCCTTCTTCTCCTCTGCCGTGTGCTTGGACTAGGTTGACCCTGACTTGATCTTCACGAGTTTGGTCCTGGTCCCGGCTCCTGTCTTGCACTCCTAGGGCAGCTCTGCTCCTGGACATGATGCGGTGAGACACATAAGAGGTTGCCTGGACCTCATCCTCCAAATATCGGATTGGTGTAGCATGGATGACCCCATCAGAAAAGCAAAAGAAAGAAAAATTACAAAGTCAATGATCCTCGGGGCTCACGCTGCGACTCTATCCCGGTCTGCGTCTGCGCCTGGGCAGTCTAGCCTCGGAGTCTGACTCTGTGTCCTCTGTATCAGCTCCTGTCCTGTGCCCAGCAACATTAGGAATGTCTGCAGCTCCAGAAGGCTCGCCTGTCTCCCTGGTCCGTGGTCCTCTAAAGCAGGAAGGTAGCTGTGAGCATCTGATCCTGGCTATAACCTCCCACATCCGCTGCATCATCGAATGGGACCTCCTGTGAGACTCCACTACCCAATCTCGAAACTCAGCCTCTGTAGCACCAGAGGAATATGGTGGGAGGTCATACTCTCCGGAATAGGAGGGAAGTACATATGTCTCCTCAGGGGCCTCCTGGGTCTGGGGCGGATAGTAGTCGGGGACTCTGTCGTCCTTCTGATGGGGCTGTGAAGCATACGCTCTGGATGAGCTACCTCGTTGTCGCGACCCAGTGCTAGGCTGATGCAGTCGCTCAGGTGGAATGGTGAACTCCAAATCCGCTCTAGAGCTCAGGGCTGTGAAGTCGCGGAGGGGGAGCTTGCAGAACTGGGTAGTTCATGCGCGATCCTGGAACTAATATATGTACCCCGGCTTAAGTATCTCACTGTTCCGGAAGTACTGCTCGTCGAAGAGGGTGATCTTCTGCTCGCTGGGTGTGGAGCCAAGATCAATCCCATGATGCATAAAGAGGGGAGTCAGGAGGCTCCCAATCCGCTCAACCTTCTTGTTCACCGTGTTAAGGCCGCGGGCTTTCTTGGAGACGAGATTCTCCGCGAAGATAGCACTCATGTTGGTGCGCAGCGTGGTCGGGGGAGGGCTGGTGTAAATAGCGTGTGCAGATGATGGAAGTCCGAAGTAAAATAACATGAGATCGTTCTTCCTCACCGCTCCGGACTCCTCCTTGGCGAACATGATGTTGCCAAGGATCTTCGGAACCAACCAAACCACGGGATTCCGGATGTGAGTCAGCTTAGCTGACCTGGACTCGTAGCCTCCTGGGCCAATAAGATTCCACAGCTCAGTGGCCTGCGGGAAATCAAAGGGCCAACTGCACAGCTCTTGTGTCCGGTTGAAGCCGTAGAGGACACAGAGTTCCCGAATGGAGATCTCGTAAAGAACCCCGCTGGAGAAATAGAAGAAGGTCCCTTCGCTGGCGGCAGGGATGGCTCCATCCTGATAGCAGAACTCGGCAGACGCGAGGAACTGGCGCACCAACTGCGGAAACAGGGGATAGGTCTGGTACGAGTCAGTACACCTAACGTATGCTTCTAGAAAGAAAAAGAATGAGATTCAGCTCTGATCACCACCACCGGATGCATTTTTCTTGATCTTCTCGGACTCCAGTAAAGTTTATGCGTTGGGCCTAGAAAGCAGTAAAGTTTATGGTGTCAAGTCCGAGCCTATGCAGCATGGCTCGGACCTCCTCTCTGATACTCATCCGCTCTAGGGTATCTTGATACGCAGCAGCCCGTTGTAGAATGTGCAGTGGTGGTGCGTCCAAGCCTCTCCATGGCGGTAGTTCTGATACCGTAAGTCCCACTGCATCTCCCGCATAGTAGTGTGCGGGATCAGCTCTGTCCTCCAGTCCTGCTCGTCGCCCGGATAAAATGGGGTGTTATCCGGGCGAGGCCACGGATACGATTAGTCTTCGGGATGTCTGAGTCCGGTCTTTGGGATAAGCTGGATGCGGTGGCCCTGCCTCGTCTCTTCCGTGTCTGGTCACCTCTAGCCATATCTGCATAATTAGAAACCAAATCATGTTAATAAGCAATTGAGCTGATTAAAAATAACATGCGATCAATCGTGGTGGAGAAAGATCGAGCGATCCTAACATCGATCGATCGATCTCAAAAAGGATCGATCGATCCGTAAGTGTTACGATAAAATTTAAAGTACCTCGATCGATCGATCCAAATTTTGATCGGTCGATCCTAATCTGTTACGGGTTTTAACATGTATGTTTTATAAAACACGATCGATCGATCCAAATCAGGGACCGATCGATCGCGAACCCGATTTCGAACTCAAATCCCGAATTTCGCTAAATCTTCCCAAATCTCTTAAATCATGCACGTGTTATGTTCCAAACAACCTAAAAAACCTCTATTCAACTTCCATTTCTCTTGAAACACTCAAAATTTCATAATTTTGGCGAATGTTTGTCATTTGTACCGAATTGAAAAAGTGGAGATTTAGAGTTGTACATTTACAGATCGATTGAGATGTTATGGAATCAGATAGACCTTGAAACTCCGATCGGATTATACCTAAAAACCGCTTAAATCGATGGTGAATCGAAGAATTTAGGAAGAAATTAAAAAATTTAGGGTTTGAGGGTGATTTTTCGCGAGAGAGATGAAGTTTTCGTGTTTTGATCTGTTTAGATCATGTTTTGGTTTATAAATGTGTTTTTCGGTTTAATTTAAGTGAAATTTAATCCCGATTTACTTACCTGGAATGGAGATCGATCAATCCGTTTATAGATCGATCGATCGATCGCGAATGTTCTCGGCTTTATTCCGATCGATTGGTCGATCGATCGGTCTCCTTTTGGCAAGTCGATCTTGGCTGGTCATAGGATTTTTGAAGTTGTAATAGATCGATCGATCTTATGTGCAACGGTCGATCTGTTTTCTCGGAGAAATTTTTCCTTTTCATCGATCGATCGATCCAAGATATTGTCGCAAAATTCAGCCTTTTTGGATCGATCGTTCGATTAATGAAGATCGATTAATGAAGATCGATCGATCATGTTTTCATGATGGTGCCTGCAAACATATCTAATAGTGATGGATCAACCTACCATTAAACATATCTAATAGTGATGGATTACACAATCCTAGACCTAAATATCATCTCATGATCTCAATTCCTCTAATCATCTATCCTATCCATGGCTGAATCTAAGAATCGACTCAGACATGACATAGATTGCAGAGAAATCAATCAAAGGTGAAAAATACATAATTGAATTGCAGAGATTGAATAATACAAGAATTTTTAAGAAAATAAAACTGTAATTTTCTTAGTAACACCATAGATTGTTGAAGAAATAACAAGGGTTCTCTGTCACTTATTCTCTCTTGGAGGCTGGAAAAAAATGTGCCCTAAGTTTTTCTTCAAACAATCTATTTATACGTTCCCAAAAATCTGATTTATTGGACTAAAACGACATAAAAATAATGAGTATTTACGGGATCGATCGATCGGACGAAGGGATCGATCGATCCTTGATTCCGTCGTAGACATTTTGGGCTGGTAGATCGATCGATCGTGACGGATATCGATCGATCTAAACTTGCTCGATCGTTCTTCTCTCCTTCTGGTCGGTCTTGGAAATTCACGCAACTACGATCACATAATCGATCGATTGATCGTTTCTGGCTGAGATCGATCGATCTCTTCACATAGGGAGGTGTATAGGTTCAATCGCCATTTTAGTCCATTCGTTCTAATGACACATTCTGATCATTCTCGCATAGTTGCATCAGCTACCCGTGACTTCATAAACTCCGAAAATGTTTCTAACTTGCTTCGTATCCTCTGAAAAATAAAAAGTGGAAAACATCCTAGAGTTCTAATGCATATGAACTTAAATGTATCCTAAAATATGAAATCTGATGGTCAATTCATGCAAGTTATGTACAAAATGATCTATTAAAATTGCTAAAATGTGGGTTTATCACTTGTTAAGGTTTCTTTCAGCTTCAAGAAAGCTGTCATGCACTCCTCATCAAACATAAATTATGTATCCTTGCACAGAAGTCTGGTGAGTGGTTTGGCAATGCTAGAAAAGTCTTTAATAAACCTTTTGTAGAAACCAGCATGCCCGAGAAAACTCCTAATTTCCTTGACAGATTTCGGAGGTGTGAGTCTGGTCATGACATCAATTTTGGCTTTATCTACTTCTATACCAGCTTCTGAAATCTTGTGTCCAGGTACAATCCCCTCTTTTACCATGAAATGACATTTCTCCCAATTTAGAACTAGGTTTGTCTCCTCGCAGCTTTTAAATACCCTGCACAAATTCGAAAGACACACAGCAAAAGAAGAACCATACACAGAGAAATCATCCATGAATACTTCCATTATCTCCTCAATCATTTCAGAGAAAATAGACATTACGCATCTTTGAAAAGTCGCAGGAGCGTTAAATAGTCCAAATGGCATTCTCCTGTAAGCGAAGGTACCATAAGGACAAGTAAATGTCGTCTTTTCCTGATCCTGAGGATGGATGGGTATTTGAAAGAATCCAGAATACCCATATAGAAAACAATAGTATAAATGATTGGCTAATATTTCTAACATTTTATCAATGAATGGCAATGGAAAATGATCTTTCCTAGTCAATGCATTCAGTTTTCTATAGTCTATGCACATCCTATGACCAGTGATAGTTCTTGTAGATATCAGTTCATCTTTCTCATTTCTAATCACAGTGATACCTCCTTTATTCGGAACTACATGCACAGGCGATACCAATTACTATCTGAAATGGGATAAATGATTTCTGCTCCTAGTAATTTCAAGATTTCCTTATTTACTACCTCCTATAAGTTTGGATTCAGTCTCCTCTGGTGTTCTATTGATGACTTAGAGTCATCTTCTAAATATATTATATGCATGCATAATGATGGGAAACTTCCTTTGATGTCTCCTAAAGAGTAACCTAAGGCTTTCCTATACTTGCTCCTAAGTCAACCAAACATTTCTCAAAGCTTAGAGGTTCAATAGAGCAAGGCAGTGTAAAACTTCCAGGATTCTTGAGCTTCCTAGGTAGATTGTTCTGGATTATTGCAATACACTCATGATTGATTTGTACCATAACTTATTCCAGTGCTTTCTTCTTAGTCACTATGTCTTTTAGGAGCTTGTTGTAAATTGGACAGTCTAGAACAAGGCCCATGAGTGGCATTGTGACTTGAACTTTTCCCAGTAGCTTCTTGAACTTCTCGAACTGCTTATCTAGTATCTGCTTCTTGAATCTTCCAGGAAATGGAAGCTTAGGCTCATAAGATGGAAGTACAAAGTCAATTGTATCTCCTGTAGCTTTGCCTTTGTCAACTTTGGCATTCTTAGCGATGCCTTCTTCCGCAGGAGATTCTTCTCCAGCTTCTTCACCGACTATCTCCTCTTCTGTTGCCTCAGTACGCGTGTCATCTAGTTCAGGTTTCTTTTTCGTCACTCTTCCACTTGGCAATTCCTTTCTGCTTCTCAGTGTTATGGCTTTGAAGTACTCCTTAGGATTGGGTTCAGGGTGTCCAGGTAGAACACCTTTTCCATTGCTTCTCGAGGATGAAGCTACTTGAGCAATTTGATTCTCTAATCCTTTCACATGCGTCGCAAGTCCTTCAAACTTGGAGTTTAGATCATTTTAACAGGCTTTCATCTCAGCTATCTCCTTCTTTGTTCCTCCTTGTACTTCCAGCAGTTGCTTCAACATGTTCTTCACTTCATCATCCTGAGGAGGTTGATTCGAGTTGTTTCTCCTCTGCTGGAAATTGCCAAATTGTGGTCTTGGCACATAGCTGCTGTTTGAAGGGACTTGATTGCCAAAGTTTGAGTATCCTCTGGGTTGGTTGCTTGTCTGCCCTTGATAACTCCCTTGGTTGTTGTAGTTGTTCCTCTGGAAGTTTCCTTGACCTTGTTGGTTGAAAGGTCTAGGCTGGAAGCTACTTTCACCTTGCTGGCTCGGTTGTTTAGACTGATATCCCTGACTTTGACTCTGGTAACCCTGTCCTTGCTGCTTCAGTATCGGTGGATAGACTTGATCTTGCGGGTTCTCTACATTCTGGCTTCTGTAGGTTAGGTTGTTATTGTAAGGTCTGTAGCCTCCCTGGTTTCCTACATAGCTAACTTCTTCAGGATTCCCTTCCAATGCTTCCAATATAGAGTCTTGATAGTCTGCTTGGTAGGCATCTTGTTGATCCACAAAGTGGACTTGTCTCTGGTTCAAGTTCAGCACCTTATCCAATCTATCAAGCTTTTCGTTAATTTGTTTAAGCTTCTGGTCCTCCAGCTTCACTCCTCTTGATTACCTATCATAGTCCTCACCGTAGCAGTTGCTTTGGGCCAGGTTTTCATTCAGCTGCTCTCCTTGATCAACATCCAGATTAGCGAAACTTCCATAGCTCGCTGTGTCAAGAGCTATTCTAAACTTCTCATGAAGCCCTCCATGAAAGATTCTCAGCAGTGCATCTTTCTCCACTCCATGATGAGGGCATGCTCTGGTGTACCCTTTCAGTCTATCCCAAACTTCATAGAATGACTCATTTGGTCCCTGTCTGAAGGTAGTGATATCATTCCTGATTTTGGTTGTCTTATGCTTAGGAAAGAACTTGTTAGTAAATTCTTTCTTACAAAAAGCCCATGTGGAGACCAGCTCTGAAAGCACATTGTGTTCCCACTGAGCAGCTCTGTCTCCCAAAGAGAATGGGAATATCATCATCTTGATTGCGTCTTGAGGGACACCATTGATCTTGACTGTCCTTCAGAGCCTCTCAAAATCATCTAGATGATGAAGTGGGTTCTCACTGGGTAGACCATAGAACTTGGAGCATTGCACCATGTTGATTAAACTCGTCTTGAGTTCATAATTGTTGTTAGCAACAATTGGTGTAAGGATGCTAAGGCTGATGGTCCTTTCACCGGGTTCGTCGAATGCTCCAATGCGCTTGCGAGAAGCTCTTGCGTCAACTTGTGGAATAGGTAATGCACCAATCCCACGCCCTTGGTGTTCTTCTTGTTGGAAGTGTTGAGTTTCTCCTCTGTGATCTTTCATGTTCGGATTTGGAGATTGTTCCAGTCTTTCTCTTAGAGTTCTCAAACGGTTTCCTTTCTCAAAGTGTCCTATCTCGTGAATCAGTGGTTGTAAGTTTTGTTGTCCTTTGCTCCTCAAATTCATGAACCTGCAAAACAGGAATATTCTCGAGTCTAAGTCAGCGACAAGAGGAATGTAGCAAATGTAACAAACTTAGTCTTAGATGACTTCTTAAATCTATTGGCTAAATTGCTTCCCCGGAAACGGTGCCAAAAACTTGATAGAGATTTATTTATCTGCACGAGTTTCACCTGAGGTTACTAAAAAGTAATCTCAAGAGTTTACAAGAGTTAGTGACTGCAAGTGCACAGTTGTGCCTCTGATAGTATAAACGGGATCGATCCTCAGGGAAGGTTTATAACACAATAGATTATAGGAACTTTTATCTAAGCTAAGTGATTCAAGGTTTGATTGTGATTGAGATAATATGAATTTTAACTAAATTTGAACAAAATAATTAAGACGACGAATGAATTGAATTAGGAATGTATTAATAAAGAAAACAATCCAACCATGGATTAGGCATTAGAATGAATAGGGATGAGATCGAGATATCAATTCAAATCGTGAATGTGTAATTTGCATTTCCAGACAATGAGATTATGAATAGATTAATACATTCCCATGTAAACACCCCTATGCTTAGAACTAGATTTGATCAATTCCCATTGCAAACCCTAAAACTAAACAAGCATTAAGATTCATCTCAATTTTCATCAAATTCTATAGACAACTACTTCCGCAGGCTAGAATCATAAGATTCACTAATCAGATTATCCTATGAGTTCACTATCCCTTTCCCAAGGTGTGAATTCGAAAGACCCTAGAATAACTCTTCCAAGATCAGCCTAGCATTAAACATATCTAATAGTGATGGATTACACAATCCTAGACCTAAATATAATCTCATGATCTTAATTCCCCTAATCATCTATCCTATCCATGGTTGAATCTAAGAATCTACTCAGACATGACAGAGATTGCAGAGAAATCAATCAGAGGTGAAAAAGACATAGTTGAATTGCAGAGATTGAATAATACAAGATTTTTTAAGAAAATAAAACTGTAATTTTCTTACTAAACACCATAGATTGTTGAAGAAATAACAAGGGTTCTCTGTCACTTTTTCTCTCTTGGAGGCTGAATAAAAATGTGCCCTATGTTTTCCTTCAAACAACCTATTTATAGGTTCCCAAGAACCTGATTTATTGGACTAAAACGACATAAAAATAATGAGTATTTACGGGATCGATCGATCGGACGAAGGGATCGATCGATCCTTGAATCCTTCGTAGACATTTTGGTCAGGTAGATCGATCGATCGTGACGGATATCGATCGATCTAAATTTGCTCGATCGTTCTTCTCTCTTTCTGGTCAGCCTTGGAAATTCACGCAATTACGATCACATAATCGATCGATCGATCGTTTCTGGCTGAGATCGATCGATCTCTTCACATAGGGAGGTGTATAGGTTCAATCACCATTTGAGTCCATTCGTCCTATTGACACATTCTGATCATTCTCCCATGTTGCATCAGCTACCCGTGACTTCATAAACTCCGAAAACGTTCCTAACTTGCTTCGTATCCTCTGAAAAATAAAAAGTGGAAAACATCCTAGAGTTATAATGCATATGAACTTAAATGTATCCTAAAATGTGAAATCTGATGGTCAATTCATGCAAGTTATGTAAAATGATCTATGAAAATTGTTAAAATGTGTGTTTATCACTTGTCAAGGCTTCTTTCAGCTTCAAGAAAGCTGTCATGCACTCCTCATCAAACATAAATTATGTATCCTTGCACAGAAGTCTTGTGAGTGGTCTGGCAATGCTAGAAAAGTTTTTAATAAACCTTCTGTAGAAACCAGCATGCCCGAGAAAACTCCTAATTTACTTGACAGATTTCGGAGGTGTGAGTCTGGTCATGACATCAATTTTGGCTTTATCTATTTCTATACCAGCTTCTGAAATCTTGTGTCCAGGTACATTCCCCTCTTTTACCATGAAATGACATTTCTCCCAATTCAGAACTAGGTTTGTCTCCTCGCACCTTTTAAGTACCATGCACAAATTCGAAAGACACACAACAAAAGAAGAACCATACACAGAGAAATCATCCATGAATACTTCCATTATCTCCTCAATCATTTCAGAGAAAATAGACATTACGCATCTTTGAAAAGTCGCAGGAGCGTTACATAGTCCAAATGGCATTCTCCTGTAAGCGAAGGTACCATAAGGACAAGTAAATATCGTCTTTTCCTGATCCTGAGGATGGATGGGTATTTGAAAGAATACATAATACCCATATAGAAAACAATAATATGAATGATTGGCTAATCTTTCTAACATTTGGTCAATGAATGGAAATGGAAAATGATCTTTCCTAGTCGATGCATTCAATTTTCTATAGTCTATACAAATCCTATGACCAGTGATAGTTCTTGTAGATATCAGTTCATATTTCTCCTTTCTAATCATAGTGATACCTCCTTTTTTCGGAACTACATGCACAGGCGATACCCAATTACTATCTGAAATGGGGTAAATGATTTCTGCTCCTAGTAATTTCAAGATTTCCTTTTTTACTACCTCCTGTAAGTTTGAATTCAGTCTCCTCTGATGTTCTATTGATGACTTAGAGTCATCTTATAAATATATTATATGCATGCATAATGATGAAGAACTTCCTTTGATGTCTCCTAAAGAGTAACCTAAGGCTTTCCTATACTTTTTCGGCTCATGCAATAACATTGACGTTTCATCATCAGACAGAGAGGCACTAACAATCACCGGGTAAGTAGAGTTTGTTCCAAGAAAAGCATATCTTAGCCCTGGTGGTAGTGGTTTGAGTTCCAGCTTTGGTGCATTCTCCTCACTCCAATCGTCTTTACTGCTAGTCTTACCATTGCTAGCTTCTGGACTTCCAACTTTGATTTAATATCTCCTTTCAGTGGCTTATGAGAGTTCAGGATCCGCTCATACTGCTCCACTCCCTCGTTGATCTTTATTGAATTCGCAGACTCCTTGGTAAGAGCTAATTGAAGAGAGTCTTCAACAGCTAATTCCTCCAGATACTCTTCAACCATATCCTCCAGCATCTCAATGTAAAAGATTTTCTTCTCTATTGTAGGCTTCTTCATGACCTCAAGTATATCAAACTTTTATACTGAGGATCCCAAGTTCAGGTCGATAATCCCTTTTTTAACATTAATAATAGCTCCAATTGTGGCTAGAAATGGACGCCCAAGGATGATTGGGTCTGTAGGTTATGCAGTCTCCTACCTTCAGAGACAAGTCTTCTAGGATACCAATATGATACCAGATAGACTAGTCTGCCAACACCAGTGAAATTCTTGTCTTCTTAAAGTCTGTCAACCCTAATTTCTTCGACACAGTCAGTGCCATTAGACTAACACTTGCTCCCAAATCAACCAGACATTTCTCGAAGCTTAGAGGTCCAATAGAGCAAGGCAATGTAAAGCTTTCAGAATCCTTGAGCTTCCTAGGCAGGTTGTTCTGAATTATTGCGCTGCACTCATGATTAATTTGTACCATAACTTCCTCCAGTGCTTTCTTCTTGGTCACTATGTCTTTAAGAAGCTTGTTGTAGATCGGACAGTCTAGAACAAGATCCATTAGTGGCATTGTGACTTGAACTGTTCCCAGCAGCTTTTTGAACTTCTCAAACTGCTTGTCTAGGATTTTTTTCTTGAATCTTCCAAGGAATGGAAGTTTTGGCTCATAAGGTGGGATCACAAAATCAGCTGTCTCCCTTGTAGCTTTGCTTCTGTCAGCTTTAGCATTCACCGCGATGCTCTTTTCTGCAGGAGAATCTTCTTCAACGTCTTCACCAGTTATCTCCTCTGTGTTGCTGTCTCAGTAGGTGTGTCATCCAACTCAGATTTCTTCCTTGTTGCTCCTCCACTTGGCAATTCCTTTCCACTTCTCAATGTTATGGTCTTGCAGTACTCCTTATGATTAGGTTCAGGATGTCCAGGTAGAACCCCTTTTCCATTGCTTCTTGAGGATGAAGTCACTTGAGCAATTTGATTCTCTAGTCCTTTCACATGCGTCGCGAGTCCTTCAAACTTGGAGTTTAGATCATTGTAACAAGCTTTCATCTCAGCTATCTCTTTCTTTGTTCCTCCTTGTCTTTCCAGCAGCTGCTTCAGCATGTTCTTCACTTCATCATCCTGAGGAGGTTGATTCGAATTGCTTCCCTTCTGCTGGAAGTTGCTGAGTTGTGGTCTTGGCACATAGCTGCTGTTTGACGGGACTTGATTGGCAAAGTTCGAGTATCCTCTAGATTGGTTGTTTGCTTGCGCTTGATAGCTCCCCTGGTTGCTGTAGTTGTTTCTCTGGAAATTCCCTTGACCTTGTTGGTTGAAAGTTCTAGGTTGGAAACAGTTTTATCCTTACTGGTACCGTTGCTTGGACTGATAGCTCTGATTCTGATTTTGATACCCTTGTCCTTGCTGCTTCAGGATCGGAGGGTATACCTGATCTTGTGGATTCTCCACATTCTGGCTCCTGTAGGATAGGTTGTTGTTATAAGGCTTATACTAATAGCTTCCCTGATTTCCTACATAGCTAACTTCTTCAGAGTTCCCTTCCAAGGCCTCCATTGTAGGGTCTTGATAGTCTGGTTGGTAGGTATCTTGTTGATCCACAAAGTGGACTTGTCTCTGGTTCAAGTGCAGAACCTTGTCCAGCCTATCAAGCTTTTCGTTAATCTCCTTAAGCTTCTGATCCTCCAGCTTCACACCTCATGATGACCTATCATAGTCCTCACTGTAGCATTGGTTGCTTTGAGCTAGGTTCTCGATCAGCTGCTCTCCTTGGTCAACATCCAAATTAGCGAAACTTCCATAGCTTAATGTGTCAAGAGCTATTCTGAACTTCTCATGAACTCCTGCATGAAAGTTTCCCAGCAATGCATTTTTCTCTACCCCATGATAAGGGCATGCTCTGGTGTATCCTTTCAATCTGTCCCAGGCTTCATAGAATAACTCATTTGGTCCCTGTCGGAAGGTAGTGATATCATTCCTGATTTTGGTTGTCTTCTGCTTTGGAAAGAACTTGTTAGTAAATTCTTTCTTGCACAAAGCCCATGTGGAGACCAGCTCTGAAGGCACATTGTGTTCCCACTGAGCAGCTCTATCTACCAAAGAGAATGGGAATAACATCATCTTTATTGCGTCTTGAGGGACACCATTGATCTTGACTGTCCTGGAGAGCCTCTCAAATTCATCTAGATGATGAAGTGGGTTCTCATTGGGTAGACCATAGAACTTGGAGCCTTGCACCATATTGATTAAACTTGTCTTGAGTTCATAATTGTTGTTGGCAACTTTTGGCGTAGGGATGCCAAGGCTGATGGTCCTTTCACCAGGCTCATCAAATGCTCCAATTCGCTTGCGAGGAGCTCTCGCGTCAACTTGTGTAATAGGTAATACACCAATTTCACGCCCTTGGTGTTCTTCTTGTTGGAACTGTTGAGCTTCTCCTCTCTGATCTTCCATGTTCAGATTTGGAGATTGTTCCAGTCTTTCTCTTAGAGTTCTCAAACGGTTTCTTCTCTCAAAGTGTCCTATCTCGTGAATCAGTGGTTGCAAGTTTTGTTGTCCTTTGCTCCTCAAATTCATGAACCTGCAAAATAGAAAGATTCTCGAGTCTAAGTCAGCGACAAGAGGAATGTAAAAAATGTAATAAACTTAGTCTTAGATGACTTCTTAAATCTATTGGCTAAATTACTTCCTCGGCAACGGCGCAAAAAACTTGATAGAGATTTATTTATCTCCACGAGTTTCACTTGAGGTTACTAACAAGTACCCTCAAGAGTTTACCCGAATTACTGACTGCAAGTGCACAGTTATGCCTCTTGTAGTATAAACGGGATCGATCCTAAGAGATTCAAAGTTCGATGGTGATTGAAACGGTAGAAATTTTAACTAAATTATAACAAATTAATTAAGATGACGAATGAATTGAATTAAGAAAGTATTAATTGGGGAAACAATCCAACCATGGATTAGGCATTAGAATGAATAAGGATGAGATCGAGATATCAATTCAAATCATGGATGTGTAATTTGCATTTTCAGACAATGAGACTATGAACAGGTTAATACATTCCAATGTAAAAACTCATATGCTTAGAACTAGATTTGATCAATTCCCATTGCAAACCTTAAAACTAAACAAGCATTAAGATTCATCTCAATTTTCATCAAATTCTCTAGACAACTACTTCCGCAGGCTAGAATCATAAGATTCACTAATCATATTTTCCTATGAATTTCCCAAGGTGTGAATTCGATAAACCCTAGATTAACTCTTCCAAGATCAACCTAGCATTAAACATATCTAATAGCGATGGATTACACAATCCTAAATCTAAATATCATCTCATGATCTCAATTCCCCTAATCATTTATCCTATCCATGGTTGAATCTAAGAATCTACTCAGACATAACAGAAATTACAGGAAAAACAATAAAAGGTGAATAAAACATAATTGAATTGCAGAGATTGAATAATACAAGAATTCTTAAGAAAATAAAACAATAATTGTCTTACTAAACACCATAGATTGTTGAGGAAATCACTAGGGTTCTCTATCACTTTTTCTCTCTGGAGGCTGAATAAAAATGTGCCCTCAGTTTTCCTTAAAACAACTTATTTATAGGTCCCCAAAAACCTGATTTATTAGACTAAAACGATATAAAAATAATGAGTTATTTACAGGATCGATCAAGGGATCGATCGATCATTGAATCCGTAATAGACATTTTTGGGCTGGTAGATATATCGATTGTGACGGATATTGATCGATCTAAACTTGCTCGATCGTTCTTCTCTCTTTCTGGTCGGTCTTGGAAATTCATGCAATCACGGTCACATAATCGATCGATTGATCGTTTCTGGCTGAGATTGATCGATCTCTTCACATAGGGAGGTGTATAGGTTTAATCGCCATTTGAGTCCGTTCATCCTATTGACACATTCTGATCATTCTTGCATAGTTGCATCAGCTACCCGTGACTTCATAAACTCCGAAAACGTTCCTAACTTGCTTTGAATCCTCTGAAAAATAAAAAGTGGAAAACATCCTAGAGTTCAAATGCATATGAACCTAAATATATCCTAAGATGTGAAATCTAATGGTCAATTCATGCAAGTTATGTACAAAATGATCTATTAAAATTGCTAAAATGTGGGTTTATCAATACCTCATGCTTTCCATGAATCAAGAAGTTTCATTGTTAAGTGAATACCTGTATGTGGAGGTGGTAGAGCACAAAACGTAAGAATCTTGTTGTTTAATTTCTAATTTATGTCGATATAATGTGCTTTCAAACACATGTAACCTTCATGTGTGAATGTCGACCACAAATCAGAGGTGAAGCAAATTCTTATAGGAAAAGTAGCTAATTGTCTTTTCAAATTATCTGTCTCAATCTAATAAAATCTGTGAACATCTGCTGCGTCTGTGTTACGACTGATAAACTTCACATCTGCATTCAAGTACTTCCAAAGTGCGTCTGTGTTACGACTGATAAACTTCACATCTGCATTCAAGTACTTCCAAAGTGCTCTAACTCTGATATTCAACGTATACAAATGGTAAATCTTGCTGAATGATACATTTTGTTAACATCTCACGAAAAAAACAGAGTGATCAATCTTCCTTGCTTGTAGTTTTGCTTCTGTATTGATCATCATTTGATGCACATTGCCATATAAGATTACATTTTTGTAGATGGTGTCTCATGCAAGTAGTCACATTTTTATGGGAATCATGTGCATATTCTATCTTGCAATGCTTGCACTGTGTTCTTTGCGAGCCATCTTTCTTAGTTATAATCACAAAAATCTTGCCACACAACTAAGTACTGTCTTTACTGTTTCTGATCCGATGACCTTATTTTTTCATTATCCTGACTCATTCAGAATCAGCCGTATTTTGTTTCTTCTTTTGTGGCTTAGTTGACTTTCCTTTTCCATCATGATTAATATATCTCTTATGTTTTTTTCTCTTATACAATTTAGATGACATCTCTCTCCCATCATCATCTTCATTCTTCAACCTCATTCGGCTGTTTCTTTTTCTCCTCTAGGTCATCATCATATGATTCATCTTCCAACTTAATTATTCTTCTTCTACGAGATTGTTGTCTCTGCAATGCAGCAAGATCATTGATACAATTTTGTTTCAGCGTCAATAACTCTTTGAGACTCAAAATCTAGTGACAACAAATAGCAAAAGTTATCTGAAACCATTATTCACAAATTTATAATTCTCTTTCGAGTTGCTTTTAGTGACTGCGAGAGTAGGTTATTAAATAGGTTATATCATATAACATATTATGTATTTAACTTTTTGTCAGTGACTCTAGTTAATACAAAAGGTTTCAAGACTTAGAAGTCTTGAATTAAAATTTTAGTAACTGAAAAGTTGCAAACTTGAAACTTATATTGTTAAAATAAAAGCAATTATGCCTCAGTTTAAATCTTTTGATATCGTGAGTTATGTCCGAGATATAGTCAGTGAGAAGAGAAATCTTCATCAGGTCACTGTAATCAAGAACCAACTACAAAAGCAAAAAGAAAAAAAAAAATAGTGTCTCCTTTAAAACAACTATGTAATGCAAAATTTGAAGTTTTCGTTATAAAAGGCAGCTTACTTCAGCTATCTCGTCTTCACCAAACGTTCCAAACGAGCATTTTTGAAGAGTCTGCTCATCACAATGAAAAAAATTCATAACAAATGCTATCACATGAGGCTTATATTGCAAGCAAAACCCACATGTTTTGTCTCTTTTGCTCATTTCAGGAGACACAATGGCGAAACAATAATGTTAACTTGTACTGACAGTTTTGTGGAGAAAGTTCCATAATATTAAGAAGATGGAGCATTTGTACAAGAGAAATAGAGTCTAAGTAAATCCACTCAAAAGTTATTTAACATGTTTACTTACTAGTAAAAGGGCATTTTCATTGAAGCATCAAACAGCTTCCTTAATTTTTTCTCGTATAATAAACACAATTTTTCCTCAGCCTACATAAAAAGCAGCACACAAAACTATCGTTCAAACCAGAAATGAGTAACAACACAAAAGAAAGACTAAGAAAATAGTACACATCTCAGTCTCTAAGACAGATAAACATACCTTGACTTCGTCGTAAAGCTTCGTCGTAAAGCAAACTTAGCCTCAATATCTGCGTAAGTAGGCGCAGCCACTGCCGAAGAAGAGACTCTAGCTTTCTTGGAGGTTGATGTTTGAGATGATGACACCACATACAACGATGGAGTCACTTTGTGTATCATCTTCGAAGAAACTGCTCCAATACATGCACAAACCAGTTTTTTAAGAATTGAGAATGGTTCAAACACAATAAAAATGCAAAATTTACTCTATTTGACAGACAGTAATGGCAACAGAATCATATAATTGATAATATATAAGAATCAAACTTTCTATAACATAATCATCAAAAACCAACACAAATGAAAGAGGAGACGACAAAGCAATAAGAGACATAGCAAATGGTAATGAAAGCTACCATTTTTGTGACCATAAGGAAGCTTCACTTCAAGCATCACTGCAACCTCACTTCCCGGCTCTGCAGCTCTCACTAACTGAGCTTTTATCTCTCTCGCAACCTCAGGCACCCCACGACGGACGCCGTCTCCATGTGTCGCTGCAATACTCCTTCTCACTTGATCCCCACCATCCTCAACAACTTTCTTCTCCACGACATGAACTTCGAACTCCTCTTCTTTCTCAAATGACAAGCTTGGCCTAGTCTGATATAGATGGTGCGGCCCTAGTTATGAATAAACCAGAAGATCGACTTGAAGGTAGGTTGAATGATGAAGAAGGAGGTTACTAACTCTCCTTGGGCAGCGGATGGTTGGATGTATGGATAGAAGCTACTAGCTTCTCTTGTTTTGATGGCGGCTGGATGGGGATGAATTTGAAGGCTACTAGCTCTTTAATTGTTGTGAATGATGAAGGGATTTTGATTCCACTAGCACAGGATCACCCTGCAAAGAGCTATGGAATTTCACAGTAGATTACTCTACCCTTAAGTGAATAGAAATCAATGTTCTTAGGCTGAACAGAGAAAGCAAGAAGCAAAAGAGCTTTTGTATTAAGTATAAAATTCGATGTGTTCTGTACAAGGGGAGGAGAAGCCTTTTTATAGGCTGAAAATCCTATCTAAATCATATCTACAAAATCATATCCTAACTACTTCTCCTAATTTCTAGACAACAAGAATATCTTTGATTTAATTTATTAATATCCAAAGATACTTTTATCCTAATTTTTAGCTAACAAGAATATCTCTTGATTTAATTTCAAAAGATATTCTATTTTATCCTAATCCCCCTTGGTTTAATTTAAGTGATCACAAACCATTAAATTAAACCAATGGATTGGTCCAATCTCAAATTCTTCTTCCCTTTTATTTTCGATTAGGACTAGGGCTTGGAGAGCTTCTTTTTGGGCCTTGCTTCTGGAGCTTGTTATTGGACCAAGCCATAACTCTTCTTGGGTCTGAACTTAGGTCATGCCTTCTTCTTCTTTGTTTTGTAAGTCATTGGGCCAGGAATTGTTCGAGTTTGGGTCAGTCATGATCCATGGGTCAGGTGGTACAAGTTGTGGCTTGGACTGGTCATCGGACACATGCGAATTGGACCATCGGTGGAACGTGGGCTGGCTGCGTTCCGTGATCGTGACCTGGCCGTGTTCCGGGGGCGTGAGGTGGTCGGTCGTAGGCTGGCCGGGTCCTTCCTCCTCTCCTTCCTCCTCCTCTTCTGATGAATCCAAGTCAGGTTCATTCTGGGTCGCACCATCCCCTCCTCCTCTAAAAGGATTTGACCTCAAATCCAGTTCATCTGCAACAAAAGGAATTAAGTCAGAAATGTTAAAAGTAGAGCTTATAGAATACTTACCTTGAAGATCGATTTGGTAAGCATTATTGTTGATTCTGCTCATGACTGAAAATGGTCCATCTACTCTTGGCAGTAATTTCGATTTTCTCTCATTTGGAAATCTTTCCTTCCTTAGATGAATCCATACGAGATCTCCTGGTTCTAGCACTAGTTCCTTTCGACCTTTGTTTTTCTTCCTAGTGTACATCTTAGTCCTTTCATTAATATTTTGCTTAACCTGTTCATGCAAAGATTTAACAAACTCGGCTTTCTTTTGGCCATCAAGATTAGTCTGTTCTTTTAAAGGTAAAGCAAGTAAGTCTAAAGGAGACAAGGGATTGAAACCATAAACAGTTTGAAAAGGTGTCATTTTTGTTGCTGAATGGACTGACCTATTATAAGCAAATTCGACATGAGGTAAACAACCCTCCCAAGTTCTAATGTTCTTCTTAATAACAGCTCTTAAAATAGTAGAAAGGGTTCTATTAACTGATTTTGTTTGACCATCAGTTTGTGGATGACAAGTTGTGGAAAATAACAGCTTAGTGCCTAACTTTCCCCAAAGGGTCCTCCAAAAATGACTAAGGAATTTAGAATCCCTATCTGACACAATTGTTCTAGTCATGGATGTAACCTAACAACTTCCATAAAGAATAAGTCAGCCACTAAAACTGCATCATCTGTTTTATGACAAGGAATAAAATGAGCCATTTTAGAAAACCTATCAACCACCACAAATATGCTGTCTCTTCCTTTCCTAGTTCTAGGTAGTCCCAAAACAAAATCAATAGAAATGTCTATCCAAGGGTGATCAGGGATAGGTAGTGGAGTATACAAACATGTGGACTGTACCTTTGATTTAACTTGTTTGCACTCGACACACTTTGAACATACTCTCTCTACGTCCTTTTTCATGCTAGGCCAGTACAAGTGCTCTTGTATTGTAGCTAAAGTCTTGGCGACGCCAAAGTGTCCCATTAGACCTCCTCCATGTGCTTCCCTAACATATAGTTCTCTGATGGTCCCACATGGCACACACAACTGACTGTCACGAAATAGGAACCCTTTGAACTGATAGAACCGTCCTTGAGCATGAGAAATAGTGTCCTTATACAACTCTTCAAAATCAGGGTCATTAGTGTAACAAGTTTTAAGATGTTCAAAACCTAATAATTTGGTTTCCATAGATGACAAAAGAGCATACCTTCTTGAGAGAGCATCTGCCACGATGTTCTCCTTACCTTGTTTATAATGAATGACATAAGGAAAAATTTCAATGAATTCCATCCACCTTGCATGCCTTTTATTTAACTTTTGTTGTCCTTTGAGGTGTTTAAGAGATTCATGATCTGTGTGAATTACAAACTCCTTAGGCCATAAATAATGTTGCCATATTTGCAGGGCTCTTACTAGAGCATACAACTCCTTGTCATAAGTAGGATAATTGAGAGTTGCTACGCCTAACTTCTCACTGAAATAAGCTATAGGCCTCTTTTCCTGCATTAATACAGCACCAATTCCAATTCCTGAAGCATCACATTCAATTTCAAAAGTTTTCGAGAATCTGGCAACACAAGTAAAAGGGCATATGTCAACTTCCCTTTTAGCAATTCAAATGTTTCAGACTGGGCTGGTCCCCAAGTGAATCCCACGGTTTTCTTAATGACTTCTGTAAGTGGAGCTGCAATGGTACTAAAGTCTTTCATAAATCTTCTATTGAATCCAGCAAGTCCATGAAAGCTCCTCACTTCTCCTACAGGCTTAGGCGTGGGCCATTCCTTGATTGCCTTCACTTTTTCTTCATCTACCTGAATACCCTGAGAAGTCACAACAAAACCTAAAAAGACCAAGTTATCTGTACCAAAAGAGCATTTCTTTCGATTTGCATATAAGTTTTCCTTCCTTAAAACATCTAAGACATGTCTAAGGTGATCAAGATGTTCTGCCATGTTTTTACTATAAATTAGGATATCATCAAAATAGACTACTACAAATCGCCCTATGAAAGCCCTTAATACATGGTTCATTAATCTCATGAAGGTACTAGGTGCATTAGTGAGTCCAAAAGGCATAACTAACCATTCATACAATTCTAATTTTGTTTTTAAAGCAGTTTTCCATTTATCCCCCTCTTTCATTCTAATTTGGTGATATCCACTTTTCAAATCTATCTTAGAAAAGATGCAAGATCCATATAACTCATCAAGCATATCATCTAAGCGAGGAATAGGATGTCTGTACTTAACTGTTATGTTATTAATGGCTCTGCAGTCTACACACATGCGCCAGCTACCATCTTTCTTAGGTACAAGTAAAACAGGTACTGCACAAGGGCTTAAGCTCTCGCGGATATGTCCTTTCTCCAAGAGCTCATTGACCTGTCTTTGAAGCTCCTTTGTCTCTACAGGATTGGTCCTGTAAGCTGGTCTGTTTGGAAGATTGGCGCCTGGTACAAAGTCGATCTGATGTTCTATACCTCTGAAAGGAGGTAATCCCACTGGTTGATCATCTGGAAACACATCCCTGTACTCTTGCAAAAAAAACTCAATCTCTCTCGGTATTTCCGGAGTCAGGTTAGTACTACTAGCTAGCAATTCCTTGCAAACTAGTAACATCATGAATTGTTGCTCATTTAGGGCATGTTTAACTTCACTAGGAGTAGCAAAGAGACTATGATGACTTACCTTAGGGTGTTCATAGCCGTGAGTTGCTGGTGTTAGAGCTTTGGCTTCTTCTCTCCTTTGTTTTAGTTGCATCTGATCTTGGTGAATCTCCTGGGGCGTGAGTGGCACTAATGTGATCTGTTTTCCTTTGTGTTTGAATGAGTGCCGGTTTATGTACCCATCATGTATGGCTCGTTTGTCATATTACCAGGGTCTTCCCAAAAGTAGGTGACTTGCTTCCATGGGCAACACATTACATATGATCTGATCCTGATACTTCCCAATGCTTAAAGGTACTTCCACTTGTTCTGTAACTTTCATTTCTCCTTCCTCATTAAGCCATTGTAGCTGATATGGTATGGGATGTTTGTGAGTGACCAAGTTGAGCCGGTCCACAAGGGTTTGGCTGGCCACGTTGGTGCAACTCCCTCCATCTATGATCAAGATACACACCTTTTCCTGGATGAGGCATCGAGTGTGAAACAAGTTTTCCCTTTGTTCTTGAACCTTGGGTTGTGCACTTAAGGTTCTTCTAGTAACCAATAATTGCCCTTGAACTGGGTAATCTTCACCTTCGGATTCTGATTGATCATCCTCTGATGTTATCTCTCCATTCTCTAGGATAAGCATTACCCTCTTGTTTGAACATTCATTGGCATAATGTCCAAATCCTTGGCATCTGAAGCACTTGATGTTTCTGGTCTTTGTTGGTGGCGTTTGGATTGCTGGTCCCTTGCCCTTGTCTTCACGTGGGGAGGGCAGAGTTGGTCCTTCCTTAGACTTAGCAGGCGTTTTGAAATATGACTCTCCTTGTCTATCACTTCTGTTACAGGGCGGTTTAGAAGTTGATATGTATGGATTCCTTGTATTGTGCCTCATTTTGTTTTGTTGTTCAATAAGAATGGCCTTGTGGAGTAATTCATCCATGTCTTCATATTCCTGCAACTCCAATCGATCCTGAATATCTCTATTAAGTCCTCCTTGAAATCGAGCCATAGTAGCTTCCATAGTCTCATCTATTTCAGCCTTGATCATGAGGCTTTCCATATCTTGATGGTAATCTTCTACACTCCTTGTTCCTTGATTTAGTCTCCTCAGCTTCTGGTGTAAATCTCTTCCATAGTGGGCTGGCACAAATCTCTTTCTCATCATGGTTTTCATCTCATACCAAGATGTGACCTGGGGATCTCCATTGCGACGTCTTGTGGTGGCAATCTGCTCCCACCAGTTGATAGCATATCCATCGAATTCTGTGGCTGCTATCTTGACCTTCTTTTCCTCAGAATAGTTTTGGCAGCTGAAGACTATTTCAATCTTCTTTTCCCATTCCAAATAGGCATCTGGATCATTCTTTCCTGAGAAAGGGAGAATTCGAAGCTTGAGTCCTCGTAAGTTGTTATCTGGTCTCGGTTCTTGAGTTTGGTATTGGTCTCCACTCTCATCCTAGTATCCCTGAGCTTCCTCTTCATTACGCCTAACTCCTGATCTAACTCTCACCCTTGCGCCTCTTCCTAAGCGCCCTCCTCCTCGGTTTGACCTGTCTCCACGAGCTGGTCTACCTGCAAGAGGATCAACTCCATAAAGAAACTCATTAGCTTGGTTAGTTCTGTTTTCAAAAATAGTCTGAAGTCTCCTAGTTATTTCATCCATCATTGCTTCCATCTGTAATGGGTCAAGCCTATGAGGTCGTGTGTTTCCTTCTCCTCTAGGGGTTTCTTCATTTGGATTCTCCATTTTTCCTGAAACAACTTAACAAACTGGTTAATTAAACTCTCTCTCTCACTTTTCTTGGTAATCACTCACTAGCTCCTTCTCTTGCTATTCCCAAAATTTCAGATTGGATCAAAGCTCAATCACCTAAGACCTAGAGCCAAACCTACTGAATTTTAAGATAGAAAGATTGCAAGATTTTTTTTCGTCAGCTGATTAACCTATTCCTTAGCAGGATTTCTCTTCTGCTTTATGATAATTTTCGATTTTTTTTTTTTTTTTTTAATTTAGATCCTTTTCTTTAGATCTTTTTTTTTGTAATTCAGGAAAGGCTGAGCTGACTTACAAAAGATAGAAAGATAAGAATTGTTTATGAGAAATTTTTTTAAAAAAATAGAAGGAAATTGATGATGGGGTGATATGGTTCTGAAATCAGATGATTTCAAAAACCCTAACCTTCAAGCAGGCTCTGATACCACTTGGTGCGGCCCTGGTTATGAATAAACCAGAAGATCGGCTTGAAGGTAGGTTGAATGATGAAGAAGGAGGTTACTAACTCTCCTTGGGCAGCGGATGGTTGGATGTATGGATAGAAACTACTAGCTTCTCTTGTTTTGATGGCGGCTGGATGGGGATGAATTTGAAGGCTACTAGCTCTTCAATTGTTGTGAATGATGAAGGGGTTTTGATTCCACTAGCACAGGATCACCCTGCAAAGAGCTATGGAATTTCACAGTAGATTACTCTACCCTTAAGTGAATAGAAATCAATGTTCTTAGGCTGAACAGAGAAAGCAAGAAGCAAAAGAGCTTTTGTATTAAGTATAAAATTCGATGTGTTCTGTACAAGGGGAGGAGAAGCCTTTTTATAGGGTGAAAATCCTATCTAAATCATATCTACAAAATCATATCCTAACTACTTCTCCTAATTTCTAGACAACAAGAATATCTTTGATTTAATTTATTAATATCAAAAGATACTCTTATCCTAATTTTTAGCTAACAAGAATATCTCTTGATTTAATTGATTTAATTTCAAAAGATATTCTATTTTATCCTAATCCCCCTTGGTTTAATTTAAGTGATCACAAACCATTAAATTAAACCAATGGATTGGTCCAATCTCAAATTCTTCTTCCCTTTTATTTTCGATTAGGACTAGGGCTTAGAGAGCTTCTTTTTGGGCCTTGCTTATGGAGCTTGTTATTGGACCAAGCCATAACTCTTTATTGGGTCTGAACTTGGGTCATGCCTTCTTCTTCTTTGTTTTGTAAGTCATTGGGCCAGGAATTGGTCGATTTTGGGTCAGTCATGATCCATGGGTCAGGTGGTACAAGTTGTGGCTTGGACTGGTCATCGGACACATGCGAATTGGACCATCGGTGGAACGTGGGCTGGCTGCGTTCCGTGATCGTGGCCTGGCCATGTTCCGGGGGCGTGAGGTGGTCGGTCGTAGGCTGGCCGGGTCCTTCCTCCTCTCCTTCCTCATCCTCTTCAAATGAATCCAAGTCAGGTTCATTCTGGGTCGCACCAATAGAGAAGCCTGACCACATCTGCTAGTGCTGGCACCACCAGAGTTATCTGACGGCTTTTTTTTCTCGTCCACGGCAACAAGGGAAATTAGAGATTTCCTGGTGACGAGTAACTATTTCCCCTGTACTTTCTTAACAACTTTGTGATGAAAATCGTCTTCCACATCCAGAATACCCTCATCCTCTCTAACCTCTCTCAAATCTTGAGTAAGACTGTACGGAGTGTAATCGAAAAAGGTTCAAAATGTCCCAACCTTCCGATCTCGGCTGCAGTGGAGGAGGCGGTTTCTACGACGAAGATTCCAAGAATGGATTACTCGAATTTGGAGGGTAAAAGTATTGATTATACATGTATGAAAGTGCAGAACAAGAAGATCTAACAAGAAAATGAAGAAAGTGAAAATATTTAGAAAAATTTGTATGACCAGCATATCTGTTACGGGTTGGACCGCCGGACCTATAGTCCGCGAGTTATGTCCGCTAGACCCGCAAAATTTTGGACAAAAATTTTTGTGTCCAAACCCGCCTGCACAGACTTCATTTGGGCTTGCGCTTCAGGCATTAGCCCAACTTGACACCCCTAATCACCGTCATTCCAACGGCAACAATCTTTATAGACAATTGTTATTACGATTAGATCTACAAATCTTTCTGGTGGGACAATGCAAGACACCTCATATGCATTTCACAATAGAACCCTGAACACATGAATCTCTATAACAACACCTTTTGATATCTATAAACAAAAAACCTTTATACCTAGCTATCCAAAAGTGTCTCACACTTAAAACCAAAAAGACTCCATAAATAAAGAATATTTTTATTTTACTGTTTTACTTTATCATCTATTATTTTCATATGATGAAAGAATACTTATAAAGAAAAAATAAAATTAGAAAAATAAAATGAGTTAAATTTATTATATTTTCCATGGCTTTTTCTTCTTCTTTTTAGAGGTGTATCAATTTCTATAAACAATAAACATTTTTCCACTTATATTTAGAAATATAATGGTTTAATATTAAGAGAATTCAAAAATTACAATTTCTCATTAATATTTAGAAAAATGCAAGTTTAACTTATATGATATAGTTTTAAAAGTCAAAAATTACAATTTCCATTAATCCACTAGCTCCCCTAGTCTGCAAGGCGTCAACATCCAAGGATCCATATCACATCGTCTTTGTTGACATAACAAAGTCATGTTCCGTGTCAGTAATTTTATCAGCATTTGTACTTAGTTATGGCGCAGCATTTATGTCAAGTTTCATCGACAGAATCTTTGTGTCTGTCTCAATAGATACAAGTTGATAATCGTAAAACTTACTATTTTATAAAATACTAAGTTTCATTATCTCTTTTTCCATGTTTTGTCACAAAAATATCATAGATATAATGTGATGTGATCGTATGCTCTTTCAATCTGGATAGACTAAAACCAGAAATTCAAAATTTAATCAATGCATACGACATGTTGACAAAAATATAAGAATGCATACGAAAATGATGGATACATCAAGAAACGTTAATTAAAGCCTAGAAATTGAGAACATCTCAAAGTTTGAGCTTAAATTTGCAATCACTGGCTTTGATATTGATTATATTGTTTGTTGATAAACTATCAACAACAAACATGCACTTCCCCAATATCCGAATCTTCTTTAGCTTCAATTTCCCAAGTTTGACGGCAACAGGTGCATCCACTTTGAGATCTAATGGGACACGTCCTGTCTGTTGCTGCTGCTGCAATGCCAACAGGATAGTGTTCCCATACTGTGCTCTTCCCGTTAGAACCACATTCAACTTAGTCACATTTCTATGTCCTTGATAAAAATTCGGTATAGGACCTTCACAAAGCTTTGTCTTGGTATACCACACTTCAATACGGCCTCCTTGCTCGTAATAAATCCCGATCTTCTTGTTGGGATTACGAGCTGTGATCTCGACTTTGAACAACGCAGAAAGTGAGAGGTCAAGATTGATTCCAAGGTTGCTAACTCGTAAACTGTTGACCTCGTACTGTGGGGGTTTAGGAAAGAAAACAAAGTAGATAACCGCAATTACAATCGCTAATGCGACTAAGGCAATGATTAGAAGGCTTAGCATCCAACAGAAGCATCTGCAGCAAAGACTGCGCTTCCTATTACGAGGAGGTGGAAGTGGCCGTTGTATTGGAAGCTGTTCTGTCTTCCGGGGAGCTAGTGGTGTTTTTGTCATGTTGGTTATCGTAGGAGGCGGAACTGGCTGTTGTACTGGAAGCTGTTCTGTCTTTCCGCGAGCTGATGATGTTTTCGTGTTGTTGGCTTCCATTTGAAGAACCGGAAAAACTCTCTGTTGATTATCTCTCATTGCTCTACTACTTTGTGTATTTAGTAAATACTAATGCACCAACAATATGTATATTCTCTATTTTATATTCAATTTTTTGTGCTTGTGAAATTTTGTTGTCATGCGTGACTTTTACCAACATCTTACCTTCCTCACCTATATTACGTTGAATTAATCAGCGAAATAGAGGTTGTTCAACAGTTAAAGTAATCTTCTAATTTTTAATTCAATAAAAAAACGCAAGAAAGTATTCGGTGTCCTATATTGGTTTAGTTAGGATGATGACTTTTTGGCAGTATTCCAATATTTTTTAGCAGTCTTATTATTCCTAAATAATTAAAGACAGATATGTAGCAAGTTAATAGAGCCATTACCAATTATTTAATAGGAAAAGAAAAACCAATAAATAAATTTTCTTTTTGGCACAATTTAATTTCTGATTGGACTGATAGTCCAAAGATTTAGTTCCTTGGATGTAATTAAAGTCGAACTTATTGACAACTATATTCAAAAATTCCAAACAAAAGAGAACAATTATCACAACTAATTTACTAATGATGGTGTAAACTTATTGAACTACTCTAGCTTTGTAGGTACACCTATGTATATAGGAAATGAAATACAATTTCATCTTATTTCTGTCTCTCTCTCTAGGAAAACAAAATTTAAGAAGAAAAAAAGTGTTTCATGTGTATTAAATTAGTTATAGGTACAATTTTGATCGGGTGTAAACAAGTCTGGTTGTTTAATCAGCCAATGGCAAGAGAAAGCTAAATCCAGAATTCTCTCGGATGAGAGGTGGTGGTTCTACATCTCCAATCTCAATCCTCTCCATTGATTTTGATAGATCATCAACGGAGAATGGAATACTGCCAAGACAACACAATATGTATGAGAAAAGGAAATTTAAAAGGGTTGAATAAAGAGTACCACCACTAATTTAATGACCATAGGTTTGTATATTATATTTACAAATGTGCCTCATTTATGTAAATGTTATGGAGGAGCTGAAAATTACAACGTTATTTTAGGACTTTACGGATGAAAAATGCAATACTTATTTTACGAAAATGATATCATGTGTTTGTTGCCAGTTATCATAAAAACATCATTCCTCTACCGAGATCACCACTTCCCATATTTAGTCATCTAGCACTAAAAGATTATGGTTTGGTATGTTGCCATTTTAGTAAATATTGTTGTTCATTTATCGTATGAATGCCAAATTTACTATCTCCAGCAGTGAATGCTCTTCTTGAAGCAGTAAATACCGGATTCGAATCCGGGAAAGCTGCTAGAGTTACTATCTCCAGACCCTGGCTCTCTTCCCTATGCGGTCACTGCAATCGTGTTGGGCACACGGTGTTGAAATCTCCTAGAGCACCTATTACTTGTGTTGCTTATAAATCCTTGAAACACAACATAGAATCTTGTTCTAGAACAAAGCGTCCTGGAACCAAACCTTCTCAGGATAGGACTAGCATGTCGGCTCTTGTTATGGCTGCAGAGGTAAAAAAAAAATATTTTCTCTCTCCCTAGAAATGAATCGCAAAGACTAGATGGTTTTAACGTTGAGTTTCTTAGGCAATGGAATGCAACAACTCATGTTCTGATCAACAAGAAAGTGAATGCAACCCGAGTTACGAACTTCAGACCCATTTCATTTGCAATACTCTTTACAAGATAATATCGCAGATTCTTGCAAACAGGTTAGAATCGGTGTTTTTGAATCTGAATTCACCGAATCAATCAGCCTTAGTCAAAGGCAGACTCCTTGTTGAGAATATTTTCCTCGCTATTAAGCTTATCCACCGCTTTAACTGGAAGTTGAAATATAAGAGTGCCATGTTAAAATTGATCTTAAAAAGGGCTTTGACTCGGTGAAATGGGAATTTATCTTGCCCGTATTGAAGGTCATGCACTTTCCAAATTATTTAATTAATATGGTTTACCAATGTATTTTGACAACGAGTTTCTCTATGTCTGTAAATGGTGAGCTAAGTGGGTATTTTAATGGAACCCAAGGACTAAGACTGTGATTCTGTGTCACTTTTTTTGTCGTCCTAGTGATGGAAGTCTTATCCAAGCTCATCCACTCACAGTTTAAGCAGGGTATCATTGGCTTACATCCTAATGCTACCGACCCGAAAGTGAGTCATATAGCCTCTATTGATGACATTTTTCTGTTCTTTCATGGTACTGAGGCCTCCTTCAACGTATATTCAACACAATGGAAGTTTTTGCTCAATGGTCAGACTTGAGGATGAACTACTTTACAACCGATCTTCTTACAGCGGGAATGAACCATCAGAAAGCCTTCAATCTAGCTAGAATTGGCTTCTTAATTGGTTATCTCCCAACTGGATATCTTGGCTACCATTAATGCACCATAAGCTGCACATATCGGATTACTCTCCGTTACTAGACAAACTCTCTTCCAAGTTAAGTTTTTGGACCTTGCGAGCTCTTTCCTTTCCGTGGAGATTACAGATGTTATCCTATTTGGGATTTGGGCTGCTAAACTTCTGGATGTCATCTTTCCTTCTTCCCAAGGGTTGCATCAAAAAGCTGTAGTCTATGTGCATGTGGTTCTTGTGGTTGGGAAATATTTCTAAGAGAGAGCACTCTAAGGTATCATGGGGTGATGTTTGTTGTCCAAAGCATGAGGGAGGGCTCGGTCTCCAGAACCTATCCCTATGGAACAAAACCTTTGGCCTCAAAATTGTCTAGTTGTTATTTGTAGGCTCAGGGTCTCTTTGGGTTGCGTAGACAGAAAGAAACCGCCTCAAAAGGATTATCCTTTTGAGCGCACAATGATGAGAGGAGTGTCTCCTCTACATGCTCTTCGTTGTTGTCTTTGTGTCCTCTTGCTAGGCGCTTTATCAGAGGTGAGGTGGGAGATGAAAAAACCATTAACTTTTTGTTTGACCATGAGACCCCATTCGGGCCGTTGATGGAATTCTTCGGACGCAATGGTCCAAGACATAGGAGTTCCTGCCACGGTTTTCTTTTTGAGGGGTCGTCCTCTTATGGTTGGTCCCTGCGCCCAACTAGATCACTGGAGGCGGATCAGTTGCATATCCACCTGTCATCGGTGCCTCTGCCCTCGACTATCATCTCTGCTGACAAATACAGATAACATATTATCAACATAATCTCCTATGACTTCTCAACGTCTGCTACTTGAAAGGAAATAAAGGTATCGTTCCCTCTCTTAGAATGGACCTACTCTACTTGGTTCAAAGGAGCGATCCCTAAGCATGCTTTCAATATGTGGATTGCATGTCTTGATCGATTCCCAACCAGATCAAGTTTTTCCAACTGGAAAATAATATACCTATGGCTTGTTGCCTAAGCAACTCCTCTGTTGAAACCAGAGACCATCTATTTGGACGGTGTGGTTTTATTGATAGAATCTGGGATCTTGGTCTTGCTAGGCTGGGATTCGTCCGTTTGGCTTGCTGATCCTCGCTATAGTGGCCTCCCCCACACGTTACTCCTCAAGAGACTTGTTTCTGAAGCTATTATGTATCACATTTGGTTGGAGAGGAATCAGAGGATTCAAACCGACACTTCATCTACACCAGAACATATTCTTGCAAAGAACAAGAGATCCAAGTTCAAAAATCTAATGCAACTTTGGCTCTCTCGTGCTCAGTAACCTCGTGCACTGACCATGTGCTATCACAGGCTCTACTCTTTGGGACAAGGGATGTCTTTTGGATTATCAAGCTCTATTTCGTATGTAAGTACTATCCGCTATCAACTAATGATATTTACAGTACTTTCAAGAAAAAAGAGAAAGAAATTAACATGATCTGGATAAAGGAGTTCAAGAGTACCTGGAATCATCATCCAATAAAAAAGAATTGCTAACAGCATTGTTTGAATCTTCTGTCATTAGCACCCTCATATTTGCTATCACCTGCATTTGTACACAATGAACAAAAAATTACTAAATTTGCTATACATGAA
Source organism: Streptanthus diversifolius (assembly GCA_039880935.1). Classification (NCBI taxonomy): domain Eukaryota; kingdom Viridiplantae; phylum Streptophyta; class Magnoliopsida; order Brassicales; family Brassicaceae; genus Streptanthus; species Streptanthus diversifolius. Next base: position 12,563,353 of record JAXGFM010000012.1, on the reverse strand, counting down.
TCATATATCAAAGAGTAGATCATATAAAATGAAAACTTACGTCTGGAGATACGCTATGAGTTCCGTACTTGTCGTCCCAGTACATCGTACTTATTCGGTATAGCTGTTGTATGCTGAGTACCTGCAGTTTCAACCCAGTTTGATCAAAAATCAAACTACTCCAAAATTTTCTTTCTAACATCAAACTGTTTTAATTAAGTGGTGGTGGTCTAGTGGTTTCCACTTGGGAGGAATTGTCCATTTAGTTTGACAGGGATCGATTTCTCTCAAGCGTAGAATTATCAGTATTTCTTATTCCGCCAGACAAAAATGGGGCTATGTCTTAGATCTCATTAGAAAACTTGGAACCAGACTAATTGTCAGTACTGTGCCTGTAGAAGATTAATGGGACTTTGGTCTAGATATCCCCGGTTACTAAAAAATAAAAAGAACATCAAACAGTTAAATTACACTTACCGGACACAGATCATGACTTATTTCATCCAAGGTTTTTTTAGGTTTTTGGTGTATCACCTGCATTTTTTATACAATAATGTGAGGCATGTTTTTATTACATTGACAGACTGACTCTGAGATTTACAGCATTATCATGAAAGGTACCAGAAACCCGATAGCCTGTCTAATATGCTTCAGCTCATCCCAAGAAGAACCAGCGTACTGGAATGGAGGTTTTTGCCTTTACGTAAGTAGTTGAAGTTAGCTTATGAGAGTGAAAATATCATTGAGGTTACCTCATCTGTTGCCTTGTAACACCAGTGCTCCAATTCAGACAATCCTGCTTTTACGTATTCCCCATTGCTAAATGAACAACACTCCCGTCTTAGCAACAGGCTGAATTAAGGATGACATAAGAATGAGTTATTAGTACAATAAGACAATTAGTTTAAGAAAATAAATAAATGAGAATAAGATTCGCATGAACCTGTTGAATAGTTGAACATTGATGAATGAGAATATCTGCGTGAACACCTTCCGGACCAAGAATGGAGGAACCTAAAAACATAAATGAGTAATGAAATGATTTTTAAGTCATGGAATCTCTGAACATGTCTATAATAAAGACTCACGTGGTTGGACTTCAGAGTATTGAGGAAGTTTGTAAGGCTCTTTACAATTCCTTGCCAATGCGCGATCAATGCTTGTTGAGCTTCAGAATTACCAACAGAACGAGATGCCCCTTTCACTAAACTCGCTCTTGATGTTCTTGGTGCCTATTTTATATTAACAACACAAAATGATTTAAATCAAGTGAAGCGTGCACCTTTTCTTTGTACATGTAAAAGATGTATATACCTGAATACATAATCCAAGGAGTGGAGAAATCACTTTCTTCAAGTTATCACGAATCATTCCGTATATCTTTTCAACATATGCTGTTAGCTGCTGTTTGAAGAGTAGAGCTGGATATTTCGCCTCGACTTGCCTTGTGGTATCAACTCCACCATTGATCATGCTAAGATTCACACCTTGTGGTGTGCCACGGAAGCTCTATAGAATGATCAGCATTGACAGTGTAAAACATGATTAAATCCATCTTATATGATGAAGTCTACTATTTCCGTTATATATGTGTTTTCTAAAGAGTGTCTTTTTGTATTTTTTTATGCAGATTTTACAGCAAAACTCCACTTTGATTGTCCCTATTATTTAAGCTTGTTAATTAGAAACAGAAACTTATTAGTGTTTTAACAAATGGTATAATAAAAATTTAGTTTGATATTATACGTGTGAAAAGTTCGTAGACGAGAGTTATAACGAAATGGAGGTCGTATATATGTTAGTAGGCCCACACACCTGAGTCATTCTCCCAAAGAGAGTGGCAGAAGATGAGCGACGGCGTTGTGGAGCCATCCCTGCTGCGCCACTAGCTTTAAGCGTGCGTTGGAGGAGTAAAAGCAACGTTGAGGCATTGGATAACCAATATGCTAGTATATCGTTGTTATCTTGCGTCTGAAACAGAACAAAAAATATGCAATCATTATTCCAACACACTGATGCCTAATATGGTAAAGTAGCTAAAAAAACTTAACCTCAATAGCATGTCCTATTGTCTGAATAATCCGATCAAAGACACTAGTTCTTTCAACTTCAAACGACCGCCATTGCAATAGGCATTTGTATATGATACATGCTGTGATCGGTCGTTTCCCTTGGAAACCTAAGTGTTGAACGATGCAACGGATAAGCAGCTCTTGGTTTTCTTGCTGCTTCTCGTTTAATGATTTTTGTGGCTTATCCTCTACTTCAGAGAGATCCCTTTGTTTTATTGATTGGGTATGCAGATCCTGTTTCAAATTAAATCAGACACAAAATTTAAGAATCAAAGACTTGTGATAAAACTAAAGTTAAAAAATAGTTTAACATATATACTTACCAAACTTGGCCTTGCATCGACTGATAAATGACCACTCTCCGAACCTCTCTGTTAGATTTTGATTAACAGTTGGGAAGTCATTAACTTCAGATAGAAAAACAAACACAAAAATGAATGGAGGCATATAGTTTTGATTAGATTACTGTCCTTACCTGTAAAATCGATCTTGACCGGCCAGAGAGAAACTTATTTGGTGCAATGGACACAGCTTGTTGTCGTAACACTTTATTCTCTGATTCCAAATTGTTGCATTTTTCCTCCAACCTGATCATATTGATCACAACTTTCATCGCATTAAAATTATGAGTTATTAACATGAATATATGGTCTTCTGGGTTCTATACCTTCATTTTGGTTCTTATTATTATAACGAGGCTACTTCTTGATATCGTCTTACCTTGTCACGGATTCTTGGAGTTGCTGAACTTTTTTCTCTGTTTCTTCCAACTTTTTCTTTCTGTCTTCATTAGACTCTTGAACTTCATCAAATTTCGTTGCTGCATCATCGGCCCTTTGTTTCTCGTGTTCAAGATTAGCCTATTGGAACACAAATGACATTAGCATTCTCATTTATAAAAATTGGGACAAGGAACTGAGGAAGCAGTAAGTCATCCTAGTTTATTACCTTTAGACCTTCTATTTCTTCTGTCAATGACTCAATCTTTTGAGTATCTTCTACAACAACTTGCGTTTCCGTTACAACAGGAGGTGCTTCTTCGATGGCCTTCTTTGCAGCTTCACGTTCTTTAAGAAGCAGAGCATTTGTTTCATCCATTTTCTTACGCATTTCCTCCATAGAACTCTGCAGTTTCGTTATCTCCCGACTCTTTTCTTCGTCGAGGTCAACCTACAAAAGATTTTGACAGCTTCCAATTAATGTTCAATTCAATATATTCCAACAAAAAACTCTAGATATTGATCATATTTCTGTATCATATACCCTTAAGCGTTTCTCCAACTGCACACGGTATGTAAGTTCTTCGACTTTCTTTTCGAGCATATCCTTTGCTTCTTTCAATGCGCCTGTTTCCCTCGAAGCCTGGAGATAACAATAAATGTTGAGTATGTTTTGGATAGCTAACAAGAAGATCACATGGTGAAACATGAAAAAAAAGTATCTCGATTAGATCTTCAATGTCATTAGAAGTGGCATTACATGTTGGATGAAAAAAGTACTCTCACGTACCATTTTGAGCTTTCGAAGTTCTCTTCTCGCAAGTCTTCCTCTCCATCGTGTCTGAGACAGGATCACTCCTTTCTTAAGCTTCTTGTAGTACAAGGTTGTCCTGTGACAACGCCACTGAGCCTGAAATTAGTAACATGAATCAATGCATTGATAAAAGACGCTGCAAAACAAAGCTAACTCAACAAATATTAAATAAGCTGACCAAATGTCTAATTCCCACAGAATATAAACCTCAATAATTGTAGCAGCCTTTGTTTCCTTCCTAAATCTGAATTCTTTATGAGCAGCCATTGCTCTTAAACCTGTCTGTACAACAAGCGCTGCTGCATGGAGATTTTTATATGATTTTCTTGAATGATATCTCCGAGCATTCTTCTGAATCTTTACAGCAGCAGCTTGTCTTCTCAAGTTTTCGTAAAGTTTGGAAGAAAGTCTTCCTATAATTTTGCAATATAAAAGAAACTTATTAAGCCATCTTATCTAATAAAAATCATTCATGAAGTATGAGGACGCAAGATAGTAAAAGATGAATCAGATGGTTCACCTCTGCATAAAGCTTGAAGAGATATGGTAGCTTCTCTTAGTAAAATGAATCGTTTTCGGGCTTGATGAGTTCGTATTCGTCTCTGAATCTTTTTTGCAGCACCACTAAGAACCAAAGCTCTTCTTGCATCAAGTTCAGCCATCTGACCGGCCCTTAAAAATATCTTTGTTTTACCAATCTGCATTACTCAAACATATGAGTTGCATTTTCATTGCACTATTCAATCACTGGAACATACTTTATGGTTTCATTAGTACTAATATATGATGTTTGAACGAAGTAAAGACACTCTGGAGTAACGTAACCTGGTATCCTCTGAGTCCAATATTGTCCAAGATCTTTTTTGATGCAGCCTTCTCATCATAGCTGTTGAGGGACAAGTAAGAATTATATATCACTAATTATAACTCCAAGAAACTGTTACGTACAAAAGAGCGAAATGTTTTACTTACTTCCCTTCTAGAGCTTCGGGAGAGAGAAGTCCGAAACGGTTAATAAACTCAAAAAAAGGTTTACGAGTGGGATACCCCGCACAACTGATTCTGATCGCTTCCAAAACACCCTACAAGAATACGAACCAACACTGTTTGTTTAATAAATGAAATTTTGTAAACACTTAACATGTCACAAATGGAAAATATTATCTATCTATACTTACACCACACCGAAGTTGCTGCATGATGTTGACATTCTCAAATACAGCAGGCTTCAGAAGGTTATTAGGCTTCACACATCTGATGTAGTGAGGTTCAGTAGAGTTTAATGTCTCCATCAGTTGCTGAAGTTGCAACTGCATCAATCGAGAAAGCACAGTTTACTAAGAGAATCTACCATATCTCTTCAAGCTTTATGAAGAGGTGCCAAAAAATACACGTGTCGTTTGAAAACATTCAGAGATTAAGCTTTTATTTACCTTAAAACGAGAGCCGATGGATGAAAACTTTGAAGATTTAGATGTCTCTTCAGGGAGTTTAGGAAAGAGGCCTACAACAAAAGGACACTTGGAAGCACCCAACAAATCTTGATGTTCAGCAATCACATAATCTTTGTTTTTGTCCAAAAATAGATCAGACTGATACTGGACCTGGAAGGCAATCCCACAAAAGAGAAAGAAATTAATAAGAAACTTATATATAAGACAATATTCTTGTGTTGTAAAATGTTATAAAGAACTTACTTCTCCAGCATAATGGGAAACGGCAAAATCTGTTCGAGATAGTTTTGGCTTGATGAACCTCTTGTGGGTCTTAAAAGTCTGATAAAGCTTGTTAGCAAATGTTTCATGGGTTGACTTTGGAAACATGCTAAAGAAACCAAGAGACATTGTTTTTAAAGTATTACATAATGAACATAACTTATTTATTACATTCACAATATCCAAGTTGATTGATGAAAATATTACCAAGCTTCATCAAGGAGTGCCACAATTCCACCAGGTTTCTGCAGATGGAAAAGAATTCGATATAGACAAAATTTATCGGCTTCAACGTCATTTCAGTTACAAAGTTAGATATTGAGAAGAAGTGGACCTTTTCAATAAGATCAAGAACATCTTGATTGTCCACAAATTCAATGTAGCTCCAATCTATTGCCTCTTTTGTGTATTCCTCCTGTTCCATCTTGAAAACGTGCTGCAAATAGCAAGGGAAACTTGTAAACCAAAAGCCTAATTACAATGGCTTCCACTACAATCAAGAAATTACCTGATTGAAATGTTGTTGCAACTTCTCATTTGTGAAATTAATACAGAACTGTTCAAAACTGCAACAGTGTGTTATTAGCAGATGTAATACACAAAAAAGAAAAATTGTAGCCGAATGCTTCGGGGCAGACATTTCTTACCTATTTGTTTTAAAGCTCTCGAATCCGTAAATATCGAGGACTCCAATGAGTGATTTAGAATTCGCATCTTGTCCAATTGAGACGTTGATCTTTTCAACCAACCTGCAAATAACTAGAGATATTCAATCTAGAATCAACCTGTAAATCAACAATGGTTGTAATAATGACAAAAAGGCTGTTAAAGCAGCCACTAACCAATCAAACAACCGCGAATAAATAGTCTTAGCAAGACCATCTCTGCTGATTAAAGCACTCTGTGGATCTAAACTTCTTTTGATAACTTCCTCAGGTGTGACCATAACACGTTTACACAGTGCATCTTCAAGATCCTTTAGATCACACCTAAAAACAACATTTCTAATTAGTTCTTGTAATGAGAACACACACACAAGTCTTCTTGAGACAGTTGGAGGTTTACATGAGAAGTTCTGCAACTGTGTTAAGATGAAATTTCGCCTTGTCGTCCTTGGGAACCGATGAATCCACTTCTTTTCCCTTGGTAAATTCGATGTTACCGATGTGAAGAATCGCAGCAACCACTCTGAAAATTGCTTCCTGTTTGAGGGAGACAATAAAAATGAATACTGAAACTGCATCATATCGTAAGCATTACTTTCATCATACAAAAGCCTAAGTACCTGTTCCTTTTCACTAATCCCGACAATATCCATTGCTCTTCTTGTCGCAATGTAATCATGAGCATCACTTACACCAACAAGTTCCAAACATTTCGACTGATTCAGATAATGAAACGTCTTTGGATGACCCAACTTGTACTTTTCGAGTTCCTGTTTACTTATATTATGTTAATGCCAAGAGGTTTTCCATGATAAATCGGATATTAAAAAAAGAACATATACCTCCTGTGGTGCAGCACATAGAAGATAAAAACAGTGGTAGTTGCGCTCAGGATCAGATATCTGACAGACACGAGACCTCTCTAGAAGATATGTTCTTACAGCAGCTCCTGAGATTCTCCCTTGCTTATCAAATTGGATTTCAACAAACTTACCAAACCGACTGTGAGAAAAACATTTCAACCATCAGCTCAAATTCTAAAAAAAAACGTGTTATGCCACGAACGCAACAAATGTTAAGTTTGCTTCACCTCGAATTATTATTCCTAACAGTTTTTGCGTTACCAAAGGCTTCAAGAACAGGATTTGACTGCAAGAAGAAGTTACAGGCATCTTAACAAGGTAATATTCAAGGTCGCAAGAAACATAAAAATAAGATTGATTAGAACATCATACTTCAAGAACTTGTTGTTCAACTGTTCGGCCTTCTGTAACAGCGCGCCCTCCAAGATAAGCAAGGTATCTCATAAGCATCTTTGTGGTTTCAGTTTTTCCTGCTCCACTCTCACCACTTACAAGAATAGAATTGCTTTTTCCCTCATTGATCATAGCCCTGAATTTATATATATCATGTCTCAGCTAACAACATAGATTCACAAGTATATAAGGTTTAAAACTGTCAAGGACACCTGTATGCAACATCAGCAACTGCAAAAACATGAGGGCTTAATTCTCCAAATGGTGCTCCTTTGTATTGTTGCATCATATGGGCATCATATATGTGTGGTAGTCGTTGAAATGGATTAATAGCGATAAGGATATTTCCAGTGTATGTCTGTTTTAGAAGAAAAAAAAAAACACTCACTGTCAAGATAAAGATAGTTTAAAGGGTCTGAGAAAGCAAAAGAAAATTTAGGTTACTAACATAAATCTCATTAAGTTCATATCTGATCTTTAAGTTCTGAAGAACACCAGGCTCATGTAAGTAAGATAGCTTTGTCATGTCATCAACACCACCTGCAGGTGCTTCCATATCTTTTGGGTATATCTTTGACAACTTTGCAGTAATCTATACATGTAAAAAAAGGTTAGAAAAAACCAGCCTTGGTATTGAAACTCGAATATGTTTAACTCAGTTAGATTGAGTGCTAGCCTTTTTCCCATTAGTGGCCTGAACCTCAACTTCTTGTCCATTGATTTTTTCAACTTGCCCGTCAATCCAAGCCACATCTGAGTCTTCAATCCAGACATGAGAGCCTACAATGATGTTAACTGGAGTTCCCTACAGTATACGAAAAAGGAACAATGGTTTTTGATAGGCAATAGGAGAAATCAGTAACCAATATCATCAGGAAAAATGGTTATTGTACAAACTCAATGTCATTAGCAAGAGCGAACAAGTAATATCACTACGCTTCCATGGTGCTACCAGAAAATATAGAAAAAAAAAATCCATCTGCTTTGATGGTCACTCAATGTCAGGGCCACTCAATGTAGTATGTGCAAAGTGAATCGTACACTGAACTTCCATGGATAAAATCATTCAGGCTCTTGTATCAGATGATTGCTAAAATTGTAGTATAACTATTTTTGTGTTTTGTTTCTCATATCATTGTTCCTTAACCTCAATTTCTAATTCTCTAGGACTGGTTCCTACGGGTTATTTTACAGATTGCATAAACATTTATTAAAAAAATTAACTTATAATCCTAGTAGAAAATCCAAAATTTGCTATTAATCACGTACCATTTGGAGGCTTCAAATCCAAAGCTCAGTAGATAATTCCTCAGTTAGTGAAAGACTATCCACGTGACGCTTTCTGTTAAGCAAATTGAGAAACTGACTTGCTACACAAGGAATCTATGCAATATGTAAACCTATACAAAACACATCGAGATTTTAGATTACTCAGATTAACAAATTAACACGACTCAAGTCTTCACAAAAGTCGAGACCAAACTATGCATATTTTCACACAACCTAAAGAATTTGAATCAGATCCTTGTGGTCGCCTGATGAAGTTAAATCAGATCCAAAGAGAGAAAAAATAGGAAAATGGGAAGGGAGAAGGAGAGAAAGAGGGAAAAGTAAATGATGAATGATTCAGAGAGTGCCATTCTTCTTCGTTTTTTTTTTTTCCTTTTCTGCCCTAGTATGTCGCGCCAATTCGTGGCCCTCAATTGATTCTGTCTCTTAACATAAGCAGGCACAGTCTCTCTCCTCATTTCCCTCCTTTCCGTTTTTCTCTGTTCAGCTCTTTTATATTTTTCTTTTATATTGTACCAAATCATTTTTTTTAACACAACCAAATCATTTTTTGAAAGCCTGAACCCCTTAGATCTTTCAAGATATGGTTATCACTAGATATAGTCATATAGTCATTACATGTATATCTCTCTTATATTAAAACATGATCATTATATGCAATTAACCTTTAGTAATGTGTTATATTACATAAAATGTCATTGAATATTGGTAATTTAATTAAATTTCATTAATGGTAATTATGAAATATAATATTATCTCTACTTAAGATGTTTTAAAACAATATAATTATTAAATGTGTATCAAAAAATCTAAAAATAAAAATAATGAGTTTCACTTTCCTAATTAATAAAAATAAAATAAAAATCATATATTTATATTAAATTATTAAATCAAATGATAAAAATAATTAACTATTATAGGACATAAATTATTTTTATAAATAATAAAATCAAATTTTGGTATACATACACACAAACAACATAAATAAATATATTTTTGAATATATTTCAACTAATAAAACAATAAAAAACGTGCAGAAAAAATTAAAACTTAATAATACTAAATTTCTAATTTATAAAATGTAAATTACTTAATTGAACAAAATTTAATTTTTTTAAATAAAATTAAAATATTTTTAACTTGATAAAATAAAAATATTAAATATATACATATATATAATATATATTACTCAATTATATAATAAAATATATTTACTTTTAGTTTTTACAGTTTTTGCCATCAAAATATTTAAAATATTTTAGCAATTGCAGGACTGTTTAAAATAATAAATTATTTTTTTATTATAAAAAATAAAATAACTAATAAAAAAGTTAAATAAATTAATTATTATATTTTAAGTTTCAAAAAAATGTAATTATAATTATAGAAAATATTAGAAAAATTCAATATATCAATATATGTTATTTGTTAAAAATAAAAAATATGTTAGACAAACACAATATAGATTATCAGCATATATTCTTCCATAAACAAATTCACATGGACTAAAATATTATAAAATATTTTGAAATTGCATACACATAAATAAAGTTGAACACCATAACAACAAAATGCCAACCCAAAAACTAATATTTTAAAATGTAGCACATGCACACCATCTGAGATTAGGCCAGAGATAGGTATGCACAGCCCAAATCACTCACAATCTAGGCTTCAGACCACTTGGAGAATGTATCCCTAATGGTTCCAGAAAGCCAAATAAACGAGAAGCAACCAATGGAGGTCCAAGCTATCACTCAATCTCCAGAACATGTATGCTTGGTTTCATTTAACGTAAACTATAGACCAGATCGGTGTAGCAACAACCAGACCTATATGTGGCGACCAGGAGAGACACTAAACCCCTAAGGGGATTCATATAGTATCATCCAATACATTAGCAACCACAGGATCAGGCGGATCCCCTCTCCTTTACACATACATATTTGGAGCCATCTGCATCAACACACCAACATCTATTTCCTTTTCTGCTTGCACCTTACTTGGATGCTTTCTCCACATTCCATAAGGTTCCAAGATGTCATCACTTTATTCCAAAGCTGTCCAGGTACAAGGAATCTCAAGCCTATCTTGATTAAGGACACATAAAAACATGCTAGAGAATCATACTTTTTTCCTACCTTTGGTTTTGTCCCACTGAGTTTTTCAAAGAGGGTTTTAACGAGGCAACACCTCTAGTGTAAAATTAGGATTTGTTCCTACATGAATTCATTATTCATAAGTTCTAGAGCCATCAGAAGCTGAAGACTCCACGCCAAAAGGAGTTAAAGGACATTTATGATTCTTTTTATTTTTGTGTTTTTGTTTTAAACTACTTGCCGTTTTAATTTGAGTTTTGAAATTCTTGTTGTTTATTTTAAACTTCAAGTTGTTTAATTATAATCCTAGTTGTAATAAGTACTTAAGGTATTATATAAACCTAAGTCATTCATTGAATAAATGAACATAAGTTTGAAAGAAAAGAAAACCCTAGTAGTGGTTCCTTCTTAGGCCGTCGGCGAATTCTCCTTAAGAGAATCGCCAACTTCGTCTTCTTTCTTAAGAATAGCTCTGGCTTGAAGAATTCCTTGGTGTATCACGAGTTCATCACCCTCGTGTGGTCCAGCTTCACCTCCATCCAACCGTGCATAATCAGGAAGATTTTCTCTCTTGTTCCTTGCACAACACCACTTGCGGATTCAAGTCTCCTCTATTGCCCAAAACCTGAGCCAAAGCTTGAGAGCTTCTCCGAGCTTACATCAGGATATTACACACCAAACAATCGAAACGTTAACACGCAACAATTGAGAATCACTCTCAAAACAAAAAAAAACGTTTAAGCAAAAGGGGTTATTTATTTTGTGAATGGTAAATGGGTACATATAGGCTTAGTTTGTCGACAAGCCATGAAGAAAACAACTTAAAAAATGTGGTCTTTGACAGAAAACAAGAATACACTCTTTAATTACTGTGAATGACTCTTCAATTCCATTTTGGCATGTTCTTTGCTTGAAAAGAGTCTTGGTGCATTCATGACTCTTCAGTTATTCTTTGGTGTGTGTTGAAGAATGCAAAATGATCTTGATTGAGTCTTGACACGAATTGGGCTTGAGATCAGTGTTGCAGAAGTCTGTTGGTCTTTTGTGGGCTTTAGACATACTTAGGCAATGGGTTGGTCTTCCATTGTTGATGACGTCATCACAATTTTGTAGCCACATTAAGACAATAGGTTAGTCTTTTATTGTTGACGAATTCGAACTAAGGAAAGAACTTATTGTCTTAGTGACTGAGAAAATACTACCTTTACTTGGAGACTATGCTAACCAATACATAAAATATTTTGAATTGCATACATCAACCAATAAACAATGTCAGTCCGTGCATTGATCTAAAACGAAACTAGAATAACTATCAACAACAATGACTCAGATGTTGCGTCAGCTAATGAGTCAGCATAAAATAGTGTTGTTTTGTGGGATTTGTTTTGTCGATAGTTGTTTTTCCCTTCCTTCCTCTTTATTTATTCTTGTTGTTCTTCTTCTTACACAAAGTCGATTTAGGGATAATTTTAAAGAAATCAAAAAAGCAAAACTAGATTTACATCTAATCCGACTAAAAAATCTTTAATCAATTTATGGGTTCTTCATTTTTCACAAAAAATGAGGTAACCAATAAAATTTTATCAATTTATGGGTTCACCACAAAACCTAAGAATTTTATTTACAAGAAAATAAAATAAGAGATAAGCATCATATTCATATGTGTTTGTTAGAGTAACATTCCAGTTACCTTTATATCAAAATCAAATATATGTCCTGATTTTAAGTAGACATTATCCTTATAATATGTAGCCTTATATTTTTAATGATTGTGGACTAATTGGTGCAGTCATTCTTTTTATTTTGGCTTAAGGGTAAATTATATTAGTGCCAAAATGTCACATTACATGTGGAATAATATGAACCAAAAAGAATAAAAAGAAGGGGTGAGGACCACTTTTATAGACCCTTACCCAATAGGCCCAATGGGGGCAAATCGAGGAGGTGGAAGACCGTCTGAAGAGAAAGAAAATAAAAATAAAGATGACTGCCTCGTTAAAAATCCTACCTAAAAAAACCCCATGTGGGGAAAGACAGAGTATAGTAAAAGAGTACAGCTGAAGGACAATTGAGGAACAATTGGGTCAGGGGAGGAATTAAAAATGTTTTTTATGCGACTGTATTCCAAACAATGATTCCAATAAAGATGGAGAATCGTGCTTACTAAGAAGTGAGTGAGATCATCTTGGCCTTGACAGTGATTTGTATGTCCTGGGCAAGCTGCTCGATTGGTCTGGGGGAATTGGTATGGAGTATGGAATTGCACTCCCGTCAAAGAGAGAACACCGTTTCTTGTAGAATTAGATGACCAATGAGTCAGAGATGCTTATTAGGTGAAGACTGTGGAAGCCACTGCAAAAAAGGGAGAAAGATGCGATAAGTAGGAATTATGTACAAGACAGTTTGTAAAAGTTAATAAGAGTAAGAGCATAAGAAAAAAGGTGATCCCTGGTTATGTCTTGGTATTGCAGAGAAGGCAGATTGTAGAAGTGGCAGGGGAAAACGCCAAATACGATGCTTAATATCAAGTCTGTCGTGAACTGCTAACCATGTAACAAAGGTGTGCTTGGGAATATGTCTCGTGAACCAAACGAACTCATGCCAAGGGACCTATGGAAGCAGCGGGAAGAGAGCGGAGAAGGTCCGAGAGGCAGAGAACATAGAAGGGATATGCAAGGAGGATCGTCTCCAGAATACAGCCAATGGAAAGTATATGGGGTGAGTGGTCGAATAAGTAGATTGGGATCAGGGAGGATTCCACACAAGAAGGTGATAACTGGATTTCCGGACCTCAAGGAGATGCCCTAATGACCGGAGTTAATAGCCTCTCGGACAGATGCCTCGCTGAGCATCCTAGAAAAATGAAAAGTGTGCCAAGACCTGTCCAATTGTCTTCCTAAAAAGAGCAGAGAAATCAAGAGCCAACTATGCAGTGGATGAAGTTGTGGGCTCGACAACGAAGCTTGAGGAGTTTTTTCCATGTCCAGCTCCCAAATGAGTGAGGACCCAAGAAACCTACAAATAACCTGATTTCGAGAATATCATCCAAATGAGCTTGATGCTCATAACTGAATTCCACTTTTCCAAACGACGGAGCCCCATGCCCCCCCACCCAAACTGTGGGGCGAGCAGAAACATCCCAACTGATTTTTGCTCTTTTTTCTAGAAAGAGTATTCTCCGACCATAGAAAAGCATGGCAGAGTTGTTCAATCCAAATGAGACTCTATTTGGGAAGGATGAAAATGAATCCTTAAAAGTTGATGATGGAGTTGATCACAAAGTGGAGGAGTTGAAAACAAACAGCGAAAAAAAAGTGGCGATTGGTCCAAGAAGTGAACCTAGATTGAATATTTTCAACCAGTGGTTGGAAGTCTGAGGCTTTCATCTTGTGCGGGTTAGACGAAACCCCTAGGTATTTGACTGGAAAAATGCTTTGAGATAATTCGTAAGTGGATGCCAATGAACTAAGGATGGTGATGTCGTTCCCATCTAAGAAGAGCGTAGACTTGAGGAGATTGAGTCAAAGACCCGATAGTGTGTAAAAATCATCCAATACAGAAAGAATAGCCTGAAGACAATCATCCAAACCATCGAAAAAGATCAGAATGTTGTCTGCAAAGGAGATATGAGAAATAACTGGGTTGGTGTAGCTTTGGTAGAAATGGATGCATCCATCCGCCACCGTAACATCTAGGAGCTTGGACAGTGTATCCATGGATCTGACAAAAAGAAAGGAGGAGATCGGGTCTCCTTGCCGAATCTCTTTCTTACCACAAAAAAACCAGTGAGACCGAAATTGAAGTTGATGGAGAAAGTAGCTGTGGTGATTCATTCTCTGATCCATGATAAAAAAATATCCTGGAGGTGAAATGCTATGAGAGACTAGAGAACGAAGTATTAGTCCAGATTCTCGAAGGCCTTCGTGAGATCTATTTAAGACAAATGGTCCTAATATATTGAAGTTGCTGATGAGCTCTGTGGCCAGAAGGATGTTCTCTCAAAATTAACGACCACAAAAAAGCCAATTTGATTTTGTTGGACGATCGAGGGGAGGATTAATCAGAGGCGACCTGCAAATATATAGGAGATGATTTTGTAGAAGTAGTTGCGGCAGGATAGAGAATGGTAGTCTGTTAGAGATTCAACTCTTTCACTCTTTATGATGAGTGTGATTGTTGTAGCATTAAGCTCCTTCAATAGTCTATCGGACCTGAAAAATTCAATGGTAACATTAGTGATATCATTAACAATTACTTCCCAACAAGAGCGATAAAATTCAATTGGAAATCCATCAAACCTCAACACCTTGTTTCGAGGCATATGATGAATTGTGGCGAGGATGCTGGCGGCAGAAGGAATGGATGAGAGGATGTAACTTTGTGCCAGAGAGCTTTGGAAGAGGTGAAGAACCTGGAGGAAGCTGATAGACGGGGGGGGGGGGGGGGTAACGGCCTGATTATGTGACCTGCAACAGACCTTTGCTTCCTTAAGCTTGGATGCCAACTTAAAGATATGAGTCTCTGGGCAGTCGATATTCTAGAAAAAAATAGAGGATGAGTAGAAATGAATATAAAATAACGAAAAAAATTTAAATGTGCGAAACCTGAGACCAGAAATAGTGATCAAACAAGGAGAATGATCCAAAGATCCAAGGGTGTTCAAAAAGGACGAAGACTGGGGGGTTGAGATGGTCCATGCTTCATTAACAACGGCTCTGTCTAGCTTACGGGTAATGAGGTTGGTCACACTATTATTCGACCAAGTGTGAAAAACGCTTCTGTTGATCAAATCAAAGATCCTAGTTTCAAGCATGAAAGTTTGAATATCAGACATGTCTGCAAGAGGTGGAGGAGAAGGGATGAAGGAGTAATGTTCAGTAGAAAGAAGGAGTTGATTGAAGTCTCCTGTTACCAGCAGGGGATAAAAGGATAAAAAAGAATGGACGGATAGAGTGGAGATGTCCCTCCAAAGATATATTAGAGCTGTGGGGAGGTTACTAACCTAGAAAAATATTATGGTGGCGTAGAAATCTGTGGATGGGTCGAGAATTCCAACTGCGATTAACAGATCCATCTTGGCAAAAATAGAGCACTGCAATCGAAGATTCCAAATGACCCAGATTCTTCCTAATGGTAAAAACTTATTATTTCATTCATTGTGCCAAGGAGTGAGTACGTTGACGATTCTAGAAACTTCTGAAACATCGCGGGCCCTGATTTCAAGAATTACTCCCATTAGCGGCCTATGGGTTCATATCCAGTTTTTTTAAAAAAGTGTTGACAAGTGTAGTTGAAAATGATCCTGACTTTCCAAGAGAAAATACTATTAATAGTGGTAGAAAAATTAGATGTTGTACATCCATATCATAAATATATTGGTTATTAGATAAAATAAGAAGAGATAAAGATTAATGGAGCCTTTCGGAGAGAAGGAAGAAAGGGGGAAGTCTTTGGTTGGTTGTATCTCTTGTTTTGTCCTTGGATTTTTTTTTTTCCACTATCATTTTTTTCTTCCTGATTTGTTTTGAGTGATGTGATGTTAACAGAGGGGAATCTGAGAGATCATGCTGATCTGAGATAGATTTACGGGGTAGCTCTCCTTCTTCCAATTCCTCGAATAGATGTTGCTCATTGACGACGTTCGCCACTGCAACCTGAGAATCATTAATCAAATGGGCAGGTGAATTGACAGGAGCGAGAGACGGTTTTAGGACAGCCAAAAGTTGGGTGGGTATTGGAGACTGGCGTTCTTCAATTTAACGGAGGAGGAGAGTAAGGAAGCTGGTGTGGAGATATGCGATGGTTTGAAGAGGAAATTGCGGTGGAGGGGTTAGTAGATCCGACGTATGAAGATCGGTTTGACTCGGGCAGGTTTGAAGGGTTGTTCGGGTCAAGGGAAACCGGAGGCTCCGGCAGTAGTGAATAGTTTAGATGTTGAAGCTACGATGAAGCTTGTGTTAATGGAGATGTGTGCAGCTGTGTCGGAGGAGGCAGAAAATCCGGTGAAAGCGAAGAAGGAGGAGGTGAGAATTTTGGACCTTGGCTTGATGGGCCGGCTGTAGGAGGAGTTAAAGGTGGGTTATGCACGAACTGGGTCTGAAGAGGAGCCTCTGAAATGGGCTGAGGCTGGGCTTTGGTTGAGATTGGTAAGGATACTTGGAAGATGGGCTTAGATAGGACATACAAAGTGCCAGATGGGCCAGTTGAGGGGAAAGACTGAGTTTGTGATGAACCAGGCTTGGAGGAGGAAAAACCTGATGAGGAGGAGTCTGGTCTAGGGGCCTTGATTAGGCACGTGTTTCTTAGAGTTAATAAATCGATTATTGGGCCTGCTGAGGAATCCATGAGGCCGGTTTGAGACATGGACTCCACAAAATATAGATCGTCATCTTCACAGAGGGAGGGATTTAAAGATCACCTCTGTATGGACAGTGGTACGGACGATCGATCGGAGGTCGCTGTAGCTTTACCGAAGCTTGATGACAGAGGGCTCTTGAAGACAGTAGGAGCTTTTGGTGATGGTGGTGAGTGGGATTCACGAATAATGGTCGGTCTGTCTGTTGTTGTAGGCAGAGCTTGCAAACGGTTAGGACAGCGGTGGCTACGATACCATACTTGTTGAAGGTTGGACAGAGCAGCAGAAGGGTGGCGTACTGGATTCCTATGACGATTTGAGCAACCTCCTTATCTTAAACAATGACTGACAAAAGAAGTGTTCCTTTATCAAGAGGAACAATTGTGTGTGTTCTCGGTGAACCCAGGTGGATTGAAGAGATTGAGTCAGTGTTTGCTGATGGGAGAGGATCGTCGACGCCACTAGCGATAAGGGCAAAACCCTCGGTGGACCATAATTGTGGTGGAAGGCGTTGAAGGGTAAGCCACACTGGAGCAGAAGTTAGAGATTGCTTTGACAAGGTAGCTGACGAGACCACAAGGAGACTGTGAAAGCTACAGTTCCAGCACTCCATAACCCATTATCTAGAACCTATTTAGGGGTTGACAGGTTTGGAATGAGAATTAAACAGGATTTTGTTGTGTAGTATCTAACTTGAATCGCTTCTTTTTTACTCCAAATTGGACTGAGGTATATATAAATTTTCTTGACTGGCGGCGTATCCCCAAAGAAGTGTCAGATTATGAAGTCTTTCCATGCTTCCGAGGTTTTGAGGAGTAGTGAAGAAGGAGCTTTGACCACAGGAACACCGTCCGTTGTGAAGGATGGAGGTAGGTGTAACTTGGGGGTTTCAGAAGCACGGCTTAATAGATATGTCCAGAGGGAGGAGAAAGTATTCAGGGTGATAGATACAGGCAGCACCGTCAACTTTTGCAGTTCTCGACCGACTAGACTGTCATCGGTGAGGGAAGAATGCCAGAGTAAAAGGGAAGACCTGCAGAGGAGGATGATCAAGTAGTGTGGAGCAGCAATGGAGATGGAAGAGGCGGAAAATCTGATGCAGCTAGGGCGGAGAGCTGTCGGAGGAAAAGCCCCCCATAGGAGAGAGGGTCGTGGACTAACGGATAAAGCTGATTACCAGACAAGGATTGAGAGAGAATATATTTTTTCATCTACCGATTCGACTTTTTTAGCGGACAGGAACATTACATGCAATCATTTTTTGATGTTTCGAACTGATTTGTGTGGAAATTTTTAACTCTCTAAACCTCATCTCTGAATGGAAAGTGGAGCGGGAAACACCTTAAACCAATAGGTGTGTTTGGCTGAGGATCACCAATAATCATGTGGCGTCAAAGTCTCTATCTTAGACTCTTAGCTGCATGACCTCTAAAGCTGAGAAAACTTTTGTACTTGTCTTAGGCTTTTTGTTTTGACAGTGTGAATGTCTTTGATTCCTTTTGCGCTTGTTTTTATACAGTTTGTGTATAGGTTACCTCATTGTTTTTGGTGGAAGACAAAGAACCCATAAATTGATTTAAGGTTCAAAGATGGATTTTGAAGTCAGATTACATGCAATTCGAGTTTTGCTTTTTTTATTTCTCTCAAATTTTGACACCCTACCCAGACCGCTCAATCAGACCGGTTAAACCGCGAACCAATCATTATTTTAGTACAAATTTAGTGCTAATAACAGTCAAAAATATAAAACAAAAGATCAGAAAAACCCACAAAACCCCACAATTGACCTTTGACCTAGTGGACTGGTACAACCGGTTCAATAAAAATTTTCATGAATGTTGATTTTTTTACCTCTTTGGTACATTGAGAATATTATTTTGGGATTAAAATATAGGGTTTTAAAATTGTTTTAGATATCTATTGAAGTTTCACAATATTTTTATTTTCAAAAGGTTTAATATTTCATCTCCTATGATACAACAAACCAGTTTGTTTCCTCTGATCCCTTTTTTCTTTAAATATCTCTTAGATATAATTTAACTTTTATGTCCATCTCTAGATATTTTTGATTGTTGTATAACAAGGATTAGTGTTTTTGAAAACCCAAAAAACCGGGAAAATCTGCAAATTAAAAAATAATAAAAAATCTATAAAAATCCGGAAAACCTTATAAAACCCTACTATTGACCCATGATCCATTAGACTGGTTTGGTTCAAGAAAATCTTTCATGAATGTTTGATTTTTTTACCTCTTTGGTACATTTAGAGTTTCATTTGTGGTTAAAATATAATCATGTTTGATGTTTTAAAATTTCACTTCATCTCCTCTGATCACTTTTCTGTCATTTATGATCTCATACGTATATAGTGTTTTGTGTATTTTTTGTTATCTGTTTTCTTTGTACTCTTCCAATTACATAATAATTGGATTATATAAAATACATTCTGATGTTTAATCACTTTTTATCATTATTTAAAAATATATTTTTTATAAAAACTATATATATGTACAATTTATTATCAAAAGTTTATTAATTAATTTATCGGCAGTTTATCCATATTCAACCGGGCTAATTCACTGATTCCTGCGATGCAAAAAGTATATTGGTTCTTTATCTGGATCGGGTTTCAAAACATTGGGAAGAAGAAGAAGAAATAAAGAGGAATAAGGAAGGAAAATTATCGACAAAGCAAATCCCAAAAAAACAACACTGTTTTATGCTGACTCATTGGCTGACTGAACATCTGAGTCATCGTTGTTGACGGTTGTTGTAACACCAATAGGTCAATACACGGATTGACGATGATTTTATGGTCCAAGTATGCAATTCAAAAATGAGTTTAGGTATTGATTAGCACAGTCTCTAAATAGAGGTAGATATTTTCTCAGTTACTTTGAGTTCGGATACAAATAAGCCATTTGGATCTTGGTTTGACTGTGTTGTTCATTTAGTATGGATTTGATTTCACTGTTTGACTTTGATCCGAGCCTTCCACTTCAGTAGTGTCGTTCATTTCACTTTTGGTCTTTGATTCACACGTTTGTCAGACTTAATTTCTGAACCGAGATTTATACTAGAACAAGAAAATAAAAGAATGTCAAATTTTCAGATTTCATAAACGATTCAAATGCGTAGAGAAACTTGTCATGGATCTCTATTTATATTTTTAGGTACATCCACTTAAATATTTTTATTTTTTACGCATAATTCTTGATATACCAGTCTCGTAAATATTAACTTAGAGAGTGAAATATATTTACTTAACAGCTATTTAGGTCATAATCATGTATCACAATGGTGACTACCTCTGAAATCATGACACATGTCTGGAGTTTGAATCCAGCACCCCGCAATGTTAAATGAGATATTAAAACTACTAGGCTAAGTTGACAAAAAAACAATTATTTAAATTATATGTTATAAGAATTTATTAATTGCTAATTTATAGTCTAAAAATTAGCCTTTTATAGGTTTTGAAGGAATCTAGTTACAAACAACCTAAAAAATCAAACAAAAGAAACAAAACAAGTAAAATAAATCAAACAAAAACAAGTGAAACAAAGAACCAAAAAACAGAGATTGCAAATAAATGAGGAAACTTGATCAAATTATAAAAGGCTAAGCCCTTGGATCAAGGCATTTGAATTGGGTAATCAAATGATAATTAGAGATTTAAATTACAATCATAAAAGACTAATTGTTAGACATTTTATCACTAATTTAGGATAATCCACTTTCACTGCACTAATCCTACACTAATCATGCAATTAACTACTTGGTAATCACAAGATAAAGATGCATTAATATGAAGTCCTAATAGCCACTAAATACCTTAAACATCAACTTCCATTGGATAAGAATGCTTATCACTTAAAGGTTTCATAATCATTTCATCAAATATCTCTTATGGAGAGAAAGCCAAATCTTGATTAAGATTAACTAAGTCTAATCTAACATTAAATAAAACCAATGAGCAAGGATTCATGCAAATCTTGTCATAAACATCCTGAATCAATACTCAATCACCCTAATTTATCTATTGCAAAAGCTTAAAACAAAACTACTCACTAATCAACTTGAAATCACAAAAAAAATCCCATGATGGTTATGTGCATATACAAAAGATTAAATCAGATTTAAGAGAAAAAAAAAGATGAAAGATAAATCATAACTAATTGCATAAGAACTTAGGAAATATCCACGAGGCTTTAGGTTTACACAAGTATATCTTTAAAATTAGCTCAAGAAGTGTTTTATAGATGCCTAAAAATATACCGGGTCGACCCAATAACTTTGGGCCAACCTGATTAAAACTGGGTAAAAAGACAAAAAATCAGGATAACTTTCAAGGCCACAGAGGATTGTATGCCACTGTGACCATGCCACTATGAGACTTGGACACTTCAGGTCGTCAATTGTTACGGAGAAGGATCACAGTGGGTTATCCATCCCGCTGGCATGTTGTTGTGCATGCTCTTCACGCTCATACTTGTATGCGGATTGACCATCCCAGTTGACCTATGTCGCTCCGAGGCTGGATGCTTCTTCATCGTTGTTACTTGGTTGTTTCGGGAAGAGTCACATCGGGTTGTATGTTGCTGTGACAATGCCGCTGTGAACTTCTTTGATCGTGTTCCTTGTCTCATCATCTCCAAAGATCATATCTTCAAAATTCCTAGTTCCAATTAACTCCAAATGCTCCATAACATCATAAATAGCTACTCCAACATCTAATATGGACCAATGCACATATACACATCTCAAACATGCTTAAGTTCAAGTAGAAATAACTATAATAAGTTAAAATATCATGATTCAAACTATAAAAAAACTCTAAATAACAACTATCCCAAACTTATTATCTGCTTGTCAACAAGTAAAACTAAAGAAAGTGAGAAAGATAGGTTTGAAGATGGGAACTCAGAACCACAAAATTCATATGCAAGATTTAATTTAAGGTCCTTAAAAGTGGTTACAAATTGCAGCAACTAAACATCCTAGTCTTTCTACTTCTCCATTGTTATTACTTCTAACATCAAAATGAAATAAAACTAAAGCAATCAAATCATAACAACTCTATATATTCATTACAAAACGAAGTGGAGTCTTCCCAAGGGAGTGTCAATCAATGTTATTTGGCTTGGTTCAATGACCTTTATCGTGGTTAAGTATTTTTCTCTTTCATGGTGACTTACTCAAGAATAAGGACAACTTAAGCACACAAAGCTTGATTCTCATTGTTCTAACCTTTTTTACTCATGTCAATGTTTTCATTATTCCACTCAAGATCTCAAATGTATTCCTACTCTTTTCACACATCTAATGAACTTTAACTTTCTTTTGTTAATCAGCTAGGGAATACTTGATTTTACTTTTCACATATCTCTTTTTATTGATTTTACCCATTTTTCCTTTTGAAAATTTTCTTATAGAATTTAGGGAACTTAATAATTTCTTAAACTTAGAATTTTCTTTAGACTTTTATTTCTTAAAGACTTTCTTTAAAGCCTTTTTTTTCTTTGAACACTTGTTCATTTTCTTTTCTTTTATTCCCAAACCCAACATGATGTGACTATTGACACATCCAAACTCACTTTCCAACCTAACTGGTAGCTTTCTGAGGTCCTAGCTAGCCACAGTGAGAAGCAACCATTATCATTCCGACACTATCGGCCTCACTCAAGCAAAAAAATGTAGTCTACAAATGAGTTTAAGGATTAATGGTTCTGGAGAATTATTTGGATTAGAACGAGTGGCAAATGGAACAAGAAAACCCAAGATTTATCAGTGAGAATGTATTTCAAACCCCTTAACAAGAGATTTAAGTCCAATTCAAATCAAATATTCATTGAATTGCTTTAAAGATCATGCAAACTTCACAAAGGCAAGAGTTTTCAAGAAAAGGTGATCCAACAAAGTATTTTCCTCTTTTCAAATAATTTAAAGAACCTTACAACCACTTAAAAGGGTCTTAATCTCTCAATTTTACATGTGAACTTCTACAAGGGTAAACTCATCATCATCTCCCATGCAAATGCAAATACAACCTAGAATGAATCTAAACTCAATCCTAAAATTAAAAGAAATATGAAACTACATTTTTTGTATTTTTTTTCTTCAAAATTTTCAATTTTTTTTAAAAAAAATTGAAAATCATAAGTACTAATAATGCAATGACCCAATAGAAGAAAACAAAAGAAAACATAAAGTCAAATAGCTTGTCTTTTTCCGAACTTATTTCACACCATCTCGGTAGTAGAATAAATCAGAGTGAAAAACCAAAAATAAAAAGGAAAATGCACAAAATAAAAGCTAATATATCCAAGACAAGGTATGGAGTGGTACCTCATAACTTGGTGGAGCCAGCAGAGTTGCCAAAATCATCAGTCAATATGGTTGAAGACTCTTTATTGGAACCTGGAGGAGAAGGGGTCCAGATCTGCCTTCACGGTTGCCTCTCGTAAGTAGCAGAATGTTGAAAAACAGCGAGACACAATAAAGTACTAGGCTCTCCATGATATGAATGCCTCCTCTCTTTTACATCCTTGTGAGTCACTTCATCTACTAATTTGACTGAATATGAGCCTTAGAGCTAGATCCCATCAGCTTCTTGGTTTGGCTTGTCACCTGCTTTTTCAGCCCTTTATATGCTTCTTCATTCTGTTCACTACACTCACCAATTTCCCGATGGTCTTTTCATTGAATTCATTCCCGAGTTAGAGCTTGTGGATATGACTATGAGCCTCTCATAGCTAAGCACCCTGAAAATGATATTGTGAACTTTCGTAGATAGGGCTCAGTGATCCTTTTGGCTCAGTCTCACCACCAGACGCAGCTTCCTACTGTGAGCTTCCTGAATCTCTCTTCCTCTGTAGTCTATCAAGCGACCTTAGTGGCTCTGCAGAAGTATCATGGTCAAGGAAATAATTGTGGTTTTGCATAAGATTTCAGGGTAAGGGATTGAGGTGTACAAAGCAAAAACTGATATGATAATGAATTTAGAATCTCCATGAAATGTGAATGGTATTAGAAGCTTCTTGGGGAATGCTGGCTTTTATAGAATATTTATCAAAGACTTTTCTAAGATTGCAAGACTTCTCATAAAGCTTTTTTGTAACGAGATAGTGTGTGATATTGATGAGGAATGCTTCGCGGCTTTCAAGAGAATCAAGAGTGGGATGGTGAGTGCACCCATTGTCCAACAACCAGACTAGGAACTCCCATTAGACATTATATGTGAAGCTAATGAATTTTCTGTGGGAGATGGGTTGGGACAAAAGGACAAGAAGTTTCATGTCATCTACTATGCTAGTAGAACCTTGGATAAATCTCATATGAAGTATGAAACAACTGAGAAGGAGCGTTCAGCCATAATCATTACCATTGAGAACTTTATGTATTATTTGGTAAGGTCAAAAGTGGTGGTGTATATTGATCATGCAGCCTTGAAATTTGCTAGCCAATAAAAATGCAATACCAAGGTTGTTGACATGGATTTTGCTGCTACAAGAGTTAGGTC
Organism: Streptanthus diversifolius; assembly: GCA_039880935.1. Classification (NCBI taxonomy): domain Eukaryota; kingdom Viridiplantae; phylum Streptophyta; class Magnoliopsida; order Brassicales; family Brassicaceae; genus Streptanthus; species Streptanthus diversifolius. The sequence continues at coordinate 12,538,868 of JAXGFM010000012.1, read as the reverse complement.
TTGAGATTAAGGATAAGAAAGGAGTTGAGAATGGAGTGGCTGACCACTTATCAAGGTTTAGGGTTTAATATTATATTATCATTGATGAATCACTTTCAGAGGGCCAGCATATGACCATTATTGCAGTAATTGAAGCTCATGAGACAGTAAAGGAACTTGATGAAACTAAAGGTATGTATGATAAGCTGTGTTGGTATGCTGTTATGGTGAATAACTTAGCTTGTGGGAAGGAACCAATGAAGTTAGAAGGGTATCAAAGGAAGACTTTCTTTAAGGATGTAACAATATACTATTGGGATAAGTCTTACATTTATACTCTTTGCAAGGATAAGTTCTATAGGAGATGTTTGGCTGATGAAAAAGTTGAAGGGATCTTGATGAATTGCCATGGTTTAGCTTATGAGGTCATTTTGCTACAATTAAGATAGTCACCAAAGTTTTACAAGCTGGTTTTTGGTGTCTAACAATGTTTAAATATGTATAGGAGTTCATCTCCAAGTGTGAACATGCCAAAGGAGGATAAACATAAGCAAGATATCTCAGAATACTATAATTGAACTACAAGTATTTATGTGTGGGAAATTGATTTCATATGGCCATTTCCTTCTTCTTATGGCAACAATTATATCCTAGTATATATGGATTATCTCTCCAAATGGGTGAAAGCTATAGCAAGTCCTACTAATGATGTTAAGGTAGTGGTCAAAATGTTCAAAAAAATTTTCTCCCTAGGTATGGTTTCCCAAGAGTAGTCATAAGTGATGGAGGATCACCCTTTATTAAAAAAGGTGTTTGGAGAGCTCTAGAGGAAATATGGAGTTAAGCAGAAGGTGGCTACAAGCACAGAGAAATCTTGTCATCTACCAGTAGGGCTTGAGTACAAGGTGTTGTGGGCTGTGAAGCTACTTAACTTTGACATCACAAGTGCCAAGGAGAAAAAATTGATTCAGCTGAGTGGGCTTGATGAGATAAGACTTTATGCCTTTAAAAGTTCATGGATCTACAAGGAGAAGACATATGTCTTTCATGATAAGAAAATTGTGCTTAGGAACTTCAAGGTTAATGATCAAGTGCTCATATTCAAATAAATACTGAAGTTATTCCCTGGAAAGCTTCAGTCAATATGGTCTGAAACTTTCAAAAATAAAGAGATAAAGCCCGCAATTATGCTGTGAAACAAGCTTGGTAGCGAATTTACTGTGAATGGACAGAGGCTCAAGCCTTATTTGGTTGATGAGTTCATCAAAGAGGGAAGTTCAGTGCTTCTCTTGGATATAATCTCAACTTGAAAGCATGGAAAAGTCAATTTAGAGACTTAACACAAAGTCACTTAGGATGAAGTCTCATGGTATCCTTTGTACATATTCTTTATTTTTTATCTTTTAGTTAGATTTTTGTGTTTTTCTAGGATTTTAAGATAGTAGAATTGGAAAAAATGTGGAAGAATAAAGTTTGGAAGATTTATAGGTCATCAAAGGGGTACAATTGCATCATCCAGCGATGTTTACAACATCATAGATCAAATCAAGAGGATTTTTAATGTTGCGGCAGCATTTTCACATCTGTATCAATTTTATGCACTAAAAACATGAGGATTTGAAGCATCAGAACGACATCACCCAGCGACTTGGTCATATTGCAAATAAATCAAAACAAGTAATAGCGAACCAGCATGCTGCACAGCGACATGAAGGTGGGATGGATAACCAAGATGTAGTTAAAAACTTGTCCAACGGCATGGTCCTGCCATCCTGACCAATAAATCTAAGCGTTTACTCCTTCCTTTTAGTGTTCACCCGGTTTGATTTTAGTAAAACAGTCTTTAATTGATTTGAATTAGACACACTTTTAATTCAATTTGGACCGAAAAGTTTTTCTTCCTCTCTCATGATCACTTTTACTTTGATTCAACGATTACATGATGAAACAATTGAACAAGATGTTAATTGAGAAGTTGAATAAAAAGGAAAAAAAATTCTTATTTGTTTGTCATCAAATTTGAAGAGGAAATATTCTCTTCATTAATTCCTTAAATATGAGGAAATAAGAGGAACTGGGTGGGATTCATATACAAAAAAAAATTACAAAAATTTACTCTTAATTGGTATATAATTTGATGAATAAAAAATTAATCATAAATATTTTCCTAAAATATGGTCATCAATTAAATTTTTATTTTTTCAAAATACAAAATCTCAAAACACCATATATGTTCCATTTCCAAGTTGATTTAGTTGGTTTTTGTTGGTTAATTCATCAATATGTGGGCGCTTTTGATTAATTCCGACACTTTTCTTTTATTTTCACCGGATTCAACACGGTAGAATTCTGAAAATATCTGCATCAAATGGTATTATCAGATTGGGGTTAAGACAGATCAGTGATGTACTTGGTTTTGTACACAGAGAGGAGTCTACATTTCAGACTGTTGGAAGATCTTGAAAGTGATAAAACCATATTCATTGGCCCCTAGTAATATAAAGTTCCAGCCAAAGAAGCTAGAAACTGATAAGACATGGCTTTGTGAATTTGATAGGCAACCTCTAGGAGTCTTTCCAAACCTATGTTATCAATAACAATCTTCACATCCTCAAACAAACCAAGCTTGCATAGTATAAATGGGTTCGGAATCTTGTATCCTTCAAAAGGATTGATAAAAATACCTTGTATATATTTGAGGATGTTACATTTTTCTCGTTATGCTGCTTTTATCCTTTTTCTTCTAAGGATTTTTTTTCCTTTGGACTTGTAGCTCTTCATTTTCAACCCCACTATCATGTTTGACATCATCATCTTCACTAGGAGGTGCCATTTCTTTGTATATTGTTTGCTTCTCTTTTAATGATTGTCCTCTTAAGACTGTTGTTCTTAATGGTCTTGCTGGTAGTTGTGTTTTTTTGTCATTAGTCATTGTCATTAGTCACTGTGGATATACAAAAGGTAACAAGACTTTAAAGTAGTTAGGCTCAAACATAATTTACCAACAAAATTGAGCAAAAATATATCAATTCTGAATTAATTTTATAATAGTAATGACTATTAAACAAGAAACAGTCTCAAGTTCAATCATGTTTAAATTATCCAGAATATATTTTCAAGTTAACATGAAGAGTCAAAGTTCAAATCATGTTAATCTTTCTACCTTTAAGCAAATAATGCACCTGAATTACTTAAGCAAATAAGAACTTGTTATCAATCATCAACAATTTCTCAAAATTTATGAGACAAATTTGATCCAAACATGTTAGTCTCTTGCAACAGACTCTACACACTCAATTACTTTCAATGAAACCACAATCAAATAATTTCCCAATTATTTTTTTAGAATCTCCAAATTCTCATAAACTCTATTTTGAAATTTGTTCAAATAGATAGTGACTTACACTTGGGTTCGACCATATAACGCCACAACAACACAGTTTTGATCTTAATAAACAAGATTCAAGCCACAAATGTATCACGATCTTACTCTTCAAAAAATTATCCATAAAATCTCAAATATTAAAAAATTTATATTATTGAATCCAGTGAAAATAGAGGAAAGACGCATGAATTATTCAAAAAGCCCAAAAATTCATGAAATAATGCAACAAAATCGATTTGGAAATGGAAGAGTTGTAGTGTTTTGAGGTTTTGTGCTTTGAAAAAATAAGTGTGTGTGAAAAAAGAGAAAAAAAATCATGAAAGGGGAGAAGAATGAAGCTTTTCTGTTCAAAATAAATTATAATAGGATCTAACTCAAATCAATTAAATGCTGATAAATTAAATCAGGTCAATACTAATGGAAAAAATTAATAATTAGCTAAATTAGTGTATCTCGTGATATTGTTGTTATGTATGGCATTGTAGATGCTTGTGCTTTCTTTTCTTGCCTTTGGCATTATGTATCTACAAAAACGCAACAAAACTTGAAAAATTTAAATTCAAGCATAATTCACCACCATAAATATATCAATTGTTCATTAGGTTGAACTAGTAATTACTATTTTCTCTGTTCCACAAAGATACTCTCTCTGGTTTTATTTAAGTGTCGTTTTACATCTTATTTTTTTCAAATTATATGTTGTTCTCTTTTTTCAATACAATTATTGTAAAAAAATTCTAAAAATAGTCTTATTTAATATCACACTATTTATAGAAAATAATGGATCACAAGAGTTATTTTTCTCTTGTCAACACAATCATTAATTATTATATTAAGGTTAAAATATACAAATAACTACCCTCCTTAATTTAAGAGAAATTTTCTAAAACGACAGATAAAAAAACCAGAGGGAGTACATGTTTTAACTTTTTTACACACTTTACGAAATAATTTACAATACAAAGTTTAACATCTTCAGAACATAGTTATTACTTATTTATTTTTAAAAAATAAATATTTAAAAAAAAAATGATATGTGAACTTTTAAATGATATTAATGACAAAGTGACCATTTTTAATAAAGAAAGAAAGGCAAAATATATATCTCATTGGTCTTTAAGTGAAATACTATCCAAAGTTATTTGAAGAAACCACTGAGAAATCAATTGTGATATCATAAATTGTAATCTAAAATTTTTATTTCCAGCCATAATCAGAATAATTAAAAAAATTAAAATTAGAATGTAGTAAAAACGTGAAAGTCTCCATGGATTTATATTGTTAAAGATTTTTTATGGTGGAAAACACATTATCTATAACTTCTCATAATATTGATTAATTATACCAGTTACAAATAGTAAAAATTATACTATTTTGTTTTGAATCAAACACCAACAACCTCTGAAAATGGTGAGAATCCAAGTGAAAGTGTGTCTTCGGAGATGACTATGTGTTGTAACTCTTTAAGTAACGAATCTGAATTATTTAAATAAACAAGGCCTTTGAATTTTCTTCATCAATCATCAATAATTTCTCACACATTGGCTAACAAGATGCTTCATTCAAAAATTATACGAAACTAATGTGATCAAAATATGTTAGTCTCTAGCAAATAGATTTTATACACTCATCTGCACTTTTGAAATCAGAATTAAAAAATTTCTCCGATATTTTTGAAAACCCAAAAAATTTAATGAAAAATAAGTGTGTGAGAGAGCGGAGAAGAAAAAATCATGAGTAGATAAGAAGAATGAGTCATTTCGGTCTCAATTGAATGAAAAACGGGTCTAATTCAAATCTATTCAAAGCTGTTTTACAATAACAAATCAGGTCAACACTAATGAAGGAATCAACATTTAGCCGAACTAATATTTTTTCGATACTGTTGTTCCTTAGATATTGCCAGTGTTTTTTATTTTTCCTTACCATTTACCATTTAGCCATTATGTAACTATAAAAAGCAACAAACCATGGAAGAAATTAATTTCAAGCATAATTCACCACCACAAATGTATCAAGTGTGCATTAGGGTTAAATTAGTAATTATTATTTAATAAAAAATAATCTCAATTTCAAAATGCTTAAATTATCAAACATGTATTTTCAAGTGAACATGAAGATTTAAAGCTCAAATTATGCTAATATTTATACCATTAAACAAACAAGTATTCATCACCAATCATTAACAATTTCTCACACATTGGTTAGTAATGCCTTAACATACTTCATTCAAAAACTTTGTATAAAAAATGTGATCCAAACATGTTAGTCTCATGCAAATAGACTCTACACACTCATTTGCACTCAATAAAACCACAATTAAACAATTCCTCCAATATTTTTAAAACCCTCAAATTCTCATGAACCTTAATTTCCAAAACTCAAATTTCTTCAAATTGATAGTTCATTGGACATAAGTTCGACTATGTAATACCACAACATCAAAGTTTTTAGCCTAATAAACAATATTGTAACAAAACATTTATCACCAGTTTATCTTCGAAAATCTTATCCATGAAATCTCAAAGTTTGACAACTTTAACTTGGTGAATCAGGTGAAATAGAGAAAACGTGAATGTATTACTCAAAAGAGTCTACAAATTCACAAATTAAAGCAACAAAACCAACAAAATCAACTTAAAATTGGAAGAGCAGTAGTGTTTTGAGGTTTTATGCTTTGAAAAATAATTGTGTGTGTGTGTGTTTGAGAGAGAGAGAGAGAGAAGAAGAGAAAGTCATGAGCAATAGTGTTCTTTATGGTCTTGGTGGTGCTTGTTTTTTCTCTCGCTATTAACCATTATGAATCCACAAGAAAAAAAATAATGATGCTTAAATTAACTTTAAACATAATTCACCATCATAAATGTATTAATTGTACATTTAGATTGAGACAATAATTACTATTTAACAAAAAGTAATCTCAAATTTAATGATGCATAAGTTATCAAAACTGTATTTCAAATGAACATGAAGAGTTAAAGCTCAAATCATGCTAATTTTTCTACCATTAGGAAAATAATGCATATGAGTTACTTAAGCAAACAGGTTTTCGTCATCAATGATAAACAGTTACACACACATTGGTTAACAAGACGCTAACATGCTTCATTCAAAATCTGTGTGAACCAAATGTGATCCAAACATGATAAACTCTTGCAAACATACTGAATTCCACTCATTAAAAACACATTTAAATATTTCCTCCAATATTTTTTAAAACCCCTAAATTCTATTAAACAAATTTTCAAATCATTTTTTCAAATTTATAGTAAACTGGACATAGGTTGACCATATAACACCACAACAATAAGATTTTAGCCTAATAAAAAAGATTCAAACTACAAATTTATCACAAGATTACCGTTCAAAAATCTAGTCCATGAAATATCAAAGTTTTGAAATTTTTTAACTTATTAAGTATGGTGTAAATAGAGGAAATCTGAATCTATTAGTGAAAAGATCCTAGAAATTCAAGAATTAAAGCAAAAAAACCAAAATAATTGACTTGGAATTTGAATAGTTGTGGTGTTTTTGAGGTTTTGTGCTTTGAAAAATAAATGTGTGAGAGAGAGAAAGAGAGTAGACAAAAAAATCATGAGGGGGGAAGAAGAAATATGCATTCTGGTCCAAATTCAAATGAAAAGTAAATGTAATTCAAAACAAATCAAGGCTAGTTTAACAAAACAGTTGAATTTGTGCTTCTCTTTATACAGTTGTTCTTTATGGTTTTAATGATGCTTGTGTTTTTCCTTGCCATTAGCCATTGTGAATCTACAATAAGCAACAAAACTTGGAAGAAATTAGTTTCAAACATAATTTACCACCACAAATTTATCAATTATGCATTTATGTTGGGTTAGTAATTATTACTAAACAAGAAGCAATCTCACATTCAACGATGATTCAATTATCAAACTACATTTTCAAGTGAACATAAAGAGTCAAAGCTCAAATCATGTTAATCTTACTACCATTAAGCAAATAATACATCTGAATTACTTCATCTAACAAATATTCGTCACTAATCATAAACAATTTATGTACATAAGTTAACAAGGCATTAACATGCTTAATTCATAAAATTTGTGAAATAAATGTGATCCAAACATGATACTTTTTTGCAAAAAGACTATACACACTCAATTGCACTCATGGAATCAAACAAATTTCCCAATATTTTTGAAATCCTCAAATTCTCATGAAACAAAATTTTCAAATCTCAAATTTCTTCAAATTGATAGTGAATTGGACATGGATTCAACCATATAATACCACACCAACAATGTTTTTAGCATATAATAAATTGTTGGAATGAAGAAGAAATGATGAAGTATGAAAGCCTTTAATGCATATTAAATGGCGATTTATTTCTATGTCAAAAGGAGTGTCTAAGGCTTGTTTGTATTATAGAATAATGTTATCCTTGTAAGCCATTTATGTATAAGGCTATCCTTGTATCCAAACAAGCCTAGACTAGATTAGTATAAATACCTTACTCCCTTCACATTTTGTAAGTAAGAATTCATAATTCTCATTTTCTAATAAATCATTCTTCTCTCTAATTCTCTAATTCTCTCTAATCTCTCATTCTCTCATTCTCTCATTCTCTCATTCTCTCATTCTACAAATCTCTCAATCTCATAATCTTTCATGGTATCAGAGCCAGGTTACATCAAATCTGGGTAAATTTTATCATTCTTTCATTGATTCAACAAGAATCCATCTTGTTCTTCATCTGTTTCTGGATCAATTTCGATCGTCATCTTGTAAATCAAATTGCGGTCAATCCACGACACCAATTGACGATCGGCTTTCACTGGAGTGTGCATCGGCGAATTACGAATCCACAGCCACCTGAATCGCATCATTTGGCCCAGGGAATCAAAAGATATGAATTTTCTTCCAAAAGGTGTTCGTGATCGCGTTTGTTTCGAACTCCTACATTCCCCAGGTCATCTCGACGTCAATTTTCCTTCAAATCGTGATTTTCAAAAGCCTAAACTCAAGCCCCTTGAGTGTAGTTTCTGTTTAAAGAAAGAAGAACTCGATTCCATTGATTTTAAAGGGTTTTCTTGAAATTTTCCACAAAGACGTCCAAAATCACCTGTATCAAGATCCTGGTGATATAATTCTAATTTTTTCTCAGTTTTCATTAATTATTTGAATCTGAAAAGTTTAATTAGTGTCTTGTGAGAGCCCTGACGAATTTTCAAGTCAATCTAATAGGTTTAAATCTCCAAGATTGATTTTCTTGATTTCTTTGTTAATCATTTGGATGTGTTAAAATTGATTTTTTGAAATTTTTAATATTAGTTACATCTTTAAAATTCGAAATTAATAGATTTCTTGATTGTTATTAACAGTCTAAATCAGTTTTAGGTGGTTACAGGTTGTTAATATCTTGTAACCATTTTAACTAAATCAGTTTTAGTTTGTTAGGTGTTGTTACCTGGCGCCAATTTTGGTTTCTTGCTGGTCACGTTTTTTTTTTTAAATTGTGATAATTGTTCTTGGTTAAATTCTTCACTACCTGGTATATAATTTTTGTTCTTCCAAGTTATATTGCTTATCAGTGCAGGAATCAAGTGTTTTTTTTTTCATCACTGTCCCAAGTGGTTGGTATTACAGTTCGGATAGGCACTCGTGTGGTTAATTGACCCGACCAGCAATCTCCCAACCAAAATTGTCTCTATCTGCACAAGCATACCAAGCAACCGAGACTGCAATTCATCTTTGACTAAACGGCCAGCCATAACATAGCGATCTTGTACAAGCATACTAGCCGTGACCTAGCTGTGGCCAGTCGTGATCAAGCAATTGTCTGTGACTTACCATTCATGCGACCAAGTTACCAAGCAACCACTAAATCCTTGTAACAAAGTCTACATGGAGATTCAAACATCTCTTAGAGCTCCAGTGATTCTACATGGAGCAAATTATCTTTTGTGGTCTAGGACCATGAAAACCACATTAGGTGGTAAAGGTCTATGGAACCACATTGCCACAAATAGCATTGAAGACAATGAAGTGGCTGAAGTGACTGATGCAGCACAAGCAAAATGGTACCAAGAAGATCAATTGGTACTTTCTATATTACAAAATTATCTTGCTAGTGATCTTTTAGAAGCATATTCTTTTTGTGAAAATGCAAAAGATCTTTGGGACACCTTGTTAAAGGTGTATGGAAATACTAATAATCTTTTGAGAATTTTTGAAGTAAAGAAGACTTTGAATGAACTAAGGCAGGAGGATGCTGATTTCACAAAGCACTATGGCTCATTCACAGCTTTGTGGGCTGAGCTAGAAATGCTAAGGCCAGCCACTATTGAACCACTTGTACTCCTTGAAAGAAAGGAACAAGATAAGGTGTTTGGGTTACTTTTAACTCTTAATTCTACTTACTCAGATCTTATTAAGCATATTCTCAGGTCTGATAAGTTGCCTAGCTTGGAAGAAGTGTGTGCTCAAATTCAAAAGGAGCAAGGATCACATGGATTGTTTGGCAACAAAGCTGAACTAGTAGCTGCTCACAAAAGTTCTTTCAGGCCAGCAAGTGTTTCTAGGAAGAGGAGGCAATTTTGTGATCATTGCAAGAAGGATGGCCATGCAAAGAAGGATTGCTGGGAACTCCACCCTCATCTGAAGCCATCATGGGCTTCACGCCCTCCACAGCAACTGGCCATGCCCTCGGCCAGGCAAGCTCACGGTATTGGGTCATCAAGGGCAGTTGGAAGCAGCGGTTCACTTCCTGTCTCAGCCTCTACTAATACCATGTGACAAGCATCAGAATTTGTGACAAGATCAGACTTAGAAGCCCTTATCAAGGCCCTAAAGGATAGCAATGTGATGGGCAAAACTTTTCATGCTTCTTTTCAAACTCTTTTTACTTCTAATACTCCTAAATCTTTGTTGTTGATTCTGGTGCTTCTCATCACATGATTAGTGATTTAGAATTGCTAGAGAATGTAGAACCTGCCTTAGGGAATGTTCTTATTGCTAATGGAATCAAAGTACCAATCAAAGGCATAGGAAAATTGAAGTTGTTTGATAAAGAATCTAAAGCTTTTTATATGCCATCTTTTACATCTAACTTGTTATCAGTTAAAAAAGCTACTACTGATCTGAATTGTCATGCAATATTTGGTCCTAATGATTTCTATTTTCAGGATATTGAAACTAGGAGATGTTTTGGACAAGGAACCACAAAAGATGACTTGTATGTGCTTGATAATATGGCTAGTTGTAGTGCATTAGAATCGGTTTTTCAGCCTCATACATTCAGTACTGATTCGGATTTGTGGCATGCTAGACTAGGACATCCTCATCCAAGAGCTCTTGAGTTAATGGTGTCTGGTTTAAAAATGCCTAAAGAGTTGTGTGATTCATGTATTCTTGGAAAACATTGTAAAACTGTTTTTGAAAAATCAATGCATAAATATGAAAATTGTTTTGAATTGGTGCATTCTGATGTGTGGACATCCCCATTTCCATCTAGAGAAAACCATAAATATTTTGTGACATTTATTGATGAAAAGTCCAAATATACATGGGTTACTCTTCTTAGTTCTAAAGATAGAGTGTATGATGCATTTTTAAATTTTCAAGCATATGTTACTAACCAATACAATGCAAGAATCAAATGCTTTATAACAGATAATGGAGGGGAATACACTAGTACCAAACTTCAGGAACATCTCACTAAACATGGCATTGAGCACCAGACAAGCTGCCCTTGTACTCCACAGCAAAATGGAGTTGTTGAAAGAAAGAACAGGCACCTAATGGAGGTTGTGAGAACTATGATGTTCCACATGAAGGTGCTTAAGCGATTTTGGGGGGATGCACTTGTAGCAGCCTGCTACTTAATCAACAGGACACCTACAAAAGTCCTTGATGATTTATCCCCATTTGAGGTATTAAACAATAATAAGCCCACTATTGATCATTTGAAAGTTTTTGGGTGTGTTTGTTTTGTGTTAATACCTAGGGAGCAAAGGAACAAGCTTGAACCAAAGAGTGTTAAAGTTATTTTCATTGGATACTCATCAACTCAGAAATGATACAAATGTTATGACCCAGAGACTAGAAGAGTCTTGGTGTCTAGAGATGTAAAGTTCCAAGAAGAAAAAGGTTTCTATGAAGAAGGAACTTGGCAGCAATTTAAAGACATCTCATCAACAAGAACAGATCAAGCTGAATACTTAAGAAAACTCTTGGAAAGTATTGGAATAGGAGGTAGTCAGCAGACAGCCTCATCACCTCAGTCAAATGCCCCAGTAGCATGTAGTCCAGGCCCCTCAGTCCCGGCCAATCCACACGTCTGCTCAGATCCCGGCCCTTCCGGCTCGGCGGATGCATCCGGACCAGCCGCGTCCTCTCGGCCTCTGTCTCGGCCAACATCTCTTGATTCTCTTGGGCTTCCTCCTCTTGAACATGGGGGGGAGAAGCATCTACTCATGTCCAACAAGACTCAGCAGGAGATGATTCCATTCTAGCTTTAGCTTCCAAAAGATCAAGACCTATTCTCATTGAAGATTTGAGTGAAGAGGAAGAGGAGGCTCAACCTACTGTTTTAAGGAGGAGCACAAGACAAAAAAATCCACCAGTCTTCTACAATGGGAATGCTGTAGTTCATCATGACCAGGGAGTTTGTAATATTGCACACTTACCTTCTACTCATGTTGCTTTTATTTCTAGTCTTGACAATGAGCAGATCCCAAAGACATATGAAGAAGCTATGTCTATAAAGGAATGGAGGGAAGCTATCTCAGCTGAGAAACAAGCCATGGAGAGGAATGGTACATATGCTTCAGCCACTTTACCAAAAGGGAAGAAGGCTGTAAGTTCTAAATGGATTTTTACCATTAAATACAAAAGCAATGGTGAAATTGATAGATATAAAGCTAGGTTAGTAGCTAGGGATTTTAATCAGACTTATGGTGAGGATTATAGGGATATATTTGCTCCTGTTGCTAAGCTACATTCTGTCAATGTTGTGCTTACTGTTGCTACTAAGCTTGAGTGGGAATTGTGGCAAGTGGATGTCAAGAATGCTTTCTTGCAAGGTGAACTAGAAGAAGAGGTTTACATGTCACCTCCACCTGTCCTAGAAGATGAGGTTGGAAGCGGTAATATACTTAGGTTAAGGAAGGCTATTTATGGCCTTAAACAATCTCCAAGAGCTTGGTACCACAAGCTAAGTGTAACCTTAATGGATAAAGGCTTCAAAAGATCTGAAGTGGAACATACTCTTTTTACATTAAAAATTAAGGAAGGTATTGTGGTAATCCTTATCTATGTAGATGATATAATCATATCTGGTAATGATAGTGTTGGTATTGCATCTACTAAAGATTACTTAAAGAGTGTCTTTGATATAAAGGATTTAGGAGAACTTAAATACTTCTTAGGAATTGAAGTATGTAGGTTTAAGGAAGGTCTCTTTCTCTCTCAAAGGAAGTATATTGTAGATTTACTAACATCCACAGGTATGATGGAAGCTAAGCCAGCCAAAAAACCCTTAGAAGAAGACTATAAAATTGCAACTAAGGGGGAGCTAGTTGAAGAAATTGATTTTCATGATCCTAAGCTCTATAGGAAAGTGGTTGGTAAGATTATTTATTTAACCATCACTAGACCAGATTTATGTTTTGCTGTGAATCAGGTATCACAAGACATGCAAGGACCAAAGATAAGACATTGGGAGATGGCCATACAAATTCTAAGATACTTAAAAGGCACACATGAACAAGGTATATGGATGGGTAACAATAAAAACACAAATGTGCTTGGTTATTGTGATGCAGATTGGGCAGGAGATAGGGAAGATAGGAGAAGTACCACAGGCTATTGTACTTTCATAGGAGGAAATCTTGTGACTTGGAAAACCAAGAAGCAAAAGGTGGTTTCATGCTCTAGTGCAGAATCTGAATATAGAGCAATGAGGAAGCCACAACTGAATGTATCTGGCTGAAGCAACTCCTAGAAGACCTAGCTGTGAAGTGTGAGGATCCAATCACCATTCACTGTGACAATCAGGCTGCCATACATATAGCATCCAACTCAGTGTTTCATGAAAGGACTAAGCATATAGAAGTAGACTGCCACAAGGTAAGAGAGGCTATTGGGAAATGTATCATCTTACCTTGCTATACAAGGATTGAGGACCAACTAGCTGATGTATTCACCAAGGCAACATCTCTTAAAATTGGCGCCTCTATCTATCCAAGACTTGGCCTTATGTCCATTCCACACCAATGATCCCAACATGGAGTGTTATACTCTTTTTCCCTAGAAAAGGTTTTGTCCCAATTGGGTTTTCCTTCTCTAGGTTTTTAATGAGGTAATACTTCATGGTTGCAAGCTTAAATGTTTTTCACATCTTAAGCTTGAGAGGGAGTGTTGGAATGAAGAAGAAATGATGAAGTATGAAAGCCTTTAATGCATATTAAATGGCGATTTATTTCTATGTTAAAGGGAGTGTCTAAGGTTTGTTTGTATTATAGAATAATGTTATCCTTGTAAGCCATTTATGTATAAGGCTATCCTTGTATCCAAACAAGCCTAGACTAGATTAGTATAAATACCTTACTCCCTTAACATTTTGTAAATAAGAATTCATAATTCTCATTTTCTAATAAATCATTCTTCTCTCTAATTCTCTAATTCTCTCTAATATCTCATTCTCTCATTCTCTCATTCTACAAATTTCTCAATCTCATAATCTTTCATAAATAAGTTTCATGCCACAAATACATCAAGAGTTTACCCTTGAAAATTTTTGTCCATGAAATCTCAAAGTGAAAAAATTTTACTTTAGTGAATCATGTGAAAATAGAGGAAATGAACATGTATTGCTCAAAACATCCCAGAAATTCACGAATTAAAGTAACAAAAAACAACAAAAGAGACGTGAAAATGGAAGAGCAATGGTGTTTTGAGGTTGTACTTTGAAACATAAATGTGTGTGTGTGTGAGAGAGAGGAGAAGAAAATGTCATGTGGGAGAGAAGAAAAATGATACATTTAAGTCCAAATTGAATGAAAACCATGTCTATTCAAATCAATTCAAAGCTGATTTATTAAAATCAAATCAAGTTACACACTAATAGAAATAGTTAACATTAGCTGAATTTTTGCCTCTCTTGATACTATTGTTCTTTATGGTCTTGGTGGTGCTTGTGTTTTTCTTCCTATTAACCATTATAAATCCATAGAAAGCAACAAAAGTTAGAAGAAACATAATTCACTACCTTAAATGTATCAATTGTGCATTAAAGTTGTGTTAGTAATTGCTATTTGACAATAAGTAATATGAAATTCAATGACACTTAAATTTAAAATTGCATTTCAAGTGAACATGAAGAGTCAAAACTCAAATCAGTGTAATCTTTCTACCATTAGGCAAATAGTGCATTTGAGTTACTTAAGAGAACAAATATTTTTCATCGATGATTAACAATTTCACACACCTTGGTAATCAAAAGATTAATTTCATTCAAAAAATTTGTGAACCAGAATGATCCAAATATGTTAGTCTCTTGCAAACATATTATACACACTTAAAAGCACTCATTGAAACTACATTCAAAAATTTATTCCAATATTTTTGAAACTTCCAAATTCTCTTGTACACTAAATTTCAAATCATTTTTTCAAATTGATGTGAACTGGGTGTGGGTTCGACTATATAACACCACAACAATATGAATTTTTAGCCTTATAAACAAGATTCAAACTATAAATTCATCATGACTTTACCGTTCAAAAATCTAGTCCATGAATCTCAAAGTTTAAAATTTTTACCTTATTGAATCTAGTGAAAATATAGAAAATGTGCATGTATTATTCAAAAAATCCTAGAAATTCAAGAATAAAAGCAACAAAAACCAAAAACAATAGTCGACATGAAAATTTAATAGCTGTAGTGTTTGAGGTTTTGTATTTTGAAAAAAAAAATGTGTGTGTATGTGAGAGAGAGTAAATGAAAAAAATCATGAGACAAAAAGACATTTTTGTCCAAATTGAATGCAAATTAGGTAAAATTCAAATTAGTTCAATGCTGGTTTAATAAAATTAAACCGGGCCATCACTAATGGAAATATTCAAAAATTACCTAAATTTGTGCCTCTCTTGATATAGTTGTTTTTTATGGTCATGGTGGTGCATGTGTTTATTCTATTTATTAGCCATTTTGAATCTTCAAAAAGCAACCAAACTTGAAATAAATTAACTTCAAGCATAATTTATCATCACAAAAGTATTGTGTGTATTACGGTTGGACTAGTAATTAATATTTAATCAGAGATAATCTCACATTCAACGACGCTTCAATTATCAAAACTGCATTTTCAAGTGAACATGAAGAGTCAAAACTCAAATAATGAATCTTTCTACCATTAAGCAAATAATGCATCGAAATTACTTAATCAAACAAGTATTTGTCACCAATCATAAATAGTGTTGCACACATTGGCTGACAATGCATAATATGCTTAATTTAAAAAATTTGTGAAACAAATATAATCCAAACATGTTAGTCTCTTCCAAATAGACTCTACACACTCAATTGCACTCATTGAAACCACATTCAAAAATTTCTCCCGATATTTTCGGAAACCCTCAAATTCACATGAACCATAATTTTTAAATCTCATTTGGGAGAATACTTCTGAAAATAGAGGAAATTGACATGTATTTCTTAATAAAACGTAGAAATTCACGGATTAAAGAAATACAAACCAACAAAGTCAACTTGAAAATGGAAGAACAGTGGTATTGAGGTTTAATGCTATGAAAATAATTGTGTGTGTGTGTGTGAGGAGAAGAAAATTCATGAGGGAGAAAAGAAGAAAGACACATTTTGATCCAAATTAAATAAAAACTCGGTATAATTCAAATCAATTTAAATATGGTTTACTAAAATCAAACCAGGTCACAAAATAATAGAAATAGTCAACAATAGCTGAATTTGTACATTTCTTGATATTGGCCCAGTTCGTTTATCAGTCGATGTGACTTGCGACTGCGACCAGCGACTGTAACCAGCGACTGTTATGATGTTCGTTTGACAGTCGCTAGTTTTGGTCGCAGTCGCAGTCGCAGGTTTGTTCGTTTGACAGTCGCTGGTTTTTAGTCGCTGGTCGCAGATCGCAGTCGCTAAAAAACTAGCGACTTAAAATTTATCAATCGCTAGTCGCTGCGACCAGTCGCAGTTCTGCGATTACCAAACGAACAGTCGCAGTCGCCAGCGACTGGTAAAGAACAAGGCCATTATTGTTCTTTATGGTCATGGTGGTACTTGTGTTTTTTTTTCTTGCCATTAGCAATTTTGAATCCATAATAAATACCAATAGTTGGAAGAAATTAACATAATTCAACACCATAAATGTATCAATTGTGCATTAAGATTAAGCCAATAATTATTTAACAAGAAGTAATCTCAAGTTCAGTGATGCCTAAACTATAAAAATTACATTTTCAAGTGAACATAAGAACACTCGAACACAAATTATGCTAATCTTTCTAGCATTAAGAAAATAATGCATCTAAATTACTTAAGCAAACAAAAATTTGTCACCAATCATCAACATTTTCTCACACATTTTTTAATAAGGCCTTAACAGCTTCATTCAAAAAAATTGTGAAACAAATGTGAACCAAATATGTTAGTCCATTATAAACAGACTCTACACATTCAATTTCACTCAATGAAACTACAACCAAAAATTTCCCTAAATATTTTCAAAAACCCTCAAATTCTCATGAACTCTTATATTTAAGTCTCAAATATCTTTAAATTAATGTTGAATTGTACATGAATTCGATTTTGTAACACCACAACAACAAATGTATTTAGCATAATAAACAAGATCCAAACCACAAATGTATCAAATTTACCCTTCAAAATATTGTTATGGTGTTTTGAGGTTATGTACTTTGAAAAATAAAGTGTGAGTGTGAGAAGAAAAAAAACATGCGAGAGCAAGAAGGAGTCTTTTCGGTCAAAATTAAATGAAAACCGGATCTAATTCAAATCAATTCAAAGTTGGTTTACTAAATTAAAACCGGGTCAACACTAAAAGAAATGGGATAACACTTAACTGGATTAGGCGAAACGGGATGATCATATCGTTGTGATAAGTTTTTGACCGCAGCGGGTTGTTTATCCCAATGTCATGCCGATGTGCATCATGGTGTGAGACCTCTTAGATCGTGTTCCTTGTCTCATCACCTCCAAAGATTAAATCTTCATGATTTGTAATTCCAATTCACTTCAAATACTTCAAAACATCATAAATAGCCACTCCAACTTGATAATAAAATAGCAGGACTATTCTTAAAACTTCAATATAAAAAAGCTCTTTTGTTCTCAAAAATACCATGGAAGCAATATCAGCAAAAACCTACACACATGAAAAGAGGAAAGAGGGGTAAGTAAGAAGTTACTTAATGATCTGATCTGATACATATGATGCATTAAATATAACCATATAAGCATCTACAAAACCTAGCAATTAGATAGACCACAATCATCAAAATGCATTCATAAGTTTACAGAAACCTAACAAACAAATTCCCACTCATAAGAACGCCACACTTATAAATCTAGTGACTAGTCAACCACAATATCACAAGCCCGTCATCCCCTATTTTGGCTACACTTCCACTGTGTGTGGTCCAACCATGGTCCCATTTTGCGAAATATCCTTTATGACGACCAACACAAAATCCGTCTGTGATCCATAATGTCCATGGGTCGTGATCAATCATGCGCTCTAATGTGCCTAAGCTAACACTCATCAACAATACAAGCATATTTTTCATATTAATATTCAGCTTATCTATAACTTTTAGGTTCTACTAACACATATACAGCTAAGCCTAATATGGCTCATAGATCCACAAGTCCTGCCTCACTTTTGCCTTTGGTTGAAGTTGCAACGCGTACGAAGCGTTTAAAACAGTTAATGATCCAAACTGTGATAAATTAATAATCTTTCAGAATTCGGTTTCCAGATTAAGGAATTTAGATCTAAGATTTTCATAAATCAGATATGGCCAGATTCGAGGCCAGGGAAAACAACAATAATATCGACCAGATTATACCTCAGAATGAAGATCGAGAAGATAATCTGGAAATTTGACAGCAAAAGCTTTCCAATGATATATATCTCGTTTTCTGACTCTTTCTAGGTCGACATACTAATAATCAAAGAAGATCAGAAAGATGATCTGGAAAGTTGACAGCGAGGGCTTTCCAATGATATTAAATCGTTTCTTTTTACTCTATTTGAATCAACATGAAAATTATTTCAAAGTTGATTATTACCATGTTTGTGGTGGCTTCTCCTTAATGGTGGCTGTTCATGGCTTAGTTTTGGCAGGACTCCACCATTATTTTTCTTTATGTCCTTTTCCATCACGAGCTCATCATCCTTAGTGGAAAAATGGGTTAGGTTTAAGAATTTCTAAAAAAATGTATTCTTAGCCTTAATGATTAATATAAGTTACAACACCTTAGACTATGGAGCACGAAAATTAAAAATAAAAATAAACATTATAATTTTTCCTTAATTGAGTCTGACTAGGTTCTTAATTTTTGGGCTTTCTTTATTCCAAAATTGATCCAAACTCTTCTTACATTGCTTTCTTTGGTTCAATTCTTCTAATCTATAATATGTAACCCAAATTCTTCTCCAACACATTTAAAATAAGGTAAAACACGATCTAAATGACTTTGATCTTAAAGTTTAAAGAACCCGGAACATTGCTTCCTTTACAAGTTAGAGTTAGGATTTTTTATCCCAAAGAAAATATGCCATAATTCAGATTTTGAGATGTCACAGTTCCATATTTGTATTTTCCACAGAAAAACAAAAAAGATCTGAGAAAATGCACTGGAACACAGTCACATAGCATATTCTGGAGATAGTAGAAATACACTTTTAGAAGTCAAAAGTCAAAACTGCTCAATCCAAATATGTATCTATGCCATCATTGCAACTTGCAAGCTTCGAATGTATATTGAATCAGTCTTATTAAATTTCTGACTCGTAAGATTTGAAGACTTCAAGATTGGAGTCCGGAAATCAAGTTATGAAGATGCTCCTATATTTCATATAGATACTACCAACTTGCTGCATGTAATTAATAACGAGGGAGCTTACGAGCCCTGAACATCATAAACATCAAACCCTAACCGATTTTGTATATGTTTTTGTGGATCATAGTAGCCAGTAACATAGAGACTTCTTGTGGGCTTTTAAACAGTTTCATAAACTTTGGATATACATGGACTTTTTCTATAAGACACATAATGACATCACATCAGTTTTTTGTCAGAAATTACAATACTTACCCTTGTAGCTCAATCATGGTTCGAAAGAAGGAACATCATTCTCAGGAAGGTGTGTCAAACTGTAACTTAATCTGTCAACAACACTTCTGTACGGATCTTCCTCTCGTTTATTCAACAAGTAGGCTATGCTCTTCTCCACTTCCTCTTTCGCTTCCAAGTAAACCCGTTTTGCTGCTTCTTTGTCTTTCACAAGTTCTGGTCTTCCTTTAGTATGTATCGGTTTCCCAAACAGGTAATAGAACCGACCGGGTATTTTCGGTAAGAGCCCTGGTAAGTAGAGCTGCTGGTTTGCAACCTCTCCACTTGATTCGTCCCTATATATCATTACTACATTCATCAGTTTTTGATTAATAACAACTACACGAATAAGTACATCTCTGATGTTCCAACCGCTAATTTCTTTATTTACATGTCCAAAGAGATAATCTGAAAATCACATTACAGAAAAGACAACACTTTCATAAATTGTTTATGCAAATAGACCAACACCAAAGGGTAACTGAATATAATTTTCAAAAACATATCCACAATTTTATATAAATCAAAACATTTTTCTTTTTCTTTTCATATATATATTTTGCAAAATGCAAACACAAATGCCAAATGCAAACGAGATCTAGTTTCCGTTGACAATTAACAACTGAGATAGTTTAACCTTTAAGGGTTCATTTGGGAAAACTGAAAAGAAATAAAAGCTGCAAATGGAGACACAAACACAATCAATCAATGCGTTAGTTCAGTTAAACTAAAAGCAACTGTACCTCAGTTTAAATCTTTTGGTATCCCGAGTTATGTCCGAGATATAGTCATTGAGAATAGGAATCTTCATCAGGTCATTGTAATCAAGAACCAACTGCAAAAGCAAAAAGAAAAAGATTAGTTTGCCTCTTTTACAACAACTGTGCAATGCAAAATTTGAAGTGTTTTGCTGTAAAAAGGCAGCTTACTTCAGCTATGTCGTCTTCACCAACCGTTCCAAACGGCACTATTGTTGCCCCAAAACGTGCTGCCATTCTTACAAACTCTTGCTGGTCAGGCCAAATCAGTTTGTATTGTTCACCCTGTAACGTCGTAGAGGGTATATATAACATATTGAAACTTCAACAAACAATCAAGACTTCAATAGCCAAAAAATAGAAGGATTCTTAAAACAACAATTTAAAAACCATATGGAAGTTTCATCAATTTGTTCTCATCTTTCTTTATGGCTATTACACCGAAACAAAAAGGTATGAAGATGGCTAACCCGGTTATGGAGAGCTTCTCGTGCACCACCGGGGTAGAGAAGAACATGAGATTTAGAAGATAACAGCTTGAAAAGATTAGTTGCGGTTACAGGGTAGGCACCAAATACCTTAATCCAGTCCATGTAACCAAACTCCTTCTCTGAATCATTTTCTGAATACAGAATCGGATGTGCCATTCCACGAAAGAGTATGTTTTTCTCTTTGATAAATGCCTCCGACATTGGACCAAGTTCCAACCCCATCAACATGTGGTAACCAACAAGTAACACCGGACCTTCATCTGGAACACCAGCAAGTCCCTTCACTATTCTCCCGTCTTCCATAGTTGACAGAAACACAGAACTAACAGCATTTCTTAACAATCTGCTCGTCACAATGAAAAAAAATCAGAACAGATGCTATCACATGAAGCTTAGTTTGTAAGCAAAACCCACATTTTGTGTCTCTTTTGCTCATTTCAGGAGACACAATGGCGAGACAGTAATTTTAACTTGTACTGACAGTTTTTTGGAAAAAGTTCCTTAATATTAAGAAGATGGAGCATATGTATAAGAGAAATTGAATCAAGAGAGGTTTAGCGAAGTTACCCGAGTAGTTCCTGAAGTGCGTAATCCAATTCTCCTTTACTTGGAGGCAAGAAATCAGAAACAAAATCATATTTCCAGGACCGCCGGTACTTGCATGTACCTTTTATAATAGTGAGCAAACTGATACTATCTTCCTGGAACAATGAATAACAGTAAGTCAATGAATAAGAGTAACACTCCTCTGTATGTTTTCTCTTCTCGTTTGTAATTACTCTGATACTACTTCATCAGCTTCAGCTACCAGCCGGAGCAAAAGTAAATCCACTCAAAGTGCTTTACTACGTTAACTTACTAGTAAAAGAGTATGCCCATTTTCCTTGAAGCATCGAACAGTACAGTTTTTTAGTAACCCGTGAAGCCGTTTCGATTCTTCTTGGCTAGGAAGCATCCTGTCTTTTTCACTGAAATCCGATGAAATCCAAAGTCATTTCTATAGCTTCTTGATATTATGTCAATAGGTAAAAGCCAGGTTATGTGGTATTCTTTAATTGACGAAGACAACAATCACGAGACAGGAACGCAATACTATAAGGAAGAATATTACCTAGCAAGGATCAAGACTTCAGCTTGAACCGCATGGATGCGGGAATTGGCATAAGCAGCGCCAGATCTCAGCAACTTAAGCTTCCAAAGTAAAGTTTCCCTTGGGATAATTTCACCGAGATCCTGAAAGCGTATGGTTAAAAAAGATGCCACCTTGGGTAGAAACAAAACCAAGTAAAAGACACTCACAGAGAGAAGAGGAAGCATGGAGTTAGTAAGCTTCTCTCTCAACTGTTTCATTTTTATTCCTGCTGGAAGTTGGTTGTCGATATCAATTGTAGCCATCTTTATCGGATCACCTAAGTATCAAGAAAGCCTGAGTAAAGATAATTTAAGAAGACAATAATGGACTTACTTAGATATATGATAAGCATCAATTCATGTACCCATAATAAAGCTTAGAGCATATGGAACAGCAAAATGAAGCTCTTCTGGCACCATCTCTAGTATAGGTAGCAACGGCTGTAGCTGTGACTTCTCAAATGATGTACCTAAAGCAAAGGATAATGTAACTTAGTAAATCCGAACAAACTTATATGTTGCATTTAGATAAACAAAGGTACAGAACTGAACCAGAAATATTTGCTGACCTGGGTTGACTAGTATTAACACCAAGTCTAATGAACAGTTTCTGGCAGCGACAGCAAGAGCCAGGCATCCTCCAAAGGAATCGCCCACGAGATATATCGGCTTATTCGGATTTGTAGCATGCTCTTGCCTCAAAACATCTTCGACTATTTTCAACAGCCCTTTATAGTAAAACCAACAGTAGAAAATACTCAAAGAAAAGTAAGCAAAAGCATGATCAAGTCAACAGCGACCTGATACAGGAGCATTCGTTGCTTATTTATATAATAATAAATGTATATATAGGGACAACCAAATTCATTCGTAGAAATAATTTTCTCGCATTATTATAATCTTCAATTTAATGTCAAAGACAATAAGCTGAGTGCAAGTTCTTCTAAGCATTGTTATATTTATATTTATATATACATCACGTGCATCTAAAAGAGGGATTAGCAACTAGGGAGGATCTGATGTTATGTTCTATGACCTTAAAGAGACAAGTATTATAAAACTCAGCATAACTAAATCTGTATATGTCCGTATATTACCTTCGAATGGAGTTCGATCATGTACTGGAATATGCAGGGACCAGACATGAAAAGCCCTGTACCAGAAAATTCGTTAACAACAGTGTAAGCTTATGTTGAACACGTTGCATCAGACCCATGTTAAAAATTTGTTTGGATTAGTTCTCGTGCATTAATACTAAGGCTTCTGCATTTTGGACTCGAGTATATATTTCCAATTGTACATTTCTTAGTTTAATGTCATTTCAGGGAAACAGAATTTTAAAAAGAGTGAACATACTTCCCAAGCGCTTTCTGATGTGGAACGAGGCCCATTCCTGTGCCATCAAGCCCTGCATTACAAGAAAACAAATTCTCGAAAAAGCTTGAACTTTGAAACGATTGTCTAAGAATCAGATAAAAAACAGTGAAAAAAAACCATTACTAAGGAGTAGAATCTAAGTCTTTGCATTCTAAGAGAACAGCCTAAACAATAAAGTTCTATAGCATCATTATTGACTCCCATTCAAATATTGGAAGAATATTAATCATTACGCATTATTTATTGAAAAAAGCTTGGAACTTTGAAACGATTGTCTAAGAATCAGATAAAAAACAGTGAAAAATACCATTACTAAGGAGTAGAATCTGACTCTTTGCACTCTAAGAGAACAGTTTAAACAATAAACTTCAGTAGCATCATTATTGACTCCATCATTACTAATCATTAGGCATTAATTATTGAAAAAGCTTGGAACTTTGAAACAATACTTCCAAGTTAAAAAACCATTAATAAGGAATAGAAAACTCAATCTTCTGTAGAATAAATTTTATTAAAAATTAAACAAAACTTTCTGAAGAACTCAACAAAACAGCCAAAAGAATCAAACTTTCCTGCAAGAAAAACACAAAGAAATGAAAGTGAACACACAAAACCCAACTGCTTGTGTTAAAAACCCAAACTTGGTTTCTTTACCAGGTAAGAAGAGTAGCGTAGGAGCATCTTTGATTGGTTGGCCACACCCGAGGGGACTAAACCACCGTGGAGGTCCACCGTCAGGATTCTTCAAAATCTCATTAGCCGCCGCAAAGTAATCTTTTACAGATTTGGAGCCATACCCATCATCCCATAACAACTCAATTTCGTCTTTCCTTTCGGATTTTACTTTCCCATTCACTTCATTTGACAAAACATCACTCTTTTTTGTGGGTTTGGACACAAAAACCGAACCGTTCAAACGCTCCACTGAAGTCGACTTCTTGTTATCACCGGAGATTTGAGCTCTTACCTTGAAATTGGGACTCTGTTTACAATTCGATCTGAGATTTGGTAACCCCAATATGCTTGAACATGTTGTTGCCATTGCCTTTGAGTTAGGCAAGGCAAATGGAAGTTTTTGCCTTAGAAATAATTCTTAAAAAATTTACAAAAATGATAAAATGACTTCAAAAAGAGAAATAGAGGAAAATAGAAGAAACCTTACAAAATTCCAAAGTTTAAAGCATTTGAATAGACACTCAACAAACAAAAGAAAAAGGGGAATAATAGGAAAAAAATTTCCGTTTCGTTTGGTATTTTATAGAAATTGATGTAAGAAAATATCGTAGTTAGAAAGGAATATGTTGAGAAAGAAGTTTTTAATTTCCGTCCGATCTATTTTTTGTTGTTTTAATATAAACTCCATATTTTTATTAAGAGGTGGCAAATGAGACACCAATGTGCTTATATGAGATGAGAGAAGAAAAGAGAGTAATTGCATTAAGTAACGGACAGAATATAAATTTTCAAAGTGAACAAAATAGAATTCTTCTATTGAGATTAGGTACAGTTTTGTTTTTCAATATCCTTTTTTTAGCATTCTACGGCTTTGATTAATTTGTTTGTTTTGAGGATTTTAATTTTTATACAGTTATAAAAACCAAAAATTTTCCGATTAGATTTTGAGACTTTAGAGAACTTAAATGCTTTAAAAGTCACCTTTTAAAAAATTATTTGTTTTTGTTAATAGTTTTCTAAAGTCAATTTTTCAGATTTTTAAAGTTTTTCTTCCTCTCCCTTTTCTCTTTAATGCGTATATCATTTTTATAACGTTTTTGTTTATTTTTTTCATTAAAATAAAAGAAGAAAAATCAAATGTTTGAACAACTTAGATATTTATATAATAAACTAAACTTTCAAAATTTAATAGTAAAAAGTCATAAATTACAATTTTGTTATAAACAATATGTAGATATTCATTATATGGTATATTTCTTAGAAAAATTTAGAACTATTTATATATTATATTTTATTTTGTCACCAAGTAATTTTCTTTTTTTATACTCCTATAAAAAATTCATTATTGACTAGAATAAATATATCTTTTTTCTTCTTTTCTATTTCAAAATGTGTATCAGCACCAAACTCTATCCTCTGTAGCTAAAAGTGAACTATGTCAAATTTCACTAGCATTGGATTTGAAGTGCTTGATATTATTAGAGACAACATTTGGCATGGACATTAAATGCTGAATTTTCTCTCAGTACAAAGTGACTTTATCATATAATCAAAGAAGGATGTCAAGCTCAAAATCAAGACAAAGCAACAACTACGTTATTTCTTCGCCATCACCTCAGTGGAGGTCTAAAGAATGAATACTCCACTGTGAAAGATCCACAAATTCTTTTAAGCAATTTAACGGAAATGTATATGACCACTGGAAATCTGTAGACATGTTTGTGGACATGGATACGAATGTGGTCAAACTCAAGGATGTAGAGTTTCTTTTAAAAACTTACATTCTCACCAGAAGTGAGAAAATAAAGATGGTAACAAAACAAGAGAAACCATCACATGTGAATATATGTTACGGATGTGGGAGAAAAGACTATTGATCTTATATTCGTGGCACACCAAAGTATCTTATTGAACTTTATCAAGAATCATTGAAGAAAAAGAGAAAGAAAATGATAACAAATTTGGTGTACAAAGATAGAGAAAACGACTTTGATCTTGGTGTACAAGGGTTTCTCCAACTGTTTGGAAACAAGAAAGAACCAGTGGTTGCCCACAAGAGCTTCTTCAAGGCGCCAGCTGCATCCAACAAGAAGAGAACCGTGTGTGATCACTGCAAGAGAACCGGTCATACAAAAAAGGAGCGTTGGGTGCTTCATCATGAGTTGAAGCCAAGCTGGTTCATTGAAAGATCCAAAGCTTCATCAACAAGCGGCCCCAGCTCCTCCAATGTTGAAATGAAAAAGAAAAGAAGTAGATACTCTAAGACAAAGAGAGAGTCTAAAGTGTGGTAGATACTCTAAACCAAAGGGAGAGTATGAAGGAGCTTCTAAACTTGTAGCCAAACAGCCTTATGTGGCACTTAGGATGTGTTTCGACACAAGGATTGTAAACTCTCTATATAAACACAATGTACTGCTCATTTGTAAGCAAGAAGATGAATTCTTTCATTATTAATAAAAATATTTTCTCTCATTCTCTTTTCTCTAAAACTCTCTGTATTCTCTAATGGTGATTCTAAATCTCTCATTCTAACATGGTATCATAGCAAGAAACATCCATATAATCTGCAAAATCTCAAGTTGTTTTCAATCTTTTCATGCAAGCCTCCAAATAGGACATGCCAAGAAGATAATGGTGGTTCTTCATCAATTCCGGCAAGATCACGAGGTTTGCTTCCACTTTCCATCAAAATTATTATCAGGCAAGAAGTGTTCTGTAGTTGTGAAGTGGTTAAAATGGTGGTTAGGATACCCTAGACTGCAACAAGAAAAAGTGCAAAGGCTAGGACAAAAGAGGAAGAGCTAGAGGAAACTATATTAGAGTTGAAAGAGGATGGGTAATGCATCAGAACCAGTTTCTAAAATCAAATGCAAAGACCTAGTATCAAAGTGTTATGCATCCAGGCTATTTCTAAACTCTTATCCAACTATATTTTGTTGATTACATTGATGGTTGTGTGAGTTAGAACCATAGAAAATTTGGTATCTAGGTGGTTAGTAGATCATAAATTCTATTGAATTGTGTTCATGTATTTAGAAATTGTTAAGATGGGACATTTTGAACCTAGTTTAGCTAGCTGAATCATTTTTTCATGAATTGCATTGATCTTAAGGAAAGAGAACCTTGTCTTTTACTTAGAACAATAAGTTTAAGAAGGCATGTTGAATCCAAAAGTCCTTAAAAAGTGTTTAAGATTAAGTTTGGTTACATATGGCATTGATGAAGGCATTCATGGTGCAAACAAGGATAAAGAAGACCTACTAACCACCTAGATACCAAATTTTCTTTATGTTGAAAGGATAAAGAAGACCAAGAGATGATGTCAAAGAGTACATATGGAAACATTCTATGAATGCTCATTCTTCCAAAGTTGACTTTTAATCCTAGTGTCAAGCTTGTGGGGTAAAATAAAATGAGCATAAGGCATTGATGAAGGCATTCATGGTGCAAACAAGGTCAATCATTCAAGGTGTCTGACGCAAATAATGACATCCAAGAAGTGTGTCTGGCGTAAACAAGGGCATTCAAGGTGTCTGGTGCATTCAAAGGTTTTTTGAGGCACAAACAAGGATATTCAAGGAGATGTCTGGTGCATATAAAAGCTTTCAAGGCACAAACAAGGACATTCAAAGAGTTGTCTGGCGCATTCAAGGGCTTTCAAGCTGTCTGCCAAAACCAAGTGAGCACAAAAAGTGTGTTGCTCAGCCTAATTCTCTCATCAAAGGTTCTATATAATCATGAAGTGATGAAAAACAGTCATAAGCATGACTTACCCTACATCAATTAGTGGAAGCATGGTGGGAGAGTGAATTAGGAGACAAGTTTACTCACTCTACTCAAGCTTAATTCTAAAATCTTATTCTCTTGAGTTAATCTTATTGAAAGTAGAAGGTGAAGCAAAATGAAGCTGTTCAAATGGAATTCAAAACATATAAGGGGAGAGAACCATGTGATCATGATGAATCCAAAGACCTTAATGTGAAGTCCTTAGAGAACCAGATTGGTCTCAAAATCGCCATCCACTCTTATAAAAGGGAAGTTAAAATCATTCTTACTTTATAATGCATTGATTTATCTTGTGAGAATTGATACATACATGTATATGTGTATGTGAAAACAGGTTCAAATTGAAGGCTTTAAGAAAGCTGGATCAAAATCACCTCTCAAAGACAAGAAATCAAAAGAAAGGGGGAGAAATGGACCAGACTTAGAAGAAGCTTCAAAACCGCCATTCACAAGAGATAATAATCCATGCCTTGATCAAAGATATATGGAGCTCACTATGGTGGATTTAAAGCTCATAGATTCAATGGCCAATCCCTAAGCTAAGAAGACTTCACTTTTTTTCTCTTAGTATTGGTTTTGTCCCAAAGAGTTTTCCATATTAAGGTTTTTAATGAGGAAGTTCTTTAAGGTCTCAAGCTTGGTTTCTATGAACATTAAAAATCAAGCTTGAAAAAGAGTGAAGAGAAGAAAGAGGAAAGTCTCTTCATCTTTGCAATTTCAACCATTCACCCATGCTTAAACTTGAGGGGGAGTGTTGAAATGAAGAAGAAAAGAAGTAGATAATCTAAGAAAAAGAGAGAGTATGAAGTGTGGTAGATACTCTAAACCAATGGGAGAGTATGAAGGAGCTTCTAAACTTGTAGCCAAACAGCCTTATGTGGCGCCTAGGATGTGTTTGGACACAAGGATTGTAAACTTTCTATATAAACATTATGTACTCATCATTTGTAAGCAAGAAGATTAATTATTTCATTATTAATAAAAATTCCTTCTCTTATTCTTTTTTCTCTAAAACTCTCTCTATTATCCAATGATGAATCTAAATCTCTCATTCTAACATCCAACCTGGTACACACAACCGCATCCACTTTGTCCAACAATCTGGTTCATACCTCTTGAAGCGGCCCTAGCTCTTCATCTGAGTTTGTGAAGAAATCAGACTTGAAATCTCTCTTCAAAGCTTTTAGCTCTGGTAATGTGTTGGGTAAATCTCTTCATGCTTCTTTTCAAACATCTATAGCTTCTAAACCTTTGATTGTTGATTATGGAGCTTCTCATCATGTGATAAGTGATTTAGGGTTGCTAGGAAACTTAGAACCTGCCTTAGGTAGTATGGTTATAGCTAATGAAATCAATGTGTCAATTAAAGAAATTGGGAAGCTTAAATTGTTTGATAAAGAATCTAAAGCTTTTTATTTGTCATCTTTCACATCTAACTTTTTGTCTATTAAGAGAGCTATTATAGATCTTAATTGTCAAGCTTTATTTGGTCCTAATGAATTCTACTTTCAGGATATTGAAACAAGTAGGAATTTGGGCAAGAAACAACAAATAATGACTTGTATGTGCTTGAAGATTTGTCCATGCACCCCTTACATGAACCGAGTGCTAATAGTGTTAATGTTAATGGTACAACTGAGCTTTGGCATGCTAGATTAGGCCATCCTCATCCTAGAGCTTTAAAATTGATCATCCCTGTAATAAAATTGCAACATGACTTGTGTGAATCATGTATTCTTGGGAATTATCGTAAGACTGTTTTTGAGAAATCAATTCATTCATATAATAATTGTTTTGATTTAGTGCATTCTGATATTTGGACATCTCCATTTCCTTCTAGAGAAAACCAAAATACTTTGTGACCTTTATTGATGAAAAATCTAAATATATTTGGGTTACATTGCTTAATTCTAAGGATAGGGTGTTTGATGTATTTTTTAATTTTCAAACATTTGTTACTAATCAATACAATGCCAAGATTAAATGTTTTAGAACAGATAATGGAGGGGAATATACTAGCACCAAGTTTCAGCAACACTTGGCCAAGCATAACATTGAACATCAAACAAGCTGTCCCTATACTCCACAAAAAAATGGAGTAGCTGAGAGGAAAAACAGACATTTGATGGAAGTTGTGAGAACAATGATGTTTCACACAAAAGTTCCCAAACATTTTTGAGGAGATGCTCTAGTAGCTGCATGCTACTTAATCAATAGAACTCCAAAAAAGGTTCTAGATGATTTGTCTCCTTTTGAGGTATTAAACAAAACTAAGCCTAATATTGAACACTTAAGAGTATTTGGGTGTGTTTGTTTTGTTTTAGTACCAGGAGAACTTAGGAACAAGCTGGAACCAAAGAGCACCAAGGCCATGTTCATTGGATATTCTCCTACACAAAAGGGATACAGATGCTACAATCCAGAGACTAGAGGAGTCCTGGTATCCAGAGATGTTAAATTCCAAGAATCCAAAGGATTCTATTAAAAAGGAACTTGAGAAGAATTCAAGGACATCTCAACAACAAGACATGACCAAGCTGATAATCTAAGAAGGATTTTGGAAAGTATTGGTATAGTCCCTCCAAAGGCACCAGTTCACTAGGCGCCAGGACCAGCTCCAGAACAATTGGAATCTGTCTTGGCACGGCCCGAACCAGGACCAGCCCAGCCCAAGCCGTGTTCACCCAGCCGCGGTCCATGTCTGATCCGGGCGCCACCTAGCCACGACCCAGGCAAGATCCAGGTCCATTCCATGCGCGACCCAAGCAAGCCCCAGCCTTCTCCAGCTCTTGGACCATCTGATCATGGTCCGTCCGTGGCCACATCTGATCCAGGCCCGTCCATGGTTCCATCGCCGGCCTCTCGGCTGCGAACCAGGTCGCAAGCCCGGCTTCATTCCCGGGATGTGGCACGGCCTTCTCTTCAACCAGGTGACATACCTCCTCTTGGTCATGAGGGAGGCCAGGAACCTAGACATGATCAAGAAGAGGATTCAGAAGGAAATATCTTAGTCTCAGCTTCAAAAAGGCCAAGGGACATTCAACCTAATCTTTTTTTTTGGTCAACTTAGCTAGTGGCTTTTAATATCCGCTTAACTCTGCGGGGTGCTGGTTCGAACCCAAGACATGTGTCATGAATTTCAGAGGTGGTCACCACTGTACCACTTGATTCCGACACCTAATCTTGTGGATGCTCTAGAAGAAGAAGAAAAAGGGGAATCATCTGTTGTTTTCAAAAGAAGTACAAGGCAGAGGTTCCCACCCAACTTCTACTACAACAACAATGCAATAGTTCATCATGACCAGGGAGTGTGTAATCTAGTTCATATACCTGATTCTCATGTTGCATTCACTGTTAGTATTGATAAAGAGCAGATTTCAAAGACTTATGAGGAAGCTATGGAGATAAAGGAGTGAAGAGAAGCAATTCAAGCTGAAAGACAAGCTATGGAGAAGAATCAAACCTATGCACCAGCCACTCTTCCAAAAGGTAAAAAAGCTGTAAGTTCTAAATGGATTTTCACCATTAAATATAAAAGCAATGGTGAGATAGATAGGTATAAATCTAGGTTGGTGGCTAGAGGATTCACACAAACCTATGGTGAAGATTATAGGGATATATTTGCTCGTGTGGCTAAATTATATTCAGTTAATGTTGTTTTGTCTCTTGCTGCTAACCTTGATTGAGAGTTGTGGCAAATGAATGTTAAGAATGCATTCTTACAAGGTGAGCAAGAAGAGGAAGTGTACATGACACCACCACCAGGTCTAGAAGATCAAGTAGGTGGCGGCAATACACTGAGGTTAAGAAAGACTATATATGGCTTAAAACAATGTCCAACAGTTTGGTATCATAAGCTGAATGTGATCTTAAGGGACAGAAGTTTCAAAAGGTCAGAAGTTAAACACACTCTCTTTACACTTTAGAGTAAGGAAGGTATTGTGGTTATACTCATTTATGTGGATGACATAATCATATCAGAGAGTGATAAAGTAGGCATTGATTCTACAAAAGCTTATTTAAAAAGTGACTTTGATATTAAAGATCTAGGTGAAATTAAATACTTATTAGGAATTGAAATGTGTAGGTTCAATGAAGGTCTCTTCTTATCTCAGAGAAAATATATTGTTTACTTACTAACTTCTAGAGGTATGATAGAAGCTAAACCAGCTAAGACACCCTTAGAAGAAGGTTACAAGATAGAACATGAGGGGGAGCTAGGAGATGGCGACCGTTCTAGATGGTACCAGTCATTATATTTCCTTTCAACAAAATTCTTAACTTTCTACTCTTTTCTGAACCAATTGTTCTGCAAGAAATTTTTTCATATTAAATAAATAATTTTTTTTTCTTCATGTTTGTATCCTAATTAATAATTTTTTCCTAAATTATATTTATAAATTATGTAAAAATTTTGGATTATATTTATTGATGACCGGTTGAGACCTTTTGTCAAAGAAAATGATGAATGATTGAAATTATTTTTTAAAAAAATATACTGAAAATTTAATAGATTTATCTATAAATACCTAGTGATTCAGTGTTAATCATAGATTTCTTTCTCTGCCAAAACTAAGATACTTTCACCATTTTTTAATTTTATTTATATTTTCATGATCATTTATTATGTTAAAATTTATGTTCATAAAATTTATGTTAAAACAAAAAATGATATTATGTCAAACAACTTTTATATTTAAACTGTATCTAAACAATTGTTTTTAAAAATTTATTATTTACAACCATCACGTTATAGATATTTAATGATTCTAGTTAAATCTTTCTAAATTTACTCTTTTTTTTTAGTACTAAAAAAGTAAATTAGTACTAAATATATGATATTATTATTATTGATAGAAAATGTTTATATTAACTCTTGCAACACGTGTTCAGATCTCCGAAAACTACTTCTAATATTATTTTTTCAAATCAAATCTAAACATTTTTATGTCGGCAAACCAGTTTTATAAGGAAAATCCAAATGGATATATTACAAGTCATGAAACAAAACCTTTTAAGAGACCCAAATTTGTTGAACCTAAATTTTTCAAATGAAACACACGTATAGAATCAAATCCAAACCATCATCCCCAATAGATTTTAGCCTCAGATTCTATTCTCTTTCTTTCACCTTAGCCTTTGGTAATTTTATTTTATTCTAGTTCTTATTTTCTAGGCTCTGTTTTTCTTTTTGTATTCGTATTTCTAGCCAATTAGTGTCGTTATTGCTCTATTCTACTTTGCTTCCGAAGAATTATTTTGGTTTTGCTGGCTTGGGCTTGTGTTTCTAGAGACTTTTTTTTCTTTTCTCCGCTGGCTTTTGGCTCCGAGAATTTGTGTTATTCGCCGACTTAATTTATCATGTATGTGTAATCTCTTGGTTCATGTTCGATCTATCAATGTAATGATATTTTCTTCCAAATTTTCTTCTGTTTTCTATTTTTTTATTTTCACATCTTATAGTTTTGTTTATATTTCTATACATGTTTTTTATACTTTTCTAAAAAAAGATTTTCCCATTTTGTTTTTTCTATTTTTTTTTATCAGTAAGATAAATTAGTTTTATTTTCAATATCTGTATTTGCTAAGGCAAACTTTTATTTGACAATATTCATATATGTTTACTTTGAATTCCTATTAATATTTTGAAAAATGAACATAAGTTTTCAAAATACATGTATTACATTCAATTGTTATGGATATCTTTCTATATTATATAGCTTAAATTATTATTTTTATTATTAA
This sequence comes from Streptanthus diversifolius, assembly GCA_039880935.1. Taxonomy (NCBI): domain Eukaryota; kingdom Viridiplantae; phylum Streptophyta; class Magnoliopsida; order Brassicales; family Brassicaceae; genus Streptanthus; species Streptanthus diversifolius. The sequence goes on along the minus strand of JAXGFM010000012.1, from coordinate 12,505,164 downwards.
CTAATAATAAATTCAGAATTTTTTGTAAACATTCTTTACCAAGAAACTTAATATTTATAATCAAAATATACGATTAAATCCTTAGAATTAGTTAAATGTTTCAATCATATGTTAATTGTCTCTCTACAAATCATCATTAGTTTCAAAATATTTTTGTAACGTCTTTGATTTCGTAGTAACATTTGTTGTCATTGTCTAATCTCTGCGTACGTTACCAATTATTTTACATAATAAAACTAAACTAGTTGTAGGAATCATGTGGCATAATGGTAGCCACCTCTGCATTCATTATACCAGGTCTGGGGTTCGAACTCATCACCCCGTATGTTATTAGGAATATTAAAGCCACTAGACTATGTTGACAAAAAAAAAAAAAAAAAAAAACTAAACTAGTTTTAATTTTGTTTATTTTCCAACAGGAACAACGAGTCCTTGAACAAGCAAAAAGAACCTCAAAATCATGGAAGAACCCTACGATTGGATTCAGATCGTGGCCCAAACTCTTTCCGAACTGGCAGCCCACGTGTTGTTATTTCTCCCTCCCCTTCAATTGGGAGAATGACTACCCTGGTTCCATTCCCAGACCTTAATCTCATGCTGGATTCTCAACCCCACACAACCTCTGATATATACGCCGAATATAATAGGCTCCGTGAGTGTGTTAGTTCTGCTTTGGCTGAGGGAGACGACAAGTTCTCTAGAATCGATTTGAATCCCCTCACGACCTTCACCGTACCAGACCAAGAAACCCGTCAGCCACAAGATCTCACGAGGATCACTACACTAGGCCCCGAAGACCAGAAACATCAGCGAAAAATCTTGAAATGGACTCGAATGATCTACGACTCTCTTCGGCTTCATCTCATTGCAGAGGAGATGAGGCGTCCTCGAGTTGCTCCCCGATACAAACCCAGAGGAAATATCAAGGCTTCAAATCTGATGAAAGAATGTGGGTTATGGCTGAACCAGGACAACAACTTTGTGGGTTCAGTACCTGGGGTTGAGATAGGTGACATATTCTTTTACTGTCTGGAATTATGCATGGTGGGCTTACACCGCCAATTTCAAGCCGGAATTGACTATTTGTCATCTAACCGGAGTCCAAATGGTGAACCTATAGCAACTAGCATCATCGTCTCAGATGGCTATGAGGATGATGAAGATACTGGAGATGTTCTTATTTATTCAGGCCACGGTGGTCAGGATAGGTCCCATCGGCAGTGTCAGCACCAGAAGCTAAAAGGTGGTAATCTAGCAATGGAGGGAAGCATGCATTATGGCATTGAGGTACGTGTTGTACGCAGAGTTAAGTACAACAATGATATTAGCTCGAAGGTCTATGTGTATGACGGTTTGTACAAGATTGTAGAGTACAAACTTGATATTGGAAAATCAGGCTTTGGAGTCTTCAAATTTAAACTTATAAGAATCCAAAGACAACCCGAGATGGGCAGTGCAAGAATGAAGCTTGCAAGAATTCTTAGAAGTAGACCGTTAGATGTTAGGCCAGATGGGTATATAAGTTTTGACCTTTCTGTCAAGAAGGAGAATGTCCCAGTGTATCTGTTTAATGACATTGATTTTGATCAATCACCGGTGAACTATGACTACATCACAAAATCTGTCATCAGTTGTGTAGTTACTGCTCATGGGGAAATCAGTCGTGGCTGCGATTGTAAATACTCCTGCACGGATGATTGTATATGCGTAAGGAATAATGGTGGTGAGCTTCCCTATGACACTAATGGGAATCTGTTGAGAGGGAAACCTGTGATATTTGAATGTGGGGTTTCGTGCAAATGTGGTTTTGGTTGTAAGAACCGTGTAGCACAGAGGGGATTGAGGAATAAGATGGAAGTTTTTCGATCAAAGGAAACTGGGTGGGCTTTGAGGACGCTGGATTTGATTCAAGCGGGGGAGTTTATCTGTGAGTATGCTGGGGTTTTGCTCACAAAAGAGCAAGCACATATTGTGTCGATGAAAGGGGATGTTCTTGTCTATCCGGGACGGTTTGTTGAAAAATGGAAGTTGTGGGGTAATTTATGTGATGTTTACTCGGATTATGTTCATTCTGATTGTCCTTCGCTCTCGCAAATTGATTATGCAATAGATGTGTCAAAGATGAGAAACATGGCTTCATACATTTGTCACAGCAAAGAACCAAATGTGATGGTTCAGTTTGTATTACATGATCATAATAACTTGAAGTTCCCCCGCGTCATGCTTTTTGCACTGGAGAACATCTCTCCGTTAACTGAGCTAAGCCTGGACTATGGGTTCGCCGATGAAGTGGGCGACAACTTCGCCATATGTAACTGAGTAGTTTCCATATCTTGTTTCTTTTTTTTTCTTTTTTTTTTGGTATCTTACAAAGTGGCTCTCCGGGAAGCTTTAGCGTGAGGTAATTTCTTAAATCAATGTTCTTGTTGCATTTATAATCATGGAAGTTTTATTTATGTTCCATTTTGCATGTTCACATTTCCAAAGTCTGTACTTTCTTGGAATTTTCCTGCATAAATTGTCTATATTCTCTCTATCTTTGTCTTGCTCCAAGGGTATTAATCAATTGCAACAGTGATGCAAATGGATAAATTTTGACAACGCCTTTGTCTGTTCGCTTGCTCGCTGCTGTGTCTCTACTTCTATATGAGATATATGCAAGGCATGAACAAAAGGCTTATCCATCTATTTTCAGGGTAAAGTCTTCTCTTTTGTCAATGTGTACTTTTTATGTGTCTCTGTTTTTCATATGATGGTCCTTAAGCTGATTTAGGAAAAAAAATATTGATGCAATAAAATATTCTGTACATAATTTTAGTATAAAAGCTTTTAAATTTATTTCTTCAAATTCTTCCTTTATATTTTGCCTTTTATTCTGCAAGTTAGTCCTGCCATCTTAATTGGTAAAACAACCTTTTTATCTCATATGATATGATCTTAAGAGAGTGTTGTCATTTTTTTGAGCAGTTTGGTGGGCATAGGAAAAATATTTCAGGACAAAACATGCAGTGGAAATTGTGTCCTTATTGTAAGACAACATTAGAGAATATTAGACTATGACTTGTCGAACATTGATAATTGTTTGATTTTAAGGAAACCAGCCTCCAGTTCAAATTAATGTTGATATACAGACTGCTTAATACTCTGAATCAAGCAATGTATCGTATCAGCGTAAAACCTTCCTTGGAACTCTCTACCTTTAGGCCAACTCTCAGTCTCAAGAGCCAAACTTATTTGTTTTTTCTTCTCATTTCCTGTGTTCATTGTTTCTTTTATACAAATTAGATAGATTTAACTAGGTTTGATATGTTTGAGCACAAGTTGAGTATCTGGGAACTTTTCCTTACCCGCTATCAAACCGCCCCATATGAGTACTGATTTTTTTTGCTTGCACTTGACCCGCTTCAAACTGGGTATTCCCTTATAGGAGTACTTGCTATAATTTAGATGACTTTTCCGTTTCGATTTCTTACCCAAAACAAAATCCTAAAACTACTTTTAGGTCTGTCCAAAATAAATAAATTAAACTGTTTTGGATTTAGAAAATTAACTCCATTGATACAATATAACTAAAAAGCTTTATTTACAAGACCAATGCTGTGGAAATGAAGGAGTGTGTCATTTCTTTTTAATAAAATATTCTTAAGCTTTTTAAAATTTTATGTTTTTAATTGGGCTAAAACCTAAAAATAATTTTAAAAAGATGAAGAAATATATATATTTTTAAAGGTTAAGATGGTTAACATATAAATAGACCTAGCTAATTACTTTATTAGATATATATTTAATACTTGACTTATATTTTCAAATAATGTTTTTTTATATTTGATATTTGGTTTGGTCTAGGAATCGGCATTTGGAAACTTATTCGGGTTCTGTTTGAGTATTTTGAGTTTTTGCTTATTTATTCTAAATCTAACATACTAGATAGCATTACATATTACAATCACATTAACATCTGCTTCAGCCAATCTGTCCCCCACAATAAAATTAATGATGTGAATATCACATCTCATGTCCATAAATTCTCCTATCATCACTAGAGAATCATCGGATACTAAGGAGAATCTAGACTCAAACTGCATCAAAGCATTACAATTGGCTGTTGCACTGTCTATAGTCATTCAAAGTAAATTTTATATTCCCCATTCAGCTAGGTATTCTAGAAGTACAGTGACAATGGTCTTATCTTTGTGATTAGTGACATACTTAAATCCTACGATAAGCTTCTTTAACCGCCAAAATCATCAATATAATGTGCTGTTCTAATCATATAACTTGCACAAATATATATGAAGTAACACAAATTAAGATAGCATAATATTCTAATAGCAAATTATTAGATTATTGGTGCGGCCCTGGTTATGAATAAACCAGAAGATCGGCTTGAAGGTAGGTTGAAGGATGAAGAAGGAGGTTACTAACTCTCCTTGGGCAGCGGATGGTTGGATGTATGGATAGAAACTACTAGCTTCTCTTGTTTTGATGGCGGCTGGATGGGGATGAATTTGAAGGCTACTAGCTCTTCAATTGTTGTGAATGATGAAGGGGTTTTGATTCCACTAGCACAGGATCACCCTGCAAAGAGCTATGGAATTTCACAGTAGATTACTCTACCCTTAAGTGAATAGAAATCAATGTTCTTAGGCTGAACAGAGAAAGCAAGAAGCAAAATAGCTTTTGTATTAAGTATAAAATTCGATGTGTTTTGTACAAGGGGAGGAGAAGCCTTTTTATAGGCTGAAAATCCTATCTAAATCATATCTACAAAATCATATCCTAACTACTTCTCCTAATTTCTAGACAACAAGAATATCTTTGATTTAATTTATTAATATCAAAATATACTCTTATCCTAATTTTTAGCTAACAAGAATATCTCTTGATTTAATTGATTTAATTTCAAAAGATATTCTATTTTATCCTAATCCCCCTTGGTTTAATTTAAGTGATCACAAACCATTAAATTAAACCAATGGATTGGTCCAATCTCAAATTCTTCTTCCCTTTTATTTTCGATTAGGACTAGGGCTTGAAGAGCTTCTTTTAGGGCCTTGCTTCTGGAGCTTGTTATTGGACCAAGCCATAACTCTTCTTGGGTCTAAACTTGGGCCATGCCTTCTTCTTCTTCGTTTTGTAAGTCATTGGGCCAGGAATTGGTCGAGTTTGGGTCAGTCATGATCCATGGGTCAGGTGGTACAAGTTGTGGCTTGGACTGGTCATCGGACACATGCGAATTGGACCATCGGTGGAACGTGGGCTGGCTGCCTTCCGTGATCGTGGCCTGGCCGTGTTCCGGGGGCGTGAGGTGATCGGTCGTAGGCTGGCCGGGTCCTTCCTCCTCCTCTTCTGATGAATCCAAGTCAGGTTCATTCTGGGTCGCACCATCCCCTCCTCCATTAAAAGGATTTGACCTCAAATCCAGTTCATCTGCAACAAAAGGAATTAAGTCAGAAATGTTAAAAGTAGAGCTTATAGAATACTTACCTTGAAGATCGATTTGGTAAGCATTATTGTTGATTCTGCTCATGACTGAAAATGGTCCATCTACTCTTGGCAGTAATTTCGATTTTCTCTCATTTGGAAATCTTTCCTTCCTTAGATGAATCCATACGAGATCTCCTGGTTATAGCACTAGTTCCTTTCGACCTTTGTTTTTCTTCCTAGTGTACATCTTAGTCCTTTCATCAATATTTTGCTTAACCTGTTCATGCAAAGATTTAACAAACTCGGCTTTCTTTTGGCCATCAAGATTAGTTTGTTCTTTTATAGGTAAAGCAAGTAAGTCTAAAGGAGACAAGGGATCGAAACCATAAACAGTTTGAAAATGTGTCATTTTTGTTGCTGAATGGACTGACCTATTATAAGCAAATTCGACATGAGGTAAACAATCCTCCCAAGTTCTAATGTTCTTCTTAATAACAGCTCTTAAAATAGTAGAAAAGGTTCTATTAGCTGATTCTGTTTGACCATCAGTTTGTGGATGACAAGTTGTGGAAAATAACAACTTAGTGCCTAACTTTCCCCAAAGGGTCCTCCAAAAATGACTAAGGAATTTAGAATCCCTATCTGACACAATTATTCTAGGCATTCCATGTAACCTAACAACTTCCCTAAAGAATAAGTCAGCCACTAAAACTGCATCATCTGTTTTATGACAAGGAATAAAATGAGCCATTTTAGAAAACCTATCAACCACCACAAATATGCTGTCTCTTCCTTTCCTAGTTCTAGGTAGTCCCAAAACAAAATCCATAGAAATGTCTACCCAAGGGTGATCAGGAATAGGTAGTGGAGTATATAAACTTGTGGACTGTACCTTTGATTTAGCTTGTTTGCACTCGACACACTTTGAACATACTCTCTCTACGTCCTTTTTCATGCTAGGCCAGTACAAGTGCTCTTGTATTGTAGCTAAAGTCTTGGCGACGCCAAAGTGTCCCATTAGACCTCCTCCATGTGCTTCCCTAACATATAGTTCTCTGATGGTCCCACATGGCACACACAACTGACTGTCACGAAATAGGAACCCTTTGAACTGATAGAACCATCCTTGAGCATGAGAAATAATGTCCTTATACAACTCTCCAAAATCAGGGTCATTGGTGTAACAAGTTTTAAGATGTTCAAAACCTAATAATTTGGTTTCCATAGATGACAAAAGAGCATACCTTCTTGAGAGAGCATCTGCCACGATGTTCTCCTTACCTTGTTTATAATGAATGACATAAGGAAAAGTTTCAATGAATTCCATCTACCTTGCATGCCTTTTATTTAACTTTTGTTGTCCTTTGAGGTGTTTAAGAGATTCATGATCTGTGTGAATTACAAACTCCTTAGGCCATAAATAATGTTGCCATATTTGCAGGGCTCTTACTAGAGCATACAACTCCTTGTCATAAGTAGGATAATTGAGAGTTGCTCCGCCTAACTTCTCACTGAAATAAACTATAGGCCTCTTTTCCTGCATTAATACAGCACCAATTCCAATTCCTGAAGCATCACATTCAATTTCAAAAGTTTTCGAGAAATCTGGCAACACAAGTAAAGGGGCATTCGTCAACTTCCCTTTTAGCAATTCAAATGCTTCAGACTGGGCTGGTCCCCAAGTGAATCCCACGGTTTTCTTAATGACTTCTGTAAGTGGAGCTGCAATGGTACTAAAGTCTTTCACAAATTTTCTATAGAATCCAGCAAGTCCATGAAAGCTCCTCACTTCTCCTACAGTCTTAGGCGTGGGCCATTCCCTGATTGCCTTCACTTTTTCTTCATCTACCTGAATACCATGAGAAGTCACAACAAAACCTAAAAAGACCAAGTTATCTGTCCCAAAAGAGCATTTCTTTCGGTTTGCATACAAGTTTTCCTTTCTTAAGACATCTAAGACATGTCTAAGGTGATCAAGATGTTCTGCCATGTTTTTACTGTAAATCAAAATATCATCAAAATAGACTACTACAAATCGTCCTATGAATGCCCTTAATACATGGTTCATTAATCTCATAAAGGTACTAGGTGCATTAGTGAGTCCATAAGGCATAACTAACCATTCATACAATCCTAATTTTGTTTTAAAAGCAGTTTTCCATTCATCTCCCTCTTTCATTCTAATCTGATGATAACCACTTTTCAAATCTATCTTAGAAAAGATGCAAGATCCATATAACTCATCAAGCATATCATCTAAGCGAGGAATAGGATGTCTGTACTTAACTGTTATGTTATTAATGGCTCTGCAGTCTACACTCATGCGCCAGCTACCATCTTTCTTAGGTACAAGTAAAACAGGTACTGCACAAGGGCTTAAGCTCTCGCGGATATGTCCTTTCTCCAAGAGCTCATTGACCTGTCTTTGAAGCTCCTTTGTCTCTACAGGATTGGTCCTGTAAGCTGGTCTGTTTGGAAGAGTGGCGCCTGGTACAAAGTCGATCTGATGTTCTATACCTCTGAAAGGAGGTAATCCCACTGGTTGATCATCTGGAAACACATCCCTGTACTCTTGCAAAAGAAACTCAATTTCTCTCGGTATTTCCGGAGTCAGGTTAGTACTACTAGCTAGCAATTCCTTGCAAACTAGTAACATCATGAATTGTTGCTCATTTAGGGCATGATTAACTTCACTAGGAGTAGCAAAGAGACTATGATGACTTACCTTAGGGTGTTCATAGCCGTGAGTTGCTGGTGTTAGAGCTTTGGCTTCTTCTCTCCTTTGTTTTAGTTGCATCTGATCTTGGTGAACCTCCTGGGGCGTGAGTGGCACTAATGTGATCTGTTTTCCTTTGTGTTTGAATGAATGTCGGTTTGTGTACCCATCATGTATGGCTCGTTTGTCATATTGCCAGGGTCTTCCCAAAAGTAGGTGACTTGCTTCCATGGGCAACACATCACATATGATCTGATCCTGATACTTCCCAATGCTTAAAGGTACTTCCACTTATTCTGTAACTTTCATTTCTCCTTCCTCATTAAGCCATTGTAGCTGATATGGTCTGGGATGTTTGTGAGTGACCAAGTTGAGCCGGTCCACAAGGGTTTGGCTGGCCACGTTGGTGCAACTCCCTCCATCTATGATCAAGCTACACACCTTTTCCTGGATGAGGCATCGAGTGTGAAACAAGTTTTCCCTTTGTTCTTGAACCTTGGGTTGTCCACTTAAGGTTCTTCTAGTAACCAATAATTGCTCTTAAACTGGGTAAGCTTCACCTTCGGATTCTGATTGATCATCCTCTGATGTTATCTCTCCATTCTCTAGGATAAGCATTACCCTCTTGTTTGAACATTCATTGGCATAATGTCCAAATCCTTGGCATCTGAAGCACTTGATGTTTCTGGTCTTTGTTGGTGGCGTTTGGATTGCTGGTCCCTTGCCCTTGTCTTCACGTGGGGAGGGCAGAGTTGGTCCTTCCTTAGCCTTAGCAGGCGTTTTGAAAGATGACTCTCCTTGTCTATCACTTCTGTTATAGGGCGGTTTAGAAGTTGATATGTATGGATTCCTTGTATTGTGCCTCGTTTTGTTTTGTTGTTCAATAAGAATGGCCTTGTGGAGTAATTCATCCATGTCTTCATATTCCTGCAACTCCAATCGATCCTGAATATCTCTATTAAGTCCTCCTTGAAATCGAGCCATAGTAGCTTCCATAGTCTCATCTATTTCAGCCTTGATCATGAGGCTTTCCATATCTTGATGGTAATCTTCTACACTCCTTGTTCCTTGATTTAGTCTCCTCAGCTTCTGGTGTAAATCTCTTCCATAGTGGGCTGGCACAAATCTCTTTCTCATCATGGTTTTCATCTCATACCAAGATGTGACCTGGGGCTCTCCATTGCGACGTCTTGTGGTGGCAATCTGCTCCCACCAGTTGATAGCATATCCATCGAATTCTGTGGCTGCTATCTTGACCTTCTTTTCCTCAGAATATTTTGGCAGCTGAAGACTATTTCAATCTTCTTTTCCCATTCCAAATAGGCATCTGGATCATTCTTTCCTGAGAAAGGGGGAATTCGAAGCTTGAGTCCTCCTAAGTTGTTATCTGGTCTCGGTTCTTGAGTTTGGTATTGGTCTCCACTCTCATCCGAGTATCCCTGAGCTTCCTCTTCATTACGCCTAACTCCTGATCTAACTCTCACCCTTGCGCCTCTTCCTAAGCGCCCTCCTCCTCGGTTTGACCTGTCTCCACGAGCTGATCTACCTGCAAGAGGATCAACTCCATAAAGAAACTCATTAGCTTGGTTAGTTCTGTTTTCAAAAATAGTCTGAAGTCTCCTAGTTATTTCATGCATCATTGCTTCCATCTGTAATGGGTCAAGCCTATGAGGTCGTGTGTTTCCTTCTCCTCTAGGGATTTCTTCATTTGGATTCTCCATTTTTCCTGAAACAACTTAGCAAACTGGTTAATTAAACTTTCTCTCTCTCACTTTTCTTGGTAATCACTCACTAGCTCCTTCTCTTGCTATTCCCAAAAGTTCAGATTGGATCAAAGCTCAATCACCTAAGACCTAGAACCAAACCTACTGAATTTTAAGATAGAAATATTGCAAAATTTTTTTTCGTCAGCTGATTAACCTATTCCTTAGCAGGATTTTTCTTCTGCTTTATGATAATTTCCGATTTTTTTTTTTAATTTAGATCCTTTTCTTTAGATCTTTTTTTTTGTAATTCAGGAAAAGCTCTGCTGACTTACAAAAGATAGAAAGATAAGAATTGTTTATGAGAAATTTTTTTAAAAAATAGAAGGAAATTGATGATGGGGTGATATGGTTCTGAAATCAGATGATTTCAAAAACCCTAACCTTCAAGTAGGTTCTGATACCACTTGGTGCGGCCCTGGTTATGAATAAACCAGAAGATCGGCTTGAAGGTAGGTTGAAGGATGAAGAAGGAGGTTACTAACTCTCCTTGGGCAGCGGATGGTTGGATGTATGGATAGAAGCTACTAGCTTCTCTTGTTTTGATGGCGGCTGGATGGAGATGAATTTGAAGGCTACTAGCTCTTCAATTGTTGTGAATGATGAAGGGGTTTTGATTCCACTAGCACAGGATCACCCTGCAAAGAGCTATGGAATTTCACAGTAGATTACTCTACCCTTAAGTGAATAGAAATCAATGTTCTTAGGCTGAACAGAGAAAACAAGAAGCAAAAGAGCTTTTGTATTAAATATAAAATTCGATGTGTTTTGTACAAGGGGAGGAGAAGCCTTTTTATAGGATGAAAATCCTATCTAAATCATATCTACAAAATCATATCCTAACTTTCTCCTAATTTCTAGACAACAAAAATATCTTTGATTTAATTTATTAATATCAAAAGATACTCTTATCCTAATTTTTAGCTAACAAGAATATCTCTTGATTTAATTGATTTAATTTCAAAAGATATTCTATTTTATCCTAATCCCCCTTGGTTTAATTTAAGTGATCACAAACCATTAAATTAAACCAATGGATTGGTCCAATCTCAAATTCTTCTTCCCTTTTATTTTCGATTAGGACTAGGGCTTGGAGAGCTTCTTTTTGGGTCTTGTTTCTGGAGCTTGTTATTGGACCAAGCCATAACTCTTCTTGGGTCTGAACTTGGGTCATGCCTTCTTCTTTTTCGTTTTGTAAGTCATTGGGCCAGGAATTGGTCGAGTTTGGGTCAGTCATGATCCATGGGTCAGGTGGTACAAGTTGTGTCTTGGACTGGTCATCGGACACATGCGAATTGGACCATCGGTGGAACGTGGGCTGGCTGCGTTCCGTGATCGTGGCCTGGCCGTGTTCCGGGGGCGTGAGGTGGTCGGTCGTAGGCTGGCCGGGTCCTTCCTCCTCTCCTTCCTCCTTCTCTTCTGATGAATCCAAGTCAGGTTCATTCTGGGTCGCACCAATTATCATAATAAAGTCAATAAAGATTATATATGATATGAGAAACTCAAATATCTGTTCTGAGTGAGACTCGTTGCTTGCTAGCTAGGAATCATTGCCTAAGAGCGGCTTTCCTCTTAACATACATCTTAATAATGACTCTTATTGCTGTTCTTCTTCATTAAGGGTTGTACATGTTGACCTTAATGGATTACATAAAGAGACATATATATTAGAAAACTGAGTTAAGTACCTCATACATAGAACATAAATGAATAAGATAAGATAATTACCTTGTTAAATAAGTGTTTCAAGCCATAATTTTAATAAATAAAAATGGCAACTTCTCTAGCACAAGCATTTCATTTGATGCTTCTCTGAAATATCCTCAGACACATTTGCATTCTACAGATGCCCTTCCTTGTTAGTAACATGCTGGCTTTGAGTAGCATTTTGCCCATCTACCCATGCATTGTCTCTGACTTTGTTGGACATGATAATTTTTTTTTCTGCAATAGGAGCAAATACATTTGTCACAGTTGTTCTCTAGTCTTGTGAAATGAGCCCATACATCTGACCTTGTGGGGATCACACGCTTAGCTTTATTTGGTTCAAAAGTAGCTCCACTTCCAGTACTTTTTTTCCTTCTGCTCCTTTAATCTGGATTGTGACTCATAAACTCTTCTTGACTCATCTTTATCTCGGTTTTCTTCATTTGGAGATGATGAATCCATATAAAATAAAAATCATAGAATATAGTAAGAAACATAAGATAACAACGTAGAAGAAGTGTTACTATTGCATGGAATAAGTGATTTCAAGTCACCAATAACAGGTCTTATGTTTTAACTTGCCAAAGAAAACGATTTACTCTTATATTTTAATTTAACAAACCTTTGATTATAAGAATAGAATCAGAATAAACTTTTGATTATTAGAATTGAATCTGATAAAACTTCTGATTATCAGAATAGAATCTAATACAGATTCAATTGTCAGAATAGAATATGCTTAACATTTGTTTCATGACTACCTTTTGCAGCTATAAAAACTTGATGTATGTTTGCTATTCCGTTTTCTGTACATATATATGGATTCTTTGTACGTTTTGTATGAAGAGAAAAGTTTAAGTGTAGAACCCGCACTCTTGATATGGCTTTTAACTGTTTCGCATCCACTCTAGAACTTAATTTATATTTTTCCCATCAAGAATTTGACTTATTGGTTACGTCGACCAAACAAGACCCTGCTCTTGGAGTTATCAACACAGCTGAATACACATTAATTGCCCAAAATTTGATAATAAAAAAGAAGGAGACTGAGAGAATTTTTACCTGTGATTGTTTCCTTGAAGTTTCAGAGGGAGAATGAGTGATGTGTTACGTTTTTGGTGTTTTCTACGACCATTTATGGTCAAAGTGGGGGGGGGGAAATAATCGATATACCTAATAGGAGAGTCACATTTTCAAATATTGTTAAGAAGGTGTTCTACAAAACCATTCCCAGTAAAGGAGTACCTGAACACACCTCTTGCATCTCAATAGTTGACAGAGAGATGCTGGGCTGGTAGTTGAATCTGAGAAACAGCGTGGTGATATGAGTGAGATTAAAAAAGTCTTGGATGGAGATCCTCACATTATTACCAAGAAGGTTAGTGAGAAGGCAAAGGTGCATGGAAAAGTGCAGAGCAAAAGGATCGAGGGTGGTTAACTTTGATTTATTCTCTTTTCCATTGTTTTTTCCTTTTCATTTTTTATCTTTGCTTTTCATCCTTTCTCTTAATTTTTTTTCACACTAGGGACGGTTAACTAAGTCTAGGGGAGGGTGTTTGTCGTTACTAACTAGTTTACTCTCTTTGGTATTTTTTTTGAGTTCAATTTGTTTTACTGAGTTAAAGTTGTTGGAAATTAGGACCATAATTTGTGATGATTTAAAACCATTTGTGCGATTTTTGACTATCTTTCTAGTGACTATCACTTCAGAATTTTGAGTGCACGGAAAAGCTGCAACACCACAACATAATTTCTCCTTCTCCAGAATATTTCAGCATATTCAGTTTTCATCGGAAAGACATCAGATCTATCTTATTTGGACCTTAATTGAACTATTTTTATTTTATTTTATCATGGGCATTAGATTAGGGAAAGGAAATGATATTAAGGACTTCTTACTCTTTGACCACTATTGCTAATCCTGAATGTCTAGTTCCCACCTTGAACCTCATCTCCTTTCAAACCACATGCATTCTTGTTTTTCCAGTTTCATATGTGCAGTATGTTCACAACCTCTAACTGACTCTTTCTGAAAATATGGTGAACTGAGAATAAAGATGTTGGAAGTGAAGAGTTTTGGTAAGGATGTGCTACTAATGTTTTAAAGTATCTGGTCTGCAGGTTGTAATCAAATTTACAGTTTCTAAGTTTTTGAGAGTTTCCGCGTTTTTCAACTGAGTTTGTTCGATGACAAACAAAGATATAAGTCTAGGAGATTTGATGTGTTATGTTTTTGGTGTTATTTAATAGTTGATTTAATTTTTTTCTGAGTATTTATGGAGTCTTTAATCTTTTATGAAGTCTTTTCAAGTTATTGGTTGCTTTGGAGAATAGGGAGCAATTTTTGGTAAAAAAACATATAAAGATGCAGGATTTTGTATAACCATCAAAACTTAGTATTGGATGAAAGTCTTTTCACCGATGGATCTAGCTCATTATTGGTCACTAGATGGATACTTGAGTTAGCTTTCATATGGAAGTGGTTTGAAGAAGATCTATTGGTGCGATAAAACATTTCCCCATTTTCCTGAAGACTTTTCTGATCGATCCCATCCCAAACCGACCGGTTTAGTGAAAAAAAACAATATATTTTGGTTTTTCCTATTTTGAGCCTTAGAATTTGACCATAAACGTGTCTTGACCTATATATCTTATTTTTGAGCCATTGTATAAACTAAGCTTTATTTTCTTTAAATACTATTTTAGTTTATCATCTTGTAACTTGGGGAAAAGAAATCTTTACAACCTTTTGGAGAAGAATTCTAAACCCTTGTTTCTCATTTATTTACTTCAACAGTAATTAAGTAACATTGTAGTATTTAAGATATCAATCCACTATGGAGGTTTATTCAAACACTAGGAATACAAGTTTTCATTTAATATCGGCGAAATCAAGTTGATAAGGGGTTGGTAATTGGTTGTCGAGTTTGACCAAATTTTCAACCAAATATGAATTAAACAATAAATAGATGATGAATAGAAAAAATTAGTAGAATAAAATAAGTAGGAAGTAAACTAAAAGTATGAAACCATTTTATGAGTTTTTTTGAGATAAATGAGCATTTCGGCTTATATAATTGGTTGAATATTTTAATAGATTATACTAATTAATGTTTATAAGACCATTAAATCTAGCCCACTGATGAAAGAACCATAATTTATAGTTAGTCAACTTCCATGGTAAAAACTACTTCATTAGCCACCCAATCAAGCACTTAACTTACATTTTCAGATTTGATGGATAATGATCATTAAGACTGTTGTTTCTAGATAGCTGATGAGGACATCGAGCCAGCCACTGCACCGATCATTCCACCTTGACCTCTTACGCGGTCCAAGAGGAAAGCCTTAGGAGACAAGCTCAGCATGCTATTGGAGAGTGGAACCGGAGAAGACCCTGAGCTACCCAGACGATCAGCCCACGACCAGCCGTCCAGACGTCCACGATGGCTCACGCATCCGACCAGACCGGTCCAGTTCTTGCACCAACGACCGGACACCCATTCCAGCTAGACAAGGAACCATGGAGGTTCCTTCTAAAAGACTATTCCTCCTCCGGTGTCTTTACCATTACCATTCAATAGAGACACCAAAAGTCGTGCTAGGAAATTGTACTCTTTTTCCTGTCTTCGGTTTTATCCCATTGGGTTTTCCGAAGAAGGTTTTAATGAGACAATACTCTTAGTGCGCAAGGCGATGAAGACTTGTTCACAATTTCCATTTCATTCACTAAGTGTTTTAATTGGGTTTAAGTCATGTTGACTAATTAGGGCCCAATATTTATTTAATTGCCAATAGGTGAACTACATGTTGTCAATCCTTGAAAGGTTAAACGTCTTGTAGTTTACCCTAAAGTTGTAATAAGGCATTATATAAGCCTTCTTTTTACACTTGATGAAATAACAAGTATTTTGACAAAAACCTAAAGACCCTTAGCCTAAAAACAGCCGCCAGCAAGCCTTGCTGCAGCCGTGTGTTCTTCAGCCTTTTTGTTGGAGTTCTTGGAGTACCACAAGCCCCTTTTACAGCTTGTGTGGTCCCTTCGATCTACCCCTTCACTTCCATCGAATTTTGTCCATTAACCTGATATTCTCAGTTAAAAGACAGCCCACCTAAGTTCTTACGTCAATAGCTAAGAAACCCGAAGTCAACTCCCGTTGAACATGATTAGCAAAACCCGTGCAAAGAGTGTTCAAGTATGACAAACATCCGGTCAGGGATTATTTGGATATGAATCAGCTTAAACTGGCCTAAATGAATCTTTCATTAAGCGCCTCTAAGCACGATGTGAACAAGTTTTAGGGTTTTAAACAATCATCGTTTTTCTTAAAACATCCTACTTACCTAACCCAATCGCTATGGAGCATTACTCACTAATTTCCATGAATAGAAAAATCATATTTGTCGATGATTCACTAAACATTGGATTGCAAGAAAAATTAAGAATTAAAAATCGTGAACAACTTAGTGAATAACAAGAATATATTATAAAAAAAACTACTGAATAAACCTTAAAAGAATTCTTACAAAGTAATCAAAAGCTTGCAAGAGAAAATAAAACTATGAAAAAGACTTGAATAAAATTGACTTGAAATTAAAATCTATAATAAGAGGTTCACTAGAATAATAAAGGCTGCCCTAACTAGGTAAAATATTATGACTTTTATAGGTAAACAAAAAAGGGGGACAAAGTCAATCCTTGGACAGCTAGTGTTGACATGTCAGATTTACTAAAGCGACGTGTCATCTCTTTGCAATGGGTTTGCAACCCGTTGAACGCTCCAGACGGCTTCCTTCTATCTAACAAATTTTCTCCAACTCCTTTGAGCAAAACTTTGGTTTTTGTCCATTTTGTCTCCAATTTCCAGTACTATTACGCCATCACCTGATAATGAAACATGTATGCAAAATGCAACTAATCACACTAATATGCAATTT
This sequence comes from Streptanthus diversifolius, assembly GCA_039880935.1. NCBI lineage: Eukaryota > Viridiplantae > Streptophyta > Magnoliopsida > Brassicales > Brassicaceae > Streptanthus > Streptanthus diversifolius. Next base: position 12,488,613 of record JAXGFM010000012.1, on the reverse strand, counting down.
AAATGAGGGAAATATGATGCAAAGCCTAATCTAAATCCTAGTAAAATCATGAGCATTTGCTTGTCCTCAAATAAATACAGAAGGAAAAGAACCTCAAAAAAAAATTACAAACGTGAAGTGTCAAACCAAGAAAGAAAAGCAAAACCTGAAAATGGTTACCATCATGTGATCAAACAAATACTTTTTGTACTTTACCATAGTCATTCAGTTTCAACAATCTTTGGAGCTCGCAAAATCAAATTCAAAGCATATTCTTACATTAATTAGCAAGTATTAGTGCAGTATCACTTAGGAGAAATTAATCAAATTTTGATTGGTCTAAGGGTGAAGAGAAGGTCTGAACATAGTGAAAAAGGTGTGTGTTTTGAAATTTTTTTAGGTAATGATCACTCAAAGATAGTATGTTTGACATTATGTAAAATAGCTGAAACAAAGAATAATTTATGCATACAGGTGGCTCATCTCTATTCTCTACCCCACTGAGTCAGAAATCCTAAAAATAACCTTTTATTCACTCAAAACTCTCAAAAAGCTTCAAATAGGCTAAGTATGATTTTTTAATATATATCAGAGTACTAAATACTTAAAATCGACTAAAGGAGATTCTCCTAAACAACAATTATTTTTGTTACTTAGCATATAGTTCACCGTATTAGGATTCTTTTCTTCTTCTTCTTCTTATACTCTCACAATAGGTTGGTAACCCATTGCCCAAAAATTTTCTCTCGTACTCTTAAAAACACTCACATTTCCCGCTTTTTAACTATTTGCCCAAACTTTCTTCCTAACTTGCTAGCTAACACCATTTCTAGCTAATCAGTAGAAATGAGTTCCTTATCGTTATTTGTCTTCTACCATTTTACACATGAACCATGTTTCAGAAAAAAAATTCACTGAAAGAAACTATTTGGGGTTTCAAAAGATTGTTTGGGATTCAAGGAGTGAAACTTATTCGGTTAAAAAATAGTGGTAAAAAGATGAGAAAACCAAATGGAGAAATTTTAAACCATGAGTTATACATTTTAGACCCCTAAGCGAGAAGATTAATGAATCAATTAAATTTAATATTCATGGAGTTACTTCAAAAGTGACGATGCAACTTCCCAAACCATTTGATCTTTTCAAAAGCAAAACTTTCCAGCTAAGGTGTTTTCATTTTTTCAATTTTCTCAAGAGGGACTAATAACCGATTAGAAAGTACTGCACTTAATCCTAAGTTGACATTTCAAAAAGTTAACTAAGTTATTTTAAATGAATATGCAAAAGAATGATCCTAAAAAACTAGATGCATTTATTTTGTCTTTTTGTGAAAATAGATGTTAACAAATCACAAAACACGACATTAGCCACTAGGTCCTTCCCCCATACTTAATTCACACCGTCTCGGTGTGATTAATAAAGTGGAAAGGACCAAAAACAACTAAGAGAAAAGAAAAATGCAATTATGTACAAGGTGATTTATGGTACCTAGAAGGACTCCAAGTCAGTGGACTCAACAGAGGAAGAGATATGGTCGGGTTGCTGGACGTTGGAGATTGCATAGCCTTCTGTTTCTGGGCTGGTTGCCTCGGAGAACGCTTGCTGGCTTCCACATCGGGTTGACAACCTATTATATTGGTTTTCCTTTCCTTTCTCTTTATATTTTTCAGAACATATATTCACCCCACCTTTTTGCTCAACCTGCTTACTACTATGTTCCAAGCGTAAAATGAAAGAAAAAAAGTAAAACCAAATAATAATAAAAAATTTCTAACAAATATATAAAGGGATAACATGGTAATGCCTCCAAAAAGGGTTTGTCTAACGTCTCAAGCTCGATGTTGGTTCTCTCATATTTGGAGCTGGGTTATATCTTAGGGTTGTACTGGATTTTAGGATAAAATTTAGTTCAATTAGAATGAATTTTAGGGTGTTTATTACTTCATTTGGTGTACATATTGCATAAATAGGTGTTCGTGTATCAGGAATCAGAAATTGAGCTAAACCAGAGCAAAAAAAAAGTTGTGTGCGAAATCATGAACTGGAGGAGATTTGCGTATCAAGAAGAAAATTTTCAGAGAAAAGGAAGCGCAGAAAAAAAAAATCTTCAGAGGAAGCACAAGAGATAAAAAGAAAAAAATCGGGAGAGAAAAGGAAGGAGCCAAATAAAGGAAAGAGGAAAGAGGAAATCGGGAGATAAGAAAAGAAGAAGGTAAGAAGTTTGGCGCAACGGTTTACCAATCCGTTGCGGAGTGACAACGTCTTACCATAACCGATGAAGAGATACCAATCTAGGGCTAACCCCTTTTACCTTGCCTATCTGTATAAATATCACCGTTGTACCTTAACAGGAGAAGAGAGAGAGATCTCGAGACAAAAGACTCTGATTCAAAACTCCACTTAGTTTAGATTTTAGTTTTTAGTTTTGTGTTAGTATTTTTTAATTTAATACTTGCATTTCTTTACTTTCTTCTTGCAATTTTGATTTATTTGCACTGTAGTTTATTTGCATTTTTATTTATTTGCACTTTAGTTTTAGTTTACGCTTCTCTATTTCATTCTTATGTTGAACAAATCATCAAACCATATGATTGTGTTGTTCGTAATGATAAGTGAGTAGACTCCCTCAACCCTTTGGTGTGGATAGGGAGGATGTTTTAAAGGAAAGAAACAAGGATTATTTAAAGTTTTTATCTAATGGTTCCATCGTGTCTATAGGTGCTTAATATATGCTCGTGGTTACGTCCCAAATTTGAATGATAAGGCATGACCGACTCTTGATTGGCTGGTTCTATACTTGAACACTCTCATCATGTGCGAGGTTCAAAATCTGTCTCAACGACATTTGATGATGGGTTACCACGCTACGGATAGTGAGAATACAATCTTAATGCTCATTGGCTGTCTAGTACCAAAAGGCATTCGTAGATAATAGCTGGTCATTGAAGGAGTTTTTGTCACGAAAGTAGATTAGCCTGTACATGAGTGATTCTTCTACCATGGTTGAGAATAATAAGCTTGTAAACATGAGATCAACATATCTTCTTCATAAACATCCGAACAATCACACAATTCTGAATAGTGATTTTAAACTCGTAAACAAACAAACCCAAACGCTTTTTTTTTTTTTTGTTTTAGTTAGATTTATTTATTTTCATAACCTGCTCTTAGTTCATTGAACCAGGTTACTAACTCATAATCAATTATTATCCTAAATTAGATAGAAACTTGCATCCTATCTGCTTGAAAGATATCAGGTTTAGATTGACACTCCAAGTAACAACAATAAGAAGATTTGGTATCATGCGGTAAAAAAACCCCCTACCAAATTGGCGATGTTGCCGAATCAGGGATTCTCTTTCAACATTTAATTTTAGTTCTTGTTTGAGATTATGCACTGTTCTTAACAACTATTTGTTTTCAGGTGTATGCAAACACGTAGCAGAGGTTCCACAAACCTTCATCCAAAGCTGACAACCTTTACTAACTAAGATGATTAACCACAAGAATAGGCCAGGACGCATACATAAGACTGCAAATGGTTGAAAAACTAGCTACAAGTGATGAAAACTATGAAGAAAGTCTATGATTGCACTCCAAAAAACAATTTAGAGTGGGACTCATCAACAAAAAGCAAAATCAAAGGGCTCAATAAGAAACTGGGTAGATTCCTCTAGGCCACAAGATTTCAGGTTTTCTTTATTAGTGAACCAGAGTACATCTCCAATGACAACACCGAAACTCCGAGGAATAGGATATAACAAAGGCTACAACTCCGGGGACAACACAAACTACAAAAACAACAACTTCTCTTACCAGAGCACTAAAGTCGAGAATCCTCAGGAACAGTACTCCACCACAAAAACAGTCCACTCAACAATCCAACATTAACACCTTCAATCCCAAAAATTCAAGCACAACGGGTTACCAACCTGGTGCGCCAACCGAAAATACCTTTCCACCCAGATACCAATCATCCAAAATATACTACACCAAACCCTACAATCCAAACAAAAAATAATTACCTTATCAAACGAATCATCACCAACAACTTTTCAACACCACCTGTGAAAAAGAAATCACAAAGTTGATGAAACAAGTGCTAGACAGAAAAACCAAAAGCGCCATCAACATCAACATCAAGACAAACGAGATCACACGAAAGTTGACAACATGTATGGAGATCTGAACTCAAAGATCAACCATCTCGCTGCACAAATCTGATCTTCAGAAGAATCTACATTTACCAGGCCAATGGGCACACTTTTGGGACACCTAGAACCCAACCCTAAGGTGTACGCGCACGCTATCTCTTTACCAAGTGAAAAGAACTGCCTACTCCAATCCAAAAACAGGACGTTTCAGGAGCAGGCCAGGAAGTGGTAATAAATAACAACAAGACAGAAGTAAAACGTTCAGAAGTTGCTAATGGTGAAATCAACCTAAGATCGTCAACGATGAATGCAGCCTAATCACCACTTGCTCCATCACTTTACAAACCAAAATTACCCTTCCCAGGGAGATTCAAGAAGGAATTGCAAGCTAAGTAAAAAGCTATGTTTGAAAAGCAACTGTCTGAAGCCAAGATCACATTATCCTTAATCGACGCATTCTAGATGGTAATACATGGACAAAATATTTGAAGGATGCTATCAAAGAAATAGAAAAAGAACTAAGAAGAAAGAAAACAACCCAAAAATGGAGCAGAATTACCAAGATAGAGAACATCAAACACAAGACAGACGATCTAGGAAGCTTCACGCTACCGTGCACTATAAGGAAGATCACCTTTTCCAGATGTCTGTGTAATCTTGGAGCGAGTATCAACATGGTGCTGTTATCCACCGCCAAGAAGTTTTAGTTCCAAAACTTTAGAGAAAGCCGCATATCCCTTATCCTCGCTGACCACTCGGTAAGGCATCATATTGGTATGATAGAAGATCTACCAATTGTGGTAGGAAAATTCAAAATTGCCACTTATTTCATAGTATTAGAGATGGACGAAGAACCAGAAGATCCCATCCCCTCATATTGGGTCTCCCATTTGTAGCCACCATAGGAGTCCTCATTGACGTCAAGAACGGGAAGATAGACTTAAAATTCGGTAGTAAGACCCTCACATTGAACGTCAATAAGTTTGTCCAAAAGCCGATAATCAATGGTTAAAGCTTCATTACCAATAACAAGCAGGCGTGTCCAAACGATCCAGTTGAAGAAACAACCACTAGAAACCCTCCACCTAGCGTCTTGACCATCAATCAGGAGAAGCATGGACCCTTAGAGAACAATGATGAAGCTTTGACAGAGTTAGAGAATGTGTGTACAATCCACATTGGAAATGGGAGATACCTGTATACGGGACACACACTTCATGCTACCGCACAACCTAAAGAATCACGAGCAAAGGACGTGGATACATGAAAATATGATCCTGGTGATAAGTGGAATAAGCGAAAGGTGCCAGGATAACCAAAACGAAAGCTCGAACTAAGAGAGGAACAAATACTTTCAGATAAAAGCACACGTACTCTGACTGAACAGCAAAAGTACCAAAGGTTTGGCCCCTTTGGGAATAAAGAAACTGAAGTTCTATGGAGCGATGTCACCATGAGGAAAATTGGTAGACGATGTACTGGACGAAAGCTGGAACCACACCGAACAGACCAAATTCTGGAGAAAGGAGCAAATGCTCTCATGCGTAATACAATCTGGCTTTAGAAAAGGATAAGGCAATGTCGAGCTTGAGACATTAAATAAGCGCTCTTGAGAGGCATTCCCATGATTATCCTTTTTCCTTATTTTTTTTTTAATTAGGCATTGATATGTTATTTTTTTACTTCATAACAAGTAGATATGTAGATTGACAAGGAAAAAGCGAGAGTACCCATGGGCAAATTAAAAAAGAGGGAGAATAGAAAGGGAAGAAAAGTGAAATGCTTGGGAAAACGGGTTACTAACCCGTAGTGTAACTGTCCTAAGTCCATGTAAGTTAACCAGATGCAAACTGGTTTAATCTAATTTGTTACTCTATTAGGGTAAACCAGAGTCATATGCGGTCCCTTCACTTTCTTTTTAACCCCTTCACCCCTCTCAACCGTTTATACTTTTCAATTCAACAAAAACTTTTCAAAGAGCAAAACCAAAATCCTCTATTTGTCTTTCTTCTTCTCAAAATTATATTTTAAACTTTTTACCTATCGCAGCTTTTGATCCCTCTTTGCCTAATTTTGACTCAGTTTCAAGATGTAAATTCATGTTTTGTTATATTGTTCTTAATTTAGAGACCTCAGCGCTGTTGTTTTCTTTTCAAAATTGTTAATATGTAGTAGGTTGTCTATAGAGTAGATAATCACTTTATTAAGGTGTATTAAATCTCTATAATGCTTGCTTGTTGAATTCTTTATCTATTACTTCGGATATAAGACGTAAACCTCTTCCTCACAACCATGAGACTAACAAAATTTTAAGTGGTTGTGATTTCAGGGTAAAAATGGAGACATCAGCTCGATCGCAGAAAGGGAGAAGAACAAAAAGGAACAGGCGGGACGACCCACACTACTGCCCCTTCAACCAAGAATTAATTAGAAGCTCTGATGAGCCTCCCATACTTGCCAACAACATTTGCAGACCAGGCCATCATCCGGAACATGGAGATCTACGATGACGTCCATAACTTCTTTGCAACCATATGAGTAGGATATCTACCATTCATGGCACAACTGGGATTCCAGGGTCTAGCCTGTGAATTCCTCGCCACAACCCAATAGCAAACCACCTGATGCGAGAAGCTCACGAGCACATCAACCTACTCCAGTACTTCTGTCGCTATCTACAGCGGAGCATCATGAAGATCAAACGAGCAGTTCACGAGCTCAGAAAGGAGGTCAAGGACATAAGCCAGATGATGAGTTGAAACTCTGGGGTCGGAACGAGCAAACGTTCTCCAAAGAAAACCGTACCCAAACAAAAGCTCCACCACCATCCGTATCGTCAAGCAACTCGTCCATCGATCTGTCCAACGACAATGCCTCTTCCTAGGTAAACACACACACCTCTGTACATACTTTGTCGCATTTAGTTTTTTTTTATTTTTGTCCGTTTTAATCCTTACCACTCTCTCATTCACACCACGACGATGTGAAGTAAGTCTGGGGGAGGGATCACATTCCTAACTTATTTTTTGTTTCTTGAGTAATGTCAGAATTTTATTAAGTTTTAGATTGGAGTCCTAATTTTAAAATATAGTTATAAAGAAAATTAATAAAAAGGGATTATATTATTAGAATTTTATGCATTAAGTTTAGAATAGGATAACACTTTGCTCTTTCATGACTGTTCATCACCTTTGAAAACGTTGAAATAACAGAAACACCATGTTTGGAAACTATCACTTTTAAAAAAGCCATTAGCTTTGAAGCTCACTTAGTTACCTTAGGAATAATCGTAAGAACTTGAACCTTATTGAATCATTAGTTTTCTCGCCTAGGGGTATGATATGCTTTTCTCGCCTAAAGGTTTAATATGCTTTTTTTGTACTTTAATTTTATCAATACAGGTTTTTTTCACCCATTTTACCACTCTCTTGAAACCAAATAACTATCCCACCCTAAATCCTAACCATTCTTTTAAACCAAAATGCTTTTCTTTGAGTGAGTTATTTTTTGTAAAATGTGGTACATATGCAAAATGGTCAAATACAAGGAACGACAAAAAGTCTCATCTTCATAGATAGTTAGAAAATTAAGATGAAGTTTTGTGAGCAATTCCACTTAGGTATGGGAACAAAAATTGGTTAGTAACCTGTAGTTCTAAGAAGGGATGAGAAATTGAAAACGGGTTAGTAACGTGAAGTAAACAAAAACAAAGAAGAGAGAAAGAGAAGTGAGAAAAGAAAAGTTTGGGAACTGATTGGTAATCCACAGTAAAAAAATAGGAAAACTGAACCTACAAGTAAGTAAAAGAAAGGAAAAGTCATAGTGTGAGAAGGCTTTAAGAAAAAGAATCTCCCAATAAAAAATGTATATATATATATATATATATATATATATATATATATATATATATATATATATATATATATATATATATATATAAGAAGGGAGCAAACAAGATAAAACGAGCATAATAGGATATCCAAGTTTAGAAAAACCTCTGAGATTATAAAAGTAGGACAAAATAGGTAGTATTATGATTCAAGACTCAATGAGATAGGAATGAAGTGTTGAAATAAAGAAGAGACAAGAGGAGCATAAGCAGACTTCGTGCCTAGGTTCATTAAGGGAAAAAGAGTGTTTGTCACTTAAGATAGGCTATCCTTGTAACCAAACATGTATTAGTCTAATCTTGTAGCCTAACACGCCTAGAATAAGTTAGTATAAATATGTATCTCTATCTCTCTCTTCACTTGTAATCTAAGAGAACATATTCTCATTCTCTAATAAAATTATTTTTTCTCTCAATCTCTCTCAATCTGGCGACATTATCTCTCAGTATTCTCTCTAAACTTTCATTCTTCTAATATTTAAACCTCTTAATCTCACATTCTTTCATTGTATCAAAACTCTAATCATCCTTATAATCCGCATAATCATCAATCTTTAATCGAATTCTTTTATCATTCAACAATCGGCAATCTTTACCATCAATCGTCATTCTCTAGCCATTAAACTGCAAGAACACGAATAAATAAGCACTCCTGGATCAAAAGATGTCTCAGAAAGAATATTCAGATCCTCATTGCATAGTTTTTTTGTTTCCTTGTTGCCGAATTCATCTCCTCTTTCTTAACATCCACGATTGACATCATCCGCCGTGTCCGCCATTAAAGCAACCACCAAAACTTGATTTCTTTATCACATCGAATCATTCCACCGCCTAATCTGTAGAGGAAAGAGTCCTGGTGAAGAATCGGGAGGTCCAATCTTGCCCTTAGACGTTTTTGTAACTTTCTTGATCAGTTTGTTCAAGAGTATCCATTTGATCATTCTCCTGGTGTTTGGTGAGAAAACTCTTGTCTCCACTGGTTTAAAACCGGGTCTTGGAATCTAAGGATCTAGATTAGAGTCTTAAGAATGGTATTACCAAGTTTCAGCTCAATCAGATCATTTTTTAATTTTCAAGATTCAGTTTCTTGGTAACTAGGTGAAGGTTAAATTGTTTTCAAAACGGGTATAGTCTTGTTAAACTGGTTTTATTTTGTTACAATCAATTAAAACTAATACAAAAATTCTTTGGTTAGTAGTTAAGAGGTTTGTTAACAGTTTAAAAGTAGTTGGTAGCAAGGGACAGGTGGTTAAAACCGTTAGCTTCTACAACTTGTTACCGCTTGAGTCAGTTGTTGGTTATTTCTGTTAGCGGGTGGTTTGTTCTGTAAATGGGGTGTTATAAGCAGTTAGAGGTAAATGTGGGTAGTGGTTACAGACAGTTAGAGGTAGATGTTAGTATTTGGTTAGTAATCTGGTCAAAAGGAGGTGGTTAAGAGGCGGTTGACACATTTTTTTTAAGACAATCTTGCATTTATGGAGTTTAACAAGCAGATTCAAGCTCCAATAATTTTGAAAGGAGTGAATTACCTCATGTGGTCAATAACCATTAAGACCACATTATTCATCAGGGGACTATGGTCTCATGTTTTGATCAGCATGGCGCCACTGGTGGTCCTTGAAGGAGCAGCTCAGGAGGACCAAGACAAGGAGGATGCTGACATGTTGGGTAAATGGTTTTAAGAAGACCAGCTAGTTCTTTCCATCTTGCAGAACTCACTTGAAGGTTCTCTCTTAGAAGCTTACTCCTACTGCAAAAATGCTAAGGATCTATGGCAAATACTCAAGAATGTTTATGGAAATACTTCCAACCTGATGAAGATTTTTAAAGTTAAGAAATTCTTAAATGAACTCAAGCAAGAAGAAGTGGAGTTCACTAAACACTATGGGACATTTAGAGCTCTGTGGGCTTAGTTAGACATGTTTAGACCAGCTACATTAGATCCAATCACTCTCAATGAAAGAAGAGAGCAAGACAAGGTATTTGGATTACTATGACCCATAACTCTAGCTACACTGACTTGATAAAACACTTGCTCAGAGAAGACAAGATACCAAGTCTGGAGGATGTATGTGTTAAGATACAAAGGGAACAAGGTCCTCATGGGCTGTTTGGACACAAAGAAGAATTGGCTATTGCACATAAGAGCTTCTACAAACCTGAAGAGAAGAAGAAAGTAATCTGTGACCATTGCAAGAAGATGGGTCATTCAAAGAAAGAGTGTTGGATTCTTCACCCTGAGCTCAAACCACGCCAGCTCAAGAACAAACTGAAGACACATCAAGGCGGCATCTCTAATCAGGTGCATGTAGTCGGCGGCTCTTCCTCCTACCAAGCCGGGGGCTCCAACTATTTCTCCTCAGCGAGCGCTTCTTCTTCATCACTTCATGGTCCATTCCAAGCTCAAAACCTGACCCCATCTTCCTCCACCATGACTAATCAATCAGACTTTGTCAAGAAGTTAGATCTAGAACCAATCATTAAGGCTCTCAACTCTGGTAATGTGATTTGTAAATCTCTTCATGCCTCTTTTCAAACTTCCAATGATAGTAAACCTTTGATAGTAGATTCTGGTGTTTCTCACCACATGATTAGTGATCTGGATTTGTTTGAGAACCAAAAACCTTCCTTAGGGAATGTGCTAATTGCTAATGGAACTAAGGCTCTTATCAAAGGAATAGGGAAGTTAAAATTGTTTGATAAATAGTCTAAAGCATTTTCTATGCCATTTTCACATCTAACCTATTATCTGTTAAAAGAGCTACTACTGATTTGAATTGTCATGCTATATTTGGTCGTAATGATTTATTTTTTCATGATATTGAAACTAGAAGAGTTCTTAGAAAAGGAAATATTAGAAATGACTTGTATGTGCTTGAAGATCTTCACTTAGGAGATGCAACAAGATTGTGTGTAGCTAGTATATATAGTAGTGTGCAAACTGATCTATGGCATGCTAGATTAGGGCATCCACATGCTAGAGCTTTAGAGTTGTTAATGCCTAGCATGAAATTTGCAAATGATTTGTGTGAAGCTTGCATATTAGGTAAGCATTTTAAAACAGTTTTTTCTGATCACACTTATGAGCATTGTTTTGATCTAGTTCACTATGATGTTTGGACTTCACCTGTCTTATCTAGAGAAAACCACATGTATTTTGTTACTTCTATAGGTGAAAAGTCTAAATATACTTGAGTCACCTTAATTAAATCTAAAAATAGGGTGTTAGAAGCTTTTATTAACTTTCAAAGTTATGTGACTAATCAATACATTGTCAAGATAAAGTGTTTCAGATCAGACAATGGTGGTGAATACACTAGCCACAAGTTTCAAGGATATCTTGCAAAATATGAAATCACACACCAAACAAGCTGTCCCTACACTCCTCATCAAAATGGAGTAGCTGAAAGGAAGAAAATACATTTGATAGAAGTGGTGAGATCCATGATATTCTATATGAAAGTGCCCAAGCGATTTTGGGGAGATGCACTCATGACACCATGTTATCTAATCAATAGGACACCCACTAATGTCTTAGATGAGTTGTCTCCATTTGAGATACTCAATCAAGTTAAGCCTAGTATTGAACATCTAAGAGTATTTGAGTGTGTTTGCTTTGTTTTAGTACCAGGTGAACAAATGAACAAGTTGGATGCTAAGAGTACCAAGACAATGTTTATTGGATGCTCATCAATATAAAAAGGCTACAAATGCTTTAATCCAAAGACTAGAAGAGTCCTGGTTTCTAGAGATGTCAAATTCCATGAAACCAAAAGTTTCAATGAAGAAGGAACCTGGGATCAGTTCAAAGATATCTCTTCAAACACTTCTGACCAAGCTGAGAACCTAAGAATACTTGTAGATAGCTTTGGAATTACCTCATCATTTCAATAAGCTAGTCCACATGAACATCCACCCTTTGCAAGCATACAACACTCTCAGCCAGTCCCAAGCACCTCCTGGAAAGTTCCAAAACTGGCTCCAACACCAATAACAATACTGCCTCTGGTGCCAACAAGTCAAGAACCACATGCACGACATGAACCGGCCCCAGCTCCAGCCCTGTCGTGGCATGAACCGGCTCCAGGCATTAGTTTTGAAACAACAAATGGATATTCAACCTAATGAAAGAAGCGTAGTGGCGGGGTGATCTTCAATCGAGAAACTCGAGGTTTAGGGTCACATATTGGTGGGGGAAGAGTGGAGCAAAAGGACCACACAAGCTGGGGCAGACTTGTGATACACCAAGGTAGCTTCAACCTAGAAGGAAGAAGATCACGACTAGCTCACAAAGGAGGGAGAGAGGCGCCGAAATTTAGACAAGAGTCTTAGGGTTTTTTGTTTAAAATTCAAGTTATCTTATTCTTTGCAAATAATAAGGCTTATATAGGCCTTTGGTTTATAACTTAGGTAAACAACATGATGTTTAACCCAAAAAACAAGAATTCTAAATAAAATAAGACAAAGTTTTAATGGCTGGAAAATAGAGAAATAGGCCTAGGCCAAGACTTAAACACAAATTCTTGGGTCTAAGACAAATCGCCAAAACTAAGGAATTGGGCTTAATGCCTTAATTCTACACTTAGTCTAAATAAAAGAAATAGGATAGATAAGCCCCATAAGGACAGGGCCGAAGTCGACTTGGACCGGTGGAAGATGTTGGGTTCGAGAACAGGCCTTTGTCGTCATGCGCACTAAGAGTGTTCCCTCTTTAAAACCTTCTTTGGAAAACTCAGTGGGGAAAAACCGAAGATAGATAAAAGAGTACAATGTCTTAGCACGGATTTTGGTGTCTTCACCGGATGGTAATGGTGAAGACACCCGAGCTGGAAGAATATTCAAGCAGGAACCTCCATGATTCCAAATATGGTGCAAACGGGCCTTGGTGGAATTTTGTGGGCCGGTTCGTGGTCCTGGTCGTGGGCTGGTGCTTGCTCACTTTCTTGTTTTGCCAGTTGGTTTAACTTGTGGTCCAAAGCTCGGGCCTTGGCTCGCGTCAATGGTCCAGGTGGAACTTTTAGGGCGGCATCGGTCCGATGTCCTCATCACCTAACCTTGTACATGCATTATAAGAAAAGGACAATACAACTCAAGGAGAACCTGCTGTTGTCCCTAGAAGAAGTACAAGACAGAGACTTTCACCTAATATCTACTACAATCACAATGCAGTAGTTCACCATGATCAGGGAGTATGTAATTTAGTTCATTTACCTTCTTCTCATGTTGCATTTACTCTAAGTCTTGATAAAGAGAAGATTCCAAGAAGTTATGAGGAAGCAATGGCTGTAAAGGAGTGAAGAGAAGCTGTTCAAACTGAATGTCAAGCTATGGAGAAGAACCAAACATATACGCCAGCCACATTACCAAAAGGAAAAAAGGCTGTAAGTTCTAAGTGGATATTCACCATTAAGTATGAAAGATATGGTGAGATTGATAGATACAAAGCTAGGTTGGTTGTTAGAGGATTCACACAGACTTATGGTGAAGACTATAGGGAAGACTATAGATACAAAGCTAGGTTAGATACACTTTGTTAATGTTGTTTTATCACTTGCTACTAACCTGAATTTGGAACTATGGCAAATAGATGTTAAGAATGCATTTTTGAAAGGTGAACTAGAAGAAGAAGTGTATATGACACCACCACCAGGTTTAGAAGATTAAGTGGGAACCGACAACACACTGAGGTTAAGGAAAACTATATATGGGTTAAAGCAATCCCATAGAGCTTGGTACCATAAGCTGAATGTGACCTTAAGGGACAAAGACATCAAAATGTCAGAAGTAGAACACACTCTATTTACAATTCAGAGTAAGGATATGATCATTGTAATTCTCATCTATGTTGATGACATAATCATATCTGAAAGTGATAAAGTAGGAATATCATCTACTAAATAATATTTACAAGGTGTGTTTGATATCAAAGATCTAGGAGAATTAAAATACTTCTTAGGAATTGAAGTATGTAGGTTTAATGAAGGTCTATTTCTCTCACAAAGACAATATGTATTGAATTTACTAACCTCTACAGGAATGCTAAAAGCTAAACCAACCAAAACCCCACTAGAAGATGGAAGATAGCGAGTTTAAGGAAGCAAAACTATATAGAAAGGTTGTTGGTAAGCTGATATATTTAACCATCACTATATCTGATTTGTGTTTTGCAGTTAATCAGATACCTCAACATATGCAAGACCCAAAGATAAGGCATTGGGAGATGATTCATAGGATTTTGAGATACTTAATAGGCACACATGATCAAGGTATATGTATGGATAATAATGGAAACACAAATGTATTTGGCTATTGTAATGCAGATTGGGCAGGTGATAGAAAGGACAGGAGGTCCACAACCGGCTAGTGCACTATTATAGGTGGGAACTTAGTCACTAAGAAGAATAAGAAGCAGAAAGTTGTTTTATGCTCAAGTGCTGAAACTGAGTATAGAGCAATGAGGAAGCTTACCACTGAATGCATCTAGTTAAAGCAACTATTACTAGACCTTGGAGTAAGAATTAAGGCGCGAATCACAGTGCATTGTGACAATCAAGCAGCAATACACATAGCTTCAAATTCTGTGTTTCATGAGAGAACCAAACATATTAAGGTGGATTGTAATAAAGTGAGGGAAGCTATTGAAAAAGGAACTATCCTTCGTTGCTACACAAAGAGCTCAGATCAACTAGCTGATGTGTTCACCAAATCTACTACTTCTAAGGTTGGCGAGTCCATATACCCAAGGCTTGGACTTACTTCTCTTGCACAACACTGATCCTGATCATGAAGTGTTATATTATTTTCCTAGAAAATGTTTTGTCCCACTGGATTTTCCTTCTTTAGGTTTTTAATGAGGTAATTTTTCTTGATCCAAACTTAGCCATTCTTAATGACTTAAGCTTAAGGAGGAGTGTTGAAATGTAGAAGAGACAAGAGGAGCATAAGCAGACTTGGCGCCTAGGTTCATTAAGGGAAGGAGAATGTGTCACTTAAGATAGGCTATTCTTGTAACCAAACATGTATTAGTCTAACCTTGTAGCCAAACAGGCCTAGGCTAAGTTAATATAAATATGTCTCTCTTCACTTGTAATCTAATAGAACATATTCTCATTCTATAATAAAATTCTTTTTTCTCTCAATCTCTCTCAATCTGGCGACATTATCTCTCAATATTCTCTCTAAAATTTCATTCTTTTAATCTCTAATTCTCTTAATCTCACATTCTTTCATGAAGGTGAATCTCCTGTATGCACCAATTGTTCTTTGCTTAGGCTATTTTGCATAATGTAAAACATACTATTTTTTTAGAGATAGCCATCGAAAAATAACTAATCCCTTAAAGGTACACCTATACATAGCCTTTTTCCTTTTCACCCTCGACCGGTCGAGAATGGATTGATCTCCCCTAAGCGAGAGCGCACTCTAAATACTTGCTAATGAATGTAAGGGATTGTTCTCGACTTGATTATGTTAGCTTCATAGATAGCTTAGAATGTGATGATAATGGTAAAGTATGAAAGATTGTTCGTTCTATCTAATAAAGGACTGTCGTTTATGAGCAATAGTGCAATATTGTATTCATAATTTAATTTTCTTTTGTCTTAGTGTCCTAGTATCTTAGTGAAAGAAACAAAGATTTTTTAAAGTTTCTATCCAATGATTCTATCGTGTCTTGACATGCTTAATTTTGGCATGTGGTTACAGCCCAAGTTTGAATAATAAGGCATAAGCGATCATTGATTGAACAGTTGTGTACTTGAACATTCTAAGCACGGGCGAATTTAAAATCTGCCTCAATGACTTTTGATGATGGATTAACGCGCTACAGATAGTAAGAATATGATCTTAATCCTCACTGGCTGCCTATTACCCAAAGACATTTGTAGATACTAGGTGGTCACTGAAGGGTGTTCTGTCACAAAAGTTAATTAGCATGTACATGAGTCATTCTTCAACAATGGTTGAGAATAATAAGATTGTAAATATGAGTTCAACATATCTTCTCTAGAAACATCCGACCAATTACCCAATTTCGAATGGTGCTTTTAAACTCGAAAACAAACAAACTCAAATACTTGTATTTCCTTTTTTTAGTTAGATTTAATTATTTTTCTTTACTGCTCTTAGATTAGTGACACTGGGTTACCAACCCATAATCACTTATTGTTGAAATGAAGAAAATAAGAAGTATAAACTCTTAGACATGGAGAAAGTATGAAGTGTGGTAGATACTCTAAACTAATGGGAAAGTATGAAGGAACTTCTAAACCTGTAGCCAAACAGCCATAAGTGGCGCCTAGGATGTGTTTGGACACAAGAATTGTAAACTCTCTATATAAACACTTAGACTCCTCATTTGTAAGCAATAAGATTAATTTTTTTCATTATTAATAAAAATCATTTCTCTCATTCTCTTTTCTCTAAAACTCTCTCTATTCTCCAATGGTGAATCTAAATCTCTCATTCTAACACTTATTATCCTAAATTAGATAGAAACTTGCATCCTAGGTGCTTGAAAGATACCAGGTTTGGATTGACACCCCAAATACTACAACAACAATGGATTTGGTATCATGCGGTCGAAAAGAGACCCCCTACCACTGGGTGGATCGTGGAGAGAGACCTATGTTCCTTCTACGATGATGTCTTGTGCAAGATATGGTTTCATCCTTTGAAAATTGACAGTAAATTCTCCATCATATTTATTCCAGAGCGAGATTGCTAAATAAGGTTTTACTTCTTTTATTTAAAGAGGTCCAGACCAGCGGCTTTTCAGCTTACTAGGGAAGTGCTTCAGGCATGAGTTGAATAATAAGAATAGATTTTCTTCGTTTAAAATCAATTGGAAGAATCCGTTTGCCATGAAAAGTGTTGATCTTCTTCTTGTAGATATTCAAACTCTCATATGCTTCCAATCGGGTCTCATAAAGGTCACTAAGCTTATCAACCTCTTCTCCTGGGAAATTTTTAGATCAAATTCAACAACTTTGTTGTCCACATAGCCTTGTATTCAAGTTCCACCGGCAGATGGCAGGGTTTTCTATAAAGGAGTGTGAAGAGTGTCATCCCAAAGTGCATTGTCAAGTTTACTTGCCCAATCCTTCCTCGTTGCCCAACGTTTTTTTCTAGAATATCTTTGATTTTTCTGTTGGTTAGCTCAACTTGTCCGCCTGTTTGAGGGTGATAAGGTGTAGCCTCCTTGTGTTTGACTCCATGTTTCTTTAGAAGGTTCTCAACAACCTTGTTGATGAAGTGGCTTCCTCCGTCACTGATGACAGCTCTTGGTACTCCAAATTTTGGAAAAATTATTATCTTGAAAAGCTTCATAACCACCTTAGAATCATTGGTGGGACTTGCGATATCTTTTACCCACTTGGAGACTTAAACCACAGCAACAAGAATGTACTGATTACCATAGAAGGAAGGAAATGGTCTCCTGAAGTCTATGTCCCAAACATCAAATATTTTTACTTCAAAAATTAGGTTTTGTGGCATCTCATCTCTTCGACTAATGTTCCTTTTCATTTGACATACGTCACACATGCTGATGAACTTGTGGGCATCCTTAAACATTGTCTACCACTAGAGGACTTGTTGAAGAATTTTTATAACTGTTTTGAAAATTGTAAGTCACCACCATAAGTCCCGCCATGGCAATGGGTCAGTATCTCCTGAAATTCTTCTTTGGGTACACATATTCTATTGATCTTATCTTTGCACAGTGTGTAGAGATAAGGATCATCCTAGTAGTAGCTGTTGATGTCTCTAAAATTACTTCTTTTAATAGGCGTCCAGATTTGGAGGTTCCCTTCCACATTCCAATTAATTCACAAAATCAGCATACCAAGGATATTTCTTTTCTATGGCCTTCAACGCCTCCATATTTCTTTTCTATGGACCAGGTTTGTTTCCTCACATATTTGAAATATCCTGCACTGTTAGACAAACACAAAGCAAATTCATCTTCATACACAGAGAAGTCATCCATAAAAACTTCTGCGATATTTTCAACCATGTCAGAAAAATGGAAAGCATGGATCTTTGAAATGTAGCAGGTATGTTTTAAAGACCAAATGGCATGCGTCTATATGCAAAAGTTCCATAAGGGCATGTAAAAGTAGTATTTTCTTGATCGTTTGGATGGATTCAGATTTGGAAAAAATCTGAATTCGCATATAGAAACAGTAGTAAGAATGATTTGCTAACCGGTTTTGCGAATTTATTAGTTTTTTAGATTATTTAGATTAATTAGCTTTTGCAGATTAATTATTTATGTTAAGATTTTGCGGAAAATAAATTTTCATTAACATTACTAAGTTATAGAAATTTAATAATAATATATTTGTAAGGATTATAATGAGTTTTGATGTTATTCCGAGGGCCGTAATCAGAATCGATCTAGTGATGCGAGTCATTCTCAAATATTTAGCGGTTCAGAGACGCAACTACCATCTCTTGCTCGGATGATGGCTTCAGCTCCCACACGTATGAGCATCGAAGACTTCATTTTGCAACTTGTAGGCGACCAATTGAGGGTACTCGATCCAGCCTACCCACTAGGAACTACGTGGTAAGTTTTAATTCAAAATATATTAGAATTATTTAATTTATAATTTGTTCGTACTAACTTTCATATTTTATAAAGTTGTATTTAGGTTTCAATATTCTAACAATGGATCTCAAAATCTATAAACAAAATGCTTAATTCTTTGGTTACGTCCCTGTCCATAGTACTTCGGAATGCTGGTGGAGGATCAAGAAATATGGTTTCGTCAATCTGCGGTAAATTTATTTATTTTTATTTTTTTAAGTTTTATAGTTTATATTCACTACTATTTTGATTTTACAGTAATAGTTCACTTATGATAGATAAATCACGGCTATCGTGAGAGGGGATTTCAATGCTAAAGCTGTAACAATATACTCAAAGAAGATGCCCCGACCTTTGGAGTGCTCTCATTGCCTATTAAATGACGCCATAAGATGAGGCGATCTCTACAACTAATTCGACTAACCGCAAGAGCAATCGGAAGGATAAGGTCCAGCAACCCATAATCTCTGACCAGTGAGCAAGGCTATCTGGACACAACAACTTGTAAGTATTTAATTCATTAAAATTTTACTGTAACTAATTATTTATATAATTGTATTTTTTCTTATTTAACAGTACGAGAAGGAGGGGGAACATCATTCATTCCTTCGCTTGCTCGAAGATGCTAACACCAACAGACACACTGGTGACATAGATGATCCGGTTGCTCATGAGATTTTTTCAGACCGTGAAGAGGCTCGGTAACAAGTTTATCCAATCTCAAGAAACAGTCGAAGGAATTCCATGCACTAAAATTCCGTTGGAGAGGCTGAGTGAATTCATCTATGAGGTTAATAACTTTTTCAATTTTTTAACATTTTAGTACAATATTTTGTTAAATTTTTATAAATTTTTATTTTACTTTATATTATAGTTAACTCTGAAGGGCAAATGTCGGCTTTACGGTATACCTAAAGAGTGTTAGAGTCAATATGTTTCATCATTTTCCTATTAGGGTGATTAGGGCGGAACTCGAGACAAGAAATAGTGAGCTTCTCCAACGAATTAAATTAATGGAACAACAACGAGAAGCGAATATGGCACAATAACCAGAAGATAGTGCAGAGGTAGCAGCAGTATTGGAAAAGCAAGAAGCATATAAGGAACACCTCTGTCTGATGGAAGAAAAGATGAATGCGTTTTTCAGTTCGTTTCAAACGTCTCTGTAATTTTTTTTTTTTTTTTTTGTTCCATAACTTTTAAAAATTACATTTAGTTGATTTGTAATAATTTTTAATTTAAATTATTATTAAATTTTCAATGTAATAATATTTACTTTTTATTTAAAAATAATTAAATAATTTTTAAAATACTTCTATCGGTTTATGTGATCGTCTCCGTCGGTTTCCGTCACCGTCAAATATTCTTTGGTTTCCATCACCGTTAGAATCCGTCGGTTTCCATCACTTTTGGAAGAGGTTTGAGTTCTACCTTTGGTGCTCTGAGCTAGCTCCAATCATCATCCAGATCATCTTGTCTTGTTGTGATGTCTTCTGTTTGTGCATCCTCGGTTTCCACGGTACAAAGCTCTTGTTCCAGTTCCAAAAAACTCAATTCGTTGTTGTAACGTTCAGGCGCATCCAACAACTTTTCATAAGCTTTATTTTCATCGTGCAACTGCCTATTCAATCCTTGGTTGACAGTCAAGGCATTGTGAAGGGGATCCTTAATGGCTAATTCTTCAAAGATTTCATCTGCAAACGCGTCAAGTTCTTTTATGTAGATGACTTGTCCATCGATTTTTGGCTTTCTCATGATCTTATTGATGTTGAATTTGAGGAGGCGGAACCAAATGCACTTTGAGGGTGGTTTGGGTTGGTATATTTTTGTCAACTTCCTCCTTGTCGGTTTTTTGTTTGCTTCCTTCATTCTCCTCTATATCATCCTAAAGATTTATTGTCACCCCTTACTTGGACCTGAAAGGTCATGTTTGGAAGTGTGCCTATTAGCCGTTTGGAAGAGGAAGATTTTGATGATTTAACTTGGGTTGCAAGGTACTCTATTTTAGAGTCTTGATCTCGGTACATGTTATCAACTTTATTGTGGTTTCCTTCATTTTATTATTGATATCAACGACACTCTTGTTCTGTCCATCAAGTACTTGCTTTATTTCATTTTTTTCAGGTAGCATTAGTAGCTTATTGTTGAGGTGGAGTATGAAATTAGGTTGGGTTTGTGTTTGGGAAGTAGGGTTTATTGGCATGGAGATGGTAATCAGGCGGATAAGTATTTTGGATTGGCACATTGTGTTGGTAACCCGTTGGGAAAGTGTTTTGGGTTTTAGGAGGAACGACGTTACAGTTGGTGGTTTGGTTGGATTTTTTGGGTTTGATTGTGTTCCTCTTGTGGGTTATCGACATTGGTGACGTGGTATGATAGATTTGGATGCTTGGAGATGAGATTATATCCTTTGTGAAAGTCATGTCCACCAATATAGTTGAGCTGTTATGTCCTGTTGGAGTTCATGTTGGTTATGCCCTCATGGGTGTAGTCTAGTTCATAGACAAATTTGACTAGACGTTGTGTTGCTTGAAGGACTCAATCCAGCTTTTCATTCAGTGCATGGACTTATTTCTTTATGTCTGTATCACGCTTACCAGCATCGTGTGAGGTGGGATTGTAAATGTCTCCATAGTTTCCATCACTTGTAGATAAGTTCTGAACCAATTACAAACCTTTGTTTCCATCTTGTCCCAGGAAATTTCCATTAGTAGCGGTATAAAGGAGCATTCTGATCATAGGCAGAACGCCTCTGTACAGATGCTCAAAAGTAATTCACGGGAAATCCGTGATGGGGGCATTAAGAGTTGTATCCTTTGAAACAATCCCAGACTTTTCTGAAACTCTCGGTAGATCACTGTGCAAATCCAGAGGTATCATTGCGCAGCCGTGCTGTTCGAGTTGTTAAGAAGAATTAGATCACGAATATTTGTTTGCAATCACCCCACATGGTAATAGTGTTAGGAGGGAGATTTTTCTGCCATATGTGGGCTTTGCCGCCCATAAAGAATAAAAACAAGCAAAGTTTGAATGCATCCTCAAAAATGTAATTGATTTTTACTGTGCAACAGAGCATGTCGGATTGGTTCAATGGTCAAAAGGGTCTTCTATGGATAAGCCATGAAAGTTGTTGCTCTGTACCATGCTGATAAGGCTCACATGAATCTCGAAAGTGTTGTTGTCAATCGGGGATGTTGTTATTCCAGTTTTGTAGCCATGAATATTGAGTTTATCAAAAGTCCCAATTACTCTTGCTTGGCGAGGGTTATGGTCTGGTGGTTGATTATGCTCGCCAAGATTATGTGGTTGTTCATCATACTCTATGTTATCGACCGGAGGAGGTTATGGTTGGTTCCCCAAACATTTGATATTTTATTGGTGTTCACTCGCTTGGGATGCCCAGGTGTTGTTGCGTTAAAGGCGGCAGATGTCTACAACTTGCGGATGAAGGTTCATTGAGCTTTTACTGCGAAGGTGCATACACTTGGAACCAAAGACACGAGAAGTTGAGATGTTAGAACCGCAACATGACTAAAGCAGTGCCTACTCTCAAATAAAATTAAATCCTAATGATGAAAATAATATCAAAGTGGCAACAGCGCCAGTTGATAAGTTAGTTTTCTTCAACAACACTTAAGTGACATTGTAAAACTTTATTTATCAATCCACTCTGGTGGTTTATTCAAACACTTAATTTAGGCGAAATAAAGTTGATAATTGGGTAGGTAACCGGTTGTCAAGTTTGACATAATTTGCAAAAATTAACTAAATACAAATTAAACAATAAATAGATGATGAACTGAAAAATTTAGTATAATAAAATGAGCATGAAGTAAATATAAAAATCGGTTTTGTAAATTTTTTAAAGATAAATAAGCATTTGACTAGGTAATTGGTTGAATGTTTTAATGGATTACATCAACTCATGTTTATAAGCCTATTAAATTCAGCCCACTGATGAAAGAACCTTCATTTATAGTTACTCCACTTCCATGATAAAAACAACTTCATTAGCCGCCTAATCAAGCACCAAACTTCTGTTTGAAACTTGTTGGGTAATAAGCATTAAATCTGTGTTTTTTTCTAAATAGCTAAGCAAATCAAAGTAAATTCTCGATAAGCAGGTTTAGCAAAGCCTGTAACGCCCCCGATCGGTGTGTGTCATTACAAAGTCTGTGCAGAGAGAGTTCAAGCGTGAAAACATCCAATCGTGGATAGTTTGGGCTTATGACTCAGCTTGAAGTGGCCAAAATGAACCTATCATTAAGCGCCTTTAAGCATGATGGGAACAAGGGTTGAAGTTTTAAACAATTATCGTTTTTCTGTCTGTGTAAAGAGAGTTCAAGCGTGAAAAACATCCAATCATGGATAGTTTGGGCTTATGACTCAGCTTGAAGTGGCCAAAATGAACCTATCATTAAGCGCCTTTAAGCATGATCGGAACAAGGGTTGAAGTTTTAAACAATTATTGTTTTTCTTCAACCATCCTA
Organism: Streptanthus diversifolius; assembly: GCA_039880935.1. Taxonomy (NCBI): domain Eukaryota; kingdom Viridiplantae; phylum Streptophyta; class Magnoliopsida; order Brassicales; family Brassicaceae; genus Streptanthus; species Streptanthus diversifolius. Next base: position 12,465,510 of record JAXGFM010000012.1, on the reverse strand, counting down.
CCTACCTAACCTAAAAGCTATGGAAATACTCACTAGTCTCAATGAATAGAGAGAAATCATATTTGTTGATGATTCAGTAAACATTGTATTATAAGAAAAAATAAGAATTAAAAATCGTGAACAACTTAGTGAATAACAAAACATATCATGAAAATAAAACTGATGAATAAACTTTAAATGAAGCCTTTCAAAAGCTTGCAAGAAGAAAATAAAACTATGAAAAAATTTAAAGTACAAATTGACTTAAATATTTAAATATAAAATAGAAAAATAAAGGCTGCCTTAACAAAGTAAAATATTAGGATGTTTTATAGGTGAACAAGAATGGGGGCCGAGATCAACCCTAGGACAGCTGGAAATTACCCGTCAGACTTATTAATGCGCCAGGTCATTTCTTTGCAATGGGTTAGTAACAAGTTCAAAGCTCCAGACGGCTTTCTTTTATCTCTGTGATGTTCTCTTACTCCTTTAAGCACATCTTCGGTTTTCAATCCATTTTTGCTCCAATTTCCAATATTACCACGCCCTCACATGATAATGCAACATATATGTAAATGCAAATCTAAACACACTACTATGCGATTTATATGAGGGAAATATGATGCAAAATCTAGTCTAAATCCTAGTAAAATCATGAGATATCACATGTCTGAGTAATTTTATTTGTTAGGTTTATACCCCAAGAGAATTCAAGAGACTGATTAACTAAACATATATAAGGATTTATTACAATTGATGTATTCATTTAAAGTTATTCTTAATGCTTAGGTTAACCTGATCAGTTAAGCTCAAAATTTAAGGTTAATCTATTCATTGAAAGTGTTACATGTTGTTAGAAACAGCCTAGATTTGCTATTTGTCTTAAACCTGTGGAGGTTGATGTTAGAGCAAGTCGTGAACATATAAAACTAATTCTTAATGCTTGTCTTGAATTTTAGGTTCAAACGGAAGTTTATAATTCTAAGTTGTTAGAGAAAGTTGTGAGAGAAAGTTGTCATTGCTGTAGAAGTAGCTTGATCATAGATTTATGTTTGAGTTTAAGATTAAGATTAGTTCGTAAATGTTTCATGAATAATTGTTTCTTTATTGAATCTGAATTCCTACAAATAACTTATGCCTAGCATTTGTCTTCGATTAAATGTACAACCTCATTTGCATCTTAGCGTAATTTCACTCTCATAGATTCATAGAGTAACTTTTGGCCCATGTAGAATTCAACCTCTAAGTACTATTACGTTTGCTATGCACTTGCAGTAGTTTATTAGGGATTTAAAACATGTCTATCAAGGAGATGGTGAGAATTTATTTCTTAGGGTATGCTAACGACTCACCATATATATACATGGCTGCGTGCTGCAGATTGGACTCAATTTTGCAAAATACGCAAGTCAAAGGTTCTAAATGGTGACCAAAGGAATGAAATGGAACAAAGAATTCTCATTTACTCCTAAATAGTTACACCATTTACAAGTAAATATTTATCACACATGATTCTTTCTCATTCCTTAATTTTAAGGAGAATTATAGAATTAAAATATAACATCAGATTTGGAAATGAACAATAAGTAACAAATATTGCTTTATTACTATTACTTTGATCCTCATCATTATTTTCCTCTTTATTCCTATTATTTTTCATATGGTTGCCAATTAGATCCTAAGCGTTAGCAGCAAGTCAAATATTGATCAAGGTTAAAGGATTATAGATTCAATCTTCGGATTCTTCGGATGGACTGTGGATATAGGATAATAACCAATAATGTTCAAATATCAACTGTTCACGACATCAACTCCCATTCGGTTATCCTAGCATACATCTACACATACCAAACCGCGTACATCTGGTTGGGTTTAGGTTCAGTTTTTGAGGTGTGGTTATTTTGCCTACACCTAAGTCTAGTGCGAAGGGTATTATACCAAAATCATGTGTTATTGAACTTGTGATTTTGTAAATCCATTGTTATTGGAAAAATTTTAAATAGTGGATTTTAAGAGATATGTTGTCATTTTAAAGTGTTTGGTGGACTTTCTCAATCAAAAATATAAATATTTATATTAGATGATTTTAGATTGGCTTCTGAATGTTTTAATTTAAAACAAAATAACTTCCATAATTCATCCAAAATTATATATAAACTCATAAAATAATCAAATAATCTCAAATTCTCTCAAATAGTATATTCAATACACCCTTCCAAGAGATTTGGTGTTTGTATTCTATTAAGTACGATTTATTGTCATTTACGTAGATTATTGGAGAAAAAACTTCTATGATATTTTCTACGTGGTGAAAATATAACAGTTATTTATGAATCTTTGATAGGATGTTAAAGCGTGGATTCTCATAAAAAAAGGGTATAATTCTCTATTATAGAATCATTGATGTAATAACTCTAATGATTTGTAAATACAAATTAAGACGTCAAATTTTTTTAAAAAAAAAGTATAGCATAGTAAATTATAAGATATTTTGAAACACATCAAATAACTGTTTCATTACTCAAATGAACATGAACATACTTTTTATGACATGAGAGAATTTTCATGATAATTTTGTTTTTTAAACTCGTCTTTACCTTACTCATGTAATACATACAATAGAATGTGACTGCACCATTTTTCTATAATGATTTACATTAGGGCACACTTTTAGACTTGAAACGTACATATATAAAGTAGAAAATTTATAGATTAATATTTTTTAAATTAATAATTTATATAAATTAATAAATTTCTATGTTTTCAAGTTAGATCGGTGTAAAAATTAGCATAAATTGATAAAATAATAAAACATTTTTTTTGAAAATTCTATGTAAATATATAGTCCCAACAATACTATAGATTAATATCATAAATCGGAAGCATATATATCTAAGATAATTTATAAAAATATGACTATTGTTATTTTTTCGGAAACTTTGAATCACGTTGGAGCTCATTTCTTATTATCGTTATTGCGTCGACTACTCCTGGTGTTGTCTTCTCAGTTCACATAAAAATATGTGAAAATTTCTAGAAACCATAATTTATTTCTTATGCGTAACTGCTTGCAAAGGTTCAATGAGAAAGCATTGCTAAGATTTGTTTAAAAATATAATGTGATAGTTTAAAGATGAAAATTGCTTAATTGAACTAATAAAAAATAATGCAAGTATGGAATGATACTTGGACTTCAGTTCCTCGTCCAAGATCAGCAACTTGCAAATTATCAGTTTACCCAAATACATTTAAAGTTAAAGATTTAATTGATACTCAAATGAATATTGGGAACATGCCTCTTTTGGAAGCAACCATTATTCCTGAGAATGTCAATATTATACAGTCCATGGCAGCGATTCGTTTTGGAAGACCAGACTCGAATGGATGACATTATACAAAAAATGGAAAATATGCGATTAAATCGGGTTACATGATAGAAACAATTTATCCAAATAAAGGTATTGACGAAGTTCTTTATTGACCGACAATTACGTCATTGCAGGCATTCATATGGAAAATTAAGTGTCCTCCAAAATGCAACATTTTATATGGCAGACAATCACATGATATGTTCCCATAGCAAAGAACTTAAGATGTGATACCCAATGTGTTTTATGTAGGGCTGAAGATGAGACCATCAATCACATCCTTTTTGAATGTCTACCGGCCATACAAACTTGGACTCGCTCTAAAATTTGCCAAATTCGTTTAATTTTCCTAAAAAATTGATATTTTTGAATTCGATTATTTGTTTCATAATTTACCTAAGGATGGGCCAAAAGGATATATCTAATGGATAATCTTATGAGATAAATTAGGAATGACAAATTCTATAATGATCTGAATAGGAAGCCTCCAGATATTCTTATGCTAGCCGAAACGGAAGAAAAAGTTTGGGAAAAAGCACAGGAAATAGATGAAAACCGTAGTACAACAAAATTCCCTCGAATGGAGTCCTTTCAGAAAAGTATGTGGAGGTGTCAAGTGGATGGATCTTGGAAGGAGATAGAAAAATTTTCAGGTTAAAGATGGGTATGTACGAAGAATTGGACGGAAGACGTGTTGAAAGGAGCAATGAACATTGGTCGAAGCCAGTCTTGATGCAGGAACCGTGGGGTGGGCTGTCTTTCACCGAGAAGCTCAGGTTGCTGGACAGAAATCGATAGAAGTAAAGGGGTGGATCGAAGGGACCACACAAGCTGTGAAATGGTCTTGTGACACTCCAAGAACTTCAACCAAAGAGGCTGAAGGACATGGCTGCAACCTGGGTTGGAGGCGGCGCGGATTTGAGAGACACTAGTCTTAGGGTTTTTGTTAAAATGCTTGTTATTTCATTAATGTGTAGACAAAAGGCTTATATAATGCCTTATTACAACTTAGGCTAAACTACAAGATGTTTAGCCTTACAAGAATTAAAACAACACATTAGTTTACTTATTGGCAATTAAAAATAGACTTAAGGCCCCAAATGGTCAACATGACTTATAAGCCCAATTAAATACTTAGTCTAGAAAATAGAATAAAGATAGGAAAATCACAATAATACTTAGGCTAGAAATCGATTGAAGACTTGTTAATGAGATGGAATTGTGAACAAGTCTTCACCGTCTTGCGCACTAAGAGTATTGTCTCATTAAAACTTTCTTTGGAAAATCCAACGGGACAAAACCGAAGATAGGAAAAAGAGTACAATTTCCTAGCACGATTTTTGGTGTCTCTACAAGATGGTAATGGTAAAGACACCGGAGGAAGAAGAGTACTCTAGAAGGAACCTACATGGCTCATTGTCTAGCTGGAACGGGTTGGACGTTCTCGGGCTGGTCGGGTCTTGGCATGCTGGTCGCCTAGTCCGTGGTCCGATTTCAAGTTAGATCGGTGTAAAAATTAGCATAAATTGATAAAATAATAAAACATTTTTTTTTGAAAATTCTATGTAAATATATAGTCCCAACAATACTATAGATTAATATCATAAATCGGAAGCATATATATCTAAGATAATTTATAAAAATATGACTATTGTTATTTTTTCGGAAACTTTGAATCACGTTGGAACTCATTTCTTATTATCGTTATTGCGTCGACTACTCCTGGTGTTGTCTTCTCAGTTCACATAAAAATATGTGAAAATTTCTAGAAACCATAATTTATTTCTTATGCGTAACTGCGTGCAAAGGTTCAATGAGAAAGCATTGCTAAGATTTTTTTAAAAATATAATGTGATAGTTTAAAGATGAAAATTGATTAATTGAACTAATAAAAAATAATGCAAGTATGGAATGATACTTGGACTTCAGTTCCTCGTCCAAGATCAGCAACTTGCAAATTATCAGTTTACCCAAATACATTTAAAGTTAAAGATTTAATTGATACTCAAATGAATACTGGGAACATGCCTCTTTTGGAAGCAACCATTATTCCTGAGAATGTCAATATTATACAGTCCATGGCAGTGATTCGTTTTGGAAGACTAGACTCGAATGGATGACATTATACAAAAATGGAAAATATGCGATTAAATCGGGTTACATGATAGAAACAATTTATCCAAATAAAGGTATTGACGAAGTTCTTTATTGACCGACAATTACGTCATTGCAGGCATTCATATGGAAAATTAAGTGTCCTCCAAAATGCAACATTTTATATGGCAGACAATCACATGATATGTTCCCATAGCAAAGAACTTAAGATGTGATACCCAATGTGTTTTATGTAGGGCTGAAGATGAGACTATCACTCACATCCTTTTTGAATGTCTACCGGCCATACAAACTTGGACTCGTTCTAAAATTTGTCAAATTCGGTTAATTTTCCTAAAAAATTGATATTATTGAATTCGATTATTTGTTTCATAATTTACCTAAGGATGGGCCAAAAGGATATATCTCATGGATAATCTTATGAGATAAATTAGGAATGACAAATTCTATAATGATCTGAATAGGAAGCCTCCAGATATTCTTATGCTAGCCGAAACGGAAGAAAAAGTTTGGGAAAAAGCACAGGAAATAGATGAAAACCGTAGTACAACAAAATTCCCTCGAATGGAGTCCTTTCAGAAAAGTATGTGGAGGTGTCAAGTGGATGGATCTTGGAAGGAGATAGAAAAATTTTCAGGTTAAAGATGGGTATGTACGAAGAATTGGACGGAAGACGTGTTGAAAGGAGCAATGAACATTGGTCGAAGCCAGTCTTGATGCAGGAACCGTGGGGTGGGCTGTCTTTCACCGAGAAGCTCAGGTTGCTGGACAGAAATCGATAGAAGTAAAGGGGTGGATCGAAGGGACCACACAAGCTGTGAAATGGTCTTGTGACACTCCAAGAACTTCAACCAAAGAGGCTGAAGGACATGGCTGCAACCTGGGTTGGAGGCGGCGCGGATTTGAGAGACACTAGTCTTAGGGTTTTTGTTAAAATGCTTGTTATTTCATTAATGTGTAGACAAAAGGCTTATATAATGCCTTATTACAACTTAGGCTAAACTACAAGATGTTTAGCCTTACAAGAATTAAAACAACACATTAGTTTACTTATTGGCAATTAAAAATAGACTTAAGGCCCCAAATGGTCAACATGACTTATAAGCCCAATTAAATACTTAGTCTAGAAAATAGAATAAAGATAGGAAAATCACAATAATACTTAGGCTAGAAATCGATTGAAGACTTGTTAATGAGATGGAATTGTGAACAAGTCTTCACCGTCTTGCGCACTAAGAGTATTGTCTCATTAAAACTTTTTTTGGAAAATCCAATGGGACAAAACCGAAGATAGGAAAAAGAGTACAATTTCCTAGCACGATTTTTGGTGTCTCTACAAGATGGTAATGGTAAAGACACCGGAGGAAGAAGAGTACTCTAGAAGGAACCTACATGGCTCATTGTCTAGCTGGAACGGGTTGGACGTTCTCGGGCTGGTCGGGTCTTGGCATGCTGGTCGCCTAGTCCGTGGTCCGATTTCAAGTTAGATCGGTGTAAAAATTAGCATAAATTGATAAAATAATAAAACATTTTTTTTTGAAAATTCTATGTAAATATATAGTCCCAACAATACTATAGATTAATATCATAAATCGGAAGCATATATATCTAAGATAATTTATAAAAATATGACTATTGTTATTTTTTCGGAAACTTTGAATCACGTTGGAACTCATTTCTTATTATCGTTATTGCGTCGACTACTCCTGGTGTTGTCTTCTCAGTTCACATAAAAATATGTGAAAATTTCTAGAAACCATAATTTATTTCTTATGCGTAACTGCGTGCAAAGGTTCAATGAGAAAGCATTGCTAAGATTTTTTTAAAAATATAATGTGATAGTTTAAAGATGAAAATTGATTAATTGAACTAATAAAAAATAATGCAAGTATGGAATGATACTTGGACTTCAGTTCCTCGTCCAAGATCAGCAACTTGCAAATTATCAGTTTACCCAAATACATTTAAAGTTAAAGATTTAATTGATACTCAAATGAATACTGGGAACATGCCTCTTTTGGAAGCAACCATTATTCCTGAGAATGTCAATATTATACAGTCCATGGCAGTGATTCGTTTTGGAAGACTAGACTCGAATGGATGACATTATACAAAAATGGAAAATATGCGATTAAATCGGGTTACATGATAGAAACAATTTATCCAAATAAAGGTATTGACGAAGTTCTTTATTGACCGACAATTACGTCATTGCAGGCATTCATATGGAAAATTAAGTGTCCTCCAAAATGCAACATTTTATATGGCAGACAATCACATGATATGTTCCCATAGCAAAGAACTTAAGATGTGATACCCAATGTGTTTTATGTAGGGCTGAAGATGAGACCATCACTCACATCCTTTTTGAATGTCTACCGGCCATACAAACTTGGACTCGTTCTAAAATTTGTCAAATTCGGTTAATTTTCCTAAAAAATTGATATTTTTGAATTCGATTATTTGTTTCATAATTTACCTAAGGATGGGCCAAAAGGATATATCTCATGGATAATCTTATGAGATAAATTAGGAATGACAAATTCTATAATGATCTGAATAGGAAGCCTCCAGATATTCTTATGCTAGCCGAAACGGAAGAAAAAGTTTGGGAAAAAGCACAGGAAATAGATGAAAACCGTAGTACAACAATAGTCCCTCGAATGGAGTCCTTTCAGAAAAGTATGTGGAGGTGTCAAGTGGATGGATCTTGGAAGGAGATAGAAAAATTTTCAGGTTAAAGATGGGTATGTACGAAGAATTGGACGGAAGACGTGTTGAAAGGAGCAATGAACATTGGTCGAAGCCAGTCTTGATGCAGGAACCGTGGGGTGGGCTGTCTTTCACCGAGAAGCTCAGGTTGCTGGACAGAAATCGATAGAAGTAAAGGGGTGGATCGAAGGGACCACACAAGCTGTGAAATGGTCTTGTGACACTCCAAGAACTTCAACCAAAGAGGCTGAAGGACATGGCTGCAACCTGGGTTGGAGGCGGCGCGGATTTGAGAGACACTAGTCTTAGGGTTTTTGTTAAAATGCTTGTTATTTCATTAATGTGTAGACAAAAGGCTTATATAATGCCTTATTACAACTTAGGCTAAACTACAAGATGTTTAGCCTTACAAGAATTAAAACAACACATTAGTTTACTTATTGGCAATTAAAAATAGACTTAAGGCCCCAAATGGTCAACATGACTTATAAGCCCAATTAAATACTTAGTCTAGAAAATAGAATAAAGATAGGAAAATCACAATAATACTTAGGCTAGAAATCGATTGAAGACTTGTTAATGAGATGGAATTGTGAACAAGTCTTCACCGTCTTGCGCACTAAGAGTATTGTCTCATTAAAACTTTCTTTGGAAAATCCAATGGGACAAAACCGAAGATAGGAAAAAGAGTACAATTTCCTAGCACGATTTTTGGTGTCTCTACCGGATGGTAATGCTAAAGACACCGGAGGAAGAAGGGTACTCTAGAAGGAACCTACATGGCTCATTGTCTAGCTGGAACGGGTTGGACGTTCTCGGGCTGGTCGGGTCTTGGCATGCTGGTCGCCTAGTATGTGGTCCGGTGGTCGGGACGTCCGGGACGAGGCACTTGGTCCGGGACTGGTCGTGATGAGGCTGGTACGGTTCGGCATGGTCCAGGTCGCCATGGTTGGCTCGAAGTCTGGTCCGGTTCCATTCTCCAGTAGCATGCCGAGCTTGTCTTCTAACGCCTTCCTCTTGGACCGTGTGAGTGGTCCTGGTGGGATGACTGGTGCAGTGGCTGGCTCGATGTATTCATCAAGTCTCCCCTACATGCAGAACTAGAAGCGCTTATTTGGGCAATGGAGTGTATGCATGCATATCATAAATTGGAAGTTATCTTTATTACTAACTGTTGTGATGTCGTGAAAATGGTGTCTTCACAAGAGGAGTAGCTAATCTTCACAATTCATATGGACAAGTTAAGTATATGCAAGTAACTTTGACATTATGCGGATCATATTCAGTCCAAAGGTAACGAAAACAAGAGCAGTCAACTTAGCAAAGAATATACGAAGTTTCCCGACGGAAATGGTGTACGTCAAATCCGTTCCTCCTGTGTGGTTAGCTAAAACTTTTTAGGTATATGTCACATAATTATAAAAAAAAACTATAAAATATTTCAAGACAAACACTATACATATTGTATTAGGAAAAAGAATTAAAAAATTAAAAATAGAGTATTACCTTATTATAGAATATGAAAATTCAAACAAAATAAAAGTTTAACAAATTTGTAATATAAAAACTTCTATAAATTAACAATTAATAGTTTATCAAGTAATTAATATCTTATAAAATAATAAATTTTTGTAATCCTAACAGTATTTATTTATAAAGGTTTTATTGTACATAGATGTATAGATGTATGCTCGAGATTCTTAACGATTTGTGTTACATATGAGAACATCCGTGCAACACAAAGGGTTCGAGATGATATGGAAGTTGCTAAAGGCTGCGAGCTGACGTGGGAGATTAAGATTGATAACTTAAGGCAATGCATGAAACTCAAGGAAGATTTTCGTAAAGATATTCAAAATGTACTCGAAGAAATGCAAGGTGAAGACAAGGAAGGAAGAGATATATACACATATTTAGTACCTAAGTAATTCTATTATACAGTTAAATTTCAATAAATGAATGTTTGATAGAAGAATCAATGAATAATTTTTTCTGGTTCCGATTTGAGCTAAGGAGCTAAATGAATAACCTCGCTAAATGCATGAATGAATAATTTTTTAAAATCTTTCAAAATCCTATGTAAATATAAATAAATAATCATCATATTTCATTAGATATATATATATATATATATATATTAGTATACATAATACAGTTCATGTATTAGTTCATATACATACAATGTATCTTACTAATATAATACAATATATCTTAGTTCACATACATACAATTAATCTATTACTAATATAGTATCTTTAAATCTTATATATATACTATATATATATTTATATTACTAATTGCGAGCACACATTAGACATATTAATATAGTATGTGTTTTATCAATCATCGGAGAATTGTGTGATCACACTGCAAATTATATATATTTCTATCAAGTTTGAAGTATTATAAGATTGTTTTTTTGGTGAATGTAAGTAAAATAGAAAAAGAAAGTAGCAGAGAATCTGTTTTTATAATCAATTAGGAATAAACACTACTAGAAAAAGAGGTAAAAACTGATGGATTTTCTGACGGATTTTGCGGCCGTCGGAAATTTTATCAGTTCGACGTCGATTTATCGTTAGTTATCTATTTTAACTTTTATTTTCATTTTCTGTTAATTCACGTCAGTTTCCGTCAGAAAATTACTGACGGATTTTGATTTTTCGTCAGTTTCCGTCAGAAAATTACTCACGAAAACCGACATATTTTGAAAATTTAAATTAATTTTATGTTTTAGTTTTTTTTTTTTATAAATTCCATCGGTGTCCGTCAGAATATTACTGACGGAAACTGATGAATTTTGAAAATTCGAATTATTTTTTTTAAAAAAATATATATATAATTTTTGTCGGTTGCTGTCAGAAAATTACTGATGGAAACTGATGGATTTTATAATTTTGAATTGATTTTTTTTAAAAAAATTTTACAATTTTTGTCAGAAAATTATTGACGGAAACCGATGACCACCGAATCTTCCATACGATTCTTCTTCTCCTCATCTCCTCCTCCTTTCTCTCCTCATCTCTTCCTCCTCTTTTTATTTTTCTTCTTCTACTACTCCTCCTCCTCCTCTTCCTCCTTCTCCTCGTCATCCATCTTCTTCTCATTCTCCTTCTCCTCCTCCTCTTCCTCCTCCTCTTCCTCCATCTTCTTCTCCTTCTCCTTCTCCTCCTCCTTTCCTTTTCCTCTTCCTTATTCTTCTCCTTTTCATTATCATTTTCCTTCTCCTTCACTTTCTCTTTCCTTCTGCTTCTTCTTCTCCTCTTTCTCTCCCTCTCTCTTTTCCTCTTTCTCTCCCTCTCTTTTCTCCTCATTCTCTACATCTTTCTCTCCCTCTCCTACAACCACCATCCATCCCGCTCCAATCACCACCGGCCTAATCCACCCCAATCCACCAAGATACGCAACGTCCACGTTGATTCTGAGCAGATCGAAACGGTTTGGACCGGCGTTGAATAGTGCAAAAAACATTTAAAAATTTTTTTTTCCCAAAAACCGACGGATTCCGACGTTCCTTCGGCCACCAAAAACCGACGGATTCCGACGGTACGAATTCTGATGGTTCTCTAGTCACCGGTAAGTGACGGATTATGACGGTTACCAATTGTGGTTAAAATCCGTCAGAAATATTACCGACGGAAACCGAAGGATTTTCCATTACCGACGCTGTGAAACTGACGGTGGAAATCCATCAAAAAACCGTCGGAAACAACTATTTTCCGACGGAAACTGATGGATATGGCCGTCATTTTTTATGTGTTTTCTTGTAGTGAAAGTTAGGTTTTTAGGATATTTAAAAGAAATATGCAACAAACTTAATATGATATATTTATGATTTTATAATTTTAGAATACATAACACTAATATATAACTTTTCCACTGTAATGATTCTAGTTAATATACCAAAAAATGAATAGACCCAAAACTGTAAGATAAAAACATGAAGGAATTAATCAAGTTTTGCCATTGTTCACTAAACTTCACAACTCAGATCAACGTAGTCATAAATATTTGCTGGAAGAGAAGGAAGTTAATATAAAATATCAGTATTGGTTAACCCGGTTATTGGGTTTTGATTTTGAGTTTTTTTACATACCAGGTTGTGAAAAAAGGCTGCCCATGGGCTATCATGAAGCATTAGGTCTTCAGACGCTTCAGTATGTACTCTCTTTCTGACTTTGACAGTTCCCATAGTTCTGCTGATATAAGATATCTATTGTGAAATTAATGACGATCTGGGATACAATTACTCATCAAGCGGTTAAGTGAGAAGACAATGGTGAATGATTACTATCAGATTGTGAAAGGGCAACTTTGGTCAAACACAGATTGGTACGTCCCAAAACATCTTGTTTCATTATTTTGTGTTAAATGATTGTTATGATAGTAAGGTCGGTAGTCATTCTTAAAGACATTGAAGCTCGTGCAATGCTCATTTTATAGGAAAGGGAGTTATCGGTCAGTCCAACAGTATGTATCAGAATGCACAATTTCCCAGACACACAAATAGCCCACTGTATCATTGGCAGAGTTATTATAGCTGTTACCAGTACCTATCAGGATTTTGGATGACAACACAATAGATTTCATTGAAAGTTGCCTAGTTTTCAAGGGTTTAATGTGATATTGGTTATGGTGGATAGACTTAGTAAGTATGCACATTTTCGGTATGAAAATACCATTTCTCTTTGGTGGATGTTGCTACTTGTTTCATTGAGGAAGTAGTATGCTTACTCTGCTTTCCAGAAAACATTGTTTTGGACAGAGATCATATATTTTTGTCTTTTGGAAAGATGCTTTTTTCTAGCTGGTACGAAGCTCAACTATAATATTGCATTTCATCCTTAGACATACGTCCAATCCCAAGTTTTAAGCAAATGCTTAGAGACTTACTTAATATGCTGCTTTGCAACTACTCATCCACGTAAATAGCATAAATTTCTCAGTTGGGGCGAATTGTGGTACAACAGTTTGTATCATATGTAGCATTACATTCCAAGGACCGTGCAGAATTGAGATCCAATTGCCTAACCCTAGGGCATTTCCTCTTTCCAAAATCTATAAAAAGAGAGGAAAAACTCCTTCTGCCTCACACACTCAATTTCCAGCGAAGCATTGCCAAATTTTAAACTCGCTACAGTCTCCGCCATCGTCAAAAGCACCGCAACTCGCCGGAGTCGTTGATGTGAGTTTTTCCAGATTCGGTTATTTGATTGTAACTTCTTCATACAGTCTCAGATTTTAGCGATCTATATATCAAACTGTTGATCTCTCCGAGACGAAGCCACACACACTGGAATATACAGATTTGGACGCCGGACAAGCCATCAATTGCCTCCGGAATTTTCACCGGAAAATTGAAATTTCTCCGATCTATGTAATTTTATGGTACATGATAATTCATGCTGTTCTAATTCCGAATCTGCTTTCAATTTCTCGTGAATCGCTGTGGTTTGAAAGTTATGGCTGTCTGAAGTTGTGAGGGTATTTTAGTAATTTTTTCTAGGAGTCGTTCTGATCTGGAATCTGGTCTCGAGTGGTTACTGATATTGTTTTTGAGCAGTCTGATATCAGTAGTCCTCACTTTATTTTGAACTTCCATTTATGGTAGGTTTCCATTTAAGAAAGCTTTCCCTTTTTGGCAGTTTACAATAAAGGAAAGTTTGTTCTTCTGTTGCTAAGGTGATGAATTCTTCGAGTGTTTCCATTAGCTCATTCTTATAATCGTTAATCTCTGGTTTGAGTCTTTGTTTAAAACATGTATGTAATGTGTCTAATTAATAATAGATGTGTTATTGTTTGTTATTGTATAAACTATATATAATGTAAACAAATATAAATGTATCACATAGAATCCATAGGATTAAAGGATTAAAAATTTTGTGTGATGATTTGCTATTTGAGCATGCTAAGTTGTATTGACGTTTTGTGTTAGATGTGAGCGTTAGGAGCTCGCGATAGGTTGGTTCGAGAGTGGTGCTGTGGCATTTAAACCCAGACTTTCGAATCATGTGGGATTGAGATATGGTGTGATGATGGTCTGTCATGTATGGCTTGTCCTGCATGAAGATCAACATGACCATTTGTCATGTATGGTGTGTCCTTCATGAGGACGTGCATGTTTTCTTGTGTTTGTGAAGGGAAGAAGTTTATGTCATGTATGGTGTGCCCTGCATGATGATTCGTCTGGCTGTTTCTCATGTAAGGTGTGCCCTGCATGAAAACATGTCCCCTAGTTTGTGTGTGTTACATTGAGTGGTCATATGTTTGAGTGTTCTAGACATTATGATTGTTTACATGTTTTAGCCTTGGACTTGCTTTAGATTATTGTTATAAGTTGTTCTGGTTGATTCATGAGTCCTTAGACTAATTTCTCACTGGGTAATTCAATTACTCATTCCCTCCCAATTTTTCAGGTGAGCCTGTCGTCGTGCCTGAGTAGCGTTGAAGTCGATGAAGCTGTTCTACCTTTGAATAATTTTTTTTGGATTTATTTATTATTTATTTAAGACGGGTTTCGATTGATTATTTTTGGATTATTATTTTACAAAAAAATTTAGATTATATCGGGAATATTATTTTAATTATTATATTCGGTGCATTTGGGTCGTTTCAACTTGGTATCAGACCCCATGTTTGTCAAACCGGTGCTGACCCGGATAAACAGTCATAAGAATATGTTTTTAAGTGGTTTTAAAAATGTACTATTTTTTTTTTAAAACGAAGGGAACAGCTCATCGAGTTGCTTATCTATTCTTCCGCTGTGTTTTTAGAATTTGTGTTTCGTCATTGCTGATCTTCTGTTGCTAAGATGTCGCCTAAGAGAAAGGAAGTGGCAAAGAGAGCTCGTGCTGCTAGAACCACTACCTATGTTGCATCTTATGGGAGGTTGGTCTTTCAAGGTGTTTGAGCTAGCATCGATATTCCGCTTTTATCGATGATTCATGCAGAAGACTCACATGCTAAGGGTAAAGAAGCTTATCTGGCGAACATCTCTATAGTGGGGGAGGGATCGGAGTTGAAGCTCAGCATGATTCCAGTAGCGTCAAATTATGTAGATGTTTTCGAGCCTTTGCAAGGACCGCCACCGTCTAGAATTTAGCCGTTCATAATTGAGTTGGAGCCTGGTACCACTCCTATATCGAGAGCGCCTTATCGTTTAGCTCCCGCGGAAATGGAGGAGTTGAGGAAGCAGTTGGAGGATCTAACAGATAAGGAGTTTATTCGACCCAGTAGCTCGCCTTGGAGAGTACAAGTTTTGTTCGTCAAGAAAAATGATGACAGTTTCAGGTTGTGCATTGATTATCAGGGTTTGAACAAGGTGACTATCAAGAATAAGTATCCTCTTCCTCGAACTTATGAGTTGCTAGATCAGTTGCATGGGGCTACTTGGTTTTCCAAGATCGACTTGGTTCAGGTTACCATCAGATACCTGTTGCAAAGGAGGATATTCGAAAGACAACTTTTCGTACTCGTTACGGGCATTACAAGTTTGTAGTCATGCCATTTGAATTGACGAATGCGCCCGCATCATTTATGAAGTTGATGAATGATGTTTTCAGGCAATACTTGGATAAGTGTGTCATAGTGTTCATCGATGATATTTTGATATACTCCAAGAGTGGAGAAGAGCATGTTTGGCATCTTCAGTTAGTATTGGATAGGTTGCGTGAGCATCGTTTGTTTGCAAAACTGAGCAAGTACAGTTTCTGACAGAGAAAGATTAAATTTCTGGGTCATGTTGTTTCTGAGACAGGCATAGCAGTTGATCCTCAGAAGATAGTAGCAATTTTGGAGTGGCCTACACCGGTTAGTCCTACTAAGGTCGCAGTTTCCTTGGTTTGGCGGGATACTACAAAAGGTTTGTGCAAGATTTTGCTAGTATCGCCAAGCCTATGACCACGTTAATAGGGAAGCAGGTAAAGTTCGAGTGGTCAGAAGAGTGTGAAAAGAGTTTTCAGAAGTTAAAGGATTGTTTGACTAAGACTCCTGTATTAGTTATACCGCGAATGGGTGTTCCATATGATATTTATAAAGATACTTATAGGATGGAGCTGGGTTGTGTGTTGATGCAACAGGGCCTTGTAATATCATATGCTTCCAAGCAGCTCCGAAGTCATGAGGTTAATTACCCGACGCATGATCTTGAGTTAGCTGCAGTGGTCTTTGCGCTTAAGATATGAAGAGTTTATCTCTATGAAGAGAAAATCCAGGTATTAACAGATCATAAGAGTTTGAAGTACATCTTCTCACAGAACAACTTGAATTTAAGGCAGATGCGTTGGATTGAGTTATTGGCAGATTACGACTTGAACATTGCTTATCACCCATGAAAGGTTAATTAGGTGGCAGATGCTCTAAGCCGTCAAAGGGCAGATGTTTCAGGCACTAAGGAAGTGCATGTGTTGGTTGATACCTTGGCAAGTATGAGGTTGTGTGTGACATCGGTTGAAGAACCAGACCGGATTGGCGATGTGGGAGCTATCTGATCTTCTTAACAGAATTCAAGATTCGAGGTGATTTGGGACTTAAGAGGATGATCGAGAAAGTAGTAATTGGGTGTTGCACTGCATCTGATGGTACTATCTTGTACAAGAACTAGGTTTGTGTTCCTTTAGTTGAGACGTTGCGGAGAGAGATTCTAAGTCAGGCTCATCAGTCTCGATTTTTATACATACAGGCAGCAACAAGATGTATGCTGATTTGAAGCGTTATTACCATTGGGAAGGCATGAAGCGTGATATTGCGAGATGGGTATTTCAGTGTCAG
Source organism: Streptanthus diversifolius (assembly GCA_039880935.1). Taxonomy (NCBI): domain Eukaryota; kingdom Viridiplantae; phylum Streptophyta; class Magnoliopsida; order Brassicales; family Brassicaceae; genus Streptanthus; species Streptanthus diversifolius. The sequence goes on along the minus strand of JAXGFM010000012.1, from coordinate 12,448,567 downwards.
AACTGTCAGTTGGTTAAAGCTGAGTGTCAAGTCCCAAGTGGGTTACTTCAGGATTTACCTCACCAAGTCGTCGCACTTTATATCTATCAAGAAGACGGTTAAGACCAAGGTTTTGGTTCAGATTTATCTGGATGAGATTGTAAGATGGCATGGTGTTCCAGTGAGTATTGTATCGGATCGTGATCCAAAGTTCACTTCGATTTTCTGGCAGGCCTTTCAGAAAGCTTTGTGTACTAAGCTGCATCTCAGTACATCGAACCATCCTCAGACAGATTGACAGTCAGAGCAAACCATTAGGACTGTTGAGGATTTGCTTCGAGCTTGTATTCTTGATTGGGGTGAAAGTTGGGGAAAATTTCTGCCTTTAGCAGAGTTTTCAGATACCATGCGAGTATTAAGATGTCACCTTATGAGGCCTTGTACGGTAGACCTTGTCAAACTCCACTTTGTTGGACTGAAGTTGGAGAACGACGGGATTTGGAATCAGATCTGGTTCGAGAGACAGAGAAACAAATTTAGTTGTTGTGTAGTAGACTTAAAGAAGCTCATGATCGTTATAAAAGTTATGCTGATAAAAGAAGGAAGGATTTGATTTTCGCAGTGGGAGACTCGGTATATTTGAAGATGAGAACCTTCAGAGGAGCTAACAACTACAGGAAGCTGAAAAAGCTTAAGCTGAGGTTCATGGGACCATATGTTATCACAGAAAGGAATGAGGAAGTTTCTTACAAGCTTAAGCTCCCGTCAGAGTTAGTTGATTTCCACGATATGTTCCATGTTTGAGTTCTCCGAAAAGTAGTTCGAGAACCTGAGTTAATTTTGTCACATCCACTGACGGATTTGAATCGGAATCTGACAGCCCCGAGTTTACCGCGAGAGATCTTGCAGCGTTGTGAAAAAGAAGATCATGGGAAAAATGTGTGGAAAGTTTTAGTACGCTGGGAAAGAGATGGTATTAGTGAAGATATGGTATTAGTGAAGAGACTTGGTAACCTGATCAGTTTATGCAGGAGGATTATCCGGAGTTGTTTGTTGAGTGTGCTGAAGAGGGAAAAGACTTGGGCTTAAATTCGGGGATGAATTTTCCTATAATGGGGAAGAATTATAACATCCCAGCCCAAGGCCCGTGCGGAATTGAGGCCCAATTGCCTAACCTAAGACATCTCCTATTTCCAGAGTCTATAAAAGGAGAGACAAGACTTCTTCTAGCTCACACACTCAATTCCCAGCAAAGCATTGCCAAATATCGGACTGGTGGCCGCCGCTACAGTCTCCGCCGTCGTCAGAAGCATCGCAACTCGTCGGAGTCGTTGATGAGAGTTTTTCTATATTTGGTTATTCGATCGTAACTTCTTAATACGATCTCAGATTTTAGCGATCTACATATCAAACGGTAGATCTCTCCGAGACAAAGCCACGCACACCAGAATAACTGGATTTGGACGCTGGACACGTCTCTGATCTGTGTAATTTTCCGGTATGTGATTGTTCATGCTTTTCTAATTTTGAATCTGCCTTCAATTTCTCGTGAATTGCTGTGCTTTGAAAGTTATGACTGTTTGAAGTTGTGAGGGTATTTTAGTAATTTTGTCTAGGAGTCGTTCTGATATGGAATCTGGTCCCGAGTGGTTACTGATATTGTTTTTGAGCAGTCTGATATCAGTAGTTCTCACTTTATTTTGAACTTCCATCTATGGCAGGTTTCCATTTTAGGAAGCTTTCCTTTTTTGGCAGTTTACAGAAAATGAAAGTTTGTTCTTCTGTTGCTAAGGTGGGGAATTTGTCGAGTGTTTCCATTAGCTCATTCTTATAGACGTTAAACTCTGATTTGAGTCTTTGTTTAAAACATGTATGTAACGTGTCTAATTAATAATAGATGTGTTATTGTTTGTTATTGTATAAACTATATATTATGTAAACAAATATATATATATCACACAGAATCCATATGATTAAAGGATTAAAAATTTTGTGTGATGATTTGTTGTTTGAACATGCTAAGTTGTATTGACTTGTTGTATTAGATGTGAGCGTTAGGAACTCGCGATAGATTGGTTCGAGAGTGGTGTTGTGGCATTTAGACCCAAACTTTTGAATCATGTGGGATTGAGATATGGTGTAATGATGGTCTGTCATATATAGCGTGTCCTGCATGAAGATCCACATGACGTTTGTCATGTATGGCGTGCCCTGCATGAGGACGTGCATGTTTTTTTGTGTTTGTGAAAGGAAGGAGTTTCTTTCATGTATGGTGTGCCCTGCAAGAAGATTTGTCAGGCTGTTTGTCATGTAAGGCGTGTCCTGCATGAAAACGTGTCCCCTGGTTTGTGTGTGTGACATTGAATGGTCATATGTTTGAGTGTTCTAGACACTATGATTGTTTACATGTTTTAGCCTTGGACTTGCTTTAGATTATTGTTATAAGTTGTTCTGGTGGATTCATGAGTCCTTATACTCATTTCTCACTAGGTAATCCAATTACTCATCCCCTCTCCAATCTTTTAGGTGAATCTGTCGTCGTGCCCGAGTAGCGTTGAAGTTGATGAAGTTGTTCTACCTTTGAGTAATCTTTTCTAGATTTATTAATTATTTATTTAAGTTGGGTTTCGATTGATTATTTTAGGGTTATTATTTTATAAAACATTTTATAATATTTTGGGAATATTATTTTAATTATTATATTCATTTGGATCGTTTCATCATATGTCCTTGAAAACTTCTCTTTTAATATGCTGTAATTCCTAGGCATGTTACCCGGACCCGAATATCCCAGCTGAAATTGACCCAAAAATAACTGGTTCAGATCGGATGTATGTCCTTATTAGATATTTTGTTCACATACTCACAGATTTTGGTTCGGATCCGGTTCTTATCCAAAAACAGATTGGATACCTGAAAGATCCAAAAATATTAATACATATATCAAGAATTGAACCCAAGGCTGTAATGTACTACTCTACCACTAGACCACAAGTGTTGTATGCATTACTCTATTTCATTTTAATTTTATTAGTAAAAGAAATTTATTTTTTTGTTGAATTTTTATTTAGAATTTTTGTTTTTATTTCACTATTTACCGGTTTAATATCAGTTATTTGTTTAATTTTTAGATATATTTGTGGTGTTTCGGATAACAAAATACTCAAATCGGCTTGGAACCGACCAGGATCTAAAATTTTTGGGTACAAAGTAACCGAAATATCTGAAAATTTGGGATCTGAACCAAAAAACTTGAATAACAAATTCTTGAGTATTTTTTTGATATAAAAATTTAGAACCAAGCCGAGCAGATCTCAGAGGAACTTGTAGAACATGTATGGGTCATAAACTCTACTTAAAATAACTGAAACCCGATTAGACCCGACGTAAACCTGATCCGAGGACCCAGATGCCCAGAACTATGGTGTATGGTCATGATCCACTAATAATTGTTCGTTTGGAGAAAGGATCTACAAAGAATTTTGAACTGAAAATATCTTTGACGAAAATGGACAGGATGTTTGATCACATTAGGCCCAATCTGTTCAAAGCTCATGCGATAATGAAGAAATCTTCAAACAAGCACAGTCAATATGTAGAATTTGTCGTTAGTATCTTGGTCAATTTGAAGTTCTGCTAAAATAGACAGCAGTCTGTGGCTCGTAGATTTTATCAGATATGATCTGACAAGTAGTATGGGGCTTATGAGGTGATTGCTCATGCTGGTAAGACTGCATATAAGCTCAAACTTCCCCCAAGAATCTCGTATTATTCCGATAATTCACATATTTCAGCTGAAAGCTATCATGGGAAAGAATAGTGAGGTTCACCACTTACCTCCTATTTGTATTGGTGAATTTTAAAATGATCCATGAACCGGAAGAGGTTTTAGCCAAGATATACAAACTAACATGTCATCCATAATCATAACTAAACTTGTTATCAAATAAATGAATCCAACAATCTCTTGAAGGGTATATAGCAAAATAAACCATGAATATATTGAATATGTCTTACGTAGGAACATAAAAGAATACCACAGTTACCTTTTTTAATTTCTCTCAATATATGTCATCATCAGCACCAGAGTAAAAATGCAAATCAAATGATTAAAACTAGTGACTATAGTGCGGTAGTTAGGATTTGGGAATTTGAATTAGAGCTTTAAAAAATAAAAGACACCAAGATTGTTAATCCAGTTTGGATGTCGATCATACGTCTGGGGTGAGAATTGTCTCTCACAACTATTAATAAAAATGAATTACAACAGAGTTTTTAGGGTTTTTGCAGTAACTTAAACAAAAAGCCCTAGAGAGAACTATATATATATATATATATATATATATATATATATATATATATATATATATTTATGTTTATAGGATATACAACAAGATAACAACATGAGCCTCAAGTAACTTGAAATTATACTCATTAGATTTATAATCTCCACTTTGTGCATATATTTCCGCTATAAATTAATTGAGCAGAAGACCCAATTAATTTGGCCTAACATAAGCCTTTTACGCTTTCATCCCAAATATTGACCAATTCTCTATCATTGACTGAAGCAAACCCCAAGAGAAAAGAGAGAAAAATATTTTCATTTTTTCTTCATTCATTTCATTTTCTTTCAGCTTTTTCTCTCTCCTCATCTCTTTATTCTTCATGTTGGTGAGTTCCTCATTCCAAAACAAACTTCATGAAAAACCTTACAATCAACAGATCAAACAACTATACCACATCCTATGCCGGTTCTGCTCAGATTCGGATAAGAATCATGGAGTTTCATCTTCCATCTTTTCCATTTTTGAATCTCTCTCTTTCTCCACCAAAATCTTTATTTTGACACTTATTCTTCCATATTCAAGCTTATTCTTGAGTTTATAACCAAAAATTAACCTGATTCGATCTTTTTAGGTCAAAAAAGAGATTTTTCTACGAGATTCACGCGATTCCCTTGAGTTTCCAGCGAGCCAACTCATATGTTGACTAAATCAAAGTCGTGTTGAGTGGGTCAACAAAAAATATTTGGGCTTCAACTTCTTCTGGGCCAAAATGCTTTGGGCCAATCTTCTCCATTAACACTTATGACTTTTTTTATTTTACACTCCGTTTTTTCTTTAACAGACGTTGACCGCCATGACCGACCGTTAACTTTTTCTAGAAGCTTTTCCGGTGGTTTTCCCTGGGCACAACTGCCAATTCAAATCACATTTTCTGGTGATTTTAACTTTTGACCACCCATTTCCGTCTGCTTCTTCTACCGCCACCGATCACCTTTTTTCCGCTGCCATCTCTGGTGACTTTTCCAGCGAATATTTTTTCTTCTCCATAGTGGAAGGTATGTTCATTTCAAAGCATCTTTCCTTCTAGACTGACCTATGAAAACCCAAAGATAACCAGTTTTGCATAATTTTCCCTTGTTTTCATTGTACGTCGAACTCCACCTTGAGCTGAATTCCTACATCTCGCTTCAGCACCCATGTAATTACCCACTATCATAAGTCTAAGAGAATAAGCATGTTCTAACTCCCTTTCTCTTTGACTTTGCGGGGCAAAATTTCGACAATGAGAATTACCTGGAGTTATTCAATCGCCTAAGCAACATTTACCAGATCACAACATAGATCAATCTTAGGCCCATGTAAGGCTTAATTTAGGAAATCTGTTAGATTTTTGCTTGTATGTATCTTAGATAGGTGTACAGAACCCTATGCCACTATGTCTCTGATGAAATGGAACTTGGTTAGCATGTGTTTATTTCTCTCGTGATAGACAACATTATTTGATAGAGCTAGAACACTCTGAAAATCACAGTGAATTGTGACTAATTTTGTGTTGAAACCCAATTCATCACATAAACCCTTCAACCAAATTGCCTCCTTAACTGCTGCAATAAGAGCCATATACTCTGCTTCAATTGTCGAGAGTGCTACAATAGATTGTAAACCAGACTTCCAACAAACTGTATTTCCCCAAACTTGAAAACATAGCCTGTAACTGATATTCTCCTATCAATGTTTGTAGCATAATCTGAATCACATAAACCCTCCACATAAAAATCATAGTTAGACTTCTCAAACCTTAGACTTCTTCTTGTAGCTCCTCTTAGGTATCTCAATACCCACTTCACTACAGCCCAATGTGTTCTTCCAGGATTAGCCATGAACCAACTGATCAAATCATCTGTGAAACTCATATCAGGCCTTTTACCTATCATAGCATACATTAGACTTTCAACATCACTAGCATAGGGAATCTAATCCATGTACCTCGATTCCTCACCCTTTTGAGTTAGACTCTTAAGTCTATGATGAGTTGCAATCAGTGTTACAACAAGCTTTGTTTCAGTCATCCCGAAGTTCTTCAGCACTTTTTATTAATAATGTTCTTGAGATTGATTTAGAGTTCCCTTCTTCATGTCTCTCAGAATTTCCATACCTAGGATCCTTGAAGCAGCTCCTAAGTCCTTAATTTCAAACTCAGAACTCATTTTTTCTTTCACTTATCTAACCTCTTCTTTATTCCCTGACACAATCATAATATCATCCACATACAAGAGTAAGTAGATTGCCTTGTTAGACTCAACGTTACTAATGTAGACACATGGATCCAATCTCTTAAATCATTGATCCTTCATGAAATTATCAAACCTCATATTTCATTGTCTTGGTGACTGCTTTAAGCCATATAGTGATTTCTTAAGCAAACAAATCTTGTTTCATTGTGGCTGATTCATTAGTATCCTTTCCTCTAACACTCTATATAGGAAAGTTGTCTTCACATCCATCTGTTCCAACTCAAAATCAAAGTTAACCACTATAGATAGCATCAACAGAACTCAAACATTCTTAACCACTGGTGCAAAGATCTCCTTGTAATCCATTCCTTCTTTCAGTGAAAACCTTTAGAAACCAGCCTTGCTTTGAACATTCGCTTCTCAATTCCAGGTATTTTTGGTTTCAACTTGAATACCCGTTTGCAGCTAATAGCTTACTCTCAACTGCTTCTTTGCAGTTGAGAATCGTCTTCCCAGCCAGATTCATCCTTAGTACTCTGAACTTGCTAAATGCTTCATCCTTGGTACTCAAGAAATAAAGCCAAACATTCTTTGAGTAATCATCAATAAAACTGATGAAGTATATACATCCTCTAAGTGATTATGGGGTTGAAGGAGAACCCCATAAATCTTAATGGATTTACTCTAAGATGATGCTAATAGTGTGCATCTCCTTAGGAAAAATCTGTTTGTGAGACTTTCCAAGCACACAATCTTCACAAAACTCCAATTTATCAACATCTTTCCCTGAGAGATACCCTTTCTTGACAAGCACATTCAGGTTCTTTAAGCTCATATGACCTAACCTTGAATGCCATATCATTTTCTTGTCGTTCTTAGCCTTAGTAACATTCACTTCTCCTCTACACACTTTCCCTTCAAGATAGTATAACCCCTTTCTATACGTTCTTGAAAGCACCTTTTGACCATCTTTGTAGAAAGTGACAGAGTAGTC